>JAZHRO010000078.1:41910000-43110000 GCA_037157565.1 Thalassia testudinum
TCGCAGCACACCACCACCACCACCGCCCTTGTCGTGCCATAGCGAAGCTCCTGAGCGCTTCTAACATGGTCGTTAGGCCATTTTAATATTTTTAGGTATTGGACCCTCGGTCGCCATTGGCGGAGCTTCTTCATGCAACCTTGGAGCTGTGTTCTAGCAGCGTTCAACCTCGCTTGCACCTCCAAGTCACGCGGATGCCTTCCAGGCATCATTCCAAGCCATCAATTAGAGACCATGGCCTCATCTTTGACATCAATTGGAGGCATCTTCTTCAGCAGCTGACGCGATCATGTACGAGGAAAAGAGCAGTGGCTTTAGTGCCACATCGGGCGTGGAAGAACGCCTGCATGCCCATATATTATTTTTGTACATTGAGCTATTTTCCCAAGCACTGAGGGGTCGGGTCCCTCTTCACATACGCCTCACACCTCGGTCACTACCCCATGCTAGTGACCCTGGTCCCTTATGCTCATGACCTGATAACCCAATTACCTAGATCTGATTAGACCTGGGGTTTGAGAAAGAAGAGAAGGAACATTTGTTAGAGAGAAGGGGAGGCTTTTGCTCTCTTGTGCTTTGTGTGACACTTAGTCGCTGAAGGCCTTGGCTCTATACTCTATATGGCCAGTGATAATGGCCACTTATAACTTACCTCTCTGGTTGTGTATGAGATCATCATTCATGATGCTGACCCTATTAATACTCGATCCAAAACAGCCAGGAAATGCAATAAATGTTTATCTCCAGCCATTAATTGATGAACTAAAATAGTTGTGGTACACTGACAGGAAGACGTATCATGCAGGAAAGAGAGAATTCTATAATATGCATGTAGCACTGTTTTGAACCATAAACTACTTCCTGGCGTACGTAAATTTGTCAGGTTGGAGCACTAAAGGAAAGCTTGCTTGCCCAGTATGTATGGAGCACTAAGGAAGCCCTCTTGACTCTGATTGGACGTCCAGACAACAAGTCTGGACTTCTGATTTTTCACTATAAGATGTCTGACAACTTTATTAGACATCTGATACTATCCTCCAGTTCCTGTTTTGGAATTCAAGCCTTGATCTTAGATCTCTAGCCCCCTAAACCCAATTCTAACACCATAGAAACCTAAATTAAGGTGCCCTAACCCTAGTACATCACTTATAGACCTCTCTAAGGACCTAATTAGGTCCTCACTAAACCTAATTGACTTGGATCATGGTCAATCTCTTTAGTCTATTCAATTGCACTCATTGAGTCCAATTGATCCCTGATCTCAACCCATACAAGTCTAATTGGACTCAATGAGAGTCCAATTGACCTAAGCCCAACCAAATTGAGTTATTTCACTCTCAATTAAGTTCACATTCATTCAATTAAACTTGTGTTAAGTTTAATTGCATTTCCCCCATAGCAATTAGGGTTTGCAATTGTAATTTGAGACCTACTTTGACTTAAACCTACTAGAACCTAACCTAATCAACCTAGCCACCTAAGTTTCGACCCACACACACCATCCACATGAATATACCTAGCCTATAGTTCTCTAGAACTCTCTACCTTGTGTTGTTGCCTTGGTTGCTAAAATTAGCAACCAAGAGCCATTCAATTTTCAGGTCCACATTTGGTGGATCTAAAAACCACCATCCATCCTCTCTCTCTCACTCTCCCATGAGCTCCCACCATAGGCCTCTCTAGAGAATTCCATAATTCTCTAGAGAGCTTCCCTTAGGTCTATAAAAAGACCTAAGGGATGGTCATTTGCACCCATTCACTCTTGGCTTCCATTTAGCTTAGCTACATTCCACCTCCACTCCACCTCCACAAGTAGCTTCACCATGGCCACCACCACCTCCATGCCAAGATGCTGGATCACCTCTCCAACCTCTCTCCAAGAGCTAGCCTAAGCATCATTGGCTGCCCCTCCTCCTCCCAACCAACTCAAAGGCCATCAAAGCCCACCTCCGAATGCACTTATTTCTGCCAGATTAGTAGCTTAGTTCTTCTTAGAGTTACATGCTTTATTTATTGCTTAGTAGTGTAGCTCTTTATTCTCCCCAAATGATTCATGCAAAATCCCCCTATTGATTCATGTATGTAGTCATTTTCAGGTAGCGAGTAGTTTTATTTCCCTATACAAGCATTCCTCTACCTGTGCTCTGCAACTCTGGTATCATCATCATCTTTTATATATATAAATATATATGTTGAAAATCACCATGTGCCTAGTTATCATCTTTTGGTGTGATTGAAGTTGCATGTTTTAATTTCTATATTTTGGCAACTAGCATGTCATACATCAATACATAAATCACCATAAACCGTCATGCAATTTTAAGCAAGTAGAGTGAGTGAGGTCGATTTCAAATCTACATTTCCATAAACACCTCCCAGAGATGAACGACCGGGACTCAAGTCTCGTTATCTTTAGAAATTATTTTTGTTGATCGTATTGCGCACTGTACTACGATGCTTTTTCTTATCAAAAACACGTTATACGAGTCACAACACTTACAGATCTCTCCTCGTTCTTTTTCATATTCTCCAATTGGACCCATACGCCATAAGGCTTCCAATCAAGTCATCCAAGGGGAAAATGGATAAATCCTTAGTCTCTTGGATCGCTGTGGTCTTTGGAGACCAATCACTTGTAAGAGATCTCATGATCCTTCTTACAAGTTATTCTTCTGAAAACTTCACTCCCAAATTCTTCATGGGGTTGATGATATCCCCAAATCTTGTGTACATCGCTTTGATTGTTTCTCCTTTTTCCATCCTGAAACCTCATAACTCTTGGTTAGAATTGAGATTCGTGTTTCTTTTACATTATTTGTACCTTCATATGTGACTTGAAGAGTCGAAAATCGAATCAAAACCGTGAAAATGAAAAAGAGATGAAACAAAAATCTCAATAAGAGAAATTCTGAAAAGAAAAGGAAGAAAACAAAACCGAAGAAGAATTTGATTCGAATTCCAAAGAAGTGTTAGTAGTAGACCCACTGTTGTATCATGCTGAAACGTGACATCAAATGAATGGATGAAGCATAAATCACATTTCTAGGAGTCTAAAACGTTAGTGAAATGTGCGATATACAGATCACTCAACGTAAGCAAAATCGGATTAGATTGGATTTGGATTATGTATGTGTGGGGAGGACCTCTTTGGATAACCAAGACATTCCATTAGTAGTTTCTAGTAGAAAGTATATATTGTCATAGAATAGCAGAACCTCTTTTTCTTAGAACAATCCAAATCAAAAAAGAGAGAATCCCATATCTCATACTCGAACTTGCACACGGAGCTACGGTTGAACTCCTCCCTTGATAACACATAATAGAGTGCGTTCATTGCCTTTGCATTTCTAGCAATCTTCTTCTTTTGTTCCATCATCCAAACAATGCCTTCTTGAGACTCCGGATCCGTGTACTTCTCTTGAATGAAAGTCCACGAGTCTTCGTCCATGGCCTTGAGGAAGATTTGCATCCTCCTCTTCTAGTATCCATAGTCTCTCCCATCAAAGTAGGGAAGACATGTGGATGACTGTCCTTCGATGCGCTTAGCTGATGATGCCATTGCGAGAGAGAATATTTACTTCTTTTCGCAACCTGCTCTAATACCACCTGTTGGATCTGTAGGGCACAAGTACACTAGAAGGGGGGATGAATAGTGTAGTATATAAAAAACCACAAAATGCACACAAGATGTATAGTGGTTCCCCTCACTCAGGTACTTCACTACCTAAGTCTCCCAACTTAGGATTTTTAATCCGATTCCCTCAACCCGGAGGGAATCAATTTACTAATAACCTGAGGTAATTAATGGGTTACCTTAACTCAATTATAAGATAAAGGAATGAACAAAAGTATAGGTATAAGCAAGATATGAAAAGCTTATAACTAAATTCCTAAGTCTCCAACAAATATATTGCTTAAAAAGTGTATGAATTAATTTAACAAGAATACTATATTGAAAGCAAACGATTTAACAATGAAATACACAATCCCCTTTAGGATTTGTTACAAGCAAAGAGTGGCCTTGAGAAGAATGCAACAAATCAAGCTCCTTTGCAACTAGAAAATTGGGAAATGGAGATGTATGTAATGAGAATATTTTCTTGGCTTGATGTACTTTGCGAAAGACACAAGGAGTGTTTATATAGGCCACTAAACACCTCTCCTACGATTACTAGCCATTAGGGGCAATTTGAAAAGATTAGGATTAACATAAATTGTAATATAGCCGTTCTAATTAGGCACAATGACTAGTTGGTACCGGTACTGAAGTTGTGGTGTTGGTACTGACTACTCATAGTCAACCCAACAATGCTTAGGGTACCGGTACTGATCATTGGTACTGGTACTCAATGCATTCTGTTGAGTACCAACAAAGTCACTTGGTACTGATACTTATCACTAGTACCGATACTTGTGACTGATAGACAACGGGGCTGTGAACACTTAATACTGGTACTCATGATGAGTACCAGTACTTGTTCATAGTTTGAGACTTAGGCCCAAACCTATGCCTAGCATGTGCCAGTACTTATGACTAATACCAATACTTGGTACAAGTACCTTGCTTTACAAGTTTAAACCAAGTTTTATGGAAATCCTATCGTAGCTATACGATAATATTTTCAAAGAGTCGATCTTTAGTTTTAAAATGAATGATTGAACATGATTTTGATCCCTAATTATCTCTACTTTAATTTTAACTCCTAAGATATCTTTTTCTTGTTAGGAGACATACAAAAGTTCTAAGATGTACTAGAGTCGATGGAAGTCATAATGCAGGCCATCACTCGACTCCAAAATGGAAGGGCAAACCAACCCCTTCGTGACTTTTATAACCCTCCTAATGCCCAACCCGAACCCTTTGTTAGGGTACCTCAGGATGGGGAAGATTTTGAACTCAAACCTTAGATCATTAACTTGGTTCCCCACTTCCATGGCCGTGAGTCAGATGACCCCTTCCACCACCTTGAAGAGCTCCTACACATAGGAAAAGCTTTTGGCCCTAGGAACATGAATGAAGGTACCCTAATGATGAAAATGTTCCCATTCTCCTTGAAAGATAGAGCTACACATTGGTTGAGAACAATTGGTAGACCAATCCTAACTTGGGAAGACCTGAGAAGCACATTCCTAAAGAAATTCTTCCACGTAGGAAAAACTAATGCCCTTAGATGTGCCATAACAACCTTTAAGCAGAACCTTGGGGAACAACTACATAAAGCTTGGGAGAGGTTTAATGATTTAGCTAAGAAATGTCCTCATCATGGGATTCCAAAGTGGCACTTGGCCCATATTTTCTATTATGGGTTGAGTGATAATCTGAAGAATTTTGTTGATGCAGCATGTTGGGGCAATTTCTTGAGTCGAGATGCTGAAGGAGCCTTTCAATTGTTCGAGAATATGAGTGAAAATTCTCTCAACAATGCCTCAATGTCTGCCTTTAACAGAGTTAATCAACCAAGGAACGGAGTTTATGAAGTTAACAATAATTCAAACTTGGTTGATTTAGAGCTAATTGCACAACGATTAGATAAGGTGGAACTCGTGGGAAAGAATGTGGAAAATTTGGATAAGAAACTGGTTAGCCTTCTAAAGGGCAGGAATTCCTTAGCTACACAGTCCAGATTAAATCCTATGCCTACCCAAGGAGTGCTTATATTTACCCACAACCAATTTCCCAACCCACTAGGTCAGAAATCAGTGCACAACGTTAATGACCTAACCATGGCTCCACCTATGAGCCAACTGTACTTGGACCCATCTCTTTCTGGGTACCAAGGAAGGACCTTGATGCCCTTGAATTCTGAACTAGGCAGCCCGATGCCTAGTTATCCTGAGGTTGTGAATGCACTCCAAGGTTACACTAAAAATGAGCCTTATTCAAACACTTACAACCTTGGATGGCGCAACCATCCTAACTTTGCTTGGTCAAGTCAGAAACCCACCCAGGGTCCTAACTTGACTAAGCCAACCTACTCAGGAAAACTAGCCCTCTGATCTGAGTTTAGTCCTCAAGGAAATGAGAGAGATGAATCTGAGCCATAAGGAAGCAAACCCAAGGAACTTCAATAGGGTTAATGATGAGAGACTCATCATGGCTTCTAATTACCCCTAATTAACTAGTTTCCCTAGTTAATTAGCTTTATGCATATATAAGGGTTAATTATGTAATAAGGGATAAATCATTAAAGGACCTTAAAATAAGTTAAAAATGCCTAATTAAGTCAATTAATATTAATAATAACTTAATTAATAAATGGACTTGAAATATCACTAATTAGTTACCTAATTAATTATTTAACTTAAGTGTAACTTAAGACCTAAGTCTTTAATAAATTAAGTTAATAAGCAAATAAATATAAATAAATGGGTCAAAAATGTGAATACATGTCTTTAATATAATATTTAGCTAATTTATAATTATATATAAAAAGTTGGAAAAGAATTAAATTAAAATTAACTTAAATGTACTCTATTTACATTTTCATCCCTAGAATTCAATGCATTTGAGTCCTTTCTTTTTACTTGTGTCCATAACTTTTCTTACGCCTAGGTCCCTATGAACATTCTTCTTCTTCATTTCTTCTTCAGCCACTTCAACAGCTGACGAGTGGCGGTGAAGACACCTCACAATCACCGTCCATCCGATGTTCTTCCTTCCCTACCAAGCTTCTGAAGCTTGCACTCACTCTCTTCATTTCATCCCATGGTCTGGATGATCTTCAAATCCTAATTAGGGCTTGGTGATAACTTCACCGGCATCAGAGAAGGTGCTGGTGGTTACCCTACACCTAGAAGCATTTCCATCCAGATACAGCCCCCTTTACAATCGTCGTAACCTATAAATACCCATCAACCCCTACGATTTGAGTTTGATCAGCTCCTTTCCCCTCTCCACCTCAACATAGCTGGTTAGTAGGTTCATCTGCAACTTTGACATCTTCATTCTCCTTCTCAAGCACAACTGCCGAGGATGCGCTGCCTCTCTCACCACCTCTTCCTCTCTATCACCCTGCCAACGGCGACTAAGCACCCCACTCTCCCTCTGATCTCCGTATAGATCGGCCAGAGCTTCTCTTCTCACCCAGTCTAGATTTCGATCTCGTTCTCGCCCTACCAATGGTGAGATCCCTTACCTCCTTTGTCAAGTAAGTAGACTTAACTCATAGGAGTAGGTTAGCAGTAGTTAGGAGTAGGATTAGCTTAATTTTAATGTAGATTAGCTTCATCTCCCTCAGCTCCGGTGAGGCTAAATTCGATCTCATTGGGCCTTCATTCACACTTCCAGTAATGTTCCACTCTCCTTATCTCTCCATAATCCATTTCCACTTTCTTCCACTCATAATTATCACCTATACCGTCTAATACATCTCACCGTCACCAGCGACCTCCGCTGTCCATGGCAGAGGTCCCTGAGTCTGTTACACACCCATTCAGGGTCCCTCACAACCAAACCATCATATTAGCACCCTAATTAACCTCAAATCCATTATAATTACTCACCTATTTGCCTAATCCCAGTCACGCTCACTGTCCATGGTAAGGTGTCCAGAACCAATTCCACCTTCAATTGAGGTTCTACATCGCCTAGACATCCCCTTAGGAACCTCGCCAACCGCTTAATTGCTCCTATAGAGAAACAAACAGTAAATGCCCAATTCACCCCCTTTCTTGAGCACATTGTCAATGGCAATTTAGAAGAGGGTTATCTGCCTAATTAAGTAGTCGTACACCTTTGCTTCCGTTTGCTAAATGTTTCCCCTCACTCAATTGAGTAAGGGAAGAAGTTCTTAGACATCTGATTGTAATGTCATTAATATACCTTGTTCCCCTTTATTATTTTGAGCTTAAACGATGAAAGAAGGCATTTGTACTCATTTGATTAGCTTTTTGTTGTCTTAATCTCTTGTAATTAGATGTAATGGTTGTAATAAACATGTTTACTTGATTCTTAATGACAAATTACATGTGTAAATGTGTTCCTTCTTATTTGGAATGATTGCAAGTATTAATTTGTTCTATCACTTGTGCAATTATTCATATCCTTAAAGTATTTTAATTATGATCTTGTTGATTAAGTAGTTAGTATTTTATGCTTAGGAATAAATGGTGAATTAAGCTACTATTATGCCTCCCAGTGAACAACCTGGACTCAACCGGTTAAAAAGAACTTAAAATCTAAAATGTTTGGTTAACTTGACCATATACTACACAACCGACATTAAGTCAAGTTAACTTAAGTTACTTTCTCATGCAATTAATTAAGCCTAAATAAGTTAATTAACCGTGTTGAGAAACTAACCAGTCATTTTAATGGGGCCGTTGCCAGGGGTGAAATATTTTGCTTCATTTTATTCACCAAAACATTCCCTTGCATAATTTTGTTGAGTAAGGAATCATTTTAATGGCACCGTTGCCAGGGAGGTAACTGTAATTTATATTTGCCATTATTGTTTTTTTTTTTTAAGTATTTCTTTTTACTAATTGGTTTTGTTTTGTATGTTTTCTGTTTTCTTTTCAGGGTTACCTTTGTGGGTATTCTCAGGAAAGGAGGTAGGAATTTTTCACGTTATTTTTTCGTAGACCATTATACATATTCATTGTGAGTATTTTCTTTCCTTAGTCTTTATTATATTTTGCTTGTTGCATTTAGGTTATAAAAAAAATTAAAAAATATAAAAATGCACTTATCTTTCTGACTAGCAACAGCATTTTTTAGGCATACACTCTTAGGAGTGCATTATCTGCTAGTATCTGCAAAATCTAACTTGGGATTTTCTACTACTTTTCTTGCATCAACGGGAAAACACGTGCAAAACCCACATAGATCCCTGTCGTTGGAGAATTAACAAGACCATATTTTTGTTTGAGATTACCTAAAAAGCGGTCACCTTACTTCTTTCTATCATTTTTGTGAAAAAGATTAAGTAAAAAGAGGACTATTAAAATTTGTGACTCAATCTATTTGTAGAATGAATGTGGGTTTTTATGCTCTCATCTGTTGCATGTTATCGTGCACACAGCACGATCACAAGAGTCACATGAGTCTGATTTTTCTACCTCACCTCTTTGTACCTCTTAGGGCTTTGGTCGAAGATCAACAAGTCTATCTCACTACTAAGCCTTGGGAGCTTGTAGTGAGCAGTCTCGATCCTAGACCTTAGACCTCTGAGCCTTAAGGATACGCACATGCGTAGACACGGGTTTAGGATGCATATTTTGATACTGATATTATACTTGTTTGCGTCCAAATTATTTTTGCGTATTCTTGGACTCTCTTCTTTCCTTTGAAAGAAGAGAAAAATAGGCTTTTTGCACTGTTTTCGAGTCTTGTTTGCCATTGTTTTCAGTAGTGTGGGTGTGCCTTTGCACATTCTTTTTGTTTATGCACGAGAGGCAATCCCTGAAACAACCTCTCGTATCTCCGTTGACAAGTATTCCCAAGTCGGTTGCACTGAAGCAACCAATTTTCCTATCTGGTTCATCTATTTTTTCTACATTTGATTCTATGGACCAAATGCAGAACCAGAATCCCAAGATCCCTTCCTTTTCTGGTCAGGGGGAGATGCCACCTTTTGATGTTCATGAGGTGCTCCTGAACCAGAATTTTCAAATGCTCGAGCAGAACCGTCATATCAATTTGTTGACGTCTACTTTCCGAAATTTGTAGAACCTGCAAACCCGTCCTCCATGTCGACCTGAGGCAAGTTTTGAAATCCCTAATTTACCGATCCCTCGTCCTAGGCCTCTACTCCGCGACTGTTATAATCCATCCAATGCACAAGTAGAGCCTAATGTTAGGATTCTTGTTGGGGAAAATGACTCGGAATTAAAGCCAAATATAATAGGTCTAATCCCACATTTTCATGGGTTTGCATTCAAGGATCCATTCCAACATATCGAAGATCTAAAAAATCTATCTCTGACTCTTGGTCCTCGAAATCAAAGCCAGGAAATCCTTTTGATGAAAATGTTCTCTCCTTTAACCTTAAGGACAAGACTGTCTACTGATATAAAACTATAGCACGACCAATCTCGACTTGGGTTGAACTCGAATTTGCATTTTTGAAGAAACTTTTCCCTATTGGTCGCACCAGCACGTTAAGGCGAGCCATCACTACCTTCTCTCAAAATCAAGGAGAACCGATTCATGAAGCGTGGGAATGCTTTCATGAATTGCAAAGGAAATTCCCACATCACGACATCCCTCGTTAGCAACTAATGCACATCTTTTATTATGGATTACAAGAGGGCATTCGCAATCTGGTCAATGCCTCTTGTGGAGGGAATTTCTTGAATCGCGATGCAAAATCCATCTCTGAACTGTTTGAAGGGATGGTGGAGAACTCGATCAACAACGCATCCATGTCGCAATTCATGTGGGGCACCAATACAGCACATCAAAACTCGCAGAAAGGCATTCACGAAATCGAGAATCTGTCCAGTTCCAAGGATTTGGAGATTATAGCAGAGAAACTGGACAAAGTCGATATCGTAGTGAAGCATCTCAACCAGGTCAGAAACATGATGCGAAATCTTACGCCTCTTCTCGCTACGCAGAATCCCGTGCGTTTACTTATTTCGTAAATTCCTTCAGGGAAGGAATTTGTGAATTATCTTGATTCTAGAGATCTATCATCCTTGGGTTATCTCTCTACTCTTGCGACAACCCAAGAAGGGACCTTTATTCCCACATCTTTCCCACCCTTTCCTGTTGCAGAACACATGCCATATCTTTCTTGTTTACACGCCATCCAGGAAAACACTCCGAGATCAAATCCATATTCTAATACCTATAATCCTGGATGGAGAAGCCACCCAAATTTCTCGTGTTGATCAAAATCAAAGACCTACCTATCAAATTCAAACCCATCAAAACCCACCTTCGTTGCCTTCTCGGCAACTGAATGGGAGGGCCAATCTCGTGAGTATGCAGAATTACTTAAGGCTGAATAGAGATATGCAGCTCAATTAGATTTTGCGAGCTATTACAGAGAGTCAGCGACAAAATGCTGAAGCTGTCGCTGAGATCCATAGGCACTGCAAGGTAGAATTGGCTGATTTATGAAATTAGATCACATTTTTGGCAGAGTCTCATCAACCAGGCACTCTTCCATCTCAGCCAATTCCAAATACCAGGAATCTGCCAAACCTTAGGAAACATCAGGGTCAAGTACATTTCATCAATCAGGCCTTTGATTCGAATCAAAACCCGTCCACTATACTTCCTGAAAAAGATCCACTAAACCCGCATCAATAGCCTTTGTTGTATCAAAATGACCCACCTATTATTGAGAATCAGAACTGACTCTGCTGATCTTCTGAACTTGGTTGGAATCACTTTTTAGATTGTTTCAATCTTTGATATCTTTATCTCAACCCAAATCAGATCTACTTTTCATGAGATCCACTGTGATCTTTCTCAAATTTTAAGTGGGAATCTAATTTTTGTTCTGCGAGTTCTGTTTTAGGTAATTTTAGGATGAGTTTTACCCATGTGGTTTTATCTATTTTCCTATTTTCTTAAACCAATTCTTCCATAACTCCTTTGTTTTTGCTATACACATTCTTGATAGGAGTTCTTTACTAGGGTTTACGCCTAACTGAAGGCATAAAACTTAGCACCTTGTACATAGCTGTTTCCTATTTCTATACTTTTCTCTACACATACACTTGAATCCGAACATGAATTGTCACTTATTTTACACTGATATTCTTTACTTAGTTCGACTGACCACTCTGACCTTTGGTTAGAATAGAAATCGTCCATACAGAGATCTTTGATCTCCCTACCCTTCTTATAATGAGGACATCGTAATATTTTGGCTTGTGGGGCTGTGAAGTGACATTTTCACTTCAAGTGTATTTATAGAGAATAAAAATATAAAAACACAAAAAAATGAAATATCCACGAAATTTAAAAAATAGAAATACCTAAAAATTTAAAAAATCTAGAAAAGTAAAAAATACCCTAAAAATTTGAAAATTTTTGAAAAATTCACAAATATTTGAAAATTTTATAAAGCATAAAAATAAAAATATACCACACATAAAGTTGTCTTGTTGGCATCTGAGATCGTGAAAACATAGAGGTTAAGGGAACGATTCTAAATCCTCCTTAGTCCAAGGATTTCCGTAGGGCAGCTCTTGAAAGGGTGAAGGATGTGCCACTCACCTAGAAAAAGGATATGGAGTATTATATTAGTAAGAAAAATGAGGAGGAAAAACAAAGGAGAAAAATAAAAAAATAAAAATAAAGCACCCTGCAATTATGTACCTCTCTACATATTGGTGTTCTATCCTATAGAAAAGAGTTGAAAAAAAATATGGAGATAAAAATTAGGAATAAGAGACCCAGTGGTCCATCGGGGAGATATACACGAAAGTGTTGACCTCGGGATAAAAAACTGGTGAGGAGAAAGCAACCAAATCTGAGTAAGGCCAAGCTAAAGGTTTGAATTGGAATAACCTTAACTGGAAATTGATGATTTAAGATCTGGATTTTTGGAACTTTGGATGCCTTTAGGACAATTCTCTTCACAACCACGGATGCTTTAAAATCATAGCTACTGAACCTTCGTATTGGGTAGTGAAGCCTAAGAAATAGAGTTTTGAGGACTTGCTATTGAGGCCTAAAGGGGAATGATTGACAAAACCCTAGGTCTAGAAGTTTGTCCTTGGTGCAGTGGAATGGCATATTAGGATTCTACCACTCTAAGTTTGGTTAATAATGAGTGTCTGGCTAATTAACTAAAACTCAGGTTGATTAAAATCAGATTTCATAAACTTAAGGATTAACTTAAGTCTATTAAGTTTTTGAGTTAAAATTTAATTTCCAACTCTTGAGTTTTGTTTTCTTAAAATGCTTTGAATTCTGAGTTTCTACCGTTTAGAGTGATTACATAGAATAAGTTAGTTTTCGGTATTCTGATATTTGATAAAATTCTCGTCAAAAACTCTATTTTTAATAGTGTATTTTGAGAATGGTATTTAAATTTTTTAAGTCTAAGTAAAGAGATTCCCGCATAATACTCTACCTATTTATGGATACTTATTTATATATATAAAAAAATCTAAAAAAATTGAATATCCAAAATTCTGACCTAAGCATTCCTAGACTTAGTTTTATTTATAATATAATAATTTAAATCCTGGTGTCTAAATGATCATATTTCTGGTTAATTTTGCTAGGGACTAGCAAAACTTTGGCTTGGGGGTATGATGAGAGGCTCATCATGGCTTCTAATTAGTCCTAATTAACTAGTTTCCCTAGTTAACTAGTTAGGAATATGCATATATAAGGGTTAATTACGTAATAAGGGACAAATCATTAAAGGACCATAAAATAAGTTTAAAATGCCTAATTAAGTCAATTAATATTATTAATAACTTAATTAATAAATGGACTTGAAATATCACTAATTAGTTACCTAATTAATACTTTATTTAACTTAAGTGTAACTTAAGACCTAAGTCTTTAATAACTTAAGTTAATAAGTAAATAAATATAAATAAATGGGTCAAAATGTGAATACAAGGCCTTAATATAATATTTAGCTAATTTATAATTCTATATAAAAAGTTGAAAAAGAATTAAATTAAAATTAACTTAAATGGCCAATATTTACATTTTAGTCCCTAGAATTCAATGCATTTGAGTCCTTTCCTTTTACTTAGGTCCTTAACTTTTATTACACCTAGGTCCCTATGAACATTCTTTTTCTTCTTCGTTTCTTCCTCAGCCACTTCAACGGCTGATGAGTGGCGGTGAAGACACCTCACTATCACCGTCCATCCGGCATTCTTCCTTCCTCACCAAGCTTCTGAAGCTTGCACTCACTCTCTTCATTTCATCCCACGGTCTGGATGATCCTCAAATCCTAATTAGGGCTTGGAAATAACTTCACCGGCGTCGGAGAAGATGCGGTGGTTACCTTGCACCTAGACACATTTCCGTCCAGATACAACCCTCTTCACAACCGCCACAACCTATAAATACCCATCAACCCCTACGATTTAAGCTTGATTAGCTCCCTTCCCCTCTCCACCTCACCATAGCTGGTCAATAGGTTCATCCGCAACTCTGGCATCTTTGTTCTTCTTCTCGAGCACGACCGCCGAGGATGCGCTGCCTCTCTCACCACCTCTTCCTCTCTATCGCCCTACCAACGACGACAGAGTGCCCCACTCTCCCTCTAATCTCTGCTTCAATCAGCTGGAGCTTCTCTTCTCACCCAGTCTAGATTTCAATCTCATTCTCGCCCTGCCAATGGTGAGATCCCTTACCTCCTTTGTCAAGTAAGTAGACTTAACTCATAAGAGTAGGATTAGCTTAGTTTTAATGTAGATTAGCTTCACCTCCCTTAGCTCTGGCGAGGCCAAATCCAGCCTCGTTGGGCCTTCCTTCACACTTCCAGGTAATGTTCCACACTCCTTATCTCTCCATGATCCATTTCCACTTTCTTCCACTCACAATTATTACCTATACTGTCTAATACATCTCACTGTCACCGGCGACCTCCACTGTCCATGGAGGAGGTCCCCGAGTCTGTTACAGACCCATTCAGGGTCCCTCAACACCATACCATCATATTAGGACCCTAATTAACCTCAGATCCATCCTAATTACTCACCTATTTGCCTAATCCCAGTATGCTCACCTGGATGCCTCACTGTCCATGCCGAAGTGTCCAGAACCTATTCCACCTTCAATTGAGGTTCTACATCACCTGGACATCCCCTTAGGAACCTCGCTAGCTGCTTAATTGCTCCTATAGAGCAATGAACAGTAAATGCCTAATTCACCCCCTTTCCTGAGCACGTTGTCCATGGCAGCTCAGAAGAGGGTTATCTACCTAATTAAGTAGTTGTACACGTTTGCTTACATCTTCTGAGTGCTTTCCCCTCACTCAATTGAGTGAGGGAAGAAGTTCTGAGTTCTAACAAAGTAAAAATGAGTTACTCCTAAATTCAAAGCAAATCTCCTGATTTAATCTTCACTTGAGTTAATTGGCGAGCTTTTAGGGTTCCTTGTGACCCCAGGAAGCTCTTGAGATTTCTAACGGTCAGTTTCATAGAGTTTTGAACTCTAGCAAACATTTCTTGGACTCACCGTAGCTCGTCGTAGCTCCGGCGAGGTGGTTTAGAGCTTTAGCCCTAGTTAAGCTTTAAGGAGCTCCAGATTGGCTATTTAGAACCTAAGGAACAAGATTATGTACTTAAAGTCATGTTTTGATGTCTAGAGTTCACAGTCAACATCTTTCTCCAACTCCGGTGGAGTTGGAGAAGCTTACTCGTTAGGTTTTAGGCTTTGGAAATAGGTCTATAAGCTCAAGCAGAACCTGTAGGGGTCATATTTGATCTTTGATTGCTCTGAAATTCCTTAGATTATTCCACTGAACACCCCCACTTTTGATCTCAAGAGACAGTGTTTGAGAGGACCTTTAGGACCTTCAAAACTTAGTTTTACGGTGTGGAAATGATTTCTGAGGTGAATTAGAGTCCCTCCAGGTCTTTAATTTGATCTAAGAAAACCTAGAATTGAAAGTCAATTCCGAACTTGATTTGGTCAACTCAGGGTCCAACTCGAGGATTAACTAATTCTGTGAAATTAATGTTTCAATTGAATTTTGGGACAATCTGAAATGTTTTAGAGTGTATTAGAATAAGTTGTATTGAGGATTTTAAGTGTTTTGAGTCACTGGTTAGTATGGGTTCATTTGAAACCATTACTGAGTTTGTTGAGTTCTAGGTGAGATTCAACCACCAATTCTACCCAATTCAGTGCAAAATAATCTGCTGAGATTGTTTTATTCTATTCTAGAGGTCTTTATCTCTTTGTCAAGCCTTTCATAGTTCAATTTGGAGCTTTGTAGCTCCTGAACAAAGCTTAGAGCCTCTTCTCTCTTTCTGAAGTGTCTCATAGCTTCACTCTTCATTCATTGGAAGCACAAACACCTTCTGAACATAGCCAGGACCACATCTAGAGGTCAGAAGCTCTCCCTTAGGTCCTTAGACCTGATTCCATCATCTGCAGGCCACGATTGGCCATGTGAACCTCCCACCTTCGCCCTTCATATCGAAGTGCTACTGAACACCAAATTGATGTTACATATTGATAGAGGATACGAAGAGCTTTCGATTGAGCCTTTGCTCAATCGAAACCATCTAGTGAGTTAGCCGGAATCGCCGACCGAAGATTGGCCTGGAATGGGTTTTAAGGGTCCCACCTCGGAAAATATTGAGGCACCGCACTGGTATATTATGAATTCCTACGTATGCCTTCTCAGTCATCAGCGTAGGGCACGAAATGAAATTGTGCTTGGGGCGTGGGTGCATGCGATGCACGTGCCTGTGCATTGGTGTGTGTGTGCGTGAGCCTGTGAGTGTGATCCTGGGCCTGTTAGTGGGCATGTGGGCCTGGGAGGTCGGAGATTGTGCATTGGCTTGAACTAATAAAAATCCACCAATTAAGAACTAGGCTCAAGCTCAAGTAGGGTCAGGTCCCGCCCAATTGGGTGCTGTGTATCCTCGAACGAGCTTGGGCTGCCCATTAAAAAATACTTTTTATAAATGAAGTTTAAATGAGTTAAGTGCTTGCAAAAATGACTAAGTATGGTGGATATAAGAGAGCACAGTAAAGGGAACATGAGAGTTTAAGAGGAGAACTTAAGAAAATTGGCTAAGTGTTGCAGCTAAGGCATAAGAGAAGAGTAAGGAAATTAAAGATGGGAAAGAGCGAAGAGTAAAAGAGAGTAGGAAATAAAGAAGAAAGAGAGAGCTGAAGAAGCTTAAGTGAAGAATGAAAATGGAAAATGAGGAAGAAATTAGATGTCTTGCTTTATTTTTAGTCTTCTAATTGCCATTTTTTTAAGGCATCCATTACTATTTTCTGAGACGTCTGATTGTAATATCATTGATATACCTTGTTCTCCTTTATTATTTTGAGCTTAAATGATGAAAGAAGGAATTTGTACTCATTTGATTAGCTTTTTCTTATCTTAATCTCTTGTAATTAGATGTAATGGTTGTAATAAACATGTTTACATGATTCTTAATGACAAATTACATGTGTAAATGCTCTCATTCTTATTTGGAACGATTGCATGTATTAATTTGATCTATCTTTTGTGCAATTATTCATATACTTAAAGTATTTTAATTACAATTTGATTGATTACGTAATAATTTATGCTTAGGAATTAAGGGTGAATTAAGCTACTATTATGCCTCCTAGTGAATGACCTTGACTCAACCAGTTAAAAAGAACTTAAAATAAAAAATGTTAGTTTAACTTCACCTTATACTACACAACCGACATTAAATCGAGTTGACCTAAGTTACTTTCTCATGCAATTAATTAAGCCTAAATAACTTAATTAACTGTGTTGAGGAACTAACCAATCATTTTAATAGCGCCATTGCTGGGGAGTGTAATATTTTACTTCATTTTATTCACCAAAACATTCTCTTGCATAATTTTTTAAAGGAATCATTTTAATGGCACCGTTGCCGGGGAGGTAATTGTAATTTATATTCGCCATTACTATTTTTGTTTTGCAAATATTTCTTTTTACTAATTACTTTTGTTTTGTACATTTCCTGTCTTCTTTTCAAGGTTACCTTTGCAGGTATTCTTAGGAAAGGAGGTGAGAATTTTTCGCGTTATTTCTTCGTAGACCATTATACATATTCATCGTGAGTATTTTCTTTCTTTAGTCTTTAGTATAGTTTGTTTGTTGCATTTAGGTTAGAAAAAAATTAAAAAATACAAAACATGCATATTTTTCTGATTAGTAGTAGCATGTTTTAGGCAAACACTCTTAGGAGTGCATTATCTACTAGTATATGCGAAATCTGACATGGGATTTTCTACTATTTTTCTCGCATCAGCGGGAAAATACATGCAAAACCCACATAGATCCCTATCGTTATAGAACTAACAAGACCATCTTTTTGTTTGAAATTACCTAAAAATTGGTCACCTTACTTCTTTCTACCATTTTTGTGCAAAAGACTAAGTAAAAAGAGGACTATTAAAATTCGTGACTCAATCTATTTGCAAAATGAATGCAGGTTTTTACTCTCTCATCTGTTGCATGCTATCGTACACATAGCGCGATCACTAGAGTCACAGGAGTTTGATTTTTCTACCTCACCTCTTTGCACCTTTTAGGGCTTTGGTCGAAGATCAACAAGTCTGTCTCACTGAGCCCCAGGGAGCTTATAGTGAGTGGTCTCAATCCTAGACCTTAGACCTTTGAGCCTTAAGGACACGCACATACGTAGACACAAGTTTAGGATGCGTACTTTGATACTGATATTATACTTGTTTGCGTCTAAATTATTTTTGCGTATTCTAGGACTCTCTTCTTTCCTTTGAAAGAAGAGAAAAACCCACTTTTTGCATTGTTTTTAGGTCTTGTTTACCGCTGTTTTCAGTGGTGTGAGTGTGCCTTTGCACATTCTTTTGGTTTATGCACATGAGGCGATCCCTGAAACCACCTCTCGTATCTCCGTTGACAGGTATTCCCAAGCCGGTTGCACTGAAGCAACCAGTTTTCCTATCTGATTCATCTACTTTTTCTGCATTTGATTCAATGGACCACATGCAGAACCAGAATCTCGATATCCCTTCCTCTTTTGGTCTGGGGGAGATGCTACCTTTTGATGTTCATGAGGCACTCCTGAACCAGAATTTACAAATGCTCGAGCAGAACCGTCAAATCAATCTGCTGACTGCTGCTTTCCAAAATTTACAGAACCTGCAAACCCGTCCTCCACCTCGACCTGAGGCGAGTTTTGAAATCCCTGATCTACTGATCCCTCGTTCTAGGCCTCTACTCCATGACTATTATAATCCAACCAATGCACAAGTAAATCCTAATGTTAGGATTACCATAGGGGAAAACGACCAAGAATTAAAGCCAAATATTATAGGTCTAATCCCACACTTTCATGAGATTGCATTTGAGGATCCATTCCAACATATCAATGATCTAAAAAATATATCTCAAACTCTTGGTCCTCCAAATCAAAGCAGGGAAATCCTTTTGATGAAAATATTCTCCTTTAGCCTTAAGGACAAGGCTACCTACTGGTACAAAACTATAGCACGACCAATCTCGACTTGGGTTGAACTCGAATATGCATTTTTGAAGAAATTTTTCCCTATTGGTCGTTCCAACACATTAAGGCGAGCCACTACCTTCTCTCAAAATCAAGGAGAAACAATTCATGAAGCGTGGGAATGCTTTCATGAATTGCAAAGGAAATGCCCACTTCACGACATCCCTCGCTGGCAACTAGTGCACATCTTTTATTATGGATTGCAAGAGGGCATTCACAATCTGGTCGATGCCTCTTGTGGAGGGAATTTCTTGAATCGCGATGCAAAATCCGCCTCAGAACTGTTTGAAGGGATGGCAGAGAACTTGATCAACAACGCATCCATGTCGCAATTCACGTGGGGCACCAATACAGTACATCAAAACCCACAGAAGGGCATTCACGAGATCGAGAATCTTCCAAGGATTTGGAGATTATAGCAGAGAAATTGGATAAAGTCGATATCGTAGCGAAGCATCTAGGTGAGGTCAGAAACATGATTTGAAATCTTATGCCTCTTCTCACTACGCAGAATCCCGTGCATTTACCTGTTTCGCAAATTCCCACAGGGAGGAAATTTGTGAATTATTTAGATTTTAGAGATCCGTCATCCTTGGGTTATCTCTCTACTCCTGCACCAACCCAAGGAGGGACCTTTGTTCCCACATCTTTGCCACCCTTTTCCCCACAGTTTCCTGTTGCAAAGCACACGCCATATCTTTCTGATTTACACACCATCCAAGAAAACACTCTGAGATCAAATCCATATTCTAATACCTATAATCCTGGATGGAGAAGCCACCCAAATTTCTCTTGGCCTGATCAAAATCAAAAACTTACCTATCCAAAATCAGACCTATCAAAACCCGCCTTCGTTGCCTTCTCAGCAACTAAATGCGAGGCCCAATCTCGTGAGTATGCAGAATTACTCAGGGTCAAATAGAGATACGTAGCTCGATCAAATTTTGTGAGCTATTACAGAGAGTCAGTGACAGAATGCTAAAGCTCTTTCTGAGATCCATAGGCAATGTAAGGTAGAATTGGCTGATTTACAAAATCAGATCACGCTTTTAGCTGAGTCTCATCGGCCAAGTACTCTTCCATCTCAACCAATTCCGAATCCTAGGAATCTTCCAAACCCTAGGCAACATCAGGGCCAAGTACATTTCATCAATCTGGCCTTTGATTCAAATTAAAATCCATCCTCTATACTTCTTGAAAACGATCCACCAAATCTGCATTAGCAGCATTTGTTGTATCAAAATGACCCACCTATTATTGAGAACCAGAACTGACTCTGCTGATCTTCTGAGCTTGGTTGGAATCACTTTTGAGATTATTTCAATCTTTGATATCTTGATCTCAACCCAAATCAGATCTAGTTTTCATGAGATCCACTCTGATCTTTCTCAAATTTTAAGTGGGAATCTGATTTCGGTTCTGCGAGATCTGTTTTAGGCAATCTTAGGATGAGTTTTACCCAAGTGATTTTATCTGTTTTCCTATTTTCTTGAACCAATTCTTCCATAACTCCTTTGTTTTTACTATACACATTCCCTATAGGAGTTCTTTACTAGGGTTTAGGCCTAGCTGAAGCCGTAAAGCAGTTTCTTATTTTCTATACTTTTCTACACACATGCACTCAAATCTGAACCTGAATTGTCACTTATTTTACACTGGTTAGCTTCGCTTAGTTCGACTAACTACTCTGACCTTTGGTCAGAATAGAATTTGTCCGCACAAAGATCTTTGATCTCCTCTTTCTGACTCCTGTCACCCTACACTAAGTGAAGCGTAATATCTTTTCCACCCTTCTTACAATGAGGACATTGTAGTATTTTGGCTTGGGGGTGTGAAGTGACATTTTCACTTCAAGTGTATTTGTAGAGAAAATAAAAATATAAAAACATAAAAAAATGAAATATCCACGAAATTTAAAAAAATAGAAATGCCTAAAAATTTAAAAAATCTAGAAAAGTAAAAAATACTCTAAAAATTTGAAAATTTTTGAAAAATTCATAAATATTTGAAAATTTTATAAAGCATAAAAATAAAAATATACCAATATAAAAATTGAAAAATTATAAAATCATAAAAATAATAAAGCGATTTTACATTTATAATAAAGAAGAAAAAGAGGAAGATACCAAAAATATATTTATACTTAATTATATTAGTAATTAAAAGCTTAATTTTGCTTTTAGGTCAGAAACCAAAAAAAAAATATATAAATATATATTTTGTAAGTAGTATTTTATAAGAGCATTGAATCCTTATTTATATTTTTACTTAAATAATCTTTTCAAAACACACATCTGTTTGCTAAATTTTGAATGGGATTTTGTTTAAGTTAGAATCTGAAACCCTAAGGATTTGTTTTTTTTTCGCTCCTTACCCTGAAATAAAGTAACTAAGGTGTATTAAGTTTAAATCTTGAGTTTTGGAATTAAATTGTAACTTTCTTGGTCAATTAGACTAAGTAAGTCCTTTTGCTTTTTGAACATCTATTTTTACCACCAAGTTAACTGAAAAGGCCAGATATTCAGAGTTAATTAAGTAAAGAGTTGGTAGAATCTTAGTCTTAAGGTCTATCAGGCTATAGTTAGCTTAATCAACTAAGTTCATTCAGCTTGACTTGGCGAGTTGTGTCTTGACAGATTCTGCTGGAGGAAACTAAGAGTTTAAAGGACCTGAGAGTGAATGGCTTTGTTGTCCAAGCTCTAGTTTGAGAGCTAAATAACCTAAGCGTCCAAAATTCACACACATAGAGTTGTCTTATTGGCATCTAAGACAGTGAAAACACAGAGGTTAAGGGATCGATTCTAAATCCTCTTTAGTCCAAGGATTTCCGTGGGGTGGCTCTTGAAAGGGTGAAGGATGTGCCACTCACCTAGAAAAAGGATATGAAGTATTATATTAGTAAGAAAAATGAGAAGGAGAAAAAAAAAGGAGAAAAATAATAGAAAGGAATAAAAAACCCTGTAGTTAGGTACCTCACTACAAATGGGTGCTTATATAGTTTTATCCACCAAATAAAGCATCTCGATACAAATGGATGCTGCCCTTCCTTCCATCAAATAAAAGAACACCTCGCTACATATGGGTGTTCTATCATATGGAAAAGAATTGAAAAAAATATGGAGATAAAAATTATAAATAAGAGACCTAGTGGTCTATTGGGGAGATATACACAAAAGTGTTGACCTCGGGATAAAAAAATGGTGAGGAGAAAGCAACCAAATCTGAGTAAGGCCATGCCAAAGGTTTGAATTGGAATAACCTGGATTGGAAATTGATGCTTTAAAATCTGGATTTTTGCAACTTTGGATGCCTTTAGGATAATTCTCTTCACAAGCATGGATGCTTTAAAATTATAGCTACTAAACCTTTGTATTAGGCAGTGAAGCCTAAGAAGTCAAGTTTCGAGGACTTGCTGTTGAGGCCTAAAGGAGTAAGATTAACAAAACCCTAGGTCTAGAAGTCTATCCTTGGTGCTGTGGGCTGGAAGATTAGGATTTTACTACTCTAAGTTTGGTTAATAATGAGTGTTTGGCTAATTTACTAAAACTCAGGTTGATAAAAATCAGATTTCATAAACTTAGGGATTAACTTAAGTCTATTGAGCTTTTTAGTTAAAATTTAATTTCCAACTCTTGAGTTTTATTTTCTTAAAACACTTTGAATTCTGAGTTTCTAGGGTTTAGGGTGATTACAGAGAATAAGTGGGTTTTCAGTATTCTGATTTTTGATAAAATTCCCATCAAAAACTCTATTTTTAATAAAGTGTGTTTTGAGAAGGGTATTTAAGTTTTGTATGTCTAAGTAAAGAGATTCTCACATAATACTCTGCCTATTTATGTGTACTTATTTATATATATATATAAAATCTAAAAAAATTGAATATCCAAAATTCTGACCTAAGCATTCCTCTTTGTTTTTATTTATAATATAATAATTTAAACCCAGGTGTTTAAATTATCATATTTTTGGTTAATTTTGCTAAGGACTAGCAAAAATTTGGCTTGGGGTTATGATGAGAGGCTCATCATGGCTTCTAGTTAGCCCTAATTAACTAGTTTCCCTAGTTAATTAGCTAGGAATATGCATATATAAGGGTTAATTGTGTAATAAGGGAGAAATCATTGAAAAACCTTAAAATAAGTTTAAAATGCCTAATTAAGTCAATTAATATTATTAATAATTTAATTAATAAATAGACTCAAAATATCACTAATTAGTTACTTAATTAATACTTTATTTAACTTAAGTGTAACTTAAGAACAAAGTCTTCAATAACTTAAGTAAGTTAATGAGTAAATAAATATAAATAAATGGGTCAAAAATGTGAATACATGGCTTTAATATAATATCTAGCTAATTTATAATTATATATAAAAGGTTGGAAAAGAATTAAATTAAAATTTACTTAGATGGCTTCTTTTTACATTTTAATCCCTAGAATTCAATGCATTTGAGTCCCTACTTTTACTTAGGTCCTTAACTTTTCTTACGCCTAGGTCCCTGTGAACATTCTTCTTCTTCTTCTTCTTCAGCCACTTCAACAGCTGACGAGTGGCGGTGAAGACACCTCACAGTCATTGTCCATCCAATGTTCTTCCTCGCCAAGCTTCTGAAGCTTGCACTCACTCACCTAATTTCATCCCACGGTCTGGATGATCTTTAAATCCTAATTAGGGCTTGGCAATAACTTCACCGACGTTGGAGAAGATGCCGGTGGTTACCCCACACCTGGAAGCATTTCCATCCAGATGCAGCCCCCTTCACAGCCACTACAACCTATAAATACCCATCAACTCCTATGATTTGAGCCTAATCTACTCCCCCTCTCCACCTCACTGTAGCTAGTTAGTACGTTCATCTGCAACTCTGGCATCTTCGTTCTCCTTCTTGAGAGCTGCCGCCGAGGATGCGCTGCCTCTCTCACCACCTCTTCCTCTCTATCGCCCTGCCAACGGCGATTGAGCGCCCCACTCTCCCTCCGATCTCCTCTTCGATCGGCCAGAGCTTCTCTTCTCACCCAGTCTAGATTTCGATCTCATTCTCGCCCTACCAACAGTGAGATCCCTCACCTCCTTTGTCAGGCAAGTAGACTTAACTCATAAGAGTAGGTTAGCAGTAGTTAGGAGTATTATCTCATCTCCCTCAGCTCCGGCAAGGCCAAATCCGGCCTCGTTGGGCCTTCGTTTGCACTTCCAGTAATGTTCCACTGTCCTTATCTCTCCACAATCCATTTCCACTTTCTTCCACTAACATTTATCACCTATACCATCTAATACATCTCACCGTCACTGGCGACCTCCATTGCCCATGGCGGAGGTCCCTGAGTCTGTTACACACCCATTCAGGGTCCCTCACTACCATACCAACATATTAGGACCCTAATTAACCTCAGATCCATCCTAATTACTCGCCTATTCCCCCAATCCCAGTTACACTCATCTGGATACCTCACTGTCCATGGTGAGGTGCTCAGAACCTATTCCACCTTCAATTGAGGTTCCACATCACCTGGACAACCATGCCATCCTCTTAAATGCCTAATTCACCCCCTTTCCTGAGCACGCTGTCAATGCAAGCTCAGAAGAGGGTTATCTGCCTAATTAAGTAGTCGTACACATTTGCTTCCATCTCTTGAGTGTTTCCCCTCACTCAATTGAGTGAGGGAAGAAGTTCTAAGGTCTAACAAACTCAAAATGAGTTCCTCCTGAGTTCAAAGCTAATATCCTAATTTAATCTTCATTTGAGATAATTGGTGAGATCCTGAAGTTCCTTGTGACCTCAGGAAGCTCTTGAGATTTCTAATGGTCGGTTTCATAGAGTTTTGAACTCTGGCAGACATTTCTTGGACTCACCGTAGCTCGCCGGAGCTTCGGCGAGATGATTTAGAGCTTCAGCCCTAGTTAAGCTTTAAGGAACTCCTGACTGGGTATTTAGAACCTAAGGAACAAGATTATGTACTTAAAGTCAAGTTTTGATGTCTGGAGTTCGCAGTCGACATTTGTCTTCACCAACTTCGGTGGAGTTGGAGAAGCTGACTCGTTTGGTTTTAGGCTCTGGAAATAGTTCTGTAAGCTCAAGCAGAACCTGTAGGGGTCGTATTTGATCTTTGATTGCTCTGAAATTCCCTAGGTTATTCCACCGAACACCCCCACTTTTGATCTCATGCAATAGTGTCTAAAAGGACCTTTAGGAGCTTCATAACTTAGTTTTAAGGTCTGGAAATGATTTCAAAGGTGAATTAGAGTCCCTCCAAGTCTTTAATTTGATCTAAGAAAAGCTAGAATAGAAAGTTAATTCCGAGCTTGATTTAGTCAACTCTGGATCCAACTCGAGGATTAACTAACTAATTCTGTGAAATTAATGTTTTAATTGAATTCTGGGATGATCTGAAATGTTTTAGAGTTGATTAGAATAAGTTGTATTAAGGATTTTAAGTGTTTTGATTCACTAGTCAGTAGAGGTTCATTTGAACCCATTACTGAATTTGTTAAGTTCTAGGCAGGATTCAACCACCAATTCTACCCAATTCAGTGTGAAACAATCTGTTGAGATTGTTTAGTTCTGTTCCAAAGGTCTTTCTCTCTCTGTCGAGCCTTTCAGAGTTCAATTTGGAGCTCTGCAACTCCTAAACAAACCTCAGAGCCTCTTCTCTCTTTCGGAAGAGTCTCATAGCTTCACTCTTCATCCATTAGAAGCGGAAACACCTTCTGAACCTATCTAGGACCTCATCTGGAAGTTAGAAGCTCTCCCTCAGGTCCTTAGACCTGATTCCATCATCTGCAGACCATGATTGGCCGTGCGAACCTCCCAGCTTCGCCCTTCAAATCGAAGGGCTAGATCTAATCTGAACACCAAATTGATGTTATATATTGTTAGAGCATAGGAAAAACTTTCAATTGAGCCTTTGCTCGATCGAAACCATCCAGTGAGTCGGCAAGAATCGCTGACCGAAGATCATCCTAGAATGGGTTTTAAAGGTCCCACCTTGGAAACAATTGAGGCACCGCACTGGTATGTTATAGTTTTACGAGGTGAAATCGATGTTTAAAATAATTGTGTTGCAGTATAGTTGAAATCGCTTTAAAAATAAATACAATTTTTATTACTTGAATAAGTCCGAGGTCGAACATAGGGTCCTATATGGGATTTAGGAATCAAGATCACAAATCAAACTTAAAAGAGATTGCAGTAGTATCAATAGCAATGTGCAAAAATACGGGAGTAAAATGGTGATTTTGATTACCAAATTCTCCTGCAATATCACCAAATAACTCAATGTAAATGTTATGAAATGAGAGCTAATGATTTGTCATCTGATGAGGAAATCAGACGACTTAAAGTTGTCTTCTTCTTTTCTTCTCTGTCTTTGCTGTGTTTGTCTTCTCCTTTCTTCTGTAGTGTCTTCTCTTTCTTATTCTCTTTCTCTTTCTTTCTCTGTCTCTCTGATTCTTCCTTTCCTCTTTAGTTCTTTCTTCAGCCCTGCTTCTTCTTCTTCTTCTTAGCTATGACCTCTCCAAGCCTTCTTCTTCTTTGCCTTTAGCTTTTTTCTTCCTTGGCCCTTTCTTCTTCCTTGTCCCTTAGTTACTTTCTCTTCTTCTTCAGCTTCAGGCCTCCTCCTGTTCTTCTCTGGCTTTCCTCTTTAGAATTCGGCTAAGTGTTGGCTGAAGATCCCTGCAGCAAAACCCTCCCCCAACCCGCGCAACTCTCCTCTCTTTTTCTCTCTTGGGATCCACTCTCCCAGAGCCATAGGTATCCGGGTTATCGGGTTGGGCGCGTACTCTGGTCCAAGCTCACCGGCATGTGGTGGTGAGTGAGGAGTGCAGGTCGGGTCTGGTCAGGCCAGGTCCATCGGGGCAGTGTCGTGGACGAGATTGGGTGTAGGTGAGAGGGACCTCACCCCATGGTAACTAACGCGATTAGCTTAGGGAACTTTTGCAATTTATGCGGGTGCAGGCGCCTCTTCGTATCCGAGGTGGGACTATCCGCGCACCCATTTTCTCGCACGCCTGCAGCAGGGAGTGATCTTCATAATTGCCTCAACTGCAGATGCTCGCGCCTTCAGTTGAAGACCTCAGACCATGCGTGAGGTACTTCCGTGCGTTCTGGAACTTTAGCCTAGGATAGCAAGACCTAGAGCAGCTTGAAGCTTGGCAGCAATGGCGGGTCTTGGGCCTGCTACCTAAAATAAAGAAAAGGGGCCTTATGGCCACGTAAGAATGCTCAGCAGGATCGCTGTGGCATGGCATATGTAATGATGGCAATGGCGTGGAGTGAGGGTGGTTGTGGTGGTCGGATGGTGACGGGAACGGTCGGTGAGAGTGGGTTTGTTCGGGAAGGCATTTGGGTGGATGATGGAGTGAATGGAGTGAGGGGAAATGAGCGAGAAGGTGCAGTGGAGGTTGTAGGGTGGTCTGTGAGATGGATGGAGGTGCGTAGCGGTGGGAACACCTCGTCGGAGGAGTCATCGGAGATGGAGGAGATGACGGTGTTCAATAGCGTTGGTGGTCGGTTTTGGGAAATAAAATGAGGGGAAGAAAGTATGAGAGAGAGGGGACCTAAGAGTCTACTCTAAGGGACGAAAGGGAAAGGGATCCCATGCCGGTGTGGTTGCTGGATGTGGGGAAGACGAATCTCTGTAGGAGAGGCGATGGCGAAGTTGGGGAAGCAATGGCGACGGCTGGTATTGCTCAATGCGGAGGACAATGAGGGAGATAAGCCTGCCACTGGTATTGTGGTTGGCCAATGAGAGAAGTCAGAGAGAGACCGCCAGAGATTGCGAAGCGTTGTGGCCGGAGGGGAGAGAGGAATAGGGGGGATTCCGGCCCAAATTTAAGCTGAGGAGAATGATTGGACCTGGGCTTCTTTAAATAGGGATCTGAGTGACAGTTAGGGCTTGGGAAGCAAGCTTCCCAAGCTTGGAAGGTCGCCAGACTTGGGAGTTGTTAAGATACCCAAATCTCTCATGCATTCGCATGAGAGATTGGGAGGGAATCAAAGCTCATAGATGGGTTCAGACTGGAGAGAATTTCTCATAGGATCTCCCTTCCAATTTTGGAAGAGATTCTCCAAGCAATCAAGGAGATATTCCTTGTCAAAGGTCGCTGAAGTAGGTTTCCTTTGCGATAATGGTGGAGGGACCTAATTGCGAAGATGATGAAGAAGTTAGGGGGCTGAATGCAAGATTTTTTGAAAGTTAGGGGTAGAAATGTAATCAGATAGGACCTTTTTGCAAACTAGGTCAAGGTAAACTCATATTGGGTCCAAATTTTGGTACAAACCTAATTTAGACATAAGAAATCCAATGGTGAAGTTGAATTTTGGTTTGGACCACGTTTGACTGGGTAATTTATGCAAAATCCCATATTAAGGCAAATATCTGTCTGAGACTCCATTTTATGTCAAGATAGGTTCTAATGGCCAAATTGAAGGTAGTAAACCCTAGATAATATTTTTCTATGATATTTAGAGGGTTTAAGTGAATTTTATCCTGATCAGAACCTTGGTTAATTAAGTGAGTCTGTTTTAGGGTTTCAGAAGTCATTTAATTCTCAGAACACACACAAACCCTTTTCTGTCTAATCCAACCAACTTGTTATCTTATTAAGACTATTTGACCTTTATTCAGCCCTTGAGAAAACCCATGGTTGTACTGCATTGGTAAAATTGTAGTTTTAACACTAGTTTCTTATTTTTCCTTTAGAATGGTTATGCAATGAATTATGACTTGCAGTTAGTTATGTAGGAGCATTTATTGACTTCATTGAGTCAAAATGAGCTAGTTAGGGCTCATTATGGTGTTCCCATCGTACTCCATGCTTAGCTCTTGCTAGTCCCTTAGCAAAATTTTAAGGTACTAACTTCGATTCTAGACCATAAGATCTTTCGATGCTCAAAAACTATGATGTGTGCTTTCTTCTATAGATTAAGGTTAGAATACCGATAATAGGCCTAGAGGTACTCAAGTACCAACCAAGATTCAGACCTAACTAGCTCCTGCCTTAGTCTACCACGAAGGATTCTAAGGCCCACATAAACTAACCTAAGGTTCATTGAACTCCGCGGTTAAAGCACCCATGCTTGTAACATGGTTTAGCCTTGGTTCAATTTGTAGTGCGATTTATCAGAGAGAGACAGAGGAATTTTTCTTTATTTTTGGAGAGTTTTCTCTCCCTTTTCTTTTTATTTCTAGCTTCGGATTGGCCTCACAACACGGCCTGTATCGGATTCCGAGTCCCCATCATCAATCCTCGAAGGGTCCTTGGCAATCGATGCTTTGAGATAGCACCGCCCATGGCAACCGCCAGAACCCTGGCTTTCAAGATTTCGAGATAATCCCGCCCATGGTGTTCTGTAGCTAAATCCAGAACCTGGTAATTGACACTTTGGAATAATGTCGCCCATGGCATTTGAACCAGCACAGGGTGCTTACATGCCCCTAGTAGGATATGTAGATATCCTAGGAGACAAGCACCGAGGAGACGATATGTTATTGCGCGTCTTCGAGGGAAATTTCCTACCTCTCCATGCCTGGAACTCATCTAAATCAACTTGTGTTGATCAGCCGCTCCTAATTTAGGCAACTTTTTCAAAATAATTTAAATGCAATTACATGATTTTGATACTTAAGTGCACTGAACCAGACTATGTGTGGATTAGGGTGCTTAGGTTACCGAGTCTCGCAAATTAGAGGTCAGTTAATGAGGCCGAATAATCCCTAAGCCTTAGACCTAATACTTAAGCTTCAAATTTTCCCCAACCTCTTGAGGATTATCCAGATCTTAGTGGGTACTTGAATTTTTAAGCCTATGATCACAGCCCAAGAGGCCTAAAATCAACGTTCCTACTAATTTCTTCTCTGTTTCATTTGAATTTTTTGCCTTTCATTTTCTTTCTTTTGATATGGCCTAGAACTAATTCAGGAATAATCAGTGGACTGGATTGAGGTTCTATTCTCTCAACAAGACAGGCTTTCCCAAAGAATGACTGTCGCAACCCCCAGCGAGTCTGCCTTTTCACTCGCTTCCTTCGTCTTCTTTCTTACTTACTTAGGTTTCCTTCATCCCATCCTCTTCTCCCATAGAACTCCTCTCCCTGTGGTAAAGTCGATCCTTGCTCACTTTCCTCCATTGTTTTGGCAACCCCGAGTTCCCCTTCACTCAGTCACTGCCAACAGCTTTCGGTGCTTCCAAAAGGCATCACAGCTATTTGTCTCGCCTCGCTTTGGGAGGACATTTTCGTAGTTTCCTGATTGATGACCGAAATCCCTCCCATTAATTTCTTACTAATGACTATCTCTTTTTCTTTTCTTTTCAACTTGTGCTCCTTTTTATTGACATTTTTATCTCCTCCCCTTTTTCTCCTTAAAATTTGATATGCCACCAAAATTTCCTCTCCTCTCTTTTTTTGTTCTTTTTTTCAAGAATTTTTTTTTGGTATTTTTGGAATATGTGATTTTTTTGTGAGAACCTTTCCAAACTTTTGATTTTTGAATGCTTGCACTTTACCACCCCCATGCCTAAGTTTTGCAATGTCCTCATTGTAAACAGAGGGTGTGAAACAATTTTGGGTTCAGGAATTTAGAATAGGATTATCGGGTGGGCAAACGGGTCAGGAATGACTGTTGTAGATGATTTCAAGCTCTGGCACAAGTACCAGAGGTGGGATCGACTGCTCTAAAATCGAACTCAGGGTGCAATAGACGTGAAATATAGAAGGATAATCAGAAGGACCTCAATTTTTGGAATGACGGGTTGCCTCTTATTAAGCGCTAAATTCAACACCTTCAGCTGAGTGGGAAATGGTCTAGAGGAGTGGTCAAATTAGATGAGTTTTGCAGAACAAGCACCTTGATCAAAAGCCTAGTTGGTCCAACCAGGTGCTTGTTCAGATCAACAGGTTGATGATGTAGCCCAAACCCAATCACTTTGGTGGGTTGATAAGTGTAGATCAAGAGATGTGGAACCCACCATATACTTTGGAACTCGAAATGGTATGGAAGTGTATAGCTAGGCTTTGGCTGAGTCGAATCAGCCTGATCAAAGTAGGGATCCTTAAATGAAGAAGAATCAGGGAAGGATGTAGGAACCCTACAGGAGTGATCAGAGAAGGATGGGCCATGATTTGTAGTCTGATTGTTGTCTGAAACCAGATAAAAATGTGGAGGAGAATCATTTGCAACCGGCTCATTAAGAGGGGAATCAGAATAGAAATTGAGTCTGGTTGCGGGTCAAGTTTGAAAACAGATTTGAATAGGTTCTGTATATGTAGAAGAGGTGGCATCATTAAGAATTGTGTATGAGGACTCTTTTAATAAGGGTTCAAAGGTGGGTTCATTTAGAGAGTCCTCATAGTAGCCATCAAACTCAAAGGTAAACACCTAAAGAGTGTTTATAGAATGAAGAAAATCTGAATCAAGAAAAGATTCGAATTCTGGGTTGTAGTCACTCTCGGCACTTTTTGTTTCTGATTCCTGAGGATCGAAAAGAAATGATTCCATCTCAATGGAACCTGAATTTAAATCAGTGATCTCGGGATTAAGGACCTCAGAGTCAGAGTCGAAGAATGGATCATGTGTGCTGAGGTCGTAGATTGGCTCGTAGTCATCAGGAAATAATGGTTCTCCGTAATCATAGTAAGATTCGAAATCGTCAAAGAAATTGCAAGAATCAAGTTTTGAATTTGATTTGAGATCAGAGGTTCCACCACAGAGTGAATCATAAGATGTAGACTCAGCAACCTGACTTGGGTCTAGCTTATTCGTAGATTTCAAGCTTAAAAGGGTGTCCCTATTAGGTCTGGGCTTGGGTTCTTGGCTTGCAGGGAAGACCCAATCAAAACCCAACTCTTCCAACTCCTCGGTTTCTGTATCGTAGATTAGCATAACTTTCAAAAAATCAATCTGTATTTCTGAGGATGTTGGAGAGGTACATTCATCAAATAAAGCCCTAGAATCATAATCCAAATTCAAACTTTGATTTTTGTCATACGGGCCTTGTAAATATCCCAAGAAGGTTCAGATCCAGATTCTAGGCTAAGGATGTGGGTTGAATTACTAAAATCTAGGTCAGAATTGCCTTCAATGGTCACCTTATTAGAGTAAGGGGTGGGATTTACACCCTAGAGAGGTTCTGATTAAATCTCATTATTACAGGAGTCTAGGAATTCTATGCCAGGGTTTTGGTTTTGTAAGGTTGGCTCAAAATCGTGTTCTCCTACAATTGGGACCTCCCAACCTATTTCAAGATTAGGCATATCATATTCCACCTGGGTTGGGAATCCACAACAACCTTGTGTCTCAAACCTAAGATTTGGGAAATCATGATGATCCTCAATATTATTTCAAGATGTTTCATTAACTGTTTGGGACATGTACAGGTATTTTTCATCGATAACTCTTTTCAACAATTTCATCATTTCTTCCCGCTTTTCAAGATCATCTTGGTGTTTTTCCCAAAGTACTGAATTTGTTATGCATTGGAGATATTCAAAGTTATGCAATTTTTCTCTCAATGTATCCTATTATGAGAATATCCCGGGTTGATCCATTTGTTGCTTCTATTGATAATAATTGGACACAGTTTATGATGAAGGTTGTTGTTGTCGATACATTAACCTGAATGTATTCAATTGGTTTTGAGGTTTTGTAATCAATCTCATAAAATCTAAGGGCATCCTCAATCATTCTATCTTTCATATATCTTTGAGATTCAGGTTTCTTCAATGGTTTTACTAAGTAGCCTGGCTGCATTTTTGAATTAGATGTTGGAATCAAGATGTAGAATCAAAGTTCAAGTTTAGATCGAAATTGATTAGATCTGAAAAAGATTTGCAAGAAAGTCTGTGTGTGTGCTCTAAATAGAATGGATGAGGGACTGGATGTGATATTAACCCAACCAAGGCACCCAAAGATTTTGGATGACTATAGAGGTTCGGGGCGGATGATAACCCTAGATCAGAAAGTCGTCCACCTGCGAATTTCCTGGGTAGCCAGGAAGGGAGAGTCCCGCAAAGACCCCTACATGGTAGAGCGCCCCCACGGGTTACAGGATTTCCCCCACCCGACCTTCCTTGTCACTGAGGGTTTAGGTAGACCAGAATGGATAACTTGACCTCTTAAGTCTACCAGTTTTAGTCTTAATTTGTGCCTTTGTTTTCACTTGAATTAGCAGTTGATTGGACTTGTGACCTAATTTGGAGGTTGGTTGGCCTACAATGTAGTCCAATTTTACTTGACCTGCCCTAAAGATGGCAGAATGAATTCTAGGTCAAGACCTAGAAATCACCCTTATTTAACTCCCAGGTTATTAGTTCCAAGGATTTTAGGGTTCAAGTGAATTTAGAATCTGATTTTAGGATTTTTTTTATTAGATCTTTTCACTCAAGGTCTTGGGTAGTATACAAATGTAGGTGGGTTTGTTTCCTTTTATGCAGGCAAGTGTGAACAAGCACTCCAAAACCCTAATGCAGAAATCCTAATTGGCTTTATTTCAAAGTCCACTTTGATCTTCGAAAAAATGTTCTCCTTGGACTTTAAACAAGAAGTGCGTAGTCCAAGAAGGTTAGAAATTAAGCGTAGTCCCTAATAGGCACAAGAAATTTGGGGTGGGATCTCTAAACAGAATTGCTTCAACTTTAATGAGATTTGAAAAAAAATTGCACAAATAAGGAAACTTGCCATTTAAATGATAATTACTATGAAAAAATAAGGCAGGTGATTCTTAATTGATTGTTTCCTTTTTGTCTTCCCAAGATTAGGAGGTTGATTAGAGAACAATAGAGAAGTTGATTTGTGTGGAAGATCTCCTTGTGAAGCAAATCACAGTAAAGCAAATAGGGCAAGTCAGTGCTCAAATATAATCAAATAATGTAGAGAATAGTGGTGAATTGTTCGTTGCACCCCAGCAACGGCGCCAAAATGTTTGCAAGGCGAGATCAATGTTTAAAATAATCGTGTTGCAGTATAGTCAAAATCGCTTTGAAAATAAATATAATTTTTATTACTTGAATAAGTTCCAAGGTTGAACACAGGGAGCTATATAAGATTTAGAAATCAAGATCACAATTCAAACTTAAAAGAGATTGCAGTAGTATTAGTAGCAATGTGCAAAAATATGGGAGTAAATTGGTGATTTAGATCACCAAATATTCCTGCAATATCACCAAAGAACTCAGTGTAAATGTTATGAAATGAGAGCTAATGATTTGTCATCTGATGAGGAAATTAAACGAGCTAAAGTTGTCTGCTTCTTCTTTTCTTATTCTTTGTCTTTGCTATGTCTATCTTCTCCTTTCTTCTGCAGTGTCCTCTCTTTCTTCTTCTCTTTCTCTTTCTTTCTCTTTCTCTCTGATTCTTCCTTTCCTCTTTAGTTCTTTCTTCAGCCTTGCTTCTTCTTCTTCTTCTCAGCTACGACCCCTCCAAGCCTTCTTCTTTGCCTTTAGCTTTCTTCATCCTTGGCCCTTAGCTTTCTTCTTCCTTGGCCCTCCTTAGCTGCTTTCTCTTCTTCTTCAACTTCAGGACTCCTTTCTTCTCTGGCTTTCCATTCAGAATTCGACTAATTGTTGGCCGAAGAGCCCTACAGCAAAATCCTCCCCCTTTTTCTTTATCTTTTACCCACGCAACTCTCCTCTCTTTTTCTCTCTTAGGATCCACTCTCCCAGAGCCATAGGTATCTAGGTTATCGGGTCGGGTGCGCACCTGGGTCCAGGCTCACCGGCGTGTGGTGGTGAGCGAGGAGTGCAGGTCGGGTCGGGTCAGGCCAGGTCCGCGGGGGCAGTGTCACGGACGAGACTAGGTGTAGGTGAGAGGAACCTCACCCCGTGGTAACTGAGGCGATCAGCTTAAGGCACTTTTGCAATTTATGCGGGTGCATGTGCCTCTTCACATCCTAGGTGGGACTATCCATGCACCCCTTTTCCCGCGCGACTGAAGCGGGGAGTGATCTTTGCAATTGCCTCAACTGCTGATGCTCGCGCCTTCAATTGAAGACCTAGGACCATGCACGAGGTATTTCCGTGCATTCTGGAACTTCAGTCTGGGACAACAAGACCTGAAGCAGCTTGATGCTTGCTCGAAGCTCAACAGCAATGGCGGGTCTTGGGCCTGCTACTTGAAATCAAGAAAAGGGGCCTAATGGCCTCATCAGAATGCTCAGCATGATCGCTGTGCCATGGAGAATGTAATGGTGGCAGAAGCGTGGAGCGAGGGTGGCTATGGTGGCCGGACGATGACAAGAACAGTCGGTAAGAGTTGGTCTGTTCTGGAAGGCATTTGGGTGGATGATGGAGCGAAAGGAGTGAGGGGAAATGAGTGGGAAGGTGCATTGGAGGTTGTAGAGTGGTCAGTGAGGTGGATGGAGGTGTGTAGCGGTGGGAACAACACATCGGAGGAGTCACCGGAGATGGAGGAGATGACGGTGTTCAGTAGCGTTGGTGGTCAGTTTTGGGAAATAAAGAGGGGAGAAGAAAGTATGAGAGAGAGGGGACCTAAGAGTCTACTCTAAGGGACGAAAGGGAAAAGGATCCCATGCCGGTGTGGTTGCCGGATGTGGGGAAGACAAATCTCCATAGGAGAGGTGGCGGCGAAGATGGGGAAGGAACAGTGACAGTTGATATTGCTCAATGCAAAGGATGGTGAGGGAGATAAGCCCGCCACTGGTATTGTGGTTGGGCGACGAGAGGACTTAGAGAGAGACCATTGGAGCTTGCGAATCGTTGCGGCCGAAGGGGAGAGAGGAATAGGGGGTTCCGGCCCAAATACAAGCTGAGGAGAACGGTTGGACCTGGGCTTCTTTAAATAGGGATTTGAGTGGAGGTTAGGGCTTGGGAAGCAAGCTTCCCAAGCTTGGAAGGTCACCGGACTTGGGGGCTGTTAAGATACCCAAATCTCTCATGCATTCGCATGAGAGATTGGGAGGGAATCAAAGCTGGAGGATTCCCTTCCAATTTTGGAAGAGATTCTCCAAGTAATCAAGGAGATATTCCTAGTCAAAGGTCGCCGGAGTAGGTTTCCTTTGCGATAATGGTAGAGGGACCTAATTGCAAAGATGGAAAAGAAGCTAGGGGGCTGAATGCAAGGGTTTTTGAAAGTTAGGGGTAGAAATGTAATCAAACAGGATCTTTTTGCAAACTAGGTCGAGGAAAACTCATCTTTTGTCGAAATTTTGATAGAAACCTAATTTGGATGTAAGGAATCCAATGGTGAAGTTGAATTTTGATTTTGACCACGTTTTACTGGGTAATTTATGCAAAAACCTAAATTAGGGTAAATATCTGTTTGAGACTCCATTTTATGTCAAGATAGGTCCTGATGGCCAAATTGAAGGTAATAAACCCTAGAGAATATTTTTCTATGATTTTTAGAGGGTTTAAGTGAATTTTATCCTGACCAGAACCTTGGTTAATTAAGTGGGTCTGTTTTAGGACTTCAGAAGTCATTTAATTCTCAGAACACACACAAACCTTTTCTGTCTAATCCAACCCACTTGTTATTTTATTAAGACCATTTGAATTTTATTTAGCCCTTGAGAAAACCCGTGGTTGTACTACATTGGTAAAATTATAGTTTTAACCCTAATTTCATATTTTTCCCTTAGAATGGTTATGCAATAAATTATGACCTTTAGTTGTTATGTAGGACCATTTATTGACTTCATTGGGTCAAAATGAGCTAGTTAGGGCTCATGATGGTGTTCCCATCACTTACGAATTCCTACGTATGCCTTCTCGGTCGTTAGCGCACGGTGCAAAATGAATTGAGCCTAGGGCGTGGGTGTGTGTGATGCACGTGCCTACGCATTGGTGTGTGTGTGTGCGCCTGTGGGCGTAAGCGTGGGCTCGTAAGCGGGCGTGTGGGCCTGGGAGGTCGGAGATTGGTCATGGACTTGAACTGATAAAAATCCACCAATTAAGAACTAGGCTCGAGCTCAAGTAGGGTCTGTTCCCATCCAATTGGGCGCTATGTATCCTCGAACGAGCTTGGGACACCGATTAATAAATGATTTTTATAATTGAAGATTAAATGGGCTAAGTGCTTGCGAAAATGACTAAGTATGGTGGATATAAGAGAGCACAGTAAAGAGAACGTGAGAGCTTAAGAGGAGAACTTAAGAAAATTGTCTAAGTGTCGTAGCTAAGGCATAAGAGAAGAGTAAGGAAATTAAAGAAGGGAAAGAGAGAAGAGTAAAGAGAGTAGGAAAGAAAGAAGAAAGAGAGGGCTGAAGAAGCTTAAGAAAAGAATGAGAATAGAAATGGAGGAAGAAACCATATGTCTTACTTTATTTTTAGTCTTCTAATTGCCATTTTTTTAAGACATCCATTACTATTTTCTTAGACATCTGATTGTAATATCATTGATATACCTTGTTCTCCTTTATTATTTTGAGCTTAAATGGTGAAAGAAGGAATTTGTACTCATTTGATTAGCTTTTTCTTGTCTTAATTTCTTGTAATTAAATGTAAAGGTTGTAATAAACATGTTTACTTGATTCTTAATGACAAATTACATGTGTAAATGTGTTCCTTCTTATTTGGAATGATTACATATATTAATTTCATCTTTCTCTTGTCAAATTATTCATATGCTTAAAGAATTTTAATTATAATCTGATTGATTAAGTAATTAATAATTTATGCTTAGGAATTAATGGTGAATTAAGGTACTTTTATGACTCCCAGTGAATGACCTGGACTCAACCAGTTAAAAAGAACTTAAAATCTAAAATGTTAGTTTAACTTAACCCTATACTACACAACCGACATTAAATTGAGTTAACTTAAGTTACTTTCTCATGTAATTAATTAAGCCTAAATAACTTAATTAATTGTGTTGAGGAACTAACCAATCAGTTAATCAGCACAACACACAGAAGCAACAAGTACACCTAATTCAGGCTGATCCCAGGCACCCACCAGGTTTTGTTAACCTTAACCTAACCCAGGCTCAACCCATTTTGCAAAACCCACCTTACCCTTCTAACCCTAATGCACATGCCTGTGTTGACACTTTGAGAAGTGGGAAACAAATCCAAGATCCTTCTACATCAAAATCTTATCAAGATCTTGAGGAGCTTGAATCTGACCTAGGAGACCAAACTAATCTAGAAACCAAGACTCAGGATTTGAATACCCATGATTTTTCTCAAGCACCTTTTCCTGAAGCAAACCCAGGGAAAAGAAAACTGATCAACACAAGGAGTGACTTGAGATTCTAAAGCACGTCTAGGTGAACATACCACTCCTTGAGGCTATTGAAAACATCCTGGCCTGTGCAAAATTTCTGAAGGAAATATGCACATCAAAACACCAGGCCAAATCATCAAAAAGGGTAGTGATTTCTGAAGAAGCCAGTGCCATCATCCTAAATAAGCTCCCTCATAAAAAGAAAGATCCATGGACCCCCTTAATCTCATGTGAAATAGATGGATTCATCCTGGATCAAGCCTTATTGGACCTTGGTGCCTCCAACAACTTAATCCCCACAAAATTATATGTAGAGTTGAATTTACGCCCCTTACAACACACTAAAGTAACCCTTTTGCTCGCTGATAGGTCAACCAAAATTCAAAAGGACCTTCTGTAGAATGTGATTATAAAAGTGAGGGATTTTGAGTACCTTGTGGACTTCCTTGTTCTAAATATGGAGGCATCAGAAAACCTAAACCACACCCCAATAATCTTAGAGAAACCTTTCTTGGCCATGGCTAAGGCTCTAATCAACTGTGAGACGGGGACTATGCACATCACCATTAAAAGGAAAAATTGTCAACTCAATATCTTTAAAACTTCCCAAAAGAATAAGGTGAATTGTGGTTCCATTGAAGCTGTAGGAACAATTGAACAAGTGTTGGCAATTCATGCTAATGATGATCTAAGTCCTACCAAAGCTCAAGACCAACACGAAGGGAAAGAAGGGGATGTACTTGAGGATAATTCTGATCTACCATCTCTCATGGAAAACCAAATTGAACAAGACATTAGTGAGATTGAGAAACTCTTGGGAGTAACTTATGATGAATTAGATGATAATATAAAGAATCCTCAGTACATCCACCTTGAAATTCAAGAACTTTGGAATTCTAAGGGAGTTCAAGAAAATGAACAATCTAAGAACATGAACCAAGAAGTAACCTTAGAGAAAGAAGTTCAACACATAATCAACTGGGGAAGAACTTATAAGCCAACTGGTTCAAATGGATGGCTTGACTTAGAAGAAGTGACTTTGGATGAGGAAGAGGAAATTTCTGATGAAGATTTTGATGAATTCCACACAACTCTACCTTTGCCCTCATATGACCCAGAGCCTGGAGAACTCATGATTTTTTGATATCAACTACAGATATGAGGATCCTTATCATTCTGATTCGGAACTAGATCTAAATCTCAATCATGATCTCGATCTAGACCCTATACCACCTCTTCTTGATCTTTGGAACTTGATTAATGAATAGGCTTTGCATCTTGAACCTCATCCACCTGATCCTATTCCATAGTTCAAATTAGAAAGACTTTTTGGGATAGGTCTGCATCATCAGCTGGTCCGCATTTGTGGATCATTGATTCTGGGACCAAATGATCATATCTTTAAACTAATCTTAAATTCCCCTGCAACTATTATTACTTCTCTTAACCCATAGTATTGAATTACATATTTTTGGATTTAAGTACGGCAAATGACGTTAAACTTAACGCTGGCTGGGAGGCAACCCAGTATTCATTACAGGTAGCCTACATCCTCTGCGTCCATACTGCTTGGATTAACAAGCATATCAGGTGATATCCCCTCCTCTTGCTCATTATATTTGGATTTTCATGCATACATTTCAATGAGGACATTGTAATGAATAGGCATGGGGGGTGGACATTGCATGTCTTATTTTTATGTAAAAAAAAAAAAAGTATTTAGGCATAAAGAATTTTTATTAAGGTTTTATTAGGGATTTATTCTTAAGTTGATTCCTGAGTTTAGAAACCAGTATAATTTCACACTTACGCATAGAATTTGCAATGGATCCTCTATGAATATTGATAAACATCTTTAGTTTGTTGAGAAGAAGCAGTGCTTCTTCTCCTGAACCCTTGGATAGTAATTAGGGAGTCAGGCAAACTATCTTTTAACAGATCCACCAAATAAGTGTGAGGTGAGAGTAGAAAGTCTACTGGTGCTCTAAGGCTAGTATGAAGAATCTTAAACTCTGGATGATGAGATAATGATACTCGGAGTTAGGCATAGTTTTCGCTCTCAGTTTCTGCATACAAGTTCTTAGTGCGAATGTCTTAAGAGCCACCAAATAAGGCAAATACGCATAGAGTGGGTTCTGATAAAACTAGGATTGAGGTGAATGGTCATGATCCTCTTTTACGGAATCCTCAGCTGAAGGAGGGTATTAATGTCAAGGTATACACTGTCCTATCCGTTCCCTTCCGGGTGCTTAGAATAGGCAGTTCTACCAAATAATCCACCCGATATCCTCTTAGACACCCATAATCCCAAATAATGCCTCATAAATAAAAGTTCGTTTGCTGCTTGCGTTAGTAGATGTTTGGATGCAAAAAAAAAAGAGGAAAAAAGAAGAAAAAATATATATATACATAGAAAAAAATATCAAAAAAGAAAAGAGCAGAAAAAAAAATGAGTTCATGAGTTAGAATTTATTTCAAGTGTAATGAGATAACAACACCTACCACCCTCACAATCCACCAAATACAGCCTTGACCTACTTTTTTATATTTCTGATTGCCTGAATACGGGCTGAGGAATTCTGACTTAGTCTTAGAGTTATCAAAACCTAATCAAAGTGTTAATGCCAGGAGAGACCATCAAATATACTGATAAATTTGATGAGATTGTGAGCTCAAAAAGAAAAGAAAAGAAAAAATAAGATAAGAAAAAGAAAAAGGAAGAGAAAGAGAAAGAAAGAGAGAGAATGAGTACAAAGGAAATAAAGGGAGCACAGTTTCTCACCTCTCTTTGAGTTGAATTATTTCATAATCTAGAAATATAGGTTCCAAAGTACTAGTCTATGTGTAGCACCAGATGAGTGTGAGCCATGAAATACAAATGTACGTGACTAAGAAATCTTCTTGCTATGCCAAAAGCTAGTGCTGAATATACAGGATATTTTATAATCCTGAGGGAAGAAGTTTGCCTATCCCAATAGATTTTTACTAAGGGTCAAGTACGAGCTTTAGATGAGGATTGTCTTTCACTTGGATCAGTTGCATAGGTTACAATAAAACACAATCACAATTATTTGGATTACTAAAGCTTCAGATGAAAATAAAAAACATAAACTTCTTGTCAAACTCTTGATAAAAATTACTCACGTAGGACCACTTTACATTAAGTCATACATTTACTAGGGACTAGCAAAATTTAGGCATGGGGGTGTGATTGCACAGCAATCATGCAACCTAAATCACCTGAATTAAGCTAGATTCTAGCATAACCTAAGAATAATGCATTAATAGGTATCGTAATTTACACAATAGCTAGTTTATTAGTTATATAGATAATATCATCATTTTAAGACCTAAAATCATCTCGATAATAATCGCAGATGATTTGAAGCCACGGATGTCAGATCAAACTAGATAGAACTAATCAGAACGCGATGGGAGTCCAACGCATCCAAAATCATCTCGATTAGAAAACCAGGGCACCATGTGCAGTTCATAAAAGAATGGAGATAATAAAACTAGTGGACAAAAATCTGAGCCTTAGATGAAGAATCTAACCGCACGGATGAATCCAGATCGATGATTGTAGTCCAACGGCACAAAAATCAACTCGATCGAAGGTCTACATCACTAGATACAAGGAAAAGAAGATGGACGGCCATGATGGTGCCATGTGATGATATCACAGCCGCTCCCTCACCATCGCCCCATCAAGGAAGGCCACCTCATACCTTGTGGGCCATTGGATATTCATCCAATGGCCATGAGCACACCACGTCGCTTGCTTAGCCGGATAAGTATAAATAGAAACAAACAAGGAAGCATATCAGAACGTTCGCGCAGCACGTTGGCTCATGCGATCACGCATAAGCACACGATGCGAGTATGAGTGGCACTATGCAAAATTGATGCAACGCTCGATCGAGCACAATTGTGCGATCTGAGGGCGGAGGCACGATCACGTGGCATGATCAAAGCACACCACGGCTGGATGCGTGATCCCATGCATTTTACAAAATCGGGAAGTTACGCGTGCACGTGAGCCATCCGAGCGGGCGCATGAGGTAAAGAGAAGAACTATTGGGCGTGCACAAGGTGCGAGCGGGATCGTCTAATGCTGATCCGATGCACGAGAGTGTGCCACGTGTCGCCACCAGGTTGAATCCATGTGTAGAGGGCAAATTTGAAGGTGTTTTGAGGCCAAATCCAATCCATTGATCTCTTGATCAATGGATTTGATCAAACAAGAGTTGTTGCACGAGATAAAGGGGTTAAATACCCTTTGTGCCCTCCATAAAAGCTATAAAAGAAGGCCTAGGGCCCCCCAGTTGAAGCATTTCTCTCTTCCATCAACTCCAAACATCTTCCACCTTCTCTAAAACTCTCTGTCCCTCTGCAACTCTGCTCCAACCTTCATCTCGGCTCCCTGGATTTGAGGTGTTGCTGCACCTTGCACATGTATCCTACAAGTAGTATCATCTCTCTGCCACTTTCTTCACTCTCTCTCCCTCTCTATTTCTATCTATCTATTTGTCTCTATTAACATTTTCTATTGTTAAAAACTTTATCTAATTGTAATAAAATTCTGATTCTCTAGCTATTTGCTTTATACATATATAAATATATATATATATATATATATATATATATATATATATATATATATATAGTTAAAATTAGTTTTATTAAAATGCTTATGCAAAAATTGATATTGCCTCCCTACGAATGATCTAGTACTCACCGGAGTTTATAAATTTATTTGTCGATGTGTTTTCACGCTATACTACAGCTGATTAACTTTTAAAACATGAATTACGTGCCGAACACTTAGGGGGAGATTAGGTAGGCTTATTTGGTATAGCTAGTTAGGTGGGTTTTAGGGTTAGGTTGGCATGCCATGGAGGTGGACTAGCTAAGCTAACCTAGCTTAGCTAATAGGGAGTTGGGGGGAAAGGCAAAGGGAGCTAGGGTTTTGGAGGTGATGAGCTGGAGGAAGCTGTCTTGAGCTGCACTAGAGTTGGTGGCTGCTGAAGAAAGTTGCAAGGAGCTACTTTAGCTAACTTTGCTTGCTAGTTCTTTGCTAGCTACTAAGCCAAGCATGAGTTGCCTTCTGCTGATGTGAGCTAAGGTGAGCTAGGTCTGTGACAATCCCATTTTCGCTCATTTTGAAATCATTGGAAATCATAGTATAGTCGCGCTAAACGCTCGTCAAAGATGATTTGTAAAGATAACGAGACTTGAGTCCCAGTTGTTTGTCTCTGGGAGGCATTTATGCAAATTTGAAATCGATCTCTTTCGCTCTACTTGCTTAAAATCGCATGTCGGTTTATGGTTATTACGTATTTATGCACGACTTGCTTAATTGCCAGAATATCAGAAATTAAAAGCAGGCAACTTTAATCACACAAAATATATTGCAATAAGCTCATGGTGATTCTCAACACATAGATATATATATATAGAAAAAGATCTTTCATTAATTCATCATGGTGTTTGCAACATGGAACTCTTGGAAAGCTTATAAAGGAAAGCTTGAAAACGTAAATCTAGCTAACAGAAAACGATCGCATACATGAATTTAAAGGGGGATTTATGCATGCATCATTGGGGGAGAGAATATAGAGCTACACTACTAAGCAATAATAAAAGCATGTAAACTATGAAGAACTAAGCTAATAATCTAGCAGAAATAAGGGTATTCAGAGGTGGGCTCTGATGGATTTTTAGTTGGTTGAGAGGAGGAGGGGCAACCAATGGCCCTTGGAGAGAGGTTGAAGAGGTGATCCGACACCTTGGCATGGAGATGGTGGTGTCCATGGTGAAGCAACTCGTGAAGGTGGAGTTGAAGTGGAATGTAGCTAAGCTAAATGGAAGCCAAGAGTGAATGGGTGCAAATGGCCACCCCTTAGGTCTTTTTATAAACCTAAGGGAAGCTCTCTAGAGAATTATGGAATTATCTAGAGAGGCCTATGGTGGGAGCTCGTGGGAGAGCAAGAGAGAGAGGATGGATGGTGGTTTTTAGATCCACCAAATGTGGATCTAAAAATTGAATGGCTCTTGGTTACTAATTTTAGCAACCAAGGCAACAACACACAGTAGAGAGTTACAGAGAACTCTAGGCTAGGAATTTTTGAAACCTAGGTGGCTAGGTTGATTAGGTTAGGTTCTAGTGGGTTTAGGTCAAGGTAGGTCTCAAATTAGGGTTGTAAACCCTAATTCATTAAGGTAAAGTGCAATTAAGCTTAATACAAGTTTATTTGGGTGTGTGAAAACTTAATTGACAGTAAAATAACCCAATTAAGTTTGGTCTACGTCAATTGGACTCTCACTGAGTCCAATTGGACAGTGTGTGCTGAGATTAGGACTCAATTGGACTCAATGAGTCCAATTGAATAAGATGATGGAATTGACTAAGATCCAAGTCAATTAGGTTTAGTGAGGACCTAATTAGGTCCTTAGGGAGGTCTAGAGGTGATGTCCTAGGGTTAAGGCACCTTAATTTCAGTTCCTATGGGGTTAGAATTGGGTTTAGGGGGCTAGAGATCCAAGATCCAAGATCAAGGCTTGAATTCCAAACAGCAACTGGAGGACAATATAAGACGTCTAATAATAGTGTCGGACATCTTATAATGAAAAATCATAAGTCCAGACTTATTGTCTAGACATCCAATCAGAGTCAGGAGGGATTCTAGGTTCTGTCTTGGGTATTCTGCAGAAATTATACGTCCGACCAAGAGTTTGGACATCCAATAACACTGCAGAAGTGGGTTTAAGGTGTGCGGGAGTTGGCTAAGGGTTTTGGATATCCTATAACTCATCTGGACGTCCAGATAGAAGTTGGAATTAGGGTTTCAAGGTTTCCTTGGGTGTGGTGGCCTAATCTAAGGGTGGCTAAGGCTTGGGGAAGCTTCTAGGCTATCCTAGGGCTAGGATTGTCCTAAGTTTTTCACATTTTACTGCTTTATTCCTACTTAAATAGAATAGCATACCTCAACCCCTTACATTATTCTAGGTCTTCTGCTCCAACTTTGCTGTAACACCAATTATCCTTTATTCTTCTAATCTAGCTTTAGATCCGGCTTTAGATCTACCTTCTGATCAACTTATTACCTGCAATTTACATAATGCACCTAATCAGTACATTATAGCATTATTTTATGCATAGCTAAAAGAAAGCAGTAAAGATGCAAGTAATGCTTTTACATGGATGAATTATCCTAACTTATGCTAAGTCCTGGCCTAATTCTGGATAATTAAGACCTATGATTGCTACGCAATCATACCCCCATGCCTAAATCTTGCTAGTTCCTAGAAAATGAAAAACTAAATTATTCACAGAAGGGTCCCTAAGGGATTGCTTATTTTATCAAGTGTATGCCTAAAGATTTTGCCCTTTTTGTTTTCATCCTCTGCTCTAGAAATCCATATAATCGTGAAAGTGTAGCTATATAGCTTTTGCAGTGGATTCGAGTGAAAAATCGATTCACCTCTAAAGCCTGTACTTAACCCCTAGTAAAATTCTAGCAGGTTAGCCGAACTTCTTCCCTCGAGGTATTCAAGATATTCTATGAATTCCACCCTAGCTTTAAGCTTGGGTAGAGGATGTCTAAGGGACATCGGTGTTTATTTGGTGGCTCACTCTCACTTGGTGCTACATAGAGATTAGTATTTTAGAATCTACATTCCCGGACTATCAAGTAACTCAACTCAGAGAAAGACTAGAAAAACTATGCTCTCTTTTGGTTCCTTTGTATTCATTCTCTCTTTCTCTTTTTCTTTTTCTTTTCTTTTCTTTCTTTTTCTTAGATCTCACAATCTCAATAGATTCACACATATGACCTATATTTGGTGGCTCACTTGGCATTAACACTTTAATTGAGTTCTCATAACCCTAACACTAAGTCAGAATTCCTCAGCTAATATTTAGGCGGTCAGAAACACAGAAAAATAGGATAAGACCTTATTTGGTGGATCTCAAATTTATTTGGTGGTATTTCCTTAATGCAAATGAAATAAATACTAAATATTCACAAACTCTTTTTCTACTCTTTTCTTCTTCTTTCAATTTTTTTTTTCTTCTTTTTCTTTGTCTTTCTTCTTTTTTTCTCTTTTCTCTCTTTTTTTCATATTTTTTTCTATGTATTTTTTTTAACACAACACAAGCTAGCATACATTCATGAACTTTATTGAGGTGTCATTATTAGGGATTGGTGGTACTCAAAAGACATTGGGTGGCATATCTAGTAGAAGTGCCTGCTCACGGCATTGGAAGAGACGGATATGATGGTGTATTTCTGACCTTGAAATCAATACCCTCCTTCAACCAAGGATTCCATAAAGAATGGTCGTAACCATCCACCTTAGCCCTTGTTTTATGAAAACTCGCTCTCCACGTATTTGCCTTATTTGGTGGCTCCCAAAATTTCGCGCAAAAATGTATACGCAGGAACCGAGAGCGAAAGCTATGCCTAATCTCTGAGTATCATCACCTAATTATCTAGGATTCCAGATTCCTTGCACTAATCTTAGAGCACCAGTACACTGTACTCTCATCTCACACTATTTGGTAGATTTTTGGAAGAAAATTTGCCTGACTCCCGAAACACTATCCAGGGGTTTAGGAGAAGATGCACTGCTTCTTCTCGATAGACTAAAGACGTTTATCTGCCTTCACCGTGAAACCATTGCAAATTCTACGTGTGTGTGACAAGTTGTACTAGATTCCAGATTACAGGAATCAACTAGAGGATAAAATCCCTAATGCATTCTCTTAATAAAATAATCTTATTCATGGATGCACTATGTATATATGCCATAAACAAGTAACCTCTTATATTTGTACTTCATGAAATTTCCCTTTCGGGTTACATTCAGCTTGACCCTAAATTTAGAACAAAAGGTGAGCGAGTGAGTCAAAAATGGCTGTTGCGGACGACTTTTAGCTCCAATGCGAGCATTGGAGGTGGGTTTGGTTGTTCTTTTATTTAGGATCCTAAAGTATGTTTGACATGCAGCTCTGAGGTTTTCCTAAATGTTGGCATAAAAATTTTTCAGTTACTGTCTCTACCTCCCCATGCCTAAGTTCTTGCATGTCCTCATGCATCAATATAAAAGAAAATAAATACAATAGGGAGTAAATGGGTAGAAATTACCTGTAATTGCTCCTGAAATTATACATTCAGCACCGGCCAACCTGACAATATGCAATATGCAGAAAGAAAATATGCTTAAAGAAAAATATGCTATGTATAAAAATGGTATGTGAAGGTAGAATGTCGGGTAGATGCTGAGTTTAACGCCTCCAGCTGGGCGAAAATTGAATCACATGTCCTCAATAAGATGAACAATCTCGTCAACTGGAGGAGGTTCTTGGGCCAAAAATGGCTTGAGGCACTGGCCATTTTTCGTAGATATATGCGTAGATTTTGGGTCCCTAATATGGGTCGCCCCATTAGGATATTGGTGAATCACAACATATAGGCCAGTCCACTTGGATTTGAGCTTCCCTACGAAAAGTTTTAATCGTGAATCGAACAACCAGACTTGCTAGTTGGGCGTGAATGCTTTCCTCCGAATGTGGCGGTCATGAAAGGCCTTGGTCTTGTCCTTGTATATCAATGCGTTCTCATAGGCCTCCCACCGGATCTCTTCTAATTCACCGAGCTGGAGTTTCCATTCTTGACCTCCTGCATCAAGGTCAAGGTTACATTTTCACGCTGCCCAAAAGGCGTGGTGTTCCAGCTCTACAGGAAGATGACAAGCCTTGACATATACCATACGATATGGTGCCATTCTGAGTGGGGCCTTGTACGTGGTTCGATATGCCCAGAGTGCATCAACTAATTTATCGGACCAGTCCTTTCTGTCTGGTCTAACCGTCTTCTGGAAAATCAGCTTGATCTGACAGTTAGACACTTCAGCCTGCCCGTTGATCTATGGGTGATACGGGGTGGCTATACGGTGATGTACCCCATATTTCTTTAATAATTACCTGAAGTGGGCGTGGATGAAGTGGCTTCCTCCATCACTAATCAGAGCATGGGGTATTCCGAATCTCACGAAGAAGTATTGCCATACAAAAGAAATGACGATCTTATGATCAGCTCGTCTCACAGGGATGGCCTCGACCCACTTCAAGACATAGTCAACGGCTATTAATATGTACTCAAAGCCATGCGAGTTTGGAAAAGGCCCCATAAACTTGATGCCCCTGACGTTGAACACTTCTACAACCATGAAGGGTTGGAGTGACATCATGTCTCTCCTGGTCATAGACCGACCAACTGGCATCGTTTGCAGTGTTGGGCGTATTCGTGTGTATCTCTGAAAATAGTTGGCCATAAAAATCCCGACTGCAAAATTTTTGCGGCTGTTTTCCATCCCGAGAAATGACCACCACAAGCATCATTGTGGCAAAAGGATAACACACTGGGGATCTCAGAATCAAGGATGCATCTTTGAATAATCTGATCTGCTCCAATGCGGAAGAGCAGTGGGTCATCCTAGAGGTAGAATTTGGCCTCCGCAGTAAATTTGAGTTTTTGGTCCTTGGATAGGTTCTCGGAAATCTTGCTTGCGGCAAGATAGTTCGCAATATCCATGTACCAGGGGAACTCGACAGAGTGAACTGCCAAAAGGGATTCATTCGGAAATTGGCCGTGGATAGGTAGGGAATAAGGAATGTGGGCTGGGTTCAGTCTAGATAGGTGATCTGCCACAACATCCTGCTTTCCGACTTTGTCACAGATTTCAATATCAAATTCTTGCAATAGAAGGATCCATCTGATGGGCCAGGGTTTGGCATCCTTCTTTGCCAACAAATGCCAGAGGGCAGAGTGGTTAGTGAAGATGATAACTTTGGACCCCAATAAATAAGATCTGAATTTCTCCAACCCGAATACTATTGTTAGCAGTTCTTTTTCAATGACAGTGTAATTGCGCTGAGCCTCATTTAACATCTTGCTAGCATAGTAAATGACAAAAGGTTCTTTTTCTCGATGTTGGCCTAAAATAGCACCAACGGCAAAATCAGAAGCATCACACATCATCTCGAAATCAAAGGACCAGTTGAGTGGTTGGAGAATTGGGGAATCACAGACAATGCTTCCTAAAGTCTCATAGGCGCTGAGACATGAGGTGTCGAATTCAAATGGGGCATCGGCAACAAGGAGATTCATCAAAGGTCATGCAATTTTTGAGAAATCGCGTATAAATTTCCAATAGAAGCCGACGTGACCGAAGAATGATTTGATCTGCTTGACCGAACTAGGTGGCGGTAAGTAGGAAATAATCTCCAATTTAGCTCGATCGACTTCGAATCCATTTTTAGAGATCCTGTGCCCTAGTACTGTGCCATCCCTCACCATGAAATGGCTTTTCTCCCAGGATAGTACTAGGTTTACCTCAATACACCATTTCAGTATTTTGGTGAGGTTAAAAAAACAAGATGTGAAGTCATCTCCGAAAATGGAGAAGTCATCCTTGAACACCTCCACATAGTCCCCAATCATGTCAGAGAAGATGGCCATCATACAATGCTGAAATGTTGTTGGTGCGTTGTAGAGGCCAAAGGGCATCTGCTTGAAAGCGAATGTCCTAAAGGGGCATGTGAATGTGGTCTTGTCTTGATCTTTCGGGCTAATCGCTACTTGATTATACCCGAAGTATCCATCTAGAAAGCAAAAAAAACTGCATCCGGCTAACCGTTCCAAGATTTGATCAATGAAAGGCAAAGGAAAGTGATCCTTTTGGGTAGCCATGTTCAGTTTCCTATAGTCAATGCAGACCCGCCAAGATGTCGTAGTGCAGGTTGGGATGGATTCACTGTTATCATTTTTCACTACGGTGAGTCCTACTTTCTTAAGCACTATCTAGATCAGACTCACCCATTGGCTGTCAGAGATTAGGCATACAATACCTGCATCCAGCCATTTGATGATCTCCTTCTTAATAGCCTCTAGCATATTTGGGTTTAGCCGTCTTTGAGGTTGTCTCAAAGGTTTCACCCCCTCATCCGTGTAAATGTGATGAGTGCAATACGAGGGGCGAATACCACGAAGATCAGTAATGCTCCACCCTATAGCAGCCCTATGGTCTTGTAGCGTAGAAATCAATTGATGCTCCTGTTCTTGGGTTAAGTGGGCACTAATAATGACTGGGTATGTCTCACTTTCGCCTAAGAACACATACTTAAGTGAGTCAGGTAAGGGCTTCAATTCAATCACAGGTGGGTTAGAGTCAGAAATGGGAATAGGAGGAGCAAACTTGAAGGTGGGAATCTGATTATCCATATGCATGTGAATTCCTGCTGATTCGCTACCTATGAGATAATCGATTGTGATTGCATTAATGGGAAACCCGTTAGCTATGGACATGTCTTCTTGTAACAACAGGGGCGATCCAGTAGTGTACAGATCAGGATAGCTAGATTCAAGGGTGCTGTAGTCAGAAACACACCCTAAATAGTCGAATCCTTGGGGAGATATGTGCAGTGTAGTGGTCTCACTCCTGTGTGGATCGAGGTCCAAGAACCCTGATAGTGCGTACGAATGAGACATTGGGTCATCACAAAGGAGCCCAATGTTACCACAGTATGCTGAATCTTCGTCTTCACCATCCTCCTCTATGCGATCACAGTCAAAAATCCTTGATGCTATGTCAAGTCAAAGTCGCTCATTACCTAGGGCTATCTCCATACACCTAGATGCACAATCAATGTTTGCTTGGGCTGTCATTAGAAATTGGCGACCCAAAATGATTGGTACATCTCAGAGATTAGGAGGAACCTCCATATCGAGATCAAAAAAATTTGTGGGAAAGCAGAATTTGCGGACTTTTACGATCACATTCTCAACCACCCCCCTCGGTGTTTTTACTAATCTATCAGCCAGCTGAATTGTGACCGAGGTAGGCTTTAACTCCCCAAATCGAAATCGATCAAATACGGCAGTGGGAGTTAGGTTGATGGACGAACCCAAATCTAGAAGGGCCTGATCAAATGGAGAATTCTGCAAGAAGCAGGATATGAGTGGGGTACCAGGGTCTTTCATTTTCAGCGGCAAGTCGGCTAGTATCGTGGTGCTAGCTTCTTTTGACAGTACCGCCTATCGTCCAATTCTAGGCTATCGCTTCAGGGTATAATAGTCCTTGAAGAACCTAGCGACAGCAGGGATGTGAGCAATTGCCTCAAGGAGGGGGACCTGAATATGTGCTTCCTTGAACATTGACTTAAGGTCCTCAAAATTCCGCGTGTCCTTCTGCACTACATTTCGTGTCAGAGCCTCAGGAAAAGGGACGGGAATCTTATGGTTAAGTGGCCTCTTACCCTTATCCACTGTAGGTGGCTCCTGAGATGAAGGAGTTGAACCCATCTGCAACGGAGGGTGAGAAAAATCAGGACCCGCCTGCCAATGTTGTGGGTCGAATGTCATCCTTCCACTCCTCAATGAGGCATCATGTGCATCGGCTTGCTGTCCATGAGGTGGTGGGGGAACGGAAGGGGCAGAGTATGTGGGGTTTTGCATCAAAGGCGGCTGGCCTTGAGCATAACCAGGTGGTGCAGGAGGTGATTGCGCAGCAATTGGAGGTCTCAATTGACTTAAATTAGGCTAGGACTCAGCATAAGTTAGGGTAATTCATGCATGCATAAGCATTATCTACATCTTTACTGCTTTCCTTTAGCTATGCACAAAATAATGTTATAATGTGCTGATTAAGTGCATTATGTCAATTACAGGTAATAAGCTGGATCTGAAGTTGGATCTGGAGCTGGATCTAAAGCTGGATCTAAGTTGGATCAGGAATAATGGATGTTGCAACAGAGTTGGAGTAGAAGACTTAGATTAGTTGTAGTCGATAAAAATGTAAGGGAGTTAAGGTATGCTACTCTATTAAGTAAGAATAAAGCAGTAAAATGTGAAGAACGTAGGTCCATCCTAGTCCTAGGATAGCCTGGAGACCTCCCCAAGCCTTAGCCACCCTTAGATTAGGTCACCACACCCTAGGAAACCTTAAAACCCTAATTCCAACCTCTATCTGGACGTCCAGATAAGTTATAGGATGTCCAAAACCCTTAGCTAACCCTCGCACACCTTAAACCCACTTCTGCAGTATTATTGGGCATCCAGACACTTGGTCAGATGTCCAATTTCTGCAGAATAGCCAAGATAGAACCGAGAATCCCTCCTGACTTTGATTGGACATCCAAACAACAAGTCTGGACTTCTGATTTTTCACTATAAGACGTCTCACACTTTCATTGGACGTCTGGAACTGCTCTCCAGTTCCTATAGTGAGATTCAAGCCTTGATCTTGGATCTCTAGGTCCCAAAACCCAATTCCAACCCCATAGGAACCTAAATTAAGGTGCCCTAACCCTAGTACATCACCTCTAGACCTCCCTAAGGACCTAATTAGGTCCTCACTAAACCTAATTGACTTGGATCTTAGTCAATTCCATCAACCTATTCAATTGGACTCATTGAGTCCAATTGAGCCCTGATCTCAGCACACACTATCCAATTGGACTTAGTGAGAGTCCAATTGACCTAGACCTGATGTAATTGGGTTATGTTACTCTCAATCAAGTTTTCACTTACCCAATTAAACTTGTATTAAGTTTAGTTGCACTTTACCTTACTAATTGGGTTATTTTACTCTCAATTATGTTTTCACACACCCAATTAAATTTGTATTAAGTTTAATTGCACTTTACCTTACTAAATTGGGGTTTACAACCCTAATTTGAGACCTACCTTGACCTAAACCCACTAGAACCTATCCTAATTAGCCTAGCCACCTAAGTTTCGACCCACACACATCCACACACACCATCCACACGAAAATACTTAGCCTAGAGTTCTCTAGAACTCTCTACCATGTGTTGTTGCTTTGGTTGCTAAAATTAGCAACCAAGAGCCATTCAATTTTTAGATCCACATTTGGTGGATCTAAAAACCACCATTTACCCTCTCTCTCTCACTCTCCCAAGAGCTCCCACCATAGGACTCTCTAGAGAATTCCATAATTCTCTAGAGAGCTTCCCTTAGGTCTATAAAAAGACCTATGGGGTGGCCATTTGCACCCATCCATTTTCTTGGCATTCATTCACATCCACTTCCACCTAGGTTAGCTACATTTCATCTCCAGTCCACCACCACGAGGAGCACCACCATGGAGGCCACCACTCCATGCTAGGATGCTGGATCACTTCTCCAAACTCTCTCCAAGGGCTGGCCTAAGCACCATTGGCCACCCCTCCTTCTCTCAGCCACTCAAAGGCCATCGGAGACCACCTCTGAATGCCCTTCTTTCTGCTAGATTAGCTTTAGTTCTTCATATTTACTGCTTTCATTTACTACTTAGTAGCGTAGCTCTTATTCTCCCCTAATGATGCATGCAAAATCCCCCCATAGATTCCTGTATGCAATAATTTTCTGTTAGCTAGTTTTATGTTTTTCAAGCTTTCCTTTACAAGCTTTCATCTACATTCCATGTTGCAAACATCCTCTGAATGAATGAATAAAAGATATACTTCAATACATATGTCTATGTTTGAAATCACCATGAGCTTATTGGTTGCCATCTCTTTTGTGTGATTCAAGTTGCCTATTTTTCACTTATATAAATATTTTGCAACAAGCCTGTCGGTTCTGAAAAATATAAAAGACCAAACTATAAATGCATTTTCCGTAAACAACCACCACGTAACTAGAATTGTTCACACCAAAACTCATACTTTCACCTTTGTTATCTATTTAACGCATGTGCACATAATCAGAATTCATAATAGAAGTGGCGATATTCTAATCCAAAGATTGGAAATCAACGTGCAATTCTGAATAAAGTAGAGCGATAAAAGATCGATTTCAAAATTAAACAAACGCCTCTCAAAGACGAACGACTGGGACTCAAGTCTTGTTATCTTTTTATAAATATTTTTGTTTGATCGTATTAAGCACTATACTACGACATTTTTCCTATCAAAACGTGCTCTACGACTAGCAAACTAATGGCACCGTTGCCGGGGAGGCAAAGTTATTTTTCTTGATTTCGATCTTTTAAACTACCACTGACAAATCTCCCTCTACTTTATTTTTGGATGTGCAGGACAACACAGGAAAAAATGGGATCTGAGCACACATTGAGTGCGGAAAAGGAAATCAGGTGCACATCATCTCCTCTTAGTGTAGGTTTTCTTTTGAACCCTAGGATTAGATTTACTTCCAGCAATTTCTTTTGAAAAAAAAAAACTTATTCATTTTCGTGAAAAAGAAAAAAAAAATCAAAAAAAAGAGATCGAAAATCTAGATTAGGTTTCTTTTTGAATCCTAGGTTAGTTTGAAAAAGCAAAATATATATATATATATATATATATTTGAAAATTTGTTAAAAAAATTCCTTTTTCAAAAAAAAGAAACGTGCACAAGTTTTTGAAGAAAAAGAAAATTTTTGATGGAAAGCTTGGATTTTAAACCCAAACCCTCTTTAAAAGCTTCTCCACCATTCTCTGATTTTTTGCCAAGGTTCAAAGTCTGTTTTAGAAATTCGATTGCTGAAAAACTAGTTAACAAAAAAATTTGAAATTCAGGCTAAATCTGCAATTTCAAACCATCTTTCAAACAACACCATTTTTTTGAAAGAATTCCAAGTATAAAATTTTTAAAAATTCATTAAGTGAAAGGGGATCAGACTGACCCATATTTGAGATTTTTCAAATTTCAAAAAGTAATTTTGAGCAATCCACTAAACTGTTTTGACTACAAATGGTGGGAATTGAAAGCTGATCTTATTGGCTTTATTTTCCATATCTTTTATGAAATTTTGAAAGTCATTTGATATTGTTTCAAAGCAAAAAACTGACCATGGGTCAAAATTTCAAATCCGACCCCCTGACATTCAAAAATCTCTAGAAATTCAGTTAAAATAGGAAAAATTCTAGAAAAATATTCTTTGAAAAGATAATCGAAAAAGGAATCTACTCGCCAAATTTCAATTTAATTGGATTCATAATTTTGTCAGAGAACTATTTTTATTTTTGTGGTTTGCTGAAGAAAAAAAAACAAAAGAACAAAACCCTAGAATTGCATGAACCTTAGGTTACACCTTTAGGGTTACAATTTAGAGACCACATTTGGGCTAACCTAGACTTAATCAAGTCTAATACTTAGCAGTGAGTTGGTCACCTTGTGGGCCACACACCAAAAAGCCCAACTAAAGAAAAATGGGCTAAAAATCAAGTCTAAAACACAAAATAAACCTGAATTCGTTGTCGTACTACTGGGTGCTCTCAACCTCTTGGCTAGGTTAGCCGAGAGGCGAGAATCGCTATCAGTTGGTTGTACAACGAAATTTCTTCAGGAATTAGAAAGTAAAACGAAAAATCTGGTCATCTAATTCATAAGGACCATCTGATTGGCAGGGCCTTAGCCTTGTTTGGCTTGGCTACACCAGCCTAGGGGTTGGGTGGTGTATGCAAGGAAGGAGGTCACTTAGACCTCAATTGGTTGGACCTTGGGAGCCACTCCCAAGGAGGTGAGTTAACTTGCCAGGACCATCTTCTTCCCCCACTTCTATTCCCATAGCCGCAATGGCTAATCATGGACCTGGACCTAGACCGGGTCAGGGTATTGATAATCTGGACCTGATGGCTCATCTGGAAGCTCGGGTAGTGGAATCCAAGGAGTGGCATCGGAAAAGCATGGACCACATATTGACGGTGCTTGACAGGATGCAGCATCCACCGCGAGGAGAACAACTGCGATATTTCTGTTATCTAGCTGCACCAATCGTCGCACCTTTAGTTAGAATTCCCACAGGCGGAGATGCGCTTGAGCTCAAGCTCAATGTGATCGGTTTGATCAGCAATCATTTTTTTGGAAACTCAAGTGAAGATCCGTTCCAGCACTTAGGGGACCTAAGTCGACTCGCAGAAACGATTCGACCTAGGAATATTGATCTTGGGATTGTTCTGATGAAGCTTGTCCCATTTTCTCTAAGGGACAAAGCTTCATACTGGTTCAAGACCATTGGGAAGCCAATTGGAACTTGGCCAGAATTACGACGTGAATTGCTACAAAAGTTCTTCCCAATCGGTCGAACGAACGCGATGAGGCATGCAATCACGACTTTCTCCCAAGGAGCTGGGGAGAAGTTGCATGAAGCTTGGGACCGATTTCACAACCTTCTCCGGAAATGCCCGCACCATGATATACCCAGATGGCACCTAGCTCAGATCTTTTACCATGGGTTGGATGACACACATCGGTATCGAGCCGATGCATCTAGTGGCGGGAATTTTCTCACGAAAGATGGGAACAGTGCATTTGAGTTGTTTTAATCTTTGGCGGAGAACTCGATGAATGCCATGTCCATGAACCAGTTTCAGCGGCCTGGTCAGCGGCAGGTTGGTGTCCATGAGGCTCACACCGAGTCTATTCGAGCCGACATGGATATCACAGTCAAGCAGTTGGATAGAATAAATCTGATTGAGAAAAAGATTGACCAAATTAGTCAAGGTCAATCTGACCTGAACTCTGCTGCCTCAAGACCCTCCTATGTAATGCAAGCCCCTCCTGCTCGAGTTAATCTACTCACTCGGGATGCATCCTCTCCTTATTTACAAGATCACGCATATCAGGATCCCGTAAACAATTCAGATCTGGCACCTTATGCCAGGGTTACACACCACCCGCGGATTATAACACATATCCCCTTAATGGACATACGTCTCAGACATCTTCGGCCTACGAGGAAGTCAGTGCTATCCAAGGATACGGCGTAATAACCCGTATTCAGAGACGCATAACCTTGGTTGGCGCCAACATCTGAACTTCTCCTGGTCTGGTAATTCACAGAGACCACATCAAGATCTACACTACCAGACCAGGTAATACGGGAATGAGCAAAACTCGTACCCTAGGCAAAAGCCATTCCCGCATCAGCAGCAGCCTCGTTCTTTATACCAGCCGCTGCACCAAGCTGTCAGTCACCCTCCAAAGTGGGCTAACTCTTTGGAGGCACTGAAAGAGGAGCTACAAGAATCCATGAGGAAGTCTACACAAGATAGTTTGCAGATAATGAAGGCGATGGCTGATCAGATACAGACTATACAGAGCACACAAAATCAGCTGTTGCAGCAGCATAGGACTCAGGGAGCCTTGCCCTCCCAACCCATCCTGAACCCTCGATATGTGCAGAACCAAGGCGCCCCACCTAGGTTTCAGACACCACAGGGATAGGCACACGCCATATTACAAGTGCCCCCTACACCACCTGGTTATGCCCAAGGCCAGCTGCCTTCCCAGAATCCCGCATACTCTGCCCCTTCCGCTACCCCACCACCTCATGGATAGGAAGCCGATGCAAATGCTGTCTCTTTGAGGAGCGGAAGGAAGACATTCGACCCACCACATAGGCATGCGGGTCCTGATTTTTCTCGCCCTTTGCCGCAGCAGGTTCGACTCCATCTCAGGAGCCACCTGTGGTAGATAAGGGTAAGAGGCCACTTGACCCTGAGATTCCCATCCCTTTTCCTGAGGCTCTGACGCAAAATGTAGTACGGAGAAAGGACACGCGGAATTTTGAGGACCTGAAGACAATGTTCAAGGAAGTACATATTCAGGTCCCCCTCCTCGAGGCAATTGATCACATCCCCACTGTCGCTAGGTTCTTCAAGGACTATTGTACCCTGAAGTGACAGCCGAGAATTGGACGGCAGGTGGTACTATAGAAAGAGGCTAGCACCATGATTCTAGCAGACTTGCCGCCGAAAAAGAAAGACCCTAGTACCCCACTTATATCCTGCTTCTTGCAGGATTTTCCATTTGATTAGGCCCTTCTAGATTTGGGTTCATCCATTGACCTAACTCCCACTGCCATATTTGATCGATTTCGATTTGGGGAGTTAAAGCCCACCTCGGTCATGATTCAGCTGGCTGATAGATCAGTAAAAACATTGAGGGGGGTGGTTGAGAACGTGATCTTAAAAGTCTACTGGTTTTGCTATCCCACAGACTTTTTCATTCTCGATATGGAAGTTCCTCCTAATCTCTGAGATGCACCAATTATTTTGGGTCGCCCATTTCTAGTGACAGCCCGAGCAAACATTGATTGTGCATCCAAATGTATGGAGATAGCCCTAGGTAATGAGTGACTTTGACTTGACATATTTAGGGCAGCAAGGAATTTTGACTGCGATCACATAGTGGAGGATGGTGAAGACGAAGATTCGGCACACTGTGGTAACATTGGGCTCCTTTGTGACGACCCAATGTCTCATTCATCTACACTATCAGGGTTCTTGGACCTCGATCCACATGGGACTGAGACCACTACACTACACATATCTCCCCAAGGATATGACTGTTTAGGGTGTGCTTCTGACCACAACACCCCTAAATCCAGCTATCCTGATCCACACATTGCTAAATCGCCCTTGTTGTTGCAGGAAGATGTGACCACAGCTAACGGGTTTCCCGTTAACACAGTCACAACCGATTATTTCATAGGAAGCGAATCAGCAGGAATTCACGTGCATACAGTTCAGCAGATTCCCACCCTCGAGTTTGCTCCTCCTACTCCCAGTTCTGACTTTGACCCACCCGTGATCTAATTGAAGCCCTTACCTGACTCACTTAAGTATGTGTTCTTGGGTGAAAGTGAGACATACCCAGTCATTATCAATGCCCACTTAACCCATGAACAGAAGCATCAATTAGATCACGGGTGGGTTTCTACGCTACAAAACCATAGGGCTGTTATTGGGTGGAGTATTGCTTATCTCCACGATATTCGCCCCTCATATTTCACTCATCACATCTACATGGATGAAGGGGTGAAACATTCAAGACAACCTCAAAGACGGCTTAACCCAAATATGCTAGAGGTTGTTAAGAAGGAGATCATCAAATGGCTGGATGCAGGTATTGTATACACAATCTTAGACAGCCAATGGGTGAGTTCGATCCAGATAGTGCCTTAGAAAGTAGGACTCACCGTTGTGAAAAATGATAAGGGCGAATCCATCTCGACCCTCACTACGACATCTTGGCAGGTCCGCATCAACTATAGGAGACTGAACACAGCTACCCAGAAGGATCACTTTCCTTTGCCTTTCATTAATCAGACCTTGGAACAGTTAGCTGGACATAGTTTCTTTTGCTTCCTGGATGGATACTCTGGGTATAATCAAGTAGCGATTAGCCCGGAAGATCAAGACAAGACCACATTCACATGCCCCTTTGGAACATTCGCTTTTAGGCGGATGCCCTTTGGCCTCGCAACGCACCAGTGACATTTCAGCGTTGTATGATGGCCATCTTCTCTGACATGATTGGGGACTATGTGGAGGTATTTATGGATGACTTCTCCATCTTCGGAGATGATTTCGCATCTTGTCTTGATAACCTCACCAAGATCCTGAAATGGTGTTGAGGCAAACCTAGTACCATCCTGGGAGAAAAGCCATTTCATGGTGAGGGATGGCATAGTACTAGGACACAGGATCTCTAAAAATGGACTCAAGGTCGATCGAGCTAAAGTTGAGATTATTTCCCACTTACCGCCACCTAGCTTAGTCAAGCAGATCAGATCATTCTTGGGTCATGTCGTCTTCTATTGGAGATTTATACGTGATTTCTCGAAAATTGCACAGCCTTTGACGAATCTTCTTGTTGCCGATGCCCCATTTGAATTCGACACCTCGTGTCTTAGCGCCTTCGAGACCTTACGAAGCACTATCTCAGATTCCCCAATTCTCCAACCACCTGACTGGTCACTCGATTTTGAGATGATGTGCGACGCTTCCGATTTTGCCGTCGGTGCTGTTTTAGGCCAATGTCTGGAGAAACAACCCTTTGTTATATTCTATGCTAGCAAGACGCTCAGCGCAATTACACTATCACCAAAAAAGAACTGCTAACAGTAGTATTCGGGTTGGAGAAATTCAGATCTTGCTTATTATGGTCCAAAGTCATCATTTTCACTAACCACTTCGCCCTCCGGCATTTGTTGGCAAAGAAGGAAGCCAAACCACGGCTCATCAGATGGATCCTTCTATTGCAGGAATTTGATATCGAAATCTGCGACAAAGTTGGAAAGTAGAATGTTGTGGAGAATCTCCAATCCAGACTGGACCCAACCCACATTCCTTATTCCCTACCTATCCACGAGCAATTTTCGGATGAATCTCTTTTGGCAGTTCATTCTGTTGAGTTCCCCTGGTACGTGGATATCGCGAACTACCTTGCTGCAGGCAAGATTCCCGCAAACCTATCCAAGGACCAGAAACTAAAATTCACTGCAGAGGCTAAATTCTACCTCTGTGATGAACCACTGCTCTTCCACATTGGAGCTGATCAGATTATTCGAAGATGCATCCTAGATTCTGAAATCCCCAATGTGTTATCATTTTGCCGCAATGATGCTTGTGGTGGTCATTTCTTAGGACGGAAAACAGCTGCAAAAATTTTGTAGTCAGGATTTTTCTAGCCAACCATTTTCAGAGATACACACGAATATGCCTAACACTGCAAACAATGCCAGTCAGTCGATTTTATGACCAGAAGAGACATGATTCTACTCCAGCCCATATGGTTGTAGAAGTGTTCAATGTCTGGGGTATCGATTTTATGGGCCCTTTTTCGAACTCGCATGGCTTCGAGTACATATTACTAGCCGTCGACTATGTCTCGAAGTGGGTCGAGGCCAACCCGGCGAGATCGGCTGATCATAAGACCGTCATTTCCTTCGTACAGCAGTACATTTTCGTGAGATTCGGAATACCCCACACTCTGATTAATGACGTAGGAAGCCACTTCATCCACGCCCATTTCAGGTCAATACTAAAGAAATACGGGGTACATCACCGTATAGCAACCCCGTATCACCCGCAGACCAATGGGTAGGCTGAAGTGTCTAACCGTCAGATCAAGCTGATTCTCCAGAAGATGGTTAGACTAGACAAGAAGGACTGGTCCGATAAATTAATTGACACACTCTGGGCATATCAGATCGCATACAAGGCCCCACTCGGAATGTCACCATATCGCATGGTATATGGCAAGGCCTGTCACCTTCCTGTAGAGTTGGAACACCGCACCTTTTGGGTGGTGCGAAAATGTAACCTTGACCTCGATGCAGGAGGTCAAGAACGGAAACTCCAGCTCAGCGAATTAGAAGAGATCCGTTGGGAGGCCTTTAAGAACACATTGATATACAAGGATAAGACCAAGGCCTTTCATGACCGCCACATCGGAGGAAAGCATTCATGCCCAACCAGCAAGTCTGGTTGTTTGATTCATGATTAAAACTTTTCGCAGGGAAGCTTAAGTCCAAGTGGACTGGCCAGTATGTTGTGATTCACCCATATCCTAATGGTGTACTCCAGATCAGGGACCCAAAATTTGGGCATATATCTACGGTAAATGGCCAGCGCCTCAAGCCATTTTTGGCCCAGGAACCTCCTCCACCTGACAAGATTGTTCATCTTATTGAGGATGTGTGATTGAATTCTCGCCCAGCTGGAGGCGTTAAACCCAGCACATATAGATAGCATATCCCACATTCCACCATCATCTATACATAACCATTTTTATATATAGCATATTTTTCTTTTAGCATATTTTCTTTCTACATATTGCATACTGACGAGTTGGCCAGTGCTGGATATATAATTTTAGGTGCAATTACAGGTGCTTTCTACCCATTCTCTCCCTGCTACATTTATTTTCTTTTATATTCATGCATGAGGACATGCAAGAACTTAGGCATAGGGGGGAAGATACAACAAAGCAGAAAATTGTATGCGAACATTTAGGAAAACCTCGGAGCTACATGTAAAATGTACTTTAGGACCCTAGATAAAAGAACAACCAGATCCACCTCCAATGCTCGCATTAGAGCTAGAAATCGTCCGCAACAGCCATTTACGACTCACCCACTCACCACTTGTTCTAAATTTGGGGTCAAGCTTAATGTAACCCGAATGGGAAATTTTATGAAGTACGAATATAAGAGGTTACTTGTTTATAGCATATATACATATTGCATTCATGAATAAGATTATTTTATTAAGAGAATGAATTAGGGATTTTATCCTCTAGTTGATTCCTGTAATCTGGAATCCAGTACAATTTTTTCACACACACGTAGAATTTGCAATGGATTCACAGTGAAGGCTGATAAACATTCTTGGTCTGTCAAGAAGTAGTGCTTCTTCTCCTGAACCCCTGGACAGTGTTTTGGGAGTTTGGCAGATTTTCCTCCAAACAATCCACCAAATAGTGTGAGATGAGAGTAGAGTGTACTGGTGTTCTAAGATTAGTGCAAGAAATTTGGAATCCAAGATAATTAGGTGATGATACTCAGAGATTAGGCATAGTTTCCACTCTCGATTCTGGCATATATATTTTGTGTGAATTGTGAGAGCCACCAAATAAGGCAAATACGCGGAGAGCGAGTTTTGATAAAACTAGGGTTAAGGTGGATGGTTACGACCATTCTTTATGGAATCCTTAGCTGAAGGAGGGTATTGATGTCAAGGTCAGAAATACACCATCCTATCCGTCTTTCCCGATGCCGTGAGTAAGCACTCCCACCAAATAATCCACCCAATGTCTCTTGAGCACCACCAATCCCTAATAATGTCTCCTCAATAAAGTTCATGGATGTGTGCTAGTTGTGTCTATGTTGAAAAAAAAAAAGAAAAAAAATGATGAAAAGAAAGAAAAATTGAAAAAAATTAGAAAAAAAAGAAAAAGCAAAGAAAAAAAGTGAGTATTTAGTGTTTAGTTTAGTTGCATTGAGGCAATACCCCTAAATAAATTTGAGATCCACTAAATATGGCCTTAACCTATCTTTTTGTGTTTCTGACTGCCTGAATACTGGCTGAGGAATTCCGACTTAGTGTTAGGGTTATGGAAACTCAATTAAAGTGTTAGTGCCAAGTGAGACCACCAAATACAGATCATATGTGTGAATCTGGTGAGATTGTGAGCTCTAAGGAAAGAAAAGAAAAAGAAAAAGAGAAAGAGAGAATGAATAAAAAGGAATCAAAAGAGAGCGTAGTTTTTCTCATCTTTCTCTGAGTTGAGTTACTTAGTAGTCTGAGAATATAGATTCTGCAGTACTAATCTCTATGAGCACCAGTTGAGAATGAGCCACCAAATATATAATCCTTCCCCTCAGAGATTCTCTACCTAAGCCTAAAGCTAGGGTGAAATTCATAGAACATCTTGAATACCCCGAGGGAAGAAGTCCGCCTATTCCACTAGAATTTTTACTAGGGCTCAAGTACATGCTTTAGAGGTGAATTAGTCTTTCACTCGAATCCATTGAAAAAGCTACATAGCTACACTTCCACGATTGTTTGGATTTCTAAAGCATAGGATGAAAACAAAAAGGAGAAAAATCTTTAGGCATACACTTGATAAAATAATCAATCTCTTAGGGACACTTTTGTGAATAATTTAGTTTTGCATTTGCTAGGGTCTAACAAGATTTAGGCATGGGGGTATGATTGCGTAGCAATCATAGGTCTTAATTGACTTAAATTAGGCTAGGACTCAGCATAAGTTAGGGTAATTCATGCATGCATAAGCATTATCTGCATCTTTACCACTTTCCTTTAGCTATGCACAAAGTAATGTTATAATGTGCTGATTAAGTGCATTATGTCAATTATAGGTAATAAGCTGGATCTAAAGCTGCATCTGAGCTGGATCAGGAATAATGGGTGTTGGAGTAGAGCTGGAGCAGAAGACTTAGATTAGAATGTAAGGGAGTTAAGGTATGCTACTCTATTAAGTAGGAATAAAGCAGTAAAATGTGAAGAACATAGGTCCATCCTCGCCCTAGGATAGCCTAGAGACTTCCCCAAGCCTTAGCCACCCGTAGATTAGGTCACCGCACCCTAGGAAACCTTAAAACCCTAATTCCAACCTCTATCTGGACATCCAGATAAGTTATAGGATGTCCAGAACCCTTAGCCAACTCCCGCACACCTTAAACCCACTTCTACAATGTTATTGTTCATCCAGACACTTAGTTAGACATCCAATTTCTGCAGAATAGCCAAGACAGAACCTAGAATCCCTCCTAACTCTGATTGGACATCCAGACAACAAGTCTGGACTTCTAATTTTTCATTATAAGACGTCTGACACTTTTATTGGACGTCTGGAACTGCTCTCCAGTTCCTGTTTTGAGATTCAAGCCTTGATCTTGGATCTCTAGATCCCTAAACCCAATTCCAACCCCATAGGAACCTAAATTAAGGTGCCCTAACCCTAGTACATCACCTCTAGACCTCCCTAAGGACCTAATTAGGTCCTCACTAAACCTAATTGACTTGGATCTTAGTCAATTCCATCAGCCTATTCAATTGGACTCATTGAGTCCAATTAAGCCCTGATCTCAGTAAACACTATCCATTTGGACTCAGTGAAAGTCCAATTGACCTAGACCTGACTTAATTGAGTTATTTTACTCTCAATTAAGTTTTCACACACCCAGTTAAACTTGTATTAAGTTTAATTGCACTTTACCTTAGTGAATTAGGGTTTACAACCCTAATTTGACACCTACCTTGACCTAAACCCACTAGAAGCTAACCTAATCAACCTAGCCACCTAAGTTTCGACCCACACACATCCACACACACCCACACACACCATCCACATGAAAATACCTAGCCTAGAGTTGTCTAAAACTCTCTACAATGTGTTGTTGCCTTGGTTGCTAAAATTAGCAACCAAGAGCCATTCAATTTTTAGATCCACATTTGGTGGATCTAAAAACCACCATCCACCCTCTCTCGCTCACTCTCCCATGTGCTCCCACCATAGGCCTCTCTAGAGAATTCCATAATTCTCTAGAGAGCTTCCCTTAAGTCTATAAAAGGACCTAAGGGTTGGCCATTTGCACCCATCCATTTTGTTGGCATTCATTCACATCCACTTCCACCTAGGTTAGCTACGTTTCATCTCCACTCCACCTCCATGAGGAGCAATACCATGGAGGCCACTATCTCCATGCCAGGATGCTGGATCACTTCTCCAACCTCACTCCAAGGGCCAGCCTAAGCACCATTGGCCGCCCCTCCTCTCAGCCACTCGAAGGCCATCGGAGACCACCTCTAAATGCCCTTCTTTCTGCTAGGTTAGCTTTAGTTCTTCATATTTACTGCTTTCATTTACTGCTTAGTAGCGTAGCTCTTATTCTCCCCCAATGATGCATGCAAAATCCCCCCATAGATTCCTGTATGTAATCATTTTCTATTAGCTAGTTTTATGTTTTTCAAGCTTTCCTTTACAAACTTTCCTCTACATTCCATGTTGCAAACATCCTCTAAATGAATGAATAAAAGATATATTTTTATACATATCTCTATGTTTGAAATCACCATGAGCTTATTGGTTGCCATCTCTGTTGTGTGATTCAAGTTGCCTGTTTTTTACTTATATATATATTTTGCAATAAGCATGTCGGTTCCAGAAAATATAGAAGACCTAACTACATATGCATTTTCCACAAACAACCACCACGTAACTGGAATTGTGCACACCGAAACTCGTACTTTCACCTTTGTTATCTATTTAACGCACGCGCATGTAATCAGAATTCATAATAGAAGTGGCGATATTCTAATCCGAAGATTGGAAATTGGCATGTGATTCTGAACAAAGTTGAGTGATAAAAGATCGATTTCAGAATTAAACAACCCCCTCCCAGAGACGAATGACCGGGACTCAAGTCTCGTTATCTTTTTATGAATATTTTTGCTTGATCGTATTGCGCACTATACTACGATGTTTTTCCTATCAAAATGTGCTCTATGACTAGCAAATAGGAGGTGCATGTAATATGGCGGGTGCCTGTCCCTATGGTGCCTGAAACGTAGGTGAGGCACCTTGGTTCTGCACATAGCAAGGGTTCGGGATGGGTTGGGAGGGCAAGGCTCCTTGAGTCCTATGCTCCTGCAATAGCTAGTTTTGTGTGTTCTATATAGTCTGTATCTAGTCAGCCATTGCCTTCATTATTTGTAAGCTATCCAGTGTAGATTTCCTCATCGATTCTTACAGCTCCTCTTTCAGTGCCCCCAGAGGTCAGCCCGCTTTGGAGGGTGGCTGGCAGCTTGGTGCAGCGGCTGGTATAAAGAATGGGGTTGCTGCTATTGAGATGGGAATGGCTGCTGCCTAGGGTATGTGTTTTGCACATTCCCGTATTGCCTGGTCTGGTAATGTAGGTCTTGATGTGGTCCCTGTGAGTTACCAAACCAGGAGAAGTTCGGATGTTTGCACCAACCAGGGTTTTACGTCTCTGAATATGGGTTATTACACCCGTATCCATGAATAGCACTGACGTCCTCGTAAGCCGAAGGTGTCTGAGATGTATATCCATCAAGGGGATACGTATTATAGTCTGCAAGTGGTGCGTAACCCTGGTCATATGGTGCCAGATCAGGATTGTTTACAGGATCCTGATATGTAGGATCTCTTAAATATGGAGAAGATGCATCCTGAGTGAGTAGATTAACTCGAGCAGGGGGGCTCGGGATGCATAGGAGGCTCTTGGAGCAGCAGAGTTCAGGTGAGATTGACCCTAACTAATTTGGTCAATCTTTTTCTCGATCAGGTTTATTCTATCCAACTGCTTGACAATGATATCCATGTCGGCTCGAATAGACTCGATGTGAGCCTCATGGACACCAGCCCGCTGCTGACCAGGTCGCTGAAACTGGTTCATGGATGCGTCATTCATCGAGTTCTCCGCTAAAGATTCAAACAACTCAAATGTGCTGTTCTCGTCTTTCGTGAGAAAATTCCTGCCACTAGATGCATCGACCAGATACCGATGTGTGTCATCCAGCCCATGGTAAAAGATCTGAGATAGGTGCCATTTGGGTATACCATGGTGCGGGCATTTCCGGAGAAGGTCGTGGAATCGGTCCCAAGCTTCATGCAACTTCTCCCTAGCAACTTGGGAGAAAGTCATGATCGCACGCCTCATCGCGTTCATTCGACCAATTGGGAAGAACTTTTGCAGCAATTCATGTCGTAATTCTAGCCAGGTTCTAATTGGCTTCCCAATGGTCTTGAACCAATATGAAGCTTTGTCCCTTAGAGAAAATGGGAAAAGCTTCATCAGAACAATCCCAAGATCAATATTCCTGGGTCGAATCATTTTTGCAAGTCGACTCAGGTCCTCTAAGTGCTGGAATGGATCTTCGCTTGAGTTTCCATAAAAATGATTGCTGATCAAACCGATCACATTGGGCTTGAGCTCAAATGCGTCTTCGCCTACGGGAATCCTGACTAAGGGTGTGACGATTGGTGCAGCTGGATCATAGAAGTCTCAAAGTTGTTCTCCTGGCGGTGGATGCTACATTCTGTCAAGCATCGTCAAAGTACGATCCATGCTCTACTGATGCCACTCCTCAGATTCAACAACCCAGGCCTCCAGACGAGCCATTTGGTCCAGATTACCAGTGTCCTAACCCTGTCTAGGTCTAGGTAAAGGGTTAGCCATTGCTGTTAAGTGAGTAGAAGTAGGGGGAGAAGATGGTCCTGGCGAGGTGACTCGTCTCCTTGGGAGCGGCTCCCAAGGTCCAACCAGTTGAGGCCTAAGTGACCTCCTTCCTTGCATACACCACCCAACCCCTGGGTTGGTGTAGCCAAGCTAGACAAGGCTAAGGCCCTGTCAATCAGATGGTCCTTATGATCGGGTGACCAGATTTTTCATTCTAAGTTCGAATTCCTGAAGAAAAACTTGTCGTACAACTGACTGAAAGTGATTCCTGCCTCTCAAGTTAACCCAGCCAAGAGGTTGAAAGCACCCAGTAGTATGACAACGAATTCGGGTTGATTTTGTGTTTTACAATTGATTTTAGCCCATTTTTCTTCAGTTGGGGTTTGTGGTGAGTGGCCCGCAAGGTGACCAAGCTCACCGACTAAGCAGTAGACTTGATTAAGTCTAGTCTAGCCCAAATGTGATCTTTAGATTGTAACCCTAAAGATGTAACCTAGGGTTCATGCAATTCTAGGGTTTTTTTGTTCTTCTGTTTTGTTCTTCAGCAGACCACAAGAATAAAACTAGTTCTCTAAACAAAATTAGAATCCAATTAAATTGAAATTTGGTGAGTAGATTCCTGTTTCAATTATATTTTTATATAACACTTTTTGTAATTTTTACTGTTTCAACCAAATTTATAGAGATTTTTAAATGTCAAGGGGTCAAATTTGGAATTTTGACCCCTGGTTGTTTTTTCAAATTGAAGTAGTATCAAATGATTTTCAAAAATTTAGAAAAAAATGGAAATTAAAGCCAATGAGATCAGCCTTCAAACCCTGCCATTTTTAGTCAAAATAGATTCATGGATTGCTCGGAATTACTTTTTGAATTTTGAAAAATCTCAAATCTAGGTCAGTTTGACCCCCATGCACTTGACGAATTTTAAAAAATTTTTTACTTGGAATTTTTTCAAAATGAACAGTGGAGTTTGCAAGAAGGTTTGAAAATGAAGTTCTAGCCTAAATTTTAGAATTTTTCGTTCACTAATTTTTCGGCAATTGAATTTTTAAATCGGAATTTAAAGTCTGGCTAAAAATCAAGGGGTGGTCGAGAAGCTTTTAAAAGGTGTTTGAGTTTAAAATTCAAACTTTCCACGATTTTTTTTTTTAATTTTGATTTCTTTTTTTGAGAAGTATTTTTGTTTCTTCAAAGGATTTTCCTATTTTTTTTTTTGCTTTTTCAAAACTATCCTTGGATTCAAAAAGAAACCAAATCTAATTACCTAGATTTTTTTTCCTTTGATTTTTTTTCCTTTTTAAGAAAATGAATAAGCTTTTTCTTTTTTTCAAATGAAATTGCTAGAATCAAATCTAACCTAGGGTTCAAAAGAGAAAGCCTAGACTAAAGAAGATATGATGTGCACCTGGAATTTTTTTCCGAGCTCGTTGTATGCGCAGATCCCATTTTTCCTATTTTCCTACACATCAAAAAGACAAGCAGAGGAAGATTTGTCAGTGATAGCATAAAAGATTGAAATCAAAAAATGACGTTGCCTCCCCAGCAACGACGCCATTTGACAATCTCATTTTCATGCATTTTGAACTCGTCGGAAATCGTTGTATAGTTGCGTTAAACGCTCATAAAAAATGATTTGTAAAGATAATGATACTTGAGTCCTGGTCATTCATCTCTGGGAGCCAATTATGCAAATTTGAAATCGATCTCTTCGCTCTACTTGCTTGAAATCGCATGTCGATTTATGGTTATTATGTATTTATGCACGACATGCTTAGTTGCAAGAATATCAGAAATTAAAAGCAAGAAACTTTAATCACACAAAATATATTGCAATAAGATCATGGTGATTCTCAACACGTAGAGATATATATATATATAGAAAAATATCGTTCATTAATTCATCATGGTGTTTGCAATATGGAACTTGTGGAAAGCTTATAGAGGAAAGCTTGAAAATGTAAATCTAGCTAATAGAAAATGATTGCATACATGAATCTAAAGGGGGATTATGCATGCATCATTGGGGGAGAATATAGGACTACATTACAAAGCAGTAATAAAAGTATGTAAACTATGAAGAACTAAGCTACTAATCTAGTAGAAATATGGGCATTCGGAGGCCGGCTCAGATGGCCTTTGAGTTGGTTGAGAGGAGAAGGAGGGGCGGCCAATGGTGCTTAGGTCGGCCCTTGGGGAGAGGTTGAGAAGGTGATCTGACATCTTCGCGTGGAGATGGTGGTGGCCATGGTGAAGCAACTCGTGAAGGTGGAGTGGAAGTGGAATGTAGCTAAGCTAAAAGGAAGCCAAGAGTGAATGGGTGCAAATGGCCACCCCCTAGGGTCTTTTTCTAGAGAGGCCTATGGTGGGAGCTCAGAGGAGAGTGCGAGAGAGAGGATGGATGGTGGTTTTTAGATCCACTAAATGTGGATCTAAAAATTGAATGGCTCTTGGTTGCTAATTTTAGCAACCAAGTCAACAACACATGGTAAAGAGTTATAGAGAACTCTAGCCTATGTATTTTCGGATGGATGGTGTGTGTGGGTCGAAACTTAGGTGGCTAGGTTGATTAGGTGAGGTTCTAGTGGGTTTAGGTCATGGTAGGTCTCAAACTAGTGTTGTAAACACTAATTCACTAAGGTAAAGAGCAATTAAACTTAATACATGTTTAATTGGGTGTGTGAAAACTTAGTTGAGAGTAAAATAACTCAATTAAGTTAGGTCTACGTCAATTGGACTCTCACTAAGTCCAATTGGACAGTGTGTGCTAAGATCAGGGCTTAATTGGACTCAATGAGTCCAATTGAATAGGCTGATGGAATTGACTAAGATCCAAGTCAATTCGGTTTAGTGAGGACCTAATTAGGTCCTTAAGGAGGTCTAGAGGTGATGTACTAGGGTTAGGGCACCTTGATTTCGGTTCCTATGTGGTTAGAATTGGGTTTAGGGGGCTAGAGATCCAAGATCAAGGTTTGAATTCCAAAACAGGAACTCGAAGACAATATAAGACGTCTAATAATAGTGTCAGACATCTTATAATGAAAAATCATAAGTCCAGACTTATTTTCTCGACGTCCAATCAGAGTCAAGAGGGATTCTAGGTTCTGTCTTGGGTATTCTTCAGAAATTGGACGTCTGGCCAAGTGTTTGGACGTCCAATAACACTGCAGAAGTGGGTTTAAGGTGTGCGGGAGTTGGATAAGGGTTCTGGACATCCTATAACTCATCTGGACGTCCAGATAGAGTTTGGAATTAGGGTTTTCAGGTTTCCTAGGGTGTGGTGACCTAATCTAAGGGTGGCTAACTCTTGGGGAAGCTTCTAGGCTATCCTAGGGCTAAGATGGTCCTAAGTTCTTCATATTTTACTGCTTTATTCCTACTTAAATAGAATAGAATACCGCAACCCGTTACATTATTGTCTACTACATCTTATTCAAGGTCTTCTGCTCCAACTTTGCTGCAACACCAGTTATCCTTTATTCTTCTAATCCAGTTTTAGATCTAGCTTCATATCTACTTTCCGATCAGCTTGTTACCTGCAATTGACATAGTGCACCTAATTAGTACATTATTTTATGCATAGCTAAAAGAAAGCAGTAAAGATGCAAGTAATGCTTTTGCATGCATGAATTATCCTAACTTATTCTAAGTCCTAGCCTAATTTTGGACAATTAAGCCTATGATTGCTGTGCAATCATACCCCCATGCCTAAATCTTGCTAGTCTCTAGCAAATGTAAAACTAAATTATTCACAGAAGGGTCCCTAAGGGATTGCTTATTTTATCAAGTGTATGCCTAAAGATTTTTACCTTTTTGTTTTCATCCTATGCTCTCGAAATCCAGACAATCGTGAAAGTGTAGCTATGTAGCTTTTGCAATGGATTCGAGTGAAAAACTAATTCACCTCTAAAGCCTATACTTGACCCCTAGTAAAATTCTAGCAGGATAGGCAGACTTCTTCCCTCGGGGTATTCAGGATATTCTATGAATTCCACCCTGGCTTTAAGCTTGGGTAGAGGATGTCTGAGGGATATCGGTGTTTATTTGGTGGCTCACTCTCACTTGGTGCTACACAGAGATTAGTATTTCAAAATCTAGATTCCCGGACTATCAAGTAACTCAACTCAGAGAAAGACAAGAAAAACTATGCGCTCTTCTGGTTCCTTTGTATTCATTCTCTCTTTCTCTTTTTTTTTTCTTTTCTTTTCTTTCTTTTTCTTAGAGCTCACAATCTCACCAAATTCACACATATGACTTGTATTTGGTGGTCTCACTTGGCATTAACACTTTAATTGAGCTCCCATAACCCTAACACTAAGTTGGAATTCCTCAGCCAGTATTCGGGTAGTCAGAAATGTGATCCTAGGATTTTTCTCAGATGAGCTGGGTAATTTCCTAGGATCACGTTGTCTAACAGCCTCAACAAGGTGGCCAATTTGAGATTGCATTTCTTGGATTTCCTTATTTTGAGATTGAATGATCATACTCTAGCTTTGTTGCATGGCCTTCATCATAGCTTTAAGGTCATCCATTTCAGAATTGTTGGGCTAAGGAGGAGGTTGGAATTGTTGTGCCTAAAAGGGTTGGGTGAGTTGGGTTCTTGAGTTACTCGAGTTGGAAGCATTACCTTGCTTCCGTGAGAAATTGGGATGGTTTCTCCACTTAGGATTGTAGGTGTTTCCAAAAGGGTTGTTCCTAGGTGGAGGACGAAACCCTCAGGCAGCACTTAGGTCTACCTGAACTAATTTAGAGAATTAATTAGCTAAATGGCACTCAATAGTGGCGTGAAGTGTTCTTTGGCAAATGTAGCATTCAAACATAGCTTGGACTTGGGAAGTTGATTGCGAGAATGTGCTGGGGTTTGACATGAGCCTTTTAAAATTCTGGTTTAACAATTGGATTTAGAAGGATAAATTATGAGTAGCCCTGACTTCACTAGCTTCCACTTTCTTTTGGAGGATGGATGGATTTTCTATTTTGATAGGCTGAGGTCAAGTGGATAGAATTATCACTCAGTGACTCAAATAATGTACAGGCCTCATCCTCTATTTTGGTAAGAAAGGTTCCAGCACAAGCAGCATCCACTATTTGCCTTTGCCTATCAAATAGTCCAGTATAAAACATCTCTACCAATTGCCATTTAGGTACTTGATGATGAGGGCATAATAGAATCAAATCATTGAAGTGCTCCCAAGTCTCGTAGAATTGCTTCCCATCTAATTGAGTTAAAACCCATGATCTCCCTCCAGAAGTGGTTAGTTTTGCTCATCGGTAAGTATTTTCTTAAGAATTTTCCCTTAAGAGCATTCCAATTATTCACCCATGCATCCAAGGTGTGATACCAGAGTTTTGCCTTGTTTTTAAGGGAGAAGGGAAAGAGGGTCCTCATCAGAGCTTCGTTAGTAAAGTTATGAAGTTTCACCATGGAGTGGACCTCGGTGAATTCCTCTAAATGCTGGTAGGGGTCCTCCCTAGTAGTACCATAAAATAAGGGCAACAAAGATATGGTAGCTCTTGATCTCATATGGATTATTGATGAGAACCTCATCATGAGCCATAACTAGCTCATTTTGACCCAATACAAAGGATAAAAGCTCCTACATAACTCAAGGAAAGGCTTAACTCAGAGAATTCTGAGTTTAAGGAGAAAACAAGTCATAAGGGGTAAAAATGCAATTTTACCAGTATAATCTGCATACAGGGTAATTCAGGGTCCAAACATAGGTCAAAGCAACTTAATAAGAATAAAAGTGGGATGAGATGATCTAGCAAGGGCTACAGCAATTCCAAGGAACTAAATGATAATCTGTAACCCTAAAACAACCCACTACAATTCACGAGGTTCGAGGCAAAGTAAAAATACAATAAACCCTCTAAAATTCATAGAAAAATAATCTCTAGGGTTTGGAACCTTCAATTTGGCATTCAGAACCCATTTTGACCTACATTGAGAACCATGCCCAATTGATAACTTAATTTGGGTTTTTGCATAAATTGACCGGTCAAAACAAGGTTTAATATAGAAATGAAATTCACCATCAGATTCCTTAGGTTCTAATTAATCATGTATAAAAACTTGAGCCTAAGAAGAAACCTCCTTGACCGACTTTACACTTTGGTCCTCATATATTTACTTTTTGGCCCTCAACTTTTGAACCGTCGCATTTTGGCCCCTAACTCTCCTTCGTTCTTTGCATTCAGGTCCCCCCTGCAAAACCTGCCAGCACCATGCTCCGGCGACCTTGCGCGGAGCATGGCGCCGCGCAGGGTGAGGGGGAAAGCCTGGCAAGTAAACCGGGGGTGCCCTGCGTCGTCAGCCGTCGCAGGGACACCCCCCTGGTCGCTGTAGCCCACCATACCGGCCGTGCGAACGCACGGACGGTATGGGTTTTCGTCTCCGGCCATCATCCGGCGAGGGAGACACGTCGTCTCCCTCCGCCTCCCTCCCTGTTTTGATCCCTATAAATACCCCCCGTTGCTCCACCGACTGGGGCAGCTCGGATCTGACGGAGAAAACCCCCAACTTTCCTCTCTTCTCTCTCCGGCAGACGCTCACCAGCTCCGGCGGTTCCTCCCCCTCCTCCTCTTCGCTCTGACGCAATACCAGCAGCAGAGACTTCCTCCCCTGCTCTTCCCGCGCCACGCCGTACCCAGCTGGCGCCTCTCCGGCTCTCTGCTCGCCGCCGCCCCTTTCCCTGAGCATCTTCTTCTCCGGCGACAGTCGATACGACTGTCGCCCTACTGCTCCCCCTTCGTCCCTGCAAGTAAGTTAGAACTACTTCCCTTCCTCTCCTCTTTCTTTCCCCGGTTTCAATTTGTTCAATTAAGCCCTCGACCGACCCTGACCATCGTCACCCCCTTCGTCTCCGGCCACCCTCCGGCGAGATGTTCCCATCGCTCCACAGCCTCACACACCTCGCCGACCCTCACCGAACCTCCGCCTCATCACACTAGCACCCCCCACCCCTCCACTGCCACTCCACACCTCCGTAACGCTCCCCCGAACAAACCCATTCCTCCGGTTGCAGTCCAACCTAGGGCTGCCGCCAGACACCACCTTGCGGCTTGCCGCGCAGCTCCACACCTTCGCCGTGCCACGGCGAAGGTTCCCCAGTGGTTTGATCAGGCCGAGAGGCCATATTCGTGTCCGACAGGTTTTGAGGTTCGACCGCCATTAACGCACATTGAAGCAGCTTCTCCCGCGCTCCAGGCTTGAGGACTCCAGGTCTCCAGCTGCTGCGGATTACGGGGAGTCTTGCGAAGGCAGCCATCCAGCAACCTACGCAAATCGAAGCCGCAGCTGCAGAAGCTAGGCCGCGGTCTCCCAGCAGGCGCACGCGAGGAGAGGTCTCCGTTTAGTCCCACATCGGTAAGCCTCACAACCTTTTCACTGTTTAAATTGATTTTGTGCATTAGCCTTACTGCCTCAGCACACGGGGTGAGGTCCCCTTCACCCGCCCGGTTACCCGGTCTCGTCCGCGCTCACGCCCCGCGGACCTGACCCGACCCGACTTAGACTGACCTGCACTCCTCGCCCACCACGCACGCCGGTGGGCCTGGACCCGGGCGCGACCCGAACCCGATTACCCGGCAGCTCTGGGAGAGCTTTCCCAAGAGTGGTTTCAGAGAGAGAGAGACGCGGGGGGAGAGGGTAGAGTAGGTTTTGTCCTCTGACGTAAGCTCTGAAGTGTGCAGGCACAGGTGAAGAAGAAGGACCGCGGAAGAAGAAGGAAGCTGAGGGAGACACTGTAGCAACAGGCAGTTTAAGTCGTCTGATTTGGAAATCAGACGACGTCCTGAAGGGAAAAGAAGAAAGAAGGAGGGGCGACGTCCTGACTGGAAAAAGAAAAGAAGAAAGAAGGAGATCTGAAGAACAGCAGAAGAAGGCGAGGCAGAAGAGAACACAAAAGAACAAGGGAAGAATTGAAAGAAGAAAAACAAAGAAGAAAGAAGAAGATCTGAAGAAAGACAGAAGAAAAAGGAAGAGCAGGAACAGCTGGAAGAAGAAGAAGAGCATCACCACTGCACAAGAAGAACATCACCTCTGCAGACAAAGAAGAAGAAGATCTGAGACGAGGAGAAAACAAAGAGAAAAGAAGACAACAAATTCTTTCTCTCTCTCTTTCTTTATTTTTGTAAAAGAAACATGTATATCTTTAGAATACAACTTGCTCCCTGAGTTCGACCTCGGGAACTCTTTTATTTTCCGAGTAAAAAAATTTATATTTGAAATGTTGGCAATAACTGGCTATACTACAACGCTATAACAATAAAACCCGGTTGCCCACAGCGTTTCATTTTTGGCGCCGCTGCCGGGGAGCAACGGCTATTCTAGAGGTAAACATTCCTGTTTCTTTTTAATTTCTGATAATCTCCTCTCTTTTGTGCAGGAAATCAAGAAGACAAGCAACCACACGACAACCACTCCGAGGACAGGTAAATTTTTCCTCTCGCTATTAACCCTTAAACTCTAAAGAGGAAGAAAAGAAAAGAACAAGCAATATAGGGCTAACCTGTCTTCCATACTTAGTAACCATAAAGAGTTGCATGTTTTCAACTCATCACTCCTGCACACTATTAAGGGTATTTAAGGGCTAACACATTCTTGCTTGAGCCCTAATTACCCAACAAAGAGTTAAATGGACCAAGTAGAGCCAACATAAGGTCAAACATTAGGATTTCAGTAGAGACACACCACTTAATCAAGAATTGAGGAAATCCAAAAGAGGTGTGCCCAAGCCATTGATTGAAGATAATTAATAAGAAAAATCCTAAACAATTGGCTCTCTCTAAACACTTGAACCCTAAAACAAGGCCTAACTTCTCAAGGAAACCACTAGGTGAAGTTGACCCCTGGGGTCAACCAACCTTCAAACTAGGCCACTTTGTTCACAAAAACACCTAAAGTTCAAGTGAAACCTTAAGCACCCTGATCTTAAAATTGGTAGACTTAAGAGGTCAAGATCCCCATTCTGGTCTACCTGGAACCGCAGTGACAAGAGAGGTCGGGTGGGGGAAACCCTGTAACCCGTGGGGACGCTCTACCGTGTAGGGGTCTTTGCGGGACTCTCCCTCTCTGGCTGCCCAGGTAATTCTCAGGTGGACGATCTTTCTGATCAAGGGGTCCATCTGCCCCGCACCTCTATAGTCACCCAACAAATTTTTGGGTGTCTTGATTGGGTCCAGCACCTGCTTATCTCATCCAATCCTTCAGTATTTTTCAGGAGGTCCTTGAAACCTCCTATAGAAATTCACTCTCCCCGAGGCTAAGCCTCGGCTCCTTTGTTTTTTTTCAAAAATCATTCACACAGCCCTTCTTTCCTCTGATTCTGAACAAAATCCCCTTCTTCCATCTTGATTCAAACCTTGAGTCTATATCTTGATTCCACCACCTGATTCAATTATGCAGCCTAATTACCTAGCAAGACTACCATTCAAAAAACCTGAATATATGAGATCCATGAAAGATAAAATGATTGAGGATGCCCTTGAAATCTATGAAATCAAATATAAACCCTCAACACCAATAGGAAACATTCAGGTTGATGTTCCAACAACCACAGCTTTCATCATAAACTGTGCCCAAATTCTATTGACTGAAATTTCAAAAGGATCAACCCGAGATATGCTCATGACAGGATACATTGAGATGGAAAAATTACACCAATCTGAATACCTTCAATGCTTGACAAATCCTGTACTTTGGGAACAACACCAAGATGCCCTTATGAAACGGGTAGAAATGATGAAATCAGTAGGACAAATTATCAACCAGAAATACCCGTATATACCAGAAACAGAGGATGAACCATCTTGGAACAGTATTAAGGAACAATCCAGTTTCCCAGATCTCGGGACTGAGGCACAAGGTGGTTGTCGACTCCCAACCCAAATAGAAGATAGCATTAAAATAGGTTGGGAAGTTGCAGGAGAACACAATGCTGAACCAACCCTAGGCCATAAATCACCAAGCTTAGAACTCCAAGACTCCTGCAATAACAAGATTAGAATTGAACCTCTGGAGGGTATAAATTCCGCCCCTTGTTTTGATAAGGTAACCCTCGAAGGTTATTCGGACTTAGGTTCTAATAATTCTACCCACATCCTAAGCCTAGAACCTAGATCTGAAATTTATTGGGAAGATTATGAGGCCCCTTGTGAGAAAGATCAAATTTTTATAGAATATGATTCCGGGCCTCTATTTGATGAATATCCCTCTCCAACATCCTCAGGAAATCTGATCGATTTTTCAGAAAACATGCCAATTTATGATACAGAAACTGAGGAGTTGGATGAGCAAGGTTTTAATGGGGTCTATCCTACCAGCTTAGAGCTTGAACAGAACATCTTTTTGAGCCCAGAAGTGACATATAGGCTAGAACCCAGTCAGGCTGCTGATTCCACATCTGATGATTTTTGTTGTGGTGAAATTCATGATCATTTTCGCCAACTCTCCGACAATTTCAGATCTGACTATAATTGCGGAGAGATTCCCCTTCCTGAACACGCCAGGCCTATCTACGACCTCAGTTCACATGACTCTGACTCTGACTCTGAGGTCCTGATTCCCGAGATCACTAATAACACAGAATCACTCCTTTTCGATCCTCAGGACCAAAAACAGAAAATGCCAAGAGTGATTACAACCAAGAATCCAAATTTTTTCTCAAATCCGATTCCTTTCATCCTACAGACACTCTTCCGGCATTTGATAGTTACCCAGAGGACTCTCTACAGAAAACCACCTATCATCTGTTTCTAGAAGAGCCCTCATACACAATGGCCACCTCGGCCGCACACACAGAACGGATCAAAACCTCTCCCAAACCCCGACCCGCAACCGGACTCAAGTTCTATTCAGATTCACCTCTCACCGAGCCGATTGCATTTCCACATCGGGTTTCGAACATTGATCAGACTACATACCATGCTCTATCATTCTCTGATCACACCTGTAGGGTTTCCGCGTCATTCATTGATTATTCTACGGGTCCCTACTCTGACCAGGCTGATTCGACTCAGCCAAACCCTGCGTTTACACTTCCACATCCATCTGAGCTTCATAGTTTATGGTGGGTTCCACACCTTTTTATCCACATCTATCAACCCACCAGACTGATTGGGTTTGGGGTGCATCATCAGCCTGTTGATCTGAACAAGCACCTGGTTGGACCAACCAGGCTCTTAATCAAGGTGCTTGTCTTACAAAACTCTGCTGATTTGACCATCCCCTCTCCATCGCATTTCCCGCTTGGCTGAAGGCATCAAATTTAGCGCTCAACGGGAGGCAGCTCGTCATTCTCTTTGAAAACCTGAAACTTGTTCTGACAGCTTTTTGCACTTGAAGTTCACACTTTAGGACAGCCGACTCCACCTCAGGTGCTTGCATCTGAGATTCATCAAAACAGCTATCCTAATGTATGAACTTAGTTGAATAAAAACCCCTAGGTTACAATGAGGACATTGTAAATCTTAGGCATGGGGGGGTAGGAAAGTACAAAAACTTGTAAGAAAAGGTTTCAAACAAAAAAATTCACATATGCCAAAAACACCATAAAAATTAAAAATTTTTCGAAAAAGAATAAGAGGAAAAGAGGAGAAGGAAATTTTGTGAAGGAGAAGAGAAACAAAATGAAAAAGGAGCACAAAATTATAAGAAAAGGTGATAGTCATTAGTAAGGAACTAAGGAATTAACCTAAGTTCTAGACCTCATTCAAGAAAATAACTGAAAAGTGCACAATGAGATTAGTAAGAATGCAAACCTTAGGCATTCTTGAATAGACTCTTAGTACCCATTAAGATCTGGACACTCCTCAAGAGGTTGAGGAAAATGAAAAGCTGAAGTATTAGGTCTAAGGCTTAGGGAGTATTTGGCCTCGTTAACTAATTTTTGGTTTACGGGACTCAGTAACCTAAGCACCCTAACCTCACACACAGCCTGGTTCAGTAAGCGTAAAAATCAGAATCACGCAGAAGCGTCGCAAAATTCTGAAAAGAACACCTAGAATAGGAGCGGCCGATCAACACAAGTTGATTTGGACGAGTTCCCAGCGCGGAGAGGCGGGAAATCCCCTCGAAGATGCGTAACAAAATATCATCTCCTCGGTGCTTGTTTCTTAGGATATTTACATATCCTACTGGGGGCGTGTAAGCACTCTGCTGGTTCAGATTCCATGGATGGCATTATCTCGAAGTGTCAATTGCCAGGGTCTGGATTCGGCCACGGAACACCATGGATGGGATTATCTCGAAATCTCAATAGCCAGGGTTCCGGGGGTTGCCATGGGCGGTGCTATCTCAAAGCATCGATCGCCAGGAACCCTTGAGGATTGATGATGGGAGCAAGGAATCTGATACAGACCGTGTTGAAAAGCCAATCCTAGGCTAGAACTAAAAAGAAAAAGAGAGAGAAAACTCTCCAAACAGAAAAACTTTCTATCTCTCTCTTACAAACGCACTGCGAACTGAGCCAGGGCTAAAATCATTTCAAGCACGGGTGCTTTAACCACAAAGTCCAATAAACCTTAGGTTAGTTCTTGTGGACCTTAAAAACCTTTGCTAGAGACTGAGGCTAAGGCTAGACAGATTTGGATCTTGATTGGTACTAGAGTACCTTTTAGGCCTATGGTCAGCATTCTAACCTAATCTAAGCTCAAATAAAAAAGCACTTATCTAAAGCTATTAAGAACTTCATGGTCTAGAACAAGGGTTGAAACCTTAAGTTTTTGCTAAGGGACTAGCAAAAGCTAGGCATGGGGGTATGATGAGAACCTCACCATGAGCCATAACTAGCTCATTTTGACCCAATACAAAGGATAAAAGCTCCTACATAACTCAAGGAAAGGCTTAACTCAGAGAATTCTGAGTTTAAGGAGAAAACAAGTCATAAGGGGTAAAAATGCAATTTTACCAGTATAATCTGCATACAGGGTAATTCAGGGTCCAAACATAGGTCAAAGCAACTTAATAAGAATAAAAGTGGGATGAGATGATCTAGCAAGGGCTACAGCAATTCCAAGGAACTAAATGATAATCTGTAACCCTAAAACAACCCACTACAATTCACGAGGTTTGAGGCAAAGTAAAAATAGAATAAACCCTCTAAAATTCATAGAAAAATAATCTCTAGGGTTTGGAACCTTCAATTTGGCATTCAGAACCCATTTTGACCTACATTGAGAACCATGCCCAATTGATAACTTAATTTGGGTTTTTGCATAAATTGACCGGTCAAAACAAGGTTTAATATAGAAATGAAATTCACCATCAGATTCCTTAGGTTCTAATTAATCATGTATAAAAACTTGAGCCTAAGAAGAAACCTCCTTGACCGACTTTACACTTTGGTCCTCATATATTTACTTTTTGGCCCTCAACTTTTGAACCGTCGCATTTTGGCCCCTAACTCTCCTTCGTTCTTTGCATTCAGGTCCCCCCTGCAAAACCTGCCAGCACCATGCTCCGGCGACCTTGCGCGGAGCATGGCGCCGCGCAGGGTGAGGGGGAAAGCCTGGCAAGTAAACCGGGGGTGCCCTGCGTCGTCAGCCGTCGCAGGGACACCCCCCTGGTCGCTGTAGCCCACCATACCGGCCGTGCGAACGCACGGACGGTATGGGTTTTCGTCTCCGGCCATCATCCGGCGAGGGAGACACGTCGTCTCCCTCCGCCTCCCTCCCTGTTTTGATCCCTATAAATACCCCCCGTTGCTCCACCGACTGGGGCAGCTCGGATCTGACGGAGAAAACCCCCAACTTTCCTCTCTTCTCTCTCCGGCAGACGCTCACCAGCTCCGGCGGTTCCTCCCCCTCCTCCTCTTCGCTCTGACGCAATACCAGCAGCAGAGACTTCCTCCCCTGCTCTTCCCGCGCCACGCCGTACCCAGCTGGCGCCTCTCCGGCTCTCTGCTCGCCGCCGCCCCTTTCCCTGAGCATCTTCTTCTCCGGCGACAGTCGATACGACTGTCGCCCTACTGCTCCCCCTTCGTCCCTGCAAGTAAGTTAGAACTACTTCCCTTCCTCTCCTCTTTCTTTCCCCGGTTTCAATTTGTTCAATTAAGCCCTCGACCGACCCTGACCATCGTCACCCCTTCGTCTCCGGCCACCCTCCGGCGAGATGTTCCCATCGCTCCACAGCCTCACACACCTCGCCGACCCTCACCGAACCTCCGCCTCATCACACTGAGCACCCCCCACCCCTCCACTGCCACTCCACACCTCCGTAACGCTCCCCCGAACAAACCCATTCCTCCGGTTGCAGTCCAACCTAGGGCTGCCGCCAGACACCACCTTGCGGCTTGCCGCGCAGCTCCACACCTTCGCCGTGCCACGGCGAAGGTTCCCCAGTGGTTTGATCAGGCCGAGAGGCCATATTCGTGTCCGACAGGTTTTGAGGTTCGACCGCCATTAACGCACATTGAAGCAGCTTCTCCCGCGCTCCAGGCTTGAGGACTCCAGGTCTCCAGCTGCTGCGGATTACGGGGAGTCTTGCGAAGGCAGCCAGCCAGCAACCTACGCAAATCGAAGCCGCAGCTGCAGAAGCTAGGCCGCGGTCTCCCAGCAGGCGCACGCGAGGAGAGGTCTCCGTTTAGTCCCACATCGGTAAGCCTCACAACCTTTTCACTGTTTAAATTGATTTTGTGCATTAGCCTTACTGCCTCAGCACACGGGGTGAGGTCCCCTTCACTCGCCCGGTTACCCGGTCTCGTCCGCGCTCACGCCCCGCGGACCTGACTCGACCCGACTTAGACTGACCTGCACTCCTCGCCCACCACGCACGCCGGTGGGCCTGGACCCGGGCGCGACCCGAACCCGATTACCCGGCAGCTCTGGGAGAGCTTTCCCAAGAGTGGTTTCAGAGAGAGAGAGACGCGGGGGGAGAGGGTAGAGTAGGTTTTGTCCTCTGACGTAAGCTCTGAAGTGTGCAGGCACAGGTGAAGAAGAAGGACCGCGGAAGAAGAAGGAAGCTGAGGGAGACACTGTAGCAACAGGCAGTTTAAGTCGTCTGATTTGGAAATCAGACGACGTCCTGAAGGGAAAAGAAGAAAGAAGGAGGGGCGACGTCCTGACTGGAAAAAGAAAAGAAGAAAGAAGGAGATCTGAAGAACAGCAGAAGAAGGCGAGGCAGAAGAGAACACAAAAGAACAAGGGAAGAACTGAAAGAAGAAAAACAAAGAAGAAAGAAGAAGATCTGAAGAAAGACAGAAGAAAAAGGAAGAGCAGGAACAGCTGGAAGAAGAAGAAGAGCATCACCACTGCAGAAGAAGAACATCACCTCTGCAGACAAAGAAGAAGAAGATCTGAGACGAGGAGAAAACAAAGAGAAAAGAAGACAACAAATTCTTTCTCTCTCTCTTTCTTTATTTTTGTAAAAGAAACATGTATATCTTTAGAATACAACTTGCTCCCTGAGTTCGACCTCGGGAACTCTTTTATTTTCCGAGTAAAAAAATTTATATTTGAAATGTTGGCAATAACTGGCTATACTACAACGCTATAACAATAAAACCCGGTTGCCCACAGCGTTTCAATTATCCCCTACTGGTCTTCTTAGTGCTCGAGTAGGTTGGTTGGTCGGAATGAAGTAGGCTCTCAGGGTCCTTTGTTGATTTGCTCCTTGACCAGCCATCTCTTCTCTTTTTTCTCGTTGGTGAGCTCTCTTAGAGATTCTCTCAGGCATAGGATCTACCAATCCTCAAGAGAGCATCTACCAATTATACAATATCTACCAATCACAATTCAAGTTCTTTCCAATTGAGTAAGTGCAACCCCCAACTCAATAGATCAGTCGAAAAGGGTCAGGGAGATGTCCCTCTATTCCCACGTAAGTGGTAAAAGAAGAAAGTGACCATTTGAGATCTTGACCAATTCTATTTTGAGGAGGCTGAGGTTAAATTGGTTGATATAGATGGCTAAACAAGTTATTCAATGCAGTTACGCAACCTAAGCCAACCTTCGAGTGTCCTAGGACCTATACCTTGCTTCAATGATACTCTCAGGTGACCTGGTAAGAAGTTACTCCAAGGACGGAACTAATGGATGCAAGTAGGGTGAACCCTTCCTTTGAGGCCATGCAAATGCGGTGCCTCTTAACTACCCTTTTATTCCTTTAAGGGGTATCTCCCTCGAAGTATTAAAACACTTGGTCACAGGATAATACCACCACCACAAAGTGAAATAGAAGGGTCTGCACTGGCAAAGAGGTCGGTGCCTATAACCATAAGGGACTAAGACCTAGTGCCATGCCTAGTGTGTGTGCTCAGTGCCAGAAGTGTGCATCACACCACAAATCAGTTTGGTTTTTGAGAAGAATCGCACACAAGTCCCTTTTGATCAGATCAAATGTGATCGGTTTTTAAGGTCAAATCTAATTAGCAGTCCCAATTTCAATTAGGCGACTACTGAATTAGGTTAATTCAATCAATTTAGTGGTCTTGGAATTTAGCCCAGATGCAATGCATGGATAGGAAATGGATGCAAAGATAGGAGGGTATACTTGACTCCACCAATCTCCTTGTAGATATGTATGCAATGCAAAGAAAAAAATCTAGTATGCTGCTCAATCACCCCTAAATGCACGCACTTGAGGGTATGCAACTCTTAAATAGGTAGCTTAATATTTTTTTCTTCTTCTTTTAGAGCAGGCAAGCAGAGAACCATAGATAAATCACCCTAGTCACTAAAGAAAGTAAGGACAGAACCTCGAAAATTAGCCCCAATGCTACAAGGGCAAGAAGACTGAAATGAAATAAAATTTATGATGAAGGAGAATCCCCTGTGAAAGTAGGATCCAGGTCTCCTCTTTGAGTCCTCTCTGCGAGTGTAGGTGTCACTCAAGGTTGACATCGTGGCTCAACTACACCTATCATCCCGTCAGATTCCTCGCACAAAAAAATAGCAACTAGTCAGATCAATGTGCACCTCAAAATAGATCAGAAATAAAATCACGTAAAACTATTCCATTTGTTGCCTCCCCGGCAATGGTGCCATTTGGTCGAGAGATTTCTCTTGAACAAGCATATCAAGAAAAAAAAATGTCGTCGTAGGAAATAGCGTGGTGGAAAAATTCCAAACAAAAACATTTATCAATCAAAAATAACCACGAAGTTAGGATGTCGTACCCATAGGGAGGTGATTGCACAGCAATCATGTGACCGAAATTACCTGAATTAAGTTAGATTCTAGCATAACTTAGGAATAATGCACGCATAAGTGTCGTAATTTGCATAATAATTAGTTTGTTAGCTACATAGATGTTGTCATTTTATGCACTAAAAGAGTGATGAAATTAATTGCAGATGATTCGAAGCCACGGATGGTAGATCAGACCATATAGATCTGATCAGGACGACGACAGGAGTCCAACGCTTCTGAAATCGTCTCAATCAAACAACCATAGCATCTTGTGCAGTCCATAGAAAAATAGAGGCTAACAGAGAGATTCTTGCTTGATTAAAAACATAATAGCAATAGAATGATATGTAATTGTATTTTATGTGGTGGAAATCTCTCAATCAATGATTAAATAGATATCAAGTTAAACCACAGTAAAAATGTTGTATCCATAGAGAGGAATGTGCAAAATTAACTCGCAAATTATTCAAATATGATGGTAATATATTTGATCATAACATGAAACATATATGCAGCTCATAGATTGGGGAGATAATTATTCAATGAGAGAATCATAGAAAAACTGAGAACATGAAGGGCCCAACTACAATTCCCATGAGAATTCAGATATTAAATGAAAATTTGGATTTCATCAATGGCAAGAAATGTAATTTCTAATTAGATCCAAAATAGAGGATCTCTTGCGGTGGCTCGTGCGTGAGGGAGGAGATCTCATCAGCGACTAGGAGCTCAGGAGAGGTGTGCGGGGTCGAGGCCTTCATGCCGGTGTTGGCGGCTTGGTTTTTGGTGGCCAACAATGGTCGGTCGGCGTGGACCTCATCGGCATCGATGGGTGGTCGGGAGGACTGCTGATTAAGGAGGTTGGCAGCATGGCTGGTTGGCGACGTCAGCGGGCTCCCAGCGAGTCTGTTGGTGGCATTAGTAAAGACATTGGTGGCCAGAGAGGGAGGAGTGGTGGTGGTGGGTTATGGGTTCATTGATGGTGGGAGTAGGGGAGAGGAAGAAGAGAAGATAAGGAGGGAGACGAAGAAGAAGGAGATGAAGGAGAAAAGGGGGACGACGATGGTGATGTGGAGTTGTTCACTGGAAGTTGCAAGTTGTGGTGTTGGGATGGGAGAGGGGCATTGAGGGTGGCTGGCCAGTTGTGGTGATGGTGGGTTTGATGGTGAGAGATGGCTGTGGTGAGGAAGAAGATGGTCTACAGCTAAAGGGTGGACGTGGTGCTTGGAGAAGGTGATGGGTTGGTGATGATGGTGGAGATGGTGTGCGCGTTGTCACCACGCACACCAAGGTAGGGGAAGGTCGATGGAGGTGGAGAGTCATCGTGCAGTCTTCAATCACAGTGTACGGGGCTTCCACAGTGTCCGTGGGATGCCCAGTGGTGGAGCGAAGAAGATGCAGATCCTTGCAAAGGGGAAGATTCTCTTTGTGGATGGCTGGCCTCCTCTTTTTAAAAAAATCATCGTCATCTTTTTTCTTAGGCCGCAAGCTTCTCTAACAGCTTCCTAAGATTGCGAGTGGTTGGTACAGTAGATGAGTTCTGGCCAGTCTTCATCTGACGTCTGCTCAGAGCTTTATAAGTCTTAAAAAATGTAATGTCAGTGAGTTTGTAATAGCAGTTCCAGTCATCCAATCTATGCTCAAGACGTCTTATAAAAGCAAAAATGGGCATTTGAACGTTTGCACCTAGCCTGCATTCATCAAATAGATTATGTTATCATATCATACATTATTAAATGTAAAATTGATGCATAAGGTTATATGCAGACTATGATGACTTACCATATAACTCCTAATCAATTAGAAACTACAAACAGATAATTAAAGAGTACTTAGGCCAAATAATGGTCCACTAAAGTGGACTTATCAAATGCCCCCATGCCTAAGTTTTACTAGTCCCTAGCAAAAAGTGGAAAACAATGGAAGTAACCAAAAAATTTCCTCTTTTCTTATTCCGAAAATTTAGAGATCTAAACAACTGTGAAGTTATAGTAGTCTAGGTAACAAATCCAAGTGAAAAGCCAACTTACATTTTAGGTTTGTACTAAACCGTTGAAAAAATTATACCTGGATAGGAAACTACTTCCCTCGAGGATAAAGCAGAAAATGATCTATAATTTGACCCTGCTTTTTGGCTTAGGTAAGAGATATTGAGTTGAATGGATTTATATTTGGTGGCTCACACTCATCTTGTGCTACATGTAGTCTAGCACTCTAAATCTCTAGACTACCAAATGAGTCAACCCATAGAGAGCCTAAAAACTGTGCTCTCTTGATGTTCCTTTATACTCACTTCTTCTCTCTTTTCTTTTTCTTTTTTTTCATTCTTTTCTGAGATCACATATCTTACCAAATTTTGTAAATGTACTCACTGTTTGGTGGTCTCACATGGCATTCACACTTTATATTAGAGTCCTAGTAACCCTACAACTAAGTTATAAGTCCTTAGCCAGTATTCGGGCGATCAGAAATACTGAAAAGTAGGTATGGATCATATTTGGTGGATCACAATGGGTGTTTTTGTTGTCTCAATGTTATGGACACTGATAAAATAGACACCTAAGACAGCTATAACTCGAACATTATTTTTTCTTCTTTTCTTCTCTCTTTTTTTTATATATATCTATATATTCCTTTCCTTCTTTGTCTCTCTCTCTTCTTTTCTTTTTTTTTCTCTCTTCTTTTTTTTTTTATAACTCCAACACAACACGACGCAGACTTTTATTCATGATGCATTATTAGGGATAATGATGGTCAAGAGGATATTGTGTGGCTTATTTGGTGGAAGTGTCTACTCTTGACACCAGGAAGGAATGGATAGGACAAGCATATTTCTGACCTTTGATACTATTACCAGCCTTCAGCTAAGGATTCTATGAAGGATGGTCGTAACCCTCCATCATAGTCACAATTTTATTAGGACTCAATCTCTATGTATCTGCCTTATTTTGTGACTCTCAGGAATTCACACAATATTTGCATGCAAGAACAGAAAGCAAAATCTATGCCTAACTCTGAGATATCATCATCTAATTATCCAGAACTTAAGAGTCCTTGCACTAGACTTAGTGCACTAGTAGCCTCTCTACTGTCTTCTCACAAATATTAGGTGTTTCTTAATAAAAGATAGTATGCTTGACTCCCTTCAAACTGTCCAAGGATTCAGTAGACTAAAAATGTTTATTGGTTTTCTACAAAGATCCATTACCCAGTCTACGTGCAAGTGATGTAACTGTACTGGATTCTAAACTTAGAAATAATTTAAGAAGAAAATATTCAATGAAATCTCCTTGATAAAGATGCTTTTCTAAGGCTAACCAATTTAGCTTAAGAAAATAAGAGATTTTTCTTTTCAAATGCACCTAACCTAAATGCATGAATACTACCTAAAAAAAATGCAAGATGTACCTCCATGCCTAAATCCTACAATGTCCTCATTGTAAAATTGAAACAGCGGGAGAAAGGAAGGAAATCACCTGATGAAGGCGTTATTCTGGATGTTAGGTTACCTCCCAACAAGCGCTGCATTTTCTATCAGCAGCTAGACTTATAGGGAACCTGTAAGTCTAGTTCCAAATAGAAAGAGCTAGGCCTTAAAAATGTGTGTAACAACGTGGACCTAGAAAACAGGTAGCCATAGATGCTGGCAAGTTGATGATGTAGAGTGATTCAAAATGCTCGCTAGAAGACATGAAAATAGAGTACTTTGTAGGCTACTTGGGGAAGTCTAGGAATAACAAAAGGAACATGAAAATGGACCTCTCTAAATAGGAGTGGAGGATAACAAGGGTCCTCTAAAGCAGGAAGGGTTTTAAAAGATATAATCATAAATATGTCAAACCCTTGAGTGGCGAGAGTAAAACTACAAGCATCAATCCAAACTCGCCATTCCACTTGAGGATGCATTGGCCTGATATTCTCCCAAGAAAGAATGTAAGGGCTTTTTATGGTGTTGAGCGATAATGATTAAGTCCAAGGACGGAATAGTCCGTGTCAAGTCTAGCTCCAACAACAATTCAGATTCTATAATATTCTCTCTAATAGTTGTTGTAGAAAAATTCACATCACCCTACTTATCATCAATGATTTCCTCAAGAATCGGAGTCATATTTTCATTTTCCAGTAGATGTTGCATTTATTTGATGGCAGGGTCAAAGCAACAGAATCATTATCATTAATTTCATCCCCGAATTCTTTTGGTCTACTTAAGTTTTTATCGGGGTGTATATGTTATTCACTAGTAAGGGGAGGAGTTGCTGCAGTATCCTCAATTATTACTGAAGGAGAATCAGTTTTAATGATTTGGAGTAAGCCTATATCACTCAATTCTTTGTTCTCCTTGGAGAATAAATCCTCAATTGGTAGGCTTCTCACTATTGTGCCTGTCCTCCTCCAACATCAACTCCCTATCTTCCCAATTTTGGGGAGGATGACTTTCAAAATCAAAAGAAGGAAGGAATCCAGATTTCACCAGATCATTTATATCCTCAAGGGGTAAGTCCTCAAATAACACATAATCCCCCTGAGATTCATTCCAAACTCTAAGCTCGGGTTCTTCCATTGGGTCATCATCCTCCTCTAAAATAGACTCTTTGTATCCCTGAGACCAAAATTGATCCAATTCATCTGCCTTTCCCTTAGGTTCGCTTTCATTGGGCACATGTAAATCCTCAGAATGATGAATGGTAGGTGTTGGTTCTCTGAGTGGAGGGTCGGGATTAGGCTCACTAAGGGTAGAATGGGGTTCCACCACATGATTAATAGGGGAAGTGGCATGAACAATATGACCTTGACTCGGGTTATCAGGGGTAAGAAAAATGCTGTCGGTGGGGTCAAGGTCCTTAAGTGACACCATCTTCTCTTTCTTTTGACCCCAATATAGCTCAGGTGGATAATCATTAAGATAGTTCTCCTCTAGTGAACGTGTCTCATGGGGAGAGTCTAAGTGATAGCTACTCAAAATAGGATCCCTATTATTCGTTGTTTCCTTAGAATCTTTTTGATGATCACGGTTGTATGGGTAGGGATCATAATTAATAGTAAGAGAGTAGCTAAGCTGACGAATTTACTCATTCAATTGTTGACTATTCCTCAACATCTCTCCCATAAATTCTACCATTTCTTTTTGTTGTTTTTGCATTTCTATCATAAAAAGAGAGACTACTGTTAGATTGGGAAAGATAGTCAGTCTCAAGCTCTAGTTGCTTAGGGGTATCGATCCAACCTTGATGAGAAAATCATAAAGGGTGGTGTAGATTCCCCTACTCGGCGGGGGTGAGATCAGCGTGACGTAAAAAATTACGGAAAAGATAATAAACAATCTCACAAAATTCAATCACACAAAGTACACAAAGATTTTTAGGTGGAAACCCAAACCGGGTGAAAACCACCACCTAACCCTATCGAGTTAGGATTTTCCGATCAACCAAGTTGATTAAATCCACTAAACGAATCACTTAAATGAGGGTGATCCAACCTCAATTACAACCATACTACAAGTGCGAGGGTAGCATTCCTCAACCGTTTCTCTTCACGAGAAGGATTTTGTCCCACGAAGGAGACGGGAATTCGCAAAGCGAATACCCAACCAAATAACAAAGTAAAATAACAAATATAGTCCTATAGAGCCAACAAAGATTTAAACCTAGCTTCTATAGGAATTAGGAAACTTCCCTTTGCAAGGAGTGCGTCGAATCGATGACGCGGGTGCGTGATCCACGCGACGGCGCAACGTCGCTCTCGTGAACTGTGGTGGGAGAGTGGGTGCGCGAAGGCTTGATGCTCTCAAGATGTAGAACTTGAGCTTAGAGAGCAAGAGATTCTTTTTGGACACAAGAGAGTGGAAATGCTTATTCTTGGTGTGTCTAGGTGTGTGTTTGTGTGCAAGAGGTTCCTCTCTATTTATAGAGGCGTTAGGAAGGCTTTGGAAAGCTTTCATAGCCGTTGGGTGCAAAGCCCAAGAAAATCAGGCCGAATTAGGAATAATGATTGCACTGACAGGCTTATCAGACGTCTGTAAGATCACTTTAAGACGTCTGAAAATAAGGTTAGACATCTGATTTTGGGCGGGTCTCTTCCCGACTTGAGTCAGATCTAAACAGGGTTGTAGCGCAAGTCCATCAGACGACATATAGGACGTCTAGCACTTTGTCTGGACGTCTGGAAACCTACTTTTTCATGGGAATGGATTTCCAAGAGAGTGCAACGACTAGAAAATCTCTGAGAAGAGATTTTGGGTCAGTTGAGGCAAAACGGACATTTATCAGACGTCTTGAAAGGCCTAAGGATGTCTGATAAGGCTCTAACGGTCATATCCTTGAGTGTTTACTAAGCCAGCCATCGGCCCACTAATTGGACGTCTGGCAAAGTCATCAGACGTCTTCTAAGACGTCTGGACTAAGGTCTAGACGTCTGATTTCATCAGACAGAACTACCAAGTCCAGCCTAAATGTTATCAGACGTCTGATCAATAGTCAGATGTCTTAGAACACATTATCAGATGTCTGATCTTGGAATTAGACGTCTGGAAATGCTGTTTGAACCTTATATTGGTTTTCTAAGTTCTCTACAGAAAACCTAAGTATCCTAGGGTTGTGCTGGTGTTCCTAGGACTACTGTTAGGGTACTTTTAGGCTCTTTAACATGAATCTAAGTAACAAAAATAAAGAGCAACAAGAGAAACGAAAAATACAACGAGTACAAGAGAAGGAAATCTATCCTATTCTTCATCTCCTTCCTTCTTCAATATATCGCTCCTTGCGAATCTCCTCTGTTCTCCATCAAGCTCCTCCAATCCGTCCTGGATGCGAGCTTGAACTCCGTCTAATCACGTCACCATTTGCAATTGACTTGAAATCTAAGACTCCAAGTGCAAATGTTAAATGACACGTGTTTTGTTATCATCAAAACAAATGATCGTGGTACTCTAGCACCAACAATCTCCCCCTTTTTGATGATGACAAAACCATAAATAATAATGCAAAAAATCCTCCCCCTTTTTGACATTACAAAAAAGGTTTAATTGATTTTATATTTCCTATAACTCCCCCTTAAAACATGCTATTCTATGAATTTCTTTTAAACAAGAGTAATGCCCTCCCTTTTTTGTAATAACAAGATAGCTGTTATTTTTCTCCCCCTTACTAAAGGAAATTTAGCTAACTTGCATCTCCCCCTTAAAAATTGACAATTAGCTCATAATTTTTTTTAACTCCCCCTATCTAAATGCTAATAATAAGAGGATAGGGTAAAGGGTTTTACCTCACCAATAAAATCTCCCAAATGGTGGTGGTGGATGCCACATCGGATGGGGCTCCCATCCATAGCTTGGAGGCCCGGGCAACGGTGCCGGTCTCCAGTCTGGCGGTCGACGTGCGGCGGGATCATTGTTTGTTCGCCATCTCGTCGGTCTTATCGTTCTCCTCCTTGGTCTGTTGCTTGGTTCTCCCAACACGAGTTGACCAGCCTTGAGCTTGTAGGTCCAATCCTTCGTGTTGTAGTTATCCCTGAAGCCTACAAAACAAGATTCCAATTCTTTTTTCATTATCCAAGTGAGCTTCTATCCGGATCTGTTAGCGGGTCTCCTTGACGGAGATCCTTTCTCAACCTTAGGGCTATAAAAATTATCTACTTTGTTGATTAATTTGTTGGAATTTTCCCTAAGACATGCAATTTCTTTTTATATAATATTCATCTTGGTCTTTAAATAAGAAATTTCTAATTTTAGACTAGCATTTTCCTTAATCAATTTAGTATTTTCATTGATTAAATCTTTATTTTCTAATAACAGGTTATCATTTTTAGGACTAGCTTCTAGGTCCTTGAGTTTTATTTCTAATCTTTCATTTTCACTTCTAAGAAAACTAAGATTCTTTTTCATGCTATTGTTTTCTATTTTTAGTGATTTACTAACTTCAAAAAGCTCATTAAAAGCGTCTTGTAAATCCGAGTTTACCTCATTGTCAGAATCGCTTTCGCTGTTGCTGTCGCTATTGCTTCCTCTGGCCATGAAACCAAAGCAAGCGGTTTCTTCTTCTTTTTCTTCTTCTTCATCCTCCGAGCTCGAATCGTCCCAAGTGGCTTGGAATGCCTTCTTCTTAGATTTCTTCTCCTTTTCCTTCTTCTTTTCCTTTTTGAGAAGAGGGCATTCTGGTTGTAGGTGCCCTTTCTCGTTGCAGTGATAGCAACATCTCGGACTTTCCTTCTTCTCCTTTTTCTCTTTCTTTGATTCCCTACAAAACTTGGAAAATTTTTTAAGTAAAATTCTAAAGTCTTCGTCGTCGGAACTTACCTCGCTATTCGACGCGGCTTTGAAGGTGAGAGTCTTCTTCGATTTTGGATCTGGTGTATCCTTCTTCTTCTTCTTCAACTTTGTCTCGTTGGCCATTAGATTGCCTAGGAGATCTTCCATGTTGAGCTCCTCCACTTTGTTTGTCTCCTCGATGGCAGTGACTTTCTATTCCCACTCCGGTCCGAGGGAACGAAGAAGCTTCCCTTGAAGCTCCCCCTTGATGAAAGTCTTCCCTAATGCTTTCAAGTTATTTACAATGAGAGTGAACCCAGTGTTCATCTCACTTAAAGATTCATTAGATTTCATGGAAAAAGCCTCAAACTCTTGTGAAAGTAAATTTAGTTTAGAAGTTTTTACCTTAGAGGTACCTTCATGAGTTACCTCAAGAGTATGCCAAATCTCGTATGCGGTGGCGCATTGCGAGATTCTGTTGAACTCCTCCGGGCTGAGCGTGCAATACAACGCGTTCATTGTTTTCACGTTGAGCGAGAGTTCCCGGATCTGCTGCTACGAGTATCCTATGGAGGATTTTTCTGGGATGTCAAAGGGGGTTTCGCACCTGGCCCAAATCGTGAAGTCGGTGGCTTGAAGCCATATCTTCATCCGCAGCTTCCAGTAAGGGTAGTTGCTCCCGTCGAAGAATGACGGACGAGTCGTAGACTGGCCCTCGGAAATCCTACTCATGGAACTGCTCCCCTCCATAGATCTTCTTGCTTGGTTGTTACGCCGAAACAGCAAGAACCTGCTCTGATACCAATTGTAGATTCCCCTACTCTGAGGGGGTGAGATCAGCGTGACGTAAAAAATTACGGAAAAGATAATAAACAATCTCACAAACTTCAATCACACAAAGTACATAAAGATTTTTAGGTGGAAACCCAAACCGGGTGAAAACCACCACCTAACCCTCTCGAGTTAGGATTTTCCGATCAACCAAGTTGATTAAATCCACTAAACGAATCACTTAAACGAGGGTGATCCAACCTCAATTACAACCATGCTACAAGTGCGAGGGTAGCGTTCCTCAACCCTTTCTCTTCACGAGAAGGATTTTGTCCCACGAAGGAGACGGGAATTCGCAAAGCGAATACCCAACCAAATAACAAAGTAAAATAACAAATATAGTCCTATAGAGCCAACAAAGATTTAAACCTAGCTTCTATAGGAATTAGGAAACTCCCCTTTGCAAGGAGTGCGTCGAATCGATGACGCGGGTGCGTGAGCCACTCGACGGCGCAACGTCGCTCTCGTGAACTACGGCGGGAGAGCGGGTGCGCGAAGGCTTGATGCTCTCAAGATGTAGAACTTGAGCTTAGCGAGTAAGAGATTCTTTTTGGATACAAGAGAGTGGAAATGCTTGTTCTTGGTGTGTCTAGGTGTGTGTTTGTGTGCAAGAGGTTCCTCTCTTTTTATAGAGGCCTTAGGAAGGCTTTGGAAAGCTTCCATAGCCGTTGGGTGCAAAGCCCAAGAAAATCAGGCCGAAATCAGGAACAATGATTGCACTGACAGGCTTATCAGACGTCTGATCCTGGCATCAGACGTCTGTAAGATCACTTTAAGACGTCTGAAAATAAGGTCAGACATCTAATTTTGGGCGGGTCTCTTCCTGACTTGAATCAGATCTAAACAGGGTTCTAGCGCAAGTCCATCAGACGACATATAGGACGTCTGGCACTTTGTCTGGACGTCTGGAAACCTACTTTTTCGTGGGAATGGATTTCTAAGAGAGTGCAACGGCTAGAAAATCTCTGAGAAGAGATTTTGGGTCAGCCGAGGCAAAACGGTCATTTATCAGACGTCTTGAAAGGCCTAAGGATGTCTGATAAGGCTCTAACAGTCATATCCTTGAGTGTTTGCTAAGCCAGCCAACGGTCCACTAATTGGACGTCTAGCAAAGTCATCAGACGTCTTCTAAGACGTCTGGACTAAGGTCTGAACGTATGATTTCATCAGACAAAACTACCAAGTCCAGCCTAAATGTTATCAGACGTCTGAATCAACAGTCATACGTCTTAGAACACATTATCAGACGTCTGAATTCCTACTTACTCCTAGCAAATGGCCTCAGACATTTTTGGTATAAATTTTATCTATTTTTTGCGAGATTTCGACAACACTGCAATGCAACGATTTAAAACCCAATTTCAAGCAACTAACATTTTGGTGCCGTTGCCGAGGAGCAACACGAAATTAGATCTCTTGATTACAATATCAGTTTTGGTGCTAACTTGCTACATCTCTTTTGATTGTGATCTGTTTCAGGGACTCATTTAAAGAAGATCAGCCGCACATCAACCACTCCATCTTCCTTCTTCTAAGCCCCTGATTCTAAAAAAGCTAAAAAAGGAAAAAATCAATTAGGGCTACTTGCATTATATTCTTAGATTAATCATCAAGTTGCCTGATTTGATGCATTCTATTTAGACAACATTCAAACCCTGATTTGTGCACCTACTTAAGATCTTAAGGTATCTAGGGCTATCACCTTCTTGCTTAAAGCCCTAGGTATCACATTTGGACAAATTAAATTGGATCAATCAGAGCCAATTGAGGATTCCAGTTTATCATTTTAGAGACACACTTGCTTAATCAAGAATTAATCTTCCAAAACAATGTGTGCTTAAGCCTTGATTGAATTGATCTATTCAAGCAAACCCTAAAATCAGGCTCTTAATTTCATTTGAACACTAAAAGAGGACCTAAATTTCTCAAACGACAAAACAAGTGAAGTTGACCCACCTTGTTGGGTTAACCAGTCTTCAAATTAGGTCACTTTGCACAAAAACAGCTTAAAAGTTTAAGTGAAATCATAAGCACCCTTGCTCTTAATTAAAAACTGGTAGACTTAAGAGGTCAAGTCTCCATTCCGGTCTACCTGGATCATCAGTGACAAGAGAGGTCGGGGTGAGGGAAACCCTGTAACTCGTGAGGGCACTCTACCGTGTAGGGGTCTTTGCGGGACTCTCCCTCTCTAGCTGCCCAGGTAATTCTCAGGTGGACGACTTTCTGACTAAGGGGTATCATCCGCCCCGAACCTCTATAGTCATCCAAAATTTTTGGATGTCTTGATTGGGTCCATCACGTTCTTTCTCTCATTTAATCCATCGATGCATGTTTGGGAGGAGGTCCTTAAGACCATCCTTGAGGCCTCCATTAGATATTCACCCTCGTCGTGATCGAGCCTTGACTTTCGTGTTTGTGCAACAACCTGATCACATTGACATATCATCTGATTCAGAACCTACTTCCCCTTCATCAGCTATGGATCACCAAGAAGAACAACCTAATCTTGAGCAACAATTCCATGAGTTCCAAAATCGAGTCAATGCCATCGTCAACCCACCGCCACATCCTCAAATGCGAGATCACTATAATCCCACAGTGGTGGAGATCGAACCCTGAATCAACATTCCCACGGGAGGACCTGAGGTAGATCTCAAGCCTAGCATGCTACATGTGACCCTAAAATTTCATGGCTTGAACTCCGAGGATCCTTTCCAGCACATCAAGAACCTAAAACATCTGGCCGACACCTTTGGGGCAGATGTATAGAATCAGGATGGATTACTCTTAAATCTCTTCTCATCCTCCCTGGCTGACAAAGCCGCTCGCTGGTTTCAGACTCAACCACACACGATCAACACATGGGGAGAACTTCAAACTGCCTTCCTGCAAAAATTCTATCCCATTGGTCGTACCAACACAATGCGGCATGAAATCACGCACTTCTCCCAAGGAGTAGGAGAATCTCTACATGAAGCGGGGGATCACTTTCTGGATCACATGCGTAAGTGCCCCCATCATGGAGTTCCGAAATGGGAACAAGTCCAATCCTTTTACCACGGACTCCGTAAGGATATCAAGCTCTTTTTCAATGCAACCTGTGGTGGTAGCATCATGGGCCAACATGAGGACACGATCTGGGAAATTCACGAGAACATGTGCAAGAACTCCCTGAACAGTGAGTCATTAGGTGCGTACGACCGGACGTCCACCCACGCATTGGCAAATAATTGGGGGGTACACAAATCCCGAGGCCTTTCGACATCCGTTGATCAGGAGTTGGTATCCAAACAGTTGGACAAGGTCACCATTATCGAGAAAAAGGTCGATGACATCACTCATCATCTACACAAATCCACCTCTGCACCTCAAAGCACATACGCGCACCCGCCCACGGGAAGGGAGGCTACTCACAACATCTACCACTCCCCGGGGATGGATGCATACCCACCCTCATTTGATTATGGCTTCGAAGGCAACTCCGGGTCAACCCACCTTAGTTGGGGGAACTCGGAACCACCGTACCCTGATTATCTCAGAGCTCCTCAAACCTGTGAGGATCTTCACGCTGTCCAATAATCCTTTCTTCAACACTTACAACTTTGGATGGCATAATCAACCTAACATTTCGTGGTCGGGAAATAACCCAAATCTAATACCTCAATTTCAACCCCAACCACAGGCTCCACATCCTTATCAGCCCACCCAACCACAAGGCCCACTGAAAATTTTCAATCTGGACCACCTAAAGAAGATCATACATCTTTGATTCTCCAGATCTTGGTTGACTTGTAGAAACAGCACAAAGAAGACATCACTGAACTTCGCAATCAAGTGATCCAGCTGGCAAGCTCCCGCCAGCCTGTCACACTTCCTTCCCAACCTTTGCCAAATCCTAACAACATGTTGACCCAAAAACACGTTGTAAACCAAATCCAAGGTCAAACATGTTATCCTAACTACTCATACCTGCGTATTTTCTCCATCCACCTCAGCTGAGCCAAAACACACCATGACTTACCCAACACCACCGCCACAACAACAATAAGGCCTGACCTTTCCCCATCCACCTCCCCACCATGATTGTGCTATGATCAATGTTATGAAACCCATCCTTAAAGATAGCCAATCTATTCCCTTATCCCAGGTCATATCTCACCTCCACACTAAAGGATTATCAGAAATTGATATAACGGGACCTTTGAGGAATGCGCAAGTCACTATTCCACTAAATATCCTCACTCTCAACCCAAACTCACCTGACTTACCCAGAAGGGAGATGAAAGAACAAACACTAGGAAAAGTAGTGCTGTCTAAAAATATAAATGCCATAATCCAAAATAGTCTACCCCCCAAGAAATCTGATCCAGGCACCCTGCTAATTCCTTGCAATATCGGTGATACAAACTTTCAGCGGGCTGTTCTAGACTTGGGTGCCTCAATCAACCTCATCCCTACCAACCTATTTGAAAAATTATAGATTGGATAGCTAAAACGCACTCATGTCACTTTGCAACTAGCTGACCGAACCCTAATCACACCAATTGAGATGATAGAGGATGTGGTAATTAAAGTTAAGGATTTCAGCTACCTAGCAGATTTCCTAATTCTTGACATGGAGACACCACAATAGATACATGATATGCCCATGATTTTGGGAAGACCATTCTTGGCCACTGCGAGAGCCATAATCGATTGCGAATCAGGGCGTATGACAATTGCCTCAAGAGATCAACATACTGAGATTAATATTTTTGAGGCAACAAAAGGAAAATGCTTGACAGAACAACTAGGTTTTATATAGGACCTCATGATCATATCCTTAATAGTAAACCTAAAACCTGAATTAGAAACCTTTCACATCCTAGATGATGACCTAGTCAAGCATAGTGACATGAGTACAGTGGAGACTTTCACCTCTGAACTTGAGGATATATACCTAGGAATGTCGGGAAACATGGTGACAAACTAGATTTAGAGTCCATGGATATGGAGACTCTTTTCGAGGACCACCAGGAATCAAGATTGGATGATACTGAGAGTGACCTTCACCCATAATATGAATCCTATACATATTTCAAGTTTCACATGATTCAAAAGGCACTCTCCAAGCATTCACTTTTAATTGGGATGACGATTATAGGGAAACATCATTTGAAGACCCAATCTATGAGTCATTTCTCGAGGAGATAATCTCAAACCCAAAGGGAAAGAATCAAAATGACTCATCACGTATCAATTTGATAAGTCACAGAGCACGAGAGGAACCACACATCTGGGATACACTAGCTAGACCCATTTCTATTGAGCCTTGGAATCACCACAATCCTTCTACAGAATCCCATGATCACTATACGTTCCAACTATTTGTTGGTGCTAGAGCACTACGATCATTTATTTTGATGATAACAAAACACATGTTTTAACATTTGCTTTTGAGTCCTAGATTTCAGGTCAAAATGCAAATGGAGAGGTGTTTAGATGGAGTTCTAGCTCGAATTCATGGCGGATTGGAGGAGCTTGATAGAGGCAGAGGAGCTTCGCGAGGAGCGAAAGCTTGAAGAAGGAAGGAGATGAAGAATATGATAGATTTCCTTTCTATTGTACTTTATATTTTGTTTCTTTTGTTGCTCTTCATTTTATTTCTTAGATTCTTGTTAGAGAGACTCAAAGTATCCTAACAGTAGTCCTAGGAACACTTGTACAAACCCTATGATACTTAAGTTTTCTGTAGAGAACTTAGAAAATCAAAATAAGGTTCAAACAACCTTATCAGACGTCCAATATTGAAATCAGACGTCTGATAGTGACTTTTAAGACATCTGATCATTTGATCAGACGTCTGACCGTTTGATTAGACATCCAAAACATTTAGGCTAGACTTAATAGGTTCTGTCTGTCAGAATCAGACGTCCAGACCTTAGTCCAGACGTCTTAGGAGACGTCTGATGCCTTTACTAGACGGCCAATAAGACGACCTTTGGCCTTAGCAACCTATTATTAGAGAGTTAACGTTAGTCTAACATTTTATTAGTTTCCAGACGTCCGTAGTGATTCCTAAGCATCTGATAAATAGACGTTGTGCCTCATTAGTCGCCAAATCACCTGTGCCAGATCTCATAGCCGTTAAAGTTTCTTGGAAATCTATACTCACTGTTAACTTAGTTTCCAGATGTCCAGATCCTGTGCCAGAAAACTGATCTATCGTCTGATCACTTAGACCTTGAACACTATTTAGGTCTAGACAAAAACAGGAAGGATACCCGTCTAGAATTAGATGTTTGACCTTATGTCCAGATGTCTAAAAAGACTTGTTTTGACATCCGCACTGATTCAACATCATCCAAGAAGATCAACCTACCTAGATCAGACGACTGACTCTAAAACCAGACGATAACCCAGATGTTTGACCTTAAGTCAAGACATCTAATAACTCTGTCAGAATCATAATTGATCCTGATTCTGACTTGATTTGCCTTGGATTTGCACCCAACGACTATGGAAGCCTTCCAAGGCCTTCCAAAGCCTTCATAGCCCCTCTATAAATAAAGGAGGACCCCTTGGCTTGAAATAGACACCAAGACACACCTTGCAAGAATATTTTCACTCATTTTGTGTCAAATTGAAGTAGAAGCACTTGCTCTCAAAGGCTAGTTCCACATCCGAGAGCCTCATCCAATTTGCGCACCCGCTCTCCCTTCACGATTAAGAGAGCGACAAAGCGTCGTTGCGTGGTTCACGCACCTACATCACCGATTCAATGCACTTCCAAGCAAAGGGAAGTTTCTTTACCTATAGAAGCTTAGATTAAGAGTTACTTTGTTGGCTCTATAGGACTATTCTTGTATCTTTTACTTTGTTATTTGGTTGGGTATTCGTGTTGCGAATTCCCATCTCCATCGAGGGACAAAATCCATCTCATGAAGAGAAGGAGTTTGAGGAACACTACCCTCGTTCAAAGTAGTGTTGTTGTAAGAGGTTGAATCACCCTTGTTTAAGTGATTCAGTAAGTGGATTTGATTGACTAGGTCAATCGAAAAATCCTAAGTCGAGAAACTTAGGTGGTGGTTTTCACCCGGGTTGGGTTTCCACCTAAAAATAATTGTGCCATTTGTGTGATTGTTTTTTTGTGAGATTGTTATCTTTTTATTCCACATTTCTTTTACATCACGCACATCTCACCCCCTCCAAGTAGGGAATTACAATTTGTATCAGAGCCAGGTTCTTGCAAGATTGGAGTAACACCTAGCAAGAAGATCATGGAGGGAAGCAGCTCCACGACGGGGATTCTTGAAGGGCTGTCTACCACCCGTCCACCATTCTTTGATGGGAACAACTACCCATACTGGAAGCTGTGGATGAAGACATGGCTTCAAGCCAGCGACTTCACAATATGGGATCGATGCGAGACCTCCTTCAACATCCCAGAGAGACCCACCGCAGGATACTCGTAGTAGTAGATCCGGGAACTCTCTCTCAACGTGAAAATAATGAATGCGTTGCATTACGTGCTCAGCCCGGAGGAGTTCAACAGAATCTTGCAATGCACCACTGCATACAGGATCTGGCACACACTCGAGGTAACTCACGAGGGTACCTCTAAGGTAAAGACTTCTAAAATCAATTTACTTTCTCAAGAATTTGAGTCCTTTTCAATGAAGTCTAATGTATCTCTAAGTGAGATGAACACTAGGTTCACTTTCATTGTAAATGGTTTAAAAGCTTTAGGTAAGACCTTCATTAAAGGGGAGCTTCAAGGAAAGCTACTCCGTTCCCTTGGACCTAAATGGGAGCAGGTCACCGCGATCGAGGATGCAAACGAAGTGGAGCTCAATATAGAGGATCTCCTAGGAAACCTAATGGCCTATGAGACGAAATTAAAGCAGAAGAAGGAGACACCAGAACTGAAATTTAAGAAGACTCTTGCCTTCAAAGTTGCATCAAATAGCGAGGTAAGTTCTAATGACGAAGACTTTAAAACTTTACTTAAGAAATTTTCAAAGTTTTGTAGGGACTCAAAGAAAGAAAAGAAGGAGAAGAAGGATAGCCTGAGACATTGGCACCACTGCAACGAAAAAGGTCATTTACGACCAGAGTGCCCTCTTCTCAAGAAGGAGAAGAAAAAGGAAAAGGAGAAGAATTCCAAGAAGAAGGCTTTCCAAGCAACTTGGGATGACAGGAGCTTAGAGGAAGAAGAAGAGGGGAATCCCGAGGAAGCAATCGCCTGCATGGGCTTCATGGCGATAGCGGGCGACAGCGAAAGCGACTCTGATGATGAGGTAAACTCAGATTTACAAGAAGATTTTAATGAACTATTTGATGTTAGTCAATCATTAAAAGTAGAAAACAAAAGCATGAAAAAGAAACTTAGCATGTTAAAATTTGAAAATAATAGGTTAGAAAAGCTACTTAAAGACCTAGAAACTAGTCCTAAAAATGATGACTTATTGTTAGAAAATCATAACCTAATCTGTGAAAATAATAAGTTGATTGAGGAAAATACTAGTTTAAAAATAGAAATATCTGATTTAACAACTAAGAGTAAATAAATGCGGAATTACACTATTTGGGAATTGCATGTCTGATTGGGAATTGCATGTCTTAGGGAAAATTCTAACAACTTAATCAACAAGGTAAATAAATTGTATAGCCCTAAGAGTAAGAAAGGATCTCCATCAAGGAGACTTGCTAACAGATATGGATTCAAGCTCACTTGGATACCGAAGAAAAATTTGGAATACTATTTTCTATGTTTCAAAGAAGATATCAACGTAAAGGACTAGACCTACAAGCTTAAGAATGGTCAACTCGAGTTGGGAGGACCAAGGAGTAGACCAAGGAGGAAAACAAGAAGACCGACGAGACAACAAATAACCGACCGACCCGTTGCACGTCAACTGCCAAATTGGAGACCGACGCCGATGCCTGAACCTCCAAGCTACGGATGGGAGCCCCATTCGATGTGGCATCCACCACCACCACTTGGGCCATTTTATTGGCCATGGTAGGTGAGGTAAAACCCTTAACCCTATCTTTTTATCATTAGCATATAGATAGGGGGAGTTAAAATTATGAGCTATTTGTTAATTATTAAAGGGGAGATCTTGTTAAGTTAGCTATATTTCCATTAAAAAGGGGGAGAAAAATATATAGCTATCTGGTTATTACAAAAAGGGGGAGAACATTACTCTTGATTAAAAGAAATTTAACCCAAAAACTAGAAGAGCATGTTTTAAGGGGGAGTTTAGGAGAATTGAAATCATAACACCTTTTTGATAATGTCAAAAAGGGGGAGAATGTTTATGCATTATTATTTATGGTTTTGTCATCATCAGAAAGGGGGAGATTGTTGGCGCTAGAGTACCACGATTGTTTATTTTGATGATAACAAAACATGTGCCTTTTAACATTTGTTTTTGAGTCCTAGTTTTTAGGTCAAATTGCAAATGGAGACAGGTATTTAGACGGAGTTCAAACTCGCATCCATGGCGAATTGGAGGAGCTTGACAAAGGAGGAGGAGCTTCGTGAGGAGCGAAAGCTTGAAGATGGAAAGACAAGAAGAATAGGATAGAATTCTTTTTATTTTGTTCTATGTACTTTCTCCTTTTATTCTTGCTCTTCTATTTCATAGAATATCTATTAAAGAGTCTCAAACAATCCTTACAGTAGTCCTAGGAACACTTGCACAAACCCTAGGATACTTAAGTTTTCTGTAATGAACTTAGAAAATCAAAATAGGGTTCAGATAGCCTTATCAGATGTCCAATCTATAAATCAGACATCTGATAGTGACTTTTAAGACATCTAACTGTTTGATCAGATGTCCAAAACATCTAGGATGGACTTAAAAGGATCTATCTCTTAGAATCAATCGTCCAGACCTTAGTCTAGATGTCTTAGGAGACGTGTGAAGCCTTTGCCAGACGTCCAATTAGTGGAATGTTGGTTGCCTATGTAAATGTTGAGGAAAATGACCGTTAGCCTTATATCAAACGTCTATAGAGGACCCCAAATGTCTCATATGTAACCGTTTTGCCTCGACTGACCCAAAATCTCCTTTGAGAGATTTTCTAGCCATTACCTTCCTTGGGAATCCATTTCCGTAGAACAAATAGGTTTCCAAATGTCCAGACCTAGTGTCAAATGTCCTGTATGTCGTCTGATGGCCATACACTAGAACCCTATTTAGGTATGTTTCAAGTCAGGAAAGAAGCCCGCTTAGAATCAGATGTTTTACTTAGTTCCCAAACATCTTAAAGAGGCTTTCTAGACATCTGATGCTAGGACCAGACATCTGATGATCTTGTCAGAATCATGATTGATTCTGATTACAGCCTATTTTACCTTGGGTTCAATCCCAATGGCTATGAAAGCCTTCTAAGGCCTTCCAAAGCCTTCCTAGGCCCTCTATAAAAAGAGGAGGACCCCTTGGATTGCAAAACACACTAAGACACACCAAACAACACACTTTCACATCTCTTATGTCAAAAAGAAGTAGAAGATCATCTAGAAGAAGCTCTAGCTCTCCAAATACTTGTTCCACATCTAGAATGCTTGAATCCAGTTGCACACCCGCTCTCCCTCTGCGATTATGAGAGTGACGTAGTGCCGCCGCGTGGTTCACGCACCCGCGTCGTCACATTGAAGCACTTTCACCAAAGAGAAGTTTCCTAACTCCTATAGAAGCTAGGTTTCAATATTTGTGGCTATATAGGATTATTATAATTTTATTGTTCTTTGGTTTGAGCATTCACTTTGCGAATTCTCGTCTCCATCGAAGGACAAAATCCTCCTTGTGAAAAGGAGGGGTTGAGGAACGCTACCCTCGTACTTGTAGCGTGGTTGTAATAGAGGTTGAACTACCCTCGTTTAAGTAGTTCGTATAGTGGATTTGATCGACTAAATCGATCAGAAAATCCTAACTCAAGAGGGTTAGGTGGTGGTTTTCACCCGGTTTGGGTTTCCACCTAAAGATTACTTGTGTCTTGTGTGATTGCTTATTTTGTGAGATTGTTATCTTTTTATTCTGCATTTTTTTTTACATCACGCACATCTCACCCCCTCCAAGTAGGGAATTATAGCTTAGGTCGGCCCATGGAGAGAGGTTGAGGAGGTGATCCAGCATCTTGGCGTGGAGATGGTGGCAGCCATGGTGAAGCTACTCGTGGAGGTGGAGTGGAGGTGGAATGTAGCTAAGCTAAATGGAAGCCAAGAGTGAATGGGTGCAAATGGCCACCCCTCAGGCCTTTTTATAGACATAAGGGAAGCTCTCTAGAGAATTATCGAATTCTCTAGAGAGGCCTATGGTGGGAGCTTGTGAGAGAGTGAGAGAGAGAGGATGGATGGTGATTTTTAGATCCACCAAATGTGGATCTAAAAATTGAATGGCTCTTAGTTTCTAATTTTAGCAACCAAGACAACAACACATGGTAGAGAGTTCTAAAGAACTCTAGGCTAGGTATTTTCATGTGGATGGTGTGTGTGGGTCAAAACTTAGGTGGCTAGGTTGATTAGGTTAGGTTCTAATGGGTTTAGGTCAAGGTAGGTCTCAAATTAGGGTTGTAAACCCTAATTCACTTAGGTAAAGTGCAATTAAACTTAATACAAGTTTAATTGGGTGTGTGGAAACCTAATTGAGAGTAAAATAACTCAATTAAGTTAGGTCTAGGTCAATTGGACTCTCACTGAGTCCAATTGGACAGTGTGTGCTGAGATGAGGGTTCAATTGGACTCAATGTGTCCAATTGAATAGGCTGATGAAATTGACTATGATCAAAGTCATTTAGGTTTAGTGAGGACCTAATTAGGTCCTTAGGGAGATCTAAAGGTGATGTAGTAGGGTTAGGGCACCTTAATTTAGGTTCTTAAGGGGTTAGAATTTGGTTTAGGGAGCTAGAGATCCAAGATGAAGGCTTGAATTCCAAAACAGGAACTGGAGGATAGTATCAGATGTCTAATAAAGTTTTCAGACGTCTTATAGTGAAAAATTAGAGGTCCAGACTTATTTTCTAGACGTCCAATCAGAGTCAAGAGGGATTCTTGGTTCTGTCTTGGATATTTTGTAGAAATTGGACGTCTAACCAAGTGTCTGGACGTCCAAATAGAGGTTGGAATTAGGGTTTTAAGGTTTCCTAGGGTGCGGTGACCTAATCTAAGGGTGGCTAAGGCTTGGGGAAGCTTCTAGGCTGTCTTAGGAGTAGGATGGACCTAAGTTCTTCACAATTTATTGCTTTATTTCTACTTAATGAAATAGCATACCTTAACTCTCTTACATTATTTTCTACTACATCTAATCTAGGTCTTCCGCTCTAGCTCTGCTGCAACACCAATTATTCTTTATTCTTCAGATCCATCTTTAGATCCAGCTTCAAATCTAGCTTCTGATCAGCTTATTACCTGCAATTGACATAATACACCTAATCAGTACATTATAGCATTATTTTATGCAGAGCTAAAAGAAAGCAGTAAATGTGCTAGTAATGCTTATGCATGCATGAATTACCCTTATGCTAAGTCCTAGCCTAATTTAGGTCAATTAAGACCTATGATTGCTACGCAATCATTACTTAATCATTAAAAGTAGAAAACAAAAGCATGCAAAAGAAACTTAGCATGTTAAAATCTAAAAATGATAGGTTAGAGAAGCTAGTTAAAGACCTAGAAACTAGTCCTAAAAATGATGACTTATTGTTAGAAACTCATAACCTAATCATTGAAAATAATAAGTTAATTGAAGAAAATACTAGTTTAAAAATAGAAATTTCTGATTTAAAGTCCAAGATGCATGCTATTGAAAATGAAATTTCATGTCTTAAGGAGAAATCAAATAATTTGATCAACAAAGTAGAAAATTTATCTGGCCCTAAGGTTGAGAAAGGATCTCCTTCAAAGAGATCTGCTAACAGATCTGAATCCAAGCTAACTTGGATACTGAAAGATCAACTTGAAACTTGTTTTGTAGGTTTCAGGGGAGATTACAACAACAGAAAGGACTAGACCTACAAGCTCAAAGATGGTCGACTCAAATTAGGAGGACCAAGGAGTAGACCAAGGGGGAAGGAGAAAAGGGAGACCGACAAGACGACAAACAACCGAACAACCCACTGCACGTCGATCGCCAAACTGGAGACCGGTGTCTATACTCGGACCTCCAAGCTATGAATGGGAGCCACATCCGATGTGGCATCGACCACCTCCATTTGGGCCATATTGGCCATGGTAGGTGAGGTAAAACCCTTAACCCTATCCTTTTATCATTAGCATATAGATAGGGGAAGTTAAAATAAATGAGCTATTTGTCCATCTTTAAAGGGGAGTTTCTAAAATAAGTTAGCTATATTTCCTTTAGAAAGGGGGTGAAAAATAACTATCTTGTTATTACAAAAAGGGGAGAACATCATTCTTGATTAAAAGAAATTTAACCTAAAAACAAGAAGAGCATGATTTAAGGGGGAGTTTAGGAGAATTAAAATTGATAAAAACCTTTTTTGATAATGTCAAAAAGGGGGAGAATTTTATGTATTATTATTTATGATTTTGTCATCATTAAAAAAGGGGAGATTGTTGGTGCTAGAGTACCATGATTGTTTATTTTGATGATAACAAAACACATGTCTTTTAACATTTGCTTTTGAGTCTTAGTTTTCAAGTCAAATTGCAAATGGAGATGGGTGTTTAGACGGAGTTCGCGAGGAGCTTGATAGAGGCGGATTGGAGGAGCTTGACAGAGGCGGAGGAGCTTCGCGAGGATCGAAAAAGAAGGAGATGAAGAATAGGATAGATTTTCCTTCTATTGTACTTTATATTTTATTTCTTTTGTTGCTCTTTATTTTATTTCTTAGATTCTTGTTAAAGAGCCTCAAAGTACCCTAACAATACTCCTAGGAATACTTGCACAAAACCTAGGATACTTAGATTTTCTGTAGAGAACTTAGAAAACTAAAATAAGGTCTAGATAACCATATCAGATGTCCAATCTGGAAATCAGACGTCTGATAGTGACTTTTAAGACGTCTGATCGTTTGATCAGACGTCCAAAACATTTGGGTTGGACTTAATAGGTTCTGTCTGTTAGAATCAGACGTCCAAACCTTAGTCCAGACATCTTAGGAGACGTCTGATGCCTTTGCCAGATGGCCAAGAAGATGACCCTTGGCCTTAGCAACCTATTATTAGAGAGTTAACATTAGTCTAACACTTTATTAGTTTCCAGATGTTTGTAGTGATTCCCAAACATCTGATAAATAGACGTTGAGCCTCGTTAGTCACCAAATCACCTGTGTCAGATCTCATAGCCGTTAAAGTCTCTTGGAAATCTATACTCGCTATTAACCTAGTTTCCAGACGTCCAGATCCTATGCCAGACGACCGATCTGTCGTCTGATCACTTAGACCTAGAACCCTGTTTAGGTCTGGACAAAAACAGGAAGGATACCTGTCAAGAATTAGACGTCTGACCTTATGTCCGGACGACTTAAAAGACTTGTTTTGACGTCCTCTCTGATTCAACATCGTCCAAGAAGATCAACCTACTTAGATCAGACAACTGACTTTAAAATCAGATGACAACCCAAAAGTCTAACCTTAAGTCAAGATATCTGATAACCCTGTCAGAATCATAATTGATCCTGATTCTGACTTGATTTGCCTTGGATTTGCATCCAATGGCTATGGAAGCCTTCCAAGTCCTTTCAAAGCCTTCCTAGGCCCTCTATAAATAGAGGAGGACCCCTTGGCTTGAAATAGACACCAAGACACACCATGCAAGAATATTTCCACTCATTTTGTGTCAAATTGAAGTAGAAGAAGCACTTGCTCTCAAAGGCTAGTTCCACATCCTAGAGACTCATCCAATTTGCACACCTGCTCTCCCTCTACGATTAAGAGAGCACCATTGCGTGGTTCACACACCCGCGTCACTGATTCAATGCACTTCCAAGCAAATGGAAGTTTCTTTACCTATAGAAGCTTAGTTTAAGAATTACTTTGTTGGCTCTATAGGACTATTCTTGTATCTTTTACTTTGTTTTTTGGTTGGATATTCGCATTGCGAATTCCCGTCTCCATCGAGGGACAAAATCCTTCTCATAAAAAGAAGGGGTTTGAGGAACACTACCCTCGTTCAAAGTAGCATTGTTGTAAGAGGCTTGATCACCCTCGTTTAAGTGATTCAATTAGTGGATTTGATTGACTAGGTCGATCGGAAAATCCTAAGTTGAGAGACTTAGGTGGTGGTTTTCACCCGGGTTGGGTTTCCACCTAAAAGCAATTATGCCATTTGTGTGATTATTTTTTTGTGAGATTGTTATCTTTTTATTTCACATTTTTTACGTCACGCACATCTTACCCCCTCCAAGTAGGGAATTACACTATTTCCTCTGCAAAAGCTTCAGAAGGATCATCTAGAAACAAATCAACCTGACTTATATCTAAGACATTCTGGAATGACTCTCCACCATGCTTTGATACTTATCTGTGGCCATCCAATTCTCATCCATCACGATCATATCATTCATGAAAACAATCACATCTCTCTGAGACTATTACACCTAGCTGATGGCGTTAAACTCAGCGCTTAACGAGAGGCAACCCGTCAACTTTTTGACAAACCCGAAACCCATCTTGACACATCTTAAACTGAACTCATATTGTACTTTAGGGTTCGTCCATTAGAACAGCTGACTCCACCTCTGGTACCTGTATCAGAGCTTGAAATCGTCCGCAACAGTCACCCCGAACCGCCCACCCACCCAAAACCTGTTCTAATGTACGATCTAAGATGAACTCGAATACACCTAATTTGCAATGAAGACATTGCAGATTGTAGGCATGAGGGGGTATTAAAGTGCAAAATGTTGTGAGAATCACTTTACAAGAAAAGCTTTCATAAAAAAATTACATATTCCAAAAACCAAAAAAATAAAAATTGAAAAAGAACAAAAAAGATGGAGAAGGGAGGAAATTTTGAAAGATTAATTGCATATCATTTTTTAGGAGGAAAAAGGGAGACGATATAAATGACAAAAAGGAGCGACAATTTGAAAAGAAAAAAGAGATAGTCATTAGTAAAAGATTAAGGAATTGACTTAGTTCTAGACCAAATCAAAAAGAAAGAAAATGAAAGACAAAAAGTGCCAAGAGACAAAAAGTGATTGGTATGAACGCTGATCTTAGGCCTCTTGGCCTGTGATTTTAAGCTTAAAAATTCAAGTATCCATCAAGGTCTGGATAGTCCTCAAGACGTTGGGGAAAATGCGAAGCTTAAGTATTAGGTCTAAGGCTTAGGGATTATTCGACCTAGTTAACCTACCTCTGGTTTGCGGGACTCGACAACCTAAGCACACCAATCCACACACAGTCTGGTTCAGTGTGCTTAATTATCAAAATCACATAAATGCGTTAAGTATGTTCTGAAAAAAAAAGCTACGTAGATTAAAAGCGGTTAATCAACACAAGCTGATTTGGAAGAGTTCTCGACGCAGAGAGGTAGGAAATTGCCCTCGAAGATGCACAATAACATATCATCTCGTCGATGTTTGTATCCTAGGATATCTAAATATCCTACTGGGGACATGTAAGGACCTTGTGCTAGTTCAGATGCCATAGGCAGTATTATCACGAAATATCGATTGCTAGGGTTTAGATTTAGCTACAGAACGCTATAGGTGGATTATCTCGAAATCTCAAAAGCCAAGGTTCTAGGGTTGCCATGGGTGGTGCTATCTCGAAGCATCAATTACTAGGGACCCTGCGAGGATTGATGGTGGGAACTAAGAATCCGATACAGACCGTGTTGTAAAGCCAATCCAAAGTTAGAAATAAAAAGAAGAGAGAAAAAACTCTCCAAAAACACATAAAAAATCTCAAGTCTCTCTCTTACAAAAACGCACTTTAAACTGAACCTGAGCTAAAACATGTTACAAGCACGGGTGCTTTAACCGCAGAGTTCAACAAACCTTAGGTTAGTTCCTGTGGGCTTTAGAAACCTTCGCGGTAGACTGAGGCTAGAGCTGGTCAAGTCTGGATCTTGGTTGGTACTTACTTGAGTACCTTTAGGCCTACCATCGGCATTCTAACCTAATCTACAAAAAAAAGCACACATCAGAGTTCTGAGCATAGAAAGGCATATGGTCTAGAATTTATGTAAAATTCCTTGAGATTTTGCTAAGGTACAAGCAAAAGCTAGGCATGGGGGTATGATAGAAACACCATCATGAGCCATAACTAACTCAATTTGATCTGACTAGGTCATTAAATGCTCCTACGCAATCGCCAAAGAACTCTAAGTCACTGCATAATCATTCTGAGGGAAAGATAAGAAACTAGGGTTAAAATTATAATTTTACCATCATATCACGAATGTAGTACAACCGCGGATTTTTCCAGGGGTAATTAAGGGTCAAATGGTCCTAAAAGGATAACAAGTGGGTTAGAACAGACAAAAAAGGATTTTCACGTGTTTTGATAATTAAATGACTTCTAAAACCCTAAAAGTAGACCCGCTTAAAAAACTAAGGTTCTGGTCAGTATAAAATTCACCTAAACCATTTAAAAATCATAGAAAAATATTCTGTAGGATTTGGTATCTTTAATTTGATCATCAGGACCCATCTTGACTCAAAATAGAGTCTCATACTGACATTTTCCCTAATTTAGTTTTTTGCATAAATTACCCAGTCAAACGAGGTCAAAACCAAAATCCAACATCACCATTGAAATCGTTAGGTCCAAATTAGGTTTGTACCAAAATTTAGACTCAATCTGAGATAGTCTTGACCTAGTTGCAAGTTGGTCCTGTCTGACCTTTTACTTCACAACCATGCCTTAACTTCCAAAATTCCTTGCAACCAGCCCCCCAACTTCTTCATCATATTTGCAGAAAGGTCCCTGGTGCCATTAAAGGAGACTTTGATCTTCACCGTTGAGATTGAGCGAGGATTTCTCGCTCGATTCTCAATCAATCAGTCCCAAAAGAGATACTCAGATTCTTGATGAGGTTGCCTTCCATTTGAGCCACATCTTGAGCTCCAAGAATTGCCCAAAGTGCCATGCGAATCATTTGAAAATTGGGTTTCCAACTCTGGTGACCTTCTAAGCTTGGGAAGCTCGCTTCCCAAGCTCTAATCACCCTCTAATGACCTATAAAAGATTCCCTAGATCAAACTAAAGATCCCACGCTCGAATTCGACCAGAAACACCTCCAATTCTTCTCTTCTTTCTCGGCTGAAGTGCTCGTCGACATCCAGTGACACCCCTGCCTCTCCTCGTCGTCTGACCGCAATACCGGTGGCAGATCCTTTTTCCTGCCTTTTGCAACGCCGAGCAGTACCAGTTGCTGCCCCTATCCTCTTCATCCTCGCCGTCCAACCATAACCGGCGCCCACCTTCCTTCTCCGACGTCGGCCATACCATAACCGGCGCCATCTCTACTCCCTATCGTTTGCTACCTCTCTCAAACCACTCCTCAGCTTTGCCTCATCACAACAGCAACTCCAACATTCCGTTACGACCCCGCCAACACCCTCTACGACTCCCTCTTCCAACTCGTCGGCAAACCTCCAGTGAGCCCTAGCAGCTTCCACACATTGCCAAACCGGCCACTCTCGCACTCCACACCTTCGTCATTCACTGTAGATCAAAAGCCCTAACTTAGTTAGGGCTATTGATCAATCCTGCACTCCCCCAAACACCGCCACCTTCACAAGCACAGTCCGCCTTCACCCCATACACACAGACCACGCCACACCACGAAGCCACTTCCACCACGTCTGCCATGCAACCTTTTGAGCTTGTCTGACGACGTCGAAAGACCATATTCATCTTTTTCAGGTCTCAGGTCATAGCACCATTAATGCTAAAGCTTCGAACAAGCTCAAAGCTTGCTTCCCAGCTGATAGCTCTAAGTCATGAGCCTAGATGAAGTGGATTTGGTCTAGGAACATGCTCGCTCGGTCAATTGGAGCTGTTGACCGCTCCTTGCACGTGAATTGGATGAAGGCATCAGTGGCAGCTCACGTGAAGAAGGGGACTGCAGAAAGTCTCACATCGTAGGAGAGTGAAGCTGCATAAATTGAATTTGTGCCTCGGGCTTATCGCCTCAGACAGAAGGGGGTCCCTCACACCTCTCACGTGCCTCATTTGCGACACTACCCCCATGGACCTGGTGCAGACCCGATTACCCTCCTACGCTATCCACTTCATGCTCACCACCCATGGCGGTGAGCCTAGACCCGGGTGTGCTCTAGGTCTGATTACCTGTATACCCGATACTGTTGAAGGCTCTGAGAGAGCGTGACCCAAGTAGAGAAAGAGAAGAGAGTGTGCAAGGGTTAGGGGGTTTTGTTCTCTGGAGAAATTGGCTAACACTTAGCCAAATCTAAAGACCCTTTCCCCCTCTAAGTGAAGAGGAAGATAAGGAAAAGAGCAGAGAAAGAAGACAAGAGGAAGAAAGAAGATAGAGCCAAAGAAGAGTAGCAGAAGGGTCTGTGAAGAGGAAGAAGGAAAGAAGTTGAAGAAGAGCCACAAAAGAAGAAGAGAGATCACTGTTCATCCAGACGTTTAAGACGATTGATTTGAGTTTATTTCTACATAATTATTGAGTTCTACTTGCTATTATTGTAGGGAGTAATTGATGATTCAAGTCATCAATTTACTCCATTCTTTTTGCAGTTTGACACTTGATATTATTGCTACATTATTCTAAGTCAATTTTTTATTATAATTTCTTATCTGTGTTGGTTAAAATTGCAATCTTGAGAATCGAATTCCTACTTGCTCCCAGCGAACAACCTCGAACTTTTTGAGTATAAATTTTATCTATTTTTCACGAGATTTTGACTATACTACAACGTAACGATTTAAAACCTGATTTCAAGCGACTAACAGACAACTTCGTTTTCCTCAGATTCTTTAGAAGAGGATTCTGTGTTAATTCACTTTATACACCTTTCTTGAGATCTTCTTCTTTTGGTCGATTCTTTTTCTTTCTTCTTTTCTTCTTTTTTCTTCTTGATCAACAGGAAATCCTTTCACACATGCCCCTTTTTCTTGCATTCAAAACAAACTATCATTTGAAAACCTAGTCACTCTTTTACCTTGCTTTCGAATAAATCGTCGAGATCTCATTGCTAGAAGAGAAAGCTCTTCTTCTTCGTCAGAGTCGAAGTTGTCAAAGTCTGAATCTTCCCTTAAAGCTTTGAAAGCAAGCTCCTTCTTCATGCTTATAGGTTTCTCCTCATCTTTCTTCATGTTCTCCAGTTGAACCTCATAGGCCATGAGGCTTCCAATTAGATCGTCAAGGGGAAGAACTGAAAGATCCTTTGCCTCTTGAATCACTATGGATTTTGGAGACCAATGATGATAACATCATCATCAGCCATAACTAGCTTTAATTAGTTAGAATCAATTGACAAATGCTCCTACATAATCATGGGAGAGTCGTAATTCATTGAATATCCTTTTTGAGAAGAGTGCATTAAATCAAGGTTAAATCTGAAGTTTTAATAAATCATAAATGCAGAATAATCGTGGGATTTTCCCAGGGGTTAATTAAAGCTCATATTTTCATTAATGACTAATAAGAGGGTCCGTACAAATAGAAACGAGTTTTCACACACTTTGAGAAATAACACAGCACCCGAAACACTAATTTCAAACCCACTTAATTAACAGACGTTTTGGTCAAAAAAAAATATATCTAAACCTTCCAAAAATCATAGAAAAATGTTCCATAAGGTTTGATATCCTTGATTTGACCATCTGAGCCTATTTTGACCTAAAATAAAGTCTCAGACAGGAAATTACCCTAATTTGGGTTTCTATGTAAATTACTGAGTCAAAGTTGGTCAAACCTTAAATCTAACTTCATCATCAAATTCCTTGGGTAAAAATTACGTCTGTACCAAAATTTGGACCCAATCAAAAATTATCTTGACCTAGTTTACATTTTAGTCCAGTTTGATTCTTTTTCTCTCAAATAACCCCTCAACTTTTGAAATATTCTCAAAGAGGCCCCCAACTTTGTCATCTTCTTCACCAATAGGTCCCCACCACCTTCGCGTATGTAGGAATCCTAAAACCCACCATGCGTCGACCTTCAATCAAGAAAATCTCCCTGATTTCGTAGCCAATCCCTTTCAAAATTGGAAGAGAGGATCTTGAGACCTTCCTCTTCCATCTGAATGCAATCTCGTGCTCAGATTTGAGTCGAGATGCCCATGCGGACTACTTGAAATCAAGAGTCCTAATCCCTGATTTCTTGAGCTCGTCTAATGCCCTATAAAAGACCCTCAAGGACAACCTCTCATCCTTAGCTTGGTTTTGGACCGGATTCCACCTTCTTCTCCTCTCTCCAGCCGAGCTCTCCGCAAGCTCCGATGAGCTTCTCCATCCACCTTCTTTGCCAACCGCCACAAACTATGGTCGACTGATTCTTCCTCAAGCTCGTCTATGTCTCACAATACCAGTAGGCACCTCCTTCCTCCATCTTCCTCGTTGTTCTCCCTCAACGGAGTTCCTTCCTTCTCCGACGCTGGCCATACCATACTAGATGCCTTACCCCCTCTTTCATCCAGTTAGACTAGGTTAGTTAGGTTCCCCTCCCCCTCTACTTCCTTTCCATCCCCTTTATCCCTCAATTCAACCCACGACTCCGTCGTTCGCCCTCCATCTTCTGCACGTCCAACTACACCTCCAACGAGGCTTCCCCGATACACAAGCCACCAAATGCCTCACCAATGACTCCATAACCTTTGCCTCATCCACTCGAACCAAACCCCTCTAATTATTCATTGTTCCACCCATCCAGTCACTCCACCCGACACAATAGCCACCGACAACCTTCTTCGCGTTCGCCCAACCTCCACAGATCTCCTCACCTCATAAAACACCCACCACCACCTTTTTCGTGCTTTGGCGATCCTTGTGAGCGCTTTTAACATGGCCAAGAAGCCATTCTTTGTATTTCAGGTCCTCACCATGCTCCGCTGCCGCCGCCATCATCTCCGGCCTTATTCTTCAAGCTCTAGCCACATTCTTCATCGATTCCTCTTCCAAGTGTTGCAGCTTGGTTCCAAGTCCATGCCCAGGTCCCCAATCGAAGTCCATCTCCTCAGTAGCTACATAAATTAGAGGCATCTCTTTCAGCAAGATGCTGCGGCCTCACACGATAAAAAGGAAGAGTGGGATAGTCCTACATCGTGAGCAGACGGGTGCACGACTACACATAAATTGATTTTGTGTTCTACCCTTATCGCCCAGCACAAAAGGGGTCGGGTCCCTCACTACCCATCTCACCTACTTACCTGACCTATCTCCACTCCTCAGTCACCACACACGTCGGTGACCCTAGACACTATTCGAGACTCATTTACCTATGTACTTGGATCCGAATATGCACTGGGTCAGGGTCTGAGAGAGAAGAAAGAAGAGGAACACTTATGAGAGAGCAAGGCAGGGTTTTTGCTCTCTGTAGCTGTGCATTGTGCGACACTTAGTTGCTAAAGGGCATTGATTCCCCTGTGTTGTGTGTAAGAAAGAGAAGAAGGTCTGTGAAGGAGAAGAAAAGAAGGCTTGTGCAGAGCGAAAGAAGAAAGCCTTAAGAAAGAAGAAGAGAAGAGAAGCAAAAGAAGGAAAGAGAAGCCTTGTGCTAATGTGCACTAAGTGTTGACACACTTAAGTCGTCTTAAGGGAAAGTTTGTCATCAGATTGAGCATTATTTGAGATAATGTTGCATTATTTAAGTACCATGGTTAAGGTTGAATTGAAATATTGAATGCATGCTTAATTAAGAGGATTAGTGGTGATCTAAATCACCATTATTTTTTATTCTCTTCTCTTGTTCTTCTAAGTAATCTCTAGATACATTGGATTTCATTAAATAATTAATATGATAAGTTATTATTTATTGAATATCTATTTGAATGCTCAATTAATTATGCTCATTGATTATGAATGCGGTTAATGTTGTGAATTCCACATTTTCACACTATGTTTGACCTCAGTCTCCATTATAGATTTTGAGTTATAAATTTTATCTATTTTTGAGCAATTTTGACTTGCTATGACGATTACATCCTTTAAAACATCGATCTTGCCCGATTAACATTTCGGTGCCGTTGCCGGGAAGCAACATGTAATTCACACATTAATCTCATCTTTCTTGATTATTTATCTGAGCACTAACTTGCCTTGTTTGATTTGATTGTGATTTTGCGAGGTACGTCACGAGGAGATCTTCCACGCAAATTAGCCACTCCCAGGGCAGGTAATTTGTCTTCTTCCCTAATCAATCTCTTAATCTTTGGAAAAAAGAAAAAAGGAAGCAAACAATTAGGAATCACCTACCTTATTTTCATAGTAATTTTCATTCAAAAGGCAAGTTTCCTGATTTACAAATTCAAAATCGATATTTTATTGAAGTTGAGGCAATTCTATTTTAGAGATCCCTACCCAAATTGCCTGTACCTACTAGGGATTTACGCTTAATTTCTAATCATCTTGGACTACGCACTTCTTATTTGAAGTCAAAGGTAGAGCCAATTAGGGTTTCTACTCTAGGGTTTTGAAGTGTTAGTTCACACTTTCCTGAATTAAAGGAAATTAACCCTCCTGCGTTTGTGTGCTACCCAAACCCTTGCTTGAAAAGATCTAATTAGAAGAGCCATAAAATCAGGCTCTAAATCTCACTTGAACCCTAAAATTGTGGACCTAATAACCTGAGAGTCAATTCAGGGTGACCTCTGGGTCTTGATCCATATTTCATTCTCCATCTTTTATGGTAGGTCAGGTGCAGTTGGTCTACTTTGTGGGCCAATCAACCTCCAAATTAGGTCACAAATCAAATCAACTTCTAATAAGTGAAATCCAAGGCACAAAACATGCTAAAATTGATAGACTTAAGGTCTCAATTCACACATACCGGTCTACTTGGAACCGTAGTGACAAGGTAAAGTGGGGGAAACCCTATAACCCGTGGGGATGCTCTACCTTGTAGGGGTCTTTGCAGGGCTCTCCCTTCCTGGCTACCTAGGTAATTCTCGAGTGTGCAGATTTCTGATTCAGAGGTATCATCCACCTCGAAACAACCGTAGTCATCCAAAAATCTTTCGGTTCCTTGATTTGGTCTAAATCACATCCAGTCCCTCATCCTTTCTCAAAAGCACATATACTGGAAGGACCTTAGGTCTTTTAACCTAAGAGGCCTCATTAGATCTTCTACAAGATTTCTGATCTGATCTGATTACTTCAATCTGAACCTGAGTTTGATTCTGGATCCTGATCCACCACCTGATTTGAAAATGCAACCTGGCAATTTAGGAAGACCAATTAGGAAACCTAAATCATGATGGTCCATGAAAGATAGAATGATTGAGGCTACCCTTAAATATTATGAAGATGATGGGAAAACCTCAAATATTGGGGTTCCGGTTAATGTACCAGAAACAACAACCTACATTACGAACCGTGCTGAAATGCTATTTACACAAATCTGACATGGTTCAAACTGAGATGATCTTTATCAAAATATAGTGAACTGTGGAGATGGCACAATAATGAGTATATACAATGTGTGTTGGACCCACAACTTTGGGGGATGTACCAAGGTCTCATGGAGAAACGTGGGTACATGCTCAACACATTACATAAAACCATTGGTCAAAGATACCCATACATTCCTTCAAAAGATGATGAGACATTTGGAGTAAGATTGAGAATCAATCTAATTTCCCAGAGCCCGGGTTTGAAAATCAAGGTTGTTGTGGACCTGCAACCCAAATGGAATTAGATACAAACTATATACAAAATGACACACCTGATCTTGAGATGGGTTAGGAGGATCCGATTGCAGGAGTTCACAATTCTAAATCAGCCCTAGAAAATCATGAAGTTGATCCATCAAGCCTAGATTTCCCCAACACCTGCGATAAGGAAATTGAGTCAGAACCTCTCGAGAATGTAAATTCCACTCCTTATTCTGATAAGGTGATTCTCAAGAATGATTATGACATCCCATTAGAACCTAGAATCTAGATTCGAGCCTATTTGGGATGATCAAGGGGCCCAATTTAATGACTCAGATTTTCGATCTAAATTATGATTATGGGCTTACATTTGATGAATATACATCTCCAAACTCCTCTAAGATACGAATTGATTTTTTGAGCATCACGTCAATCTATGATATAGAAACTGAGTTGGATGAGTTGGGAATTGATTGGGTCTACCCTAGGAGCCAAGAACTTGAGCTCATGCCTAATAAGGACACCTCTTTGTGCTCAGAAATTAAAATTAGGTTAGATCCAAGTCAGGTTGCTGATTCTACACATCTTGATTCATTCTATGGTGGAAATCCTGATCTGGAATCAGGTTTAGAAACTGATATACGCAAATTCACTAATGATTTTGAATCTTACTCTGACTTTGGAGAACCTTTGTTTCCTGACGACTATGATCCAATTTATGACCCTAGCATCCATGATCGATTCTTCGACTCTGACCCTAATCCCGAGATCATTGATTCAAAATCATGTTCCATTGAAATGGAATCATTCCTTTATGATCTGTAGGAATCAGAAACAGTAAGTACCAAGAGTGTCTTTAATCCAAAATTCGAATCTTTTATTGACTCAGATTTCCATGATCCTATAAGCACTCTCCAGGCATTTACCTTTGATTTTGACAAGCATTATGAGGACCCTCTGGATGAACCTACCTTTGAATCTTTTCTAGAGAATCCCTTAACACACACAGATATCAAAGAAGCCACACCTTCTGATCCACGTATAGAGCCTTCCAAAACCTGTTCCCAACCCTAACCCACCACTGGAATCAAATTCTACTCCGATTCACCTCTCTCTGATCTGGTTGCATATGATTCTTTTCCATCTGTTGATTGGGATTCGGACATTGATCAGACCAATAATCACTTCCATCCTTTTCTAATCCTATTAGTATGGTTCCTACATCCTCTACAGCTCTGCTTTCTTTTACGGATCCCTACTCTGACTAGGCTGAACCAACTCAGCCAAACCCTAAATTCTCATTTCCACATCCATTTAAGCCTCAAATTATTTGGTGGGCTCTATATCTTTTGATTCACATCCATCAACCCACCAAACTAGTTGGGTTTGGGCTGCATCATCAGCCTATTGATCTGTACAAGCACCGGGTTAGACCAACCAGGCTATTGATCAAGGTGCTTGTTCTACAAAACTTCTCTAATTTGACCACCCCTTCTCCTTGACCACCCCTTCTCCTTGACCACCTTCTACTCAGCTGAAGGCATTGAATTTAGCACCTAACAAGAGGTAACCCGTCATACCAAAAACCCAAGACCCTTCTGATCATCTGTTGAGCTACACTCCTATTTAGAACAACCAACTCCACCTTTGATACCTGTATCAAAACTTGAAATCGTCCGCAACAGTCATCCCGACCTGTTCACCCACCCTTTGATCCTATTCTAATCCTTGAACCAAGCTGATTACATACCCTCTGATTTACAATGAGGACATTGCAAAACTTAGGCATGGGGGGGTGTTAAAGAGCAGACACATGAAAAATCAATTCTCTGAAGGGTTCTCACAAAAAAAAATAAACATATTAAAAAATCGTTAAAAAAATTAAAAAATTGAAAAAGAACAAAAAAATGGAGAAAGGGGAGGAAAATTTTGAGAATTAATTGTATATCATTCTTGATGAGAAAGAGAGGAAAAAGTTTAAATGTCAAAAAGGAGAAACATTCAAGAATAAAAATTAATAATCATTAGCACTTGATTATGGAATCTACTTAAGTTCTAAACCTAATCAAAAGAAAAATTAAGTCTTGAAAAAATAGAGAGACAAGGAAATTAGTGTGAGTGCTGATCTTAGCCTCTTGGGCTTGGCTTAGGTCTTAAGCATCCATGTATCCGTTAAGACTCGGATTAGTTCTCAAGAGGTTGAGGAAAGTGTGAAGCTGATGTATTAGGTCTAAGGCTTAGGGAATATTCAGGCCCATTGTTTGCCCTTTGGTTTGTAGGACTTGGTAACCTAAGCACCCAAAATCACACTAAGTCTGGTTCGGTGCGCTTAATAAAGAAAAACCATCCCAAAAGGGTTCTGTTCTAAAAATTCATCTCAAAGATCTAGCTTAGGAGTGGCTCGATAACACAAGTTGATTGGACGAGTTCCCGACGTAGAGAGGTGGGAAATTCCCCTAAAAAATGCATAATAACAACTCGTCTCATCTGTGCTTGTCTCCTAGGATATCTAAATATCCTACTGGGGGCATGTAAGCACCTTGTGCTGGTTCAGGTGCCATGGGCGAGATTATCCCGAAATGTCAATTGCTAGGGTCTGAATTTAGCTATAGAATGCCATGGCCGGCACTATCTTGAAGTGTCGAAAGCCAAGGTTCTGGGGGTTTCCATGGCCGGTGCTATCTCGAAGCATCAATTGCCAAGGACCCTTCGAGGATTGATGGTAGGGACAAGGAATCCTCTACAGAGCGTGTTTTGGGCCAATTCGAGGCTGGATTTAGGAAAAAGTAAAAAGAAAAGAGAGAAAACTCTCCAAATAAAAATCCTTCTATCTCTCTCTTATAAAAAAAATTACATTGGCAAACTGAACCTGGACATGTTACGTGATGAGGTGTGGCTCATCATAGCTAAAATGCCTAAGTTAAGGTAGAAACTAGGTTAAACACTATCAAACTAATACAAAGAAAGGGTTAAGTGTGAGAATAAACAAAAAATACCTAAAACACCAAATCTGTGTTAAAAATGCATAATTAGGTCATTTATTGAGATATTCTATTAATAAATACAAAATGATGATCCAATTATAAATTTAACACACAAATGTGCTCAAAACTTCAAATCAAAAGTGAAATTAACTTCAATATGTTCAATTAAGCTTCAATAAAAACTTTGTAGCATTTGGACATCAATAGGACCTTGCATTTAGAGATTCACATTTATGTCCTTCATTCATAACATATCATTCATTAGAAAACTTATTAGGGACCTATTTATAGGTCGCAAGGACCTGTTTGCATGACCTCAGGAACTGCTCTTATAGCATTCCTATCCACTTAAGGGTTCCCCTGTAATGCTTACATCGTTTCACCTGAGGGCCTTTATTGTAAAAGCACCATTAGAACTTGCACGAATGGTGCACCTCTTGGTGCACTATTCATCGCAAGGACATAGTCGATCTAGGCCATTCATTCCTTCATCTCTTTGATCTGATGGCTCATACTGATTCAAAGCTTCGTACGAATTTGCGCATAGTTTCACACCTACCCCCAGATCCCATCTAACGACCCATCTTTGATTTGGCTGCTCCCGCCCTCCTCTCCTCTCATCCTCTCCACCCATGCCCTAATCGCCTAATCTCACTAATGTGGTGAGTGTAATCACTGATCACTCTACTTAAGCTGACCCTCAACTCGTGCGCACACCTTATCACCCCCTCCCCCTGAGTGGTCCCTTTCATCCACACTTGCAGCTTCCTCACCCCATTTCCACAATCTGTGGTGACAGCGTTGACTTGCCTTCCTCCTTTCAATCGCCACCAGCCACCAATGGGTGGACCTTAGACAACTTCGTCTACTGCTGGTCTTCTCCCCTTTCGTCATCACCAGCCACCGGCAGGTGACCTTAGACAACTTCGTCCCATTAGATGGATTTTCAATGCTTTCTAGGAGTAGAATTAGCATAGTTTTACTGCTTTCTAGTTAATTGTAGTTTAGTTAGTGTAATTTAGAGTAGATTAGATAGAGAAATCATTGGTTTGATCAGTAGTTAGGAGTAGATTAGTGTAGTGTAGAATTCACACTCCCACCTCCTTTGATCATTTTAGATCAGAGGAGATGAACTCAGTTCATCACCTAATCATTGATCTTCCTCTCCATCTCACAAATTTCACATTCTACCCCTCATGTTTTTAATTCACAATCCACCCACCCATTCGAGTCAAACCCTCATCTCATTACTCTCTAGCATTGAGATGAGGATTTGCGCTCAAAATCCATCTAGGGGTCTCCCATTCATCTCAGATTTTCCACAAAGACCCTAATCTGATTAAAAAGAATCGGTTTACTTGATCTATTTTTAATTTGGATTTCAATCGAAGATCGCAAGATTTTGAATCAATTGAGTTTTGAATGGTTTTAATCAAGTGAATTGATATGTTTTTGGGTAATTCAGTACATGGCCATGAATCTGAGATGATGCTAGTGATAAATCTTTCCGCAAATGGGCCATGATTGAATTTGGCACGAATTGGAAATTTTATGGTCTTCAATGTGTGGGAGAGCCAAGGAGAATCAACCTTGTTGATTTGAGGTTCTACCATGGATTTTCGCGTGGATTTGAGTTTGAGAATCTGATTTCAACTTAAGGAATTTTTAATATTCCTTAAGGTTTCAAAGATTTGGGATTCAGGTTGGATTTAATGGACTGTTCTAAGATCTTCCTTCATGCTATCTATAGCATTAGGATGGTATTAGATCAGTGGTTTTCATTCTGATTTGAAATGAGAATGATAACAAGGCATTTTGATGCAGAGTTTATCATCTCAAAGTGATTTCAATGCTATTTTCAAGACTTGTTAGAATTTTAAAATGCTTACTATGTGATTTTTGAATCCCAATTCTACATATCAAAGTGCTGCTTCAGTAGCTACATTTCCAAGGAGTTATTAACCCTAAATTTCATGCAAATCACTCCTTGAAGTTGGATGTTTTTGATCCAAAAATCAAACTTGACAAAGTCTGATTTTGGATATATTAGATACTGGGTCTACCTATCAGACCTACTGCAACTACTAGATTGATGAATAGATGCATTACTATAGCCTTCAAAATCAGTTTAAGACATCTGGAGCAACTTAAGAGCTACTAACCAAGACACTGGAGCTGCTACAGCTACTGCTACTGCTCTACTGAATCCCAGCAGCAATGTTGCTACTGTTGTTTGAAGTTGCTATTGCAACTTTTGGTCCTGTTGAATGATCTAAATTAATAGGGCAGTGAATTGGGTTTTGAAGTGAATTAAAGAGCTGATATGTTTTGTAATGTTGTACACTATTTGTGCAAGCATTTATGTATCTAAAATGATATTTAAAACTCATTTAAATGAATTGTAATCAAATTTCTAGCTTCTTTGGTCAGCCATACATGTGCATAACTGCCCAAACATGGAATTAAAAAAGAAAAAATCATGTTTATTTGATTGAGCACCTCTTTTTCATGATGTGTTGAATTATTCTGAGTGCTTTTACTGCCTTTTCACCCCTCATCCTACACACCAGTGCCTTAGGTCCCCATTGAAAGCACTCTTTAAGGCCTAGAATGTGTTTGACTTGTAAATAAATAAAAATCATATAAAAAATTTCAAAAAAATAAAATAAATGTGTAAAAAATAGAATTAGATATATTTTTAAGTGTATAGCAAGTTTCAAGGCATTTTAAACCCCTAGCTTTGTAGAACATACCATCCGATAGTTCAGTCTACCTTAAAACTTAATAAAAGACCTCAAATCTAAAAAATCCTAAAAACACTCTATTTCTCTCATCTCTTTCTTTCTCTCATCCCTTACCTCTATAAAACATATAAACACATAAAAATCAGAAAAACCCCAAAAATTCCCAAAAAATGCTATGTAAACTATGTATATACATGCATATGTAAGGTATATATTAAGCTATTAATGTAAATAGTGTAAAATAGATTTATAAATTGTATAAATAAATTTTGTATATATTCTATAATGTAAATTAAGTATTTAAGGCAAATTAAATCATATATAACTTATCTGTATAATTATTTATTAATTCAAGTAACTTATATGTACTCTAACTATATAAATTAATAAACCCCTATAAAAAAATTTATTTATCAATGATACTGTAAATACATATTTATATATCTATAATGTACATTAAGACACCTGTAACATAATTTCATTATATTTGTATAATAAATAATTAATTTAATAAGTTATTAGCTAGTTTACTAAATTAAATTAAAATAGATTAGTAAGTCAAGTTAAAACTAAACTAATTTATATTGTATATTTGTATTATAGTATTTTAAGTAATTTAAACTAAGTTAACTGTATTTATATTGTATTATATTATTTATATATAATTTATACGTAGTATAACACACTGAAATCAGATATTTAATGTATATAAATTAAAAGAAATCGTGTAAACTACAATAAAAATCTGTAATAAATACTTTAATATGTATACTAACTCTTTACAGGGTCAATTAGACCATTAATTAACTAATTTAAACATTAATTAAGAAATTAACCCAAATATCAATGTGTATAAAGTGTAAACTTAGCTAATTTATTTACATAGTAAAATTAATTATTTTTGTAAATAAACTATATAATTATATAGCCATATATAAGGGCTTTACGAATATATAATTTATTTTGAAATCAGAAAATATTTGGGCCCTCAAATCGATGGCCAAATCAAGTTATTTCACATGCTGGTGCGCTAAAGCAGCAACGCCTGGAGGCACCTGAGTTAGTGCCACATCATGGCTTTAGAAACACCTGCACCGGTATATTAGGTTTTTGCCTTCAAGCCTTCCCAATCATTATGAGCACTTGGCGCCTCCCGCACACATATCCCCATCCATTCTGAGCATATAATCTGAATGAGCATTTCGCATACGAATGGTGTGCGATGCATGGCTGGGAGCTGTGCACTATGCCTGGGCCTGATTAGGCCCAGTGATGAGCTGTAAATTGGTTAAAATGCACCTAAATAAGGATTAGGGCGACCTTAGTAGAGGTCTGGTCCCCCACCCTTATGGGTCTTGTGTATCCCTCAAAAAAGCTACCCAGCGTCTAATTTCTTAAGAAGAAGAGAGGGAGAGCTCAAAAATTGGCTAAGTGTCCTTAGTGCCCGTGCCTCTGTAGTGTGCGTAGTGTGTGTTAGTGCTTGCGTGTATGTGTGTGAGTGTATATATGTGTATATAGAGTATATGTATACTATATATATATGTAAATATGTAATTAGTAAACGTTGTATATAAGAGTATAGTAGTATTGTTTGAGCTATATATGTATATAAATAAAACATAGCTTTAGTGACAGATATAGATGTCACTGTACATAGTAATACACGTCGGTAAAGATCCTAGTTTTACCTTAGCTTATGTATATAGCTTTTCTAACGTTTTAGTGACACATTTATACATCGCTGTAGATATATTATATGTTACTGTAGATATTAATAAGTTAAGTTAAGTTCATATAGTACATATCATTACTTATTATTGTACATATAGCTAAGTACTATTATTATAAGTTGTAAATAGATAATATAGAGTAATTATACATGGTTTTGATGCTTGTTTGTATATAATTGTTTCCAAGCGTTGTAATTATTTCTAATTCATTCTTTTGTATATAATTGATTCATTCTTTGATTCTTTGATTCATTCATTCATTATTGTACATAAAATATATCTTTTTGAAATTAAAGAATATTATTAGACTTACAGAGTGATGTATATCAATAACTACCTCCCAGTGAACGATTTGGAATAAACCAATACAATTAAGTATGTAAATAAAATTGACATGACAACGATTTGTATTTGTGACATATACTACAACAATGACAATTTAAAATCCCTTTTTTATAGTAACCGGTAGTCAGCAATCGCATATTTTTAGCGTCGTTGCTGAGGATAAAAACCCAACAACAACACTTTATTGTGATTGTTTGACGAATGTTGTAGAAAGTCGATTATTACATCTACGATGGGTGTTTTAATCACTAGGTTCATCGAACCTCTAGGTAGATTTTGCAGGCCTTAGAAACCTTCACGACAAACTCAGGCTAAAGTTGATCAGGTCTGGATCTTGATTGATACTTGAGTACCTCTAGGCCTACTATTAGCATTCTAACTTAATTTTTAAAACATAATAAGAATCTGGTAGCTGAACTTCGCATGGTCTAGAACTCATGTTCTTTTCATAAGATTTTGCTAAAAAACTAGCAAAAGTTAGGCATGGGGGTATGATGATAACATCATCATTAGCCACAACCAGCTTTAATTAGTCAGAATCAATTGAAAAATACTCCTACATAATCATCGGAGAGTTGTAATTCATCAAATATCCTTTTTGAGAAGAGTGCATTAAATCAAGGTTAAATCTGCAGTTTTAACATAAGATCATAAATGCAGAATAATCATGGGATTTCACAGGGGTTAATTAAAGGTCATATGTTCATTAATGACTAATAAGAGGGTTCGTGCAGATATAAACGAGTTTTCACACACTTCGAGAACTAACACAATACTCTAAACACTAATTTCAGACCTGCTTAATTAACAGAGGTTCTGGTCAAAATAAAATACATTTAACCTTTCAAAAATCATAGAAAAATATTCCATAAGGTTTGGTATCCTTGATTTGACTATCTGAACCTATTTTGACCTAAAATAGAGTCTCAGACAGGAAATTACCTTAATTTAGGTTTCTACGTAAATTACCCAATCAAACCTTGTCAAGCCTAAAATCTAACTCCATCATTTGATTCCTTAGGTCCAAATTAGTTTTGTACTAAAATTTGGATCCAATCAGAGATCATCTTAACCTAGTTTGCATTTTAGTCTAGTCTGATTCTTTTTCTCTCAAATAACCCCTCAACTTTTGAAATATTCACAAAGAGGCCACCAACTTTGTCATCTTCTTCACCAACAGGTCCCCACCACATTCATGTATGCAGGAATCCTAAAACCCACCATGCGCCGACCTTCGATCAGGAAGATCTCCCTGATTTCAAGGCCAATCCCTTCCAAAATTGGGAGGGACGATCTTGAGACCTTCCTCATCCATCTGAATGCAATCTCGAGCACAAATTTGAGCCGAGATGCCCATGCGAACTCCTTGAAATCAAGAGTCCTAATCCTTGATTTCTCGAGCTTTCAAGCTTGTTTCCAAGCTTGGAATCTCGTCTAATGCCCTATAAAAGACCCTCAAGGATTGCCTCACATCCTTACCATGGTTTTGGACCAGATTCCACCTTCTTCTCCTCTCTCCAGCTGAACCTCCTCACCTCACGAAACACCCACCACCTCCTTTGTCGTGCTTTGGCTGTTCTTTTGAGTGTTTTTAACGTGGCCGAGAGGCCGTTCTTTGTATTTCAAGTCTTCGCCATGCTCCACCGCCACCGCCATCATCTCTAGCCTTGTTCTTCAAGCTCCAGCCACGTTCTTTGTCGAATCCTCTTCCAGGTGCTGCAGCTTGGTTCCAGGTCCATGCCCAGGTCCTCAATCGAAGGCCATATCCTCAGCAGCTACGTTAATTAAAGGCATCTCCTTCAGCAAGACGCTATGGCCTCACGCAAGAAAAAGGAAGAGTGGGATAGTCCCACATCGTGAGTAGATGGGTGCACAACTACACATAAATTGATTTTATGTTCTACCCTTATCGCCCAGCACACGAGGGGTTAGGTCCCTCACTACCCATCTCACCTGCTTACCCGACCTATCTCCACTCGATCACCACACACGCCAGTGACTCTGGACACTGTTCAAGACCTGTTTACCCGTATACTTGGATCCGAATATGCGTTGGGTTTCGATTTGGGAGAGAAGAAAGAAGAGGAACACTTGTGAGAGAGCGGGCGAGGGTTTTTGCTCTCTGTAGCTGTGCATTGTGCAACACTTAGTTGCTAAAGGGCGTTCATTCCCTTGTGTTGTGTGTGAGAAAGAGAAGAAGGTCTGTGAAGGAGAAGAAAGGAAGGCTCATGCAGAAGGAAAGAAGAAAGACTTAAGAAGGAAGGAGAGAACAGAAGCAGAAGAAGAAGGAAAGAGAAACCTTGTGCTGATGTGTGCTAAGTGTTGACACACTTAAGTCGTCTGAAAGGAAAATCTGTCGTCTGATTGAGCATTATTTGAGGTACTGTTGCATTATTTAAGTACTATGGTTAAAGTTGAATTGAAATATTGAATGCATGCTTAATTAAGAGGATTAGTGGTAATCTAAATCACTATTATTTTTTATTCTCCTCTTCTTGTTCCATGCAATCTCTAAATACATCGGATTTTATTGAATAACTAATGTGACAGGTTATTATTCATTGAATATCTATTTGAATGCTTAATTAATTATGCTCATTGACTCTAAATGCGATTAATGTTGTGAATTTCACATTTGCTCCCTGTGTTCAACCTCGGACTCCATTATAGATTCTGAGTTATAAATTTTATCTATTTTCGAGCGATTTTGACTTGCTATGACGATTACATCCTTTAAAACATCAATCTCTCCCGATTAACAACCAATCACTTATAAGAGATCTCAAGATCTTTCTTACATGCTACTTTTCCATAAACTTCACTCCAAGGTTCTTCATGGGACTGACAATTTCCCCAAAACTTGTGTACATATAGCCTTCATTGTCTCACCTTTCTCCATCCTAAAACCCTCATAATTTTTCGTTAGAATAGAGATGTGAGTTTCTTTTACCTTATTTATTCCTTTGTATGTGACTTGAAGCATCTTTCATATCTCATATGCGGACTCGTAAGCCGAGATATAATTGAACTCCTCCATGGATAATGCACAATAAAGTGCATTCATGGCCTCATATTGCTAACGATCATCTTCTTTTGATCCACAATCCATGCTACTCCTTGTGGCTCCGGATCCGAATACCTCATTTGAATGTGTCCAAGCATGCTCATCCATGGACTTGTGGAATACTTGCATACGCTTTTTCTAGTATCAATAGTTTGTCCCATCAAAGTAGGGAGGACGTGTGGATAATTGGCCTTCAGTGCGCTTAGTTGACGATAATGCCATCACAAGTTGAGTTGTTACGTCTTCTCGCAACCCACTCTGATAACCTGGAGGGAATCAATTTACTAAATAACGACCCAATTAATGAGTTACCTCAACCTAATTACAAGAACAAATGAGAACAACAATATTACAGGTGTAAGTAAGAAATTTAAAAGCTTACAACTAGAATCCTAAGTCTCCAACAAGAATATATTTAGCAATGTTATAATGAAAACTAACATGAAAATCAGTGTGCAAAGAAAATTGTAGAGAACTAAATTTTGTGCCAAAACACTTGTTGCTAAATTAAAGAAATTCTATGAAGCACTACGCAACAAGTAAAAGCTCCTTGCAAAAATAGAGAAAGAATGAGATCTGGAAGCAAGGGTGGTGTATATTTCTTGTATATTGTAAAAATGTCTTACAAGGGTCATTTTATAAACCACTGAACAACCCTACTATGCTCCCTAGCTGTTGCGGCGTATTCACGGTGTTATAATTAAGATTAACCACAAAACAGCCATTTAGATCTAGTACAACAGCTAGTTGGTATCAGTGCTAAAGTTGTATTACTGGTACTAGCTGCTCACAGTTCTTTAGCAGCCAGCAGAAAAGAGCTTAGGTACCAGTACTCATCATAGGTACCGGTACTGAGTGCTTCTAGCTGAGTACCAACTAAGTCACCAGGTACTGATACTCATCATGGGTAACAGTACTTGTGACTCATAGGCTTGAGACAAATCTGGCACTCTGACCTACATGTACTGGTACTCATAATGGGTACCGATACTTATAAGGTCCAGGCACAAACAAACTCCACAAACTATGTGCACCTGATACCGGTACTCATCATGAGTACCAGTACTTGTACATAGTTTAAGTAGAGGCTCAAACCTATGGCCTGCAGGTACCAATACTGATGAACAGTACTGATACTTGTTATAAGTACCTTGAATTAATAACTTAGATCAATTAGTGCTTTTCAAACTCAATTAATATTTTAATATGACAAAGAAACATTTCTAATTTTTCAAGTGAGAGATTGTACGTGAGTTTGATACCTAATTATCTCTAATTTGATTTTACTTCCTATATCAATTTTTCTTATTTAGGAGACATACAAACTTCTAAGTTAGAATCAATAAATAACAAAAAAATCTTCATCCACTTTAATCTTCTTCCTTGTCATCATCCAAACTTCTTATAAACCTGCAATTATCCTTGTAAATATCACTTCAAAAACTCATTAGATTTAAAAATAGTTTTGTTAACACCAAAACTAAAAAAAGAGAGGTGGAACTAAGTTCCAACAGGCTGCGAGTCCCATTTGTGATAGATGCCCTCCAAATTTGTTCTAATAATCCTTGCGTCTAGCCTGCATACACACAAATTTGTTCCAACAGGCTGCGAGTCCCAAGTAGGTTATCATAAAAATATGCTAGTAAATGTGAATTTGGCACATAAAAATGTATGCAAGCTAAGATGAATTATCATTTAAAGCTTGAGCTATTAAAAATGAGGAAAATATAATTAATGAGTGCTTAGGCCACACTATAAGAATATTGCATATTGCCGACCGTTAAAAACGGTCGACAATGTTAAAATAACCATCGATGAAAAGGGTCGAGAAATGTACTGTCATTATTAGGTTTTCTTGACTGTTTTAAAATAATACTATTGGGAAAAAGGCGAACGACCACTCGACGTTTGGTTGTTTCTCCCATTTGTTTTAGACAGCAACGAAAGCTTTTTTTCAACTGTTATAAATAAACAGTCGATGAAAAGTTTACTTCAACCAATATTTTGGCGGTCGACTAAAATCATGTTGTCGATCGTTTATCAATAACCGTCGAGAATGTTCCTATTTTCGTTCGTTTGTGAATGATTGAGAATATTAATATTCTCAACTGTTCACATATAATTGTCGGAAATTGCAATAATCTCGTCCATTCTCTAATGGTCAAGAATATTAATATTGTCGACGTTTCTAAAATAATGGTCAACAATACTAATATTTTCGTCCATTAAAAATGGTCAGGAAAGCAATTTTTTTAAAATGTGTTTAATTTATGTGGAAGACCTATAAAAAACTACAAATCTAGTAAAAAAATATAATCAATCATACAACTTAAAACATTTTTGCATTTATTTAAAACACACGAAATCAGAATAAAAATTTCATATATGAAATAACATATACAGAGCTCATTACAAACGATAATGTATATAAAAAATACAATCATGCTGTGGCACCAATGCCTCCAGCACCGCTACCACCTAAATCGTCATCATCATGACGATCTCTATACTGATGAAGAGACGGGTGATCAATACCTCTCTTTTGAAGCAGTGCCGGTAGGTCCTTGATGGTCTTGTTGGATTCCTTAGTTTGCATTGTGCTATCCCTGACTAGAGTCGTCAGCTCATCCATCCGCTGGGCATTCTCCTCATCTTTGCGAAGTAATGCCGCAATCTCCATCCTCATCTCATGCAGATCAGCTGAAGAGGATGATGCTCCCCTTCTCCCCTACCACCCCGAGATGGTCTCGCTCCTCCCTACACTACGGATGTACCCGCCATGCTCAAGTGGCATGACGGTCCGGTAGGCCTCCTTTACTGTCAGTGGCTACTGAACTGTAACAGAGTTGGCATCTTCAGGAGGATACATTAAGTTGATCATATCATCCTGAAAGATATTAAATTACGTTAAGTAATTTCATTTAATTATATAATTACGAAATAAAATAAAATTATTATCATTTTTAACTTAGGTGTCTCTATTGGTATGTGTCGTGAAGCAACTCTCTATTTCCTTCATCACTCATCTTGTTATGAGTGACCTCAAATACTCTCATCCGATCAAGTTGGACACCTTGATGCTTAGCGGACTACAATAATTTGAAATAGTTAATTTTAACAAAATTAAAAATTTTTGTAAGGTTTAAAAGAAAATAATAATTAAAGGTACTTACGTATATGGATTTCATTGAACCTATGCTCCTCCTACTCAAGACATTGGTCTTCAGTGGAGACTTAGCCCTATTTTCCTTATTCTTCTTAGCTTGCTCCTAAAATAAAAGTATAATTAATTTATTAACTTAGAAATTAGTTAAATAAATGATAACATATGAAATACTTTCACCTGCATCGCTGGATCATGACAATGCTCGCACACTTCCTTCCAAGTGTGCGGTTGTATCAAAGGAAACGTATTATGCAATGCCTCATCATGATTCATTTTCTTATAAAGCTAAAAATATAATTGTAATGTTAGAAATAATATTTGAATTATGGTAAAGGAAATAAACAAATACAGTTAAAATTTATCTTTTACCTTATTCTTCATCTCAAATTTCCAATCTTTATGAATCTTCGCTGTGTGCTTAAGGATATATTTGGCGATGTTCGGATCATCGCCCCAATCGAAGGTGGCTTGCACTAGTAAGAAAACAGAAATTGTTACATAAATTAAACTTATATAAAGTAATGTACATAAGTTTTTAATTTTTACCAATTACCTCTAACTCTCGAATGAGCTGCATTTTCAGGTCGTTTGGCACCTTCCTTCAATCGAAGTAGGACAGTGGGATGATCACCTTCATCAGCGTACCCAGTCTGCTGACAAATGGAGGATAGTCCACTACTTCCCCCACTGGTATGATTCACACTGAAATGCGATCCCCATGCAGAATTCTCTCTAAGTCCTTGTTCCGCGTGATACTCTTCCCATATGTGCACCTATAAGACAGAATTATAACAAAAAATTAAATAAGAAATAAATAAATCATAATATTTACCAAACCTTAAATTTATACCTAAACTGCGGAAGGGTGGTGGTGGTGTAGAACATCCTGCTGAGAAGAAGCTAGGTCAACCGTCTGCTCTGGCTGATCATCCAAGCTAACGACCTCCTCATCAACTAAAGTACTATCCTCCTCATCGGCGGCTGCATCCTCGTAGTTAAAATCCTCTGCTGGTAGATCCGTCGGAGGAGGCATCGGACTCTTTCCCTTCCCCCTACCTCCCCTCCCCTAACTCTGGAAATATGGAGCCACATCTCCAGGCCTCAAAAACTGCTGGCGAGGTGCCTGGGGTGGAGTGGGCTACTGTCGACAATGAGCCTAAGGCCAAGGCCGAGGCTGCTTGGGGGACTCAAGCTACTGGGAGACCTAGCCTCTTCCCTGTGACTCCTATTAGCCTTCTTCTTAAAATTAATCTGCTTAGAGACATCACAAATAATCAGATATCTTTTAAAAAAATTCGACAGCATTTCCCCTATATATTGAGGTATTTCAAAAATCCTGTATAAAATAAGCATATAAATAAATGAAAATCAAATAAACATATATAAATGAAACTGAAAATAAAATGTTATCACCCTTTCCCCTTCCCTTCCCCTCCTTTTCCCTCCCCTTCTCCCTTCTTTTTCTCCTCTTTTTCTCTTCCCCTTTCCCCTTCCCATTCCTCCATTTCCCTTCCCCTCCCCTCCATTTCCTTTATCTTCCCCTCTCCTCTATTTCCCTACATTTCTCCCTTCCTCTTTCTTCTCCATCTCTTTCTCCCTTCTCCTTCCCATCCCTCCATTTCCCTTATCCTCCCCTTCATTTCCCTCCACTTCTCCCTTCCTCTTTCTTCTCCTTCTCTTCCTTCTCCTTCCCATCCCTCCATTTCCCTTTCCCTCTTTATTTCCCTCCACTTCTCCCTTCCTCTTTCTTCTCCTTCTCTTTCTCCCTTCTCCTTCCCATCCCTCCATCTCCCTTCCCCTCTCCTCTATTTCCCTACACTTCTCCCTTGCTCTTTCTTCTCCTCTTTATCCCTTCTCCTTCCCATCCCTCTATTTCCCTTATCCTCCCCTTCATTTCCCTCCACTTCTCCCTTCCTCTTTCTTCTCCTTCCCATCCCTCTATTTCCCTTCCCCTCTCCTCTATTTCCCTCCACCTTCTCATACCTTTTCTCTTTTCCTCCATTCTCCCCTCCATTTCCCTTTCTCCTTCTCCACATTCAACAGAAGACATTCAATATACAAAAAGTGAATAAATGCATCATTCCACAGAAAAAATAAATCTAAGTGGGCACACCCCACACAAAAAATAAACCTAAGTGGGCACACCTCACATTTAACATGATAACAGCATTTTAAAGAAAACGGTAGTAAGAAACTCACCATAGTGACAAAATGATCCACAAATTGTGCAGAAATAGTAGAAGGATGCGAAGAACCTCTATGAGAAGGCAATAAGAAAAATTTCAGTTTTAAAATATAAATGAACATAACCTTTGATAAAAGATAAAATAATTTAAAGGGAATTTAAAAAAATAGACAACTAAGAATTTCTTAAATTATTTATATTTATGGTTATGGATTAATACTTTTGACAAATTACCTTATATGTCAATGTCAATTGCACCGGAGGCAAGTTCTTCACTTTGTGGGTTTTGTTGATGTGCTTTAGATTCAACATCTAAGTGTAGATCATTTCTTGCGTCGTATTATTCACGCAGTTGAGCTCTAACTGGTATAATCCACCCATTTCCACTATTATCAAGCACGTATAATACTTGTGCTACCTAATAAGCTAGTGTGAATGGTTCTGATGATTGGAGGATGCACTGGTTCTTACTTAAGCTTAAGAAACCGTGTTTCTTATCGACTTTGAATCCAATGCCTTCTTTAAAAACATCAAACCAATCACACTTGAATAAAGCCACCTTACGGTCAAACCTAAAACTCATTTCCACAATCTCTTCAATTTGATTGTAACACCCATCACAACCAACGACAACTCTCACCTGTTGCATGACCTTCACATCATCAATGGATCGTACTCTGAATTTGAAACCGTTAATTATGTATCCTGAATGGTAACGTCCATATGTTAAAGGTGTATCGGCAATTATATCAAAATCTTGTACCCACCGTTGATCCCCATCTTCTTTCATTTTATTTACACAATTCTTGAACCAGTCAAGGAACTACAAGTTGTGTGTAGATGACACAGTGGATGCCTTGAATTCATTGTAAAATTCATCCACTTCTAAAATTTGCTTCAGAATGTACAAGTGTGTCAATCGTCGATCTATTTTCGAGATGGGTTTAACCTCCGTCCAGAGGATCAAGCTTCCTTCGATGTTAAAGATGGACAGACAATCTTCATCATTACCATTAAATTCTCATTCATAGTTCCGTTCAAGATGATTAAATTGATTGTTTGTTTCATTCATGTATGTTATGACCCATGATGTTTGAGCCTTTTAAGACGTTTGGACTTTAAGTTAGACGTCTGGTAAGACATCTGGACTGTGGGTCAGACGTCTGATCAGACGTCTAGACACATTCCCAGATGACTAAAAATCAAAAATCTTGGGTACGAACTCGTGTCTACGCACGTGCTGCTTGCAGACAGTACCCCTCGTCTTTTCCCTCCTTCTCTCTCTTCCACCCCGGCAAAACCCTAAACACCAAACTTATATAAACCCCTCCTCCACCTTCGCTTCCCCCACTTCCCAGCCACCTTCCTTCTTCCCTCCAATGAGAGAGGCAGCGCGAGCGAGAGCGCGGGAGTGGCGTGAGAAGGAGAGCAGGAGCAGCATGAGAAGGAGAGGAGGAGTTGAGTGCGAGCTTGCATGGGAGCTCACCGGTGAGTGCACGGCCAGAGCGGCGCGTGCACGAGGTGAAGGAGTGCGTCGGGGAGGTCCACCCCGACACTGCTGCAGACGAGAGGACGCGGCGCGGCCATGCTTGGCGCGAGAGGGCAGAAGCAGGTTCTGATTCTGGGATTTTCCCAGAATCAGATGTTCGGAGCGACATCCAGATGACGGAGCCGACATCTAGAGAAGGTTCCAGACGTCTCAGGAGGAAGTCTCGTGAAGGTACATCCCTTTGCGAATACGGCCATGCAGGCCGCTCTGCCGATACCCCTTTTTGCATGCCATTTTGAGAAGATTGGATATCTGCGTGCAAGATTCACTTCGGGAAGGTGCGGGACATGCCCTCCAATGCTTTTCAAACGTCTGGGCGACATACCAAACAACGGGGAGCACTACCAGATGTCCGAAGAGGTGGTCGGACGTCCAGAGCTGGGTCCAGACGGTCCAGAAGAGTTCCTAGACGTCTGAGGATTGGCGCAGGGCTTGAGGTATGACACTAGACACTTTTAAGATGTCTGGACGTTGTTCCAGACATCTGATTTGAGTCAGAAATGCTATTTTTGACCTATTTAGGGTCTGTTTGAGTCTCGTTTTCCACAAATAAGATATTGACGTATTCCTTGTGAATTCCTCTACTTGTTAGAAGGCTTTCTATACTGTTCTGAACCTGCTGTTAGATCCTTGTGATAGGACCTCGTTCCGTTGTGGGTTCGGGGCTTACTGAGGCACGTGAACCTGCCATTCAAACCCCCACTACTCCTAGGTTTACTGGTAGAGTAGCTTCCCCTTAATTTAACGAAAACCTAAATACATGTGTGGAAGGAGTGATTAGAACCTAGGATATGGCATGAATCCTAGGACGAGAAACACTTGAAATGTCTATAATGGATGATTGAATTACAATCTTAAATGAGTAGATAGAATGATAACAATTGCCTGTAAATAAATAATAGCTGCCTGTGAAATGTAAAGTACTTGTACTAGCACACTATTGCATGAAAATTCCTGTTGTATACGTTAAATGACATAATACGAGCTACATGTATATAAATTGAGAATGGTAATGTGAATGATAGAAATACAAGCTACCTGTTGATTGCATCGCAAAAATACGCCTGCAATTGTGTTGTCTTGTGCCATTTCTTAGCACTACCAATTCATATTAGGTCTCCATAGTTGCATTGTAAAAATACACGCATGCATGCATTTAATTGAGAGGGGAGGAGAATGAAATAAGTGGCCTTGCAATTTACATTTTCTTCAAGTGCTACTTCACAAAATTCACCATCTTTTTTATTTTTATTTCGCTTGATTTTGAATCTCTTCCCGTGGCTGCATGGGACAACACCTTTCTCCTCGTGCCATTCCCTGCTCCAACCCTTCCCTGCAGCTGCCTCTCCCTGCCGAGGCCATGCATGAGCCATGCACAGCCAGGGCATGGCCGTGCATGGCTTCTTCCTCTATAAAAAAGCCACGGCTCCTCCTTTGCAAAGCCAGCCTGGTCCAACGCCAAAAAACCCAGCACTTCTCCTTCCAGGCCACCGTCCTCTCCTCCCTCTCCCTCCACACGTCGACCCTCCTCGGAGACACCTGGCGAACAGTAGCCCTCATTGTGGTGCACACCCACCACAGTGAGACCACCACCACCCAGCTCTTCAAAGAGCCGGTGGGCGTGGTGGCTCTTTTCTTGGTTTTTACGTTTCCAGCACCTTCAGCCATTGAGCGGGAGCCTCATGCTTGTTGAAGCACAAAGCTCCAGCAGCAGCGGTAAGGTGGCAGCACGCAGCACAAGCCACCAGCCCATTCCGCGCACGACTGCAGGCCGCCCTGGCCCTCCGCGCGCGCCTGTAGGCACCATCGCCTCCCGCTTCTCCGCCCTATCGCGCTCTCTCTTCCGCCCACAATCGGCCACTGCGCACCTCTGCAGCGGTCGGTCAAGCACCCCAGCGCACCCCAGCAGCACCTGCAAGCCTCCACGCAGCAGCAGGTCACCCTCTCCCTCCACCGCGCACGCCAACTCCCTCTCTGAGCACTCTGTCTCAAACTTCTCCGTGCCTGCAACCGGCCAGCGCAGACCTTCTTCCTCATGCACCAGCCCGCACGCGCCAGCCGCAAGTCGGCCGCACTCACAGCACCTGCAGCTCCCGGTCGCACGGCTCGCCCAACCACTGTTGCCCCTGTTCACATGTTTCTGTGGAACACTGTGGCTACAGTGCGATAACCGGTGAGTTTCTCACTTTACCGGTCACCCGACACGCCGCTACCGCCGTTCATCCGTGCGCGTGCCTCCGCCCGCGTCATCTGCACCCGCTCGCGTACGTCTGTGTGCGCCCGCCTCTCCCAGCGCCTGCGTTCGCCCGCTTCCTTCACCGCGTGCGCCTGCTAGCGCCAGCACCTACTCTCCACGTAGCGCGGTGCACTGCGACCTCCTCTGCATGTGGCCACTCCCTCCAGCGCACTCCTCTCTATACACAGACGTGCCTGCGCGTGTGCGCGTGGAGCCTCCAGACGGTGGGCCTGAAGCTGCAGATGCCTTAAACATTTTTTTTTCTTCTTCACAGCAAGCTCTCTCTCTCTCTCTCTCTCTCTCTCTCACACACACACACAACACTCTACCAACGCTCACACACACATACACTCACACTTCCATACACACACACACCTATACATTATTATATATACATATATATATATTGCTATATATACATACGTATATATATATATATATATATAGTATTTATATAACTAAGTATTAGTATACATATATATATATATACATATATCTATCTATACATATACTTATATATATATATATTTACATACATATATATATATACATATACATATATACATATACTTATATATATATATATACATATATATATACACCTATAGATATATACATATATATATATATATATATACCTATATATTTATGACCATATATATATAGATATATTCACATACATATATATATATATATTTTCACATTATTTACCATGCGTGGTATCGCGGGAATATCTGCACCAGTTGCTGATATTCCCCGATACACGCATACAAAAAGCGTGGTCACATACATCTTCCACCATCCATCCCACACTCCATGCGGCACCTCGTCCTGTTGGTTGTGTCTTTCTAGACGACGACCGACTCGACACCGTGCTACACTCCATCTTTGCCTCCACCCCCACCCCTTTATACATATAGAATATATACATATATATATATACACTATATTTACTTTATTTCTGTTTTACTTTTCTGTTAGTAAAAAGATAAGAAATATATATAAAAGAGAAAAGATAATCCTTGACTTGCAGGTACCCCATCTTGCGAATAGCAAGACCCGTTTTGGAACCCTGATTTAGCTCAAAGCCAAGAACTTAATTTTGAGGGTGTGCCTCAAGGACAAAGATTACCAAAAAAAAATCTAAATAGAAAAACACCAAAAACACAATAAACAAACGGAAGAGATTCGTTGTAGGAAAGGCGTAGAAACTTGACTTATAACCCCACTTCCCTGAGTTCGACCCTGGGCCTAAAAGTGACCAAGATAAAATCAAGTAGGCCAGGTTAAAAAAATTTTGTAAAGAGATGGTTAGGTCCGATTTAGGTTAACCACTATACACACTTCAACGAAAAAATCACCATATTAACAACCTATTCAAGTCCGACACCACACCTTTTCTGGCGCCGTTGTCGGGGAAGTGCGCCTTTAAGTAAGTTCTATTCAATTCCTTTCAATTTTTCACTTCTCTCTTCACGGGTGTCTCTGTTTTTGGTGTGCAGGTGAACCTGTTGCAAGCAAAAGGTAGGCAAACAAAGTCAAAGACATGAGTAGATCCAAGGCGGGAACGAGAGCGTGAAGACGCCAACACCACGTTGGAGCTTCACACACGTTGCTGAACAAGTAGGTCTTCTTTTCTTAGCAACTAGGGTTAACTTGTCACCTTAATAAAAAAAAACTAAAAACTAGAAAAACTTCTTATGATCTCTTGGGGCAAGTGGATTAAAATTCACTTGTTTGATTGATTGCCCTTACTCCCACCGCCCCGGGATTTCCTGCCCTATTTCGCATAGCGAAAATCCAAGAACCTTGATTCTTGAATTTTTCACCGTGTGAAGTATTCTTTGAGGTAAATAAAAAGATTGATTGCCACACTACTTTGCCTCATTTACCTCCAATTTGGGATCACCTTTTTGGTGGGGAGACTTGGAATTGAGTTAATTCCAACCCCACCACGACTTTTCAACTTGCCTAAGATTCGATCCCGAATACTTCATCCCCAACAATTCGATTTTCTTTATCTTTTGGTTGAAGCCTTGTGTGTGGAAATCATTTTATGGTGATTGGGAGAACTTGAATTGAAGTGCTTTGGCTCCCTTTCACATAAACTCTAAAACTGATCCTTGCATCCACACATAGAAATCTCCATTTAGGGTAGCCCATTTCATTTTAGCATGCATTAACCAACTGACATTGAAGAAGGGTTTGTTGGGCTTAGAAGAAAACCTGTATTCTTGCAAAACCCGGAGATTGGTTGAATTGGTATTTCAGCGAAATCCTAAAATTCATACTACTTAAGGCTGAACTCTAAAAACCATTCACCAATTAAAAACTTCAATTCGGGGGGATTTCCCCATTGCATGCTTGTTTTACACACTAAAATCAATCACTTGGGCATTACCCGTAAACAACGCCCTTCACATTCCAAAAGCACTTGACCCTAAGCCTCTAAATAAAATTGGTAGTAACTTGACCCTTCTTAAGGATTGGAGGTCTAACTACCTGCGTGTAGCATCTACGTGCTGGTGAGGGTTCCCGCGTGCTATTGGGTGTCTAAGACTGGGGCAAACGGCCTTTCAATCTGGCCCGGTGGTTCCGCGGTGCTCGCATTTGGTTCCGTAGTTCGTGATAGTAGGTAACTTAGGTCTTTAGGTCTAAGGGCACACTGTAGCGGTTAGGAATTTGATTGAATTGATTTGTCATCAAGTGTACCTTTGCGGCGTCATTTCTCTCATCTCTTTTCCCTTCTTATCCCCCCAATTCTTCCTGCGGTAATGCATGTTTGGGAGGAGGTCACAAAATCCTGAACTGTTTTAATTGACTGATAAATCTAGAAAACAAGTTGAATCGTCCTCCTCCACAAACATGGCTGCACACCCACCCCCAAATCCCGAAGGAGGAAACCGCCCTCAGAACCCACCAGGTGGTGGAGCCTTAGATCCCATAACCCGCCTCCAAGCCCAAATGGAAATGTATAATGAGCAAATGGAAGCCATTCGGAAAACATTGGAGGAAATGCAGCACCCTCCCGAACGGGAGGAGCCTAGGTCTCTTAGCTCTTATCAGAATCCCGATGCTATAGAGACCATAGGACAAATTCGGATCCCCATGGGTGGGGACGACTTTGAACTGAAACCTAACATAATTGTCCTAATAAATTTTCACTTCCATGGCCTTGCAAGTGAAGATCATTTTCTCAACTTGGAAGACCTAACCCGACTGGCTGAAACGGTTAAACCAAGAAATGTCGGGTTACCTATAGTCCTCATGAAAATGTTCCCATTTTCATTGCCGGATAAAGCTTCGCAGTGGTTACGCACCCTTGGGAGAACCATCCACTCTTGGGAAGAGATGCGAACAGCATTTCTCAAGAAGTTCTTCCCAATCGGACGAACCAATGCGCTTCGCCGTGTTATCACTTCATTTACGCAATAAAACGGCGAACAATTTCATGAGGCATGGGAGAGGTATAATGACCCCCTCAGGAAGTGTCCGCACCACGGTCTGCCTAAGTGGCATATAGCCCAGATTTTCTACTACGGGCTAAATGAGACTTTGAAAAAGATTGCAGACGCTTCCTGCGGAGGGAACTTTATGTATAAAGATGAGAATGGAGCATTTGAGTTGTTTGAAAATATGAGTGAAAACTCAATGAACAATGCTTCCATTGTCGCCTTTAATCGTACCAGCCAGCCCCGAAATGTCCACGAAGTTGACACGGGACCCTCCCATTCATCCACTAATCTAAGCCTTATTGCACAAAAATTGGATGAAGTCTCCATCGTGCACAAGAAGCTGGACGAGCTTCTGGCCAACCCCGCCTGTTCTATGGCAAACACCACCTCTTCACCACTTCGTCACAATCCAAATTCTTCCAACACCAGGCTTATCCCGAGAAACCCCGTAGACCTTCCTTATCGAGTGTCGTGCCGAGCGACTTGATAAGTCATGTGGAACTGGCTTCTGCGAGCCAGTATTTCGACACGGAGGACCAAGCCTCCATGTGCTCAGACGCGTACTTACATGCGAATGCACCTTCTGGCACAAAAGACGCTTGCGCCATGGGGAACAACCCGTTCTCTGCCACTTATAACCCAGGGTGGCGCAATCATCCGAACTTTGCATGGTCCAATAACCTGCAGCGCCAAAACCCCGCGGGTGGACCAATGTGACCGTCCGCACCCGTCATCCCAAGGGCCCTATCTAATCCTATGGTGAATCCTCCATCAGGCCCTTGCGTACCGCAAACCGAACACGCATCAAGTCCTCTTGACAAATTGATGCGAATGATGACGGATATGTCAAAGCGCCATGAATAGAACATGACCTCTCTTTAGCACCAATGGGGCAGCAGAATGCTGAGATTAATCAATTATGCATGGTGACTCGATCTCAGGGCACTCTTCCCGCCCAACCTGTTCCAAACCCGCGAAATTTCATACCTGTGGTCCTCAACAACAGGTACAACCTTCTAGGGGGCAGGTTCATCAAATTCTGCAAGCTCCGAGCATTCCACCAGGATTTCAGGCTAATCCCGCTGCAGCACTACACTCTTATGTCCCTATTGCGAACCCTCCGCCGTATGATCCCACTAGACCCGTCCAATGCTATCACTACGAGGAGCGGTAAGCAGACTGTCGATCCGCCTCGACCTGATCCTGGCCCATCTTCTTCTTCATCGCCCTCTCATTCGGGATGCGCACTGCATTCGCGAGAGGACGATACACCCAAATTCGTGCCAGAATCAGTCCCATTCCCCGAGGCTCTACTGAGGGAGCCAAAAGGAAAAAAGAAAGATACGCAAGCCTTTGATAACTTGCATAATTTGCTCAGGGATGTAGAAATCAAGGTACCCCTGCTCAAGGCTATCGACCACATACCTACTGTCGCATGATTTTTCAAAGACTACACAACACCTAGGCAACAGTCAAAGAAAACCAAGAATCCAGTGGTTCTATCGCCTCATGCGAGTTGTGCTATACTGTCAAACCTACCACCGAAGCAGAAAGATCTGGGCACACCGCTCATTTCCTGTAGCATCCAAGGCTGCAATTTTAACCGTGCCCTGCTTGATCTAGGATCTTCCATAAATCTTATACCAACCATCATGCTCGAAAAATTTTCTGTGGGAAATCTAAAATCGACCCCTGTCACGTTACAATTGGCAGATCGTTCTGTCAAAATCCCAAAGGGTGTGGTGGAAGACGTGGTGGTTAGGGTCAACAGTCTCTATTTTCCTGTTGACTTTCTTGTTTTAGATATGGAAGTTCCTAGCTCACTTTCTGATTGTCCGATCATCCTTGGTCGACCTTTCTTGGCCACAACCAGTGCCCTTATCAACTGCGAGTCAGGCTATATTGAGATTGTTGTTGGATCTGAAAAGCTCAGATTTAACATCTCCAAGGCAGCCAAGAACTTTGATTGCGATTGCATCAAGGATGACATGTCTGACGAGGACATGACCGTCAGTGCATGTATCGGACTAATTGGGACCTATTCAGACTGCTGCGGATTACCTATAAACACTAACGACTGCCTGATCAACACTTATTGTGACGTTCCCCCATCCCTCCCTATTCCCGTACCTTCTCCTAACCAGATTTTTGACAAGGTTTTCTCCGCTTCCCATACCTCGTGGTCTGAGTCATCTCCGGGCTACTCACCATCAGTCCACACTCTTGAAGACCGGATTTCCCTTTCTTCCCCACCAAACCAGGTGGATTTGCAAATCCACACTGGGACCTTGAGCCCACATCCTACTCACTGGGGTTATTCCTTTTTGGATCCATCTATCCAAGAAGCCCCTCTTCTTGGCCAATCTGAGGGCCAATTTCTTCCTCCTGACTTGTGCTTCAATCCGCCTGGGACACTCTCGTCCTAGAAAATGCCAGACCTTTCACCATCCACCATCACTTTTCACGCCACTATCACGATCACTTCACTTTTCACTTCACCACCTACCATCCACCCACCCTACCACCCTGCTGTATACCCTGCACCTCAGCTCTCGTTACCCGATCTTTCGTCCTTTCTCTACCTTTCCCTGCATGCATATGAGGACATAGCATTATTTGTCATGGAGGGGTGGATAGGCATCCATAGGATCTGGGTATTTTATGGTATCATGCAATTCCCACCTATTTATAAATATGCAAGAAAAAGAAAAAGAAAAAAAATATATATGTAATATATATATATAATAACAATAAGGTGTTTAGTAATGATCTGACGCCTGAAATAAAAATACAATAAGTGTTTATGAGTATTCAACCTCTGTTTTGAAGACTTTCCAGGTCACAGAAGCTTGATTCGCTCAGGCTCAGCTTAATTCACTTGAGCATTGACAAGATAGATCGGAATCTCTCCTAACTAAGGACGTATTCTTGTACCTGAGACACCAGTACAGGATTTGTTAGTTTGCTTCTACTTGAGAGCTTAAGTAAACTTGGTTCACACTACACATATCAGGAAAGACCAGGTGAACATAAGATCCAACCCTAGTGTTCATTAGGGAAGGTGGAGTCCTTACCTATGCGCGCAGGTAGACTTTTTATTCCAGGCTTTAGTCTTGTGTTTAGGAGCAACTCTTTCCACCAAGAAAGAACTCTCCCACCAAAAAGAAAAGTGTGCTCCTCCAAATAATGTTGTAAGAGATATACTGACACGTATTTCAAAAAAAAAATGTTGCAATTAAGTCAGTATATCTCGCAAATGTTTGCAAATATCTACCCTAAAAAGTTCTTCAAGGCAAGTCGCAAATACCCTATTTTCCTGTGAGCCACAAATGTCAGAAAATGGGAGTTGAGTTTTCCGTCATCTTCTTAAGGGTCAATCTGAAATCACGGGCTGAAACTGGGACCAACCTGTACTGAAAAATTCATGAAACCCTGGGCTTGAGTCTTAATGTTCATCTGGTCAGTCTTGATCCTTCACTAAGCACAAGCCATAACCTCTTGCGCTCTCGAGTATGGCAAAAACCTCCTGGGTCCTAGAAATCGTACTTAAGGTTTAAATATCAAGAGTCCTGGTTAGTCGAGAGATGATCTATGTCATGTGAGACTTAAAGTACTGGTAGTCTTCTCTACAATTGGTTCTCATAATATCCAACAATAAACACACCTATGTTGCCTCAGGAGAAAACCTTCAGCTTAAAGATCATTTCTAAATACAATACAAAAAAATGTTTTGCTAGGGACTAGCAAAAGATAGGCATGGGGTATCATTGCACCGTAAAAATACGCCTGCAATTGTGACGTCTTGTGATATTTCCCAGCATTACCAATGCATATTAGGTCTCCATAGTTGCATTGTAAAAATACACGCATGCATGCATTTAATTGAGAGGGGAGGAGAATGAAATAAGTGGCCTTGCAATTTACATTTCTTCAAGTGCTGCTTCACAAAATTCACCATCTTTTTTATTTTTATTTCACTTGATTTTGAATCTCTTCTCGCGGCTGCATGGGACAACACCTTTCTCCTCGTGCCATTCCCTGCTCCAGCCCTTCCCTGCAGCTGCCTCTTCCTGCCGAGTCCATGCATGAGCCATGCACAGCCAGGGCATGGCCGTGCATGGCTTCTTCCTCTATAAAAAAGCCATGGCTCCTCCTTTGCAAAGCCAGCCTGGTCCAACGCCAAAAAACCCAGCACTTCTCCTTCCAGGCCACCGTCCTCTCCTCCCTCTCCCTCCACACGCCAACCCTCCTCGGAGACACCTGGCGGACAGTAGCCCTCATTGTGGTGCACACCCACCACAGTGAGACCACCACCACCCAGCTCTTCAAAGAGCCGGTGGGCGTGGTGGCTCTTTTCTTGGTTTTTACATTTCCAGCACCCTCAGCCATTGGAGCGGGAGCTTCAAGCTTGAAGCTCAAAGCTCCAGCAGCAGCGGTAAGGCAGAAGCATGCAGCGCAAGCCACCAGCCCATTCCGCGCACGACTGCAGGCCGCCCTCGCCCTCCGCATGCGCCTGCAGGCACCATCGCCTCCCACTTCTCCGCCCTGTCATGATCTCTCTTCCGCCCGAAATCGGCCACTACGCACCTTTGCAGTGGCCGGCCAAGCACCCCAGCGCACCCCAGCAGCACCCGCAAGCCTCCACGCAACAGTAGGTCTCCCATGCCCTCCACCGCGCACGCCAACTCCCTCTCTGCACGCTCTGTCACAAACTTCTCCACACCCACAAGCGGCCGGCGCAGACCTTCTTCCTCACGCGCCAACCCGCACGCGCCAGCCACAAGCCGACCGCACTCACAGCACCTGCAACTCCTGGTCGCATGGCTCGCCCGACCACTGTAGCCACCGTTCAAGCGTTTCTGCGGAACACTATGGCTACAGTGGGGTAACCAGTGAGATTCTCACTTTACCGGTCACCCGACACGCCGCTACCGCCGTTCGCCCGTGTACGCGTCTCCGCCTGCGTCGCCCGCACCTGCCCGCGTACGTCTGCGTGCGCCCGCCTCTCCCAGCACCTGCCTTCGCCCGCTTCCTTCACCGCGTGCGCCTGCGAGTGCCAGCGCCTGCTCTCCACGCAACGCGATGCGCTGCGACCTCCTCTGCATGCGGCCACTCCCTCCAGCGCACTCCTCTCTACGCGTAGACGCGCCTACGCGTGCACGCATGGAGCCTCCAGACGGCGGGCCTGAAGCTGCAGATGCCTTAAATGTTTTTTTTTCTTCTTCACAGCAAGCTCTCTCTCTCTCTCGTGCTCTCTCTCTCTCTCTCACTCTCTCTCACAGCACTCTCTTTACCGACGCTCACACACACATACACTCACACTTCCATACACACACACACACCTATACACTATTATATACATATATATATTGATATATATACATATATTTATATACATACATATATATATATATATACACACTTATATCTATATATATATATAGTATTTATATAACTAAGTATTAGTATACATATATATATATATATACATATATCTATATACTTATATATATATATATATACATACATATATCTATACATATATTAGCACTTATATAAATATGTATTAGTCTATATACATACACACACACATATATATATTTACATATACTTATACATACATATATACATATACTTATACATATATATATATAAATATACATACATATATACATTTATATCTATATAACTATATATACATATATACATATATATATGCATATACATCTATATAGTATCATATACATACATATACATAAAAATACATACATACATACATACATACATACATATATATATATATATATATATATATATATATATATATATATATATATATATATATGCACCTATAGATATATACATATATATATACCTATATATTTATGACCATATATATATATAGATATATTTACATGCATATATATATATATATTCACATTATTTACCATACGTGGTATCACAAGAATATCTGCACCAGTTGCTGATATTCCCCGATACACGCATACAAAAAGCGTGGTCACATACATCTTCCACCATCCATCCCACACTCCATGCAGCACCTCGTCCTGTTGGTTGCGTCTTTCTAGACGACGACCAACTCGACACCGTGCTACACTCCATCTCCGCCTCCACCCCCACCCCTTTATACATATAGAATATATACACTATATTTACTTTATTTCTATTTCGCTTTTCTATTGGTAAAAAGATAAAAAATATATACAAAAGAGAAAAGATAATCCTTGTCTTGCAGGTACCCCATCTTGCGAATAGCAAGACCCATTTTGGAACCTTGATTTGGCTCAAAGCCAAGAACTTAATTTTGAGGGTGTGCCTCAAGGACAAAGATTACCAGAAAAAAATCTAAATAGAAAAACACCAAAAATATAATAAACAAACGGAAGAGATTCATTGTAGGAAAGGCGTAGAAACTTGACTTGTAACCCCACTTCCCTGAGTTCGACCCTGGGCCAAAAAGTGACCAAGATAAAATCAAGTAGGCCAGGTTAAAAAATTTTGTAAAGAGATGGTTAGGTCCAATTTAGGTTAACCACTATACACACTTCAACGAAAAAATCACCATATTAACAACCTATTCGGGTCCGACACCACCTATGTATAACCAGTGTATGGAAATGTAAACAATAGAAATACGAGCTGCATATGTATATCCTAAGAATGGAAATAGAAATGATGAAACCTGGTATGGCTTGGCCTGAGGAATATGAGCATAAACCCTACGGGGAATTACGAGTAGAGCTCATGGAAATAGATGGGATGGATCTAGAAATGTGAGTGGGGGGTGAGCTGGCCCTTGAGTACGGAGTACCAAGGAGAGCGACTGTCCCCCTGTTTAGTGTAGAGTGGAGCTAGCCGCCTTTGGGTTGGGACCCGGGGTTAGGATTGGCCACTCTGTACCGACTTCTTGGCCCTCGCGTACACAGTACCGAAGAGAGCTACTAGTGTAGGGAGAGATCTAGCCACCCCATGGGGCCCGGGGTTCAGCTAGCCACCCTACACCGACTTGTTAGGCCCACTGGGCAAACCAGGGTAGTCAGGCGAAGGTGCGCGAACTGTGGAGGGGCGAGACCCCTGTTTAGTTCTTAGGGGCTAGACCCTTGTTACTGAAAGGGCTAGTCCCTATACTGGTTCCATGCTGTGCTTTGGGCGCACCCGCTAACGAAAATGACTGACCACGTCCTAGTGCAGGGTAGCTACCCATGCGCTTATCGCGTGTGCCGTAGTCACCGTTACATCTATCCGTGACCTTAGGGTGGTTGACTGGGTGTAGGATCACCACGGGGGACTCTCCCGACCAGGAGAGCACCACATGTGCCTTCTACTCCTCGGAAAAGACTGCAATCAAGATCGTTCTCGCAAGGAACATTCGAGATCAAGAAAGAGACCTGATAAATAAACCAAGTGATGGAAAAGAATAATTAGTAAAGAAAGTAAATGAAAAAAAAAAAAGCTACCTGTTCACTGTTACTACTTTAGTTAGTTGGTTGCCACTCTACTCAGTGTTCGCTAACTTATTGTACTCATAACCCTTTTTAGGTCCAGGTGTTGAGCAGCCAAAGCCCACGGTTACAGAGGGTGCTGGGCCTAGTACAGCCCTGTAGCTGTAGTATCCCTTGTTGTACTCTTTTGTAATAGTGAGTAGATTCTTGTACCTTTACGTTGTACTCTTACCTTCTGTACTTTATATTCTTGTACCTGGTTACTTTTCTACTGTTGTGGTGGTGTGTACTATAGTAGTTTTACTTCTTTACTGTTGTACTTTTGTTACTGTTAGTTGCTTAGCATAGTGAAAGTGGTTTAATTTCCTGCTTTTTTGTTACTTTCTCGTTGGACGACTGGGTCTTGGGATCAGTCGAGTCGGTCCGATCTCGTGTTCTATAGGGATTCGGGAACCAGGTTGTAACAAGATGGTATCAGAGCAAGGTCATCCCGAGAAGTTAACCAACTAGCTTGAGAACAACCAATTCACGTACTTGTAACTAGAGTAACCACCACAACGTACCTTTTGCCATCTGTCCTGAGGTTCTTTTGCTGAATGTCCGTTGGAATTGACGTCTTCCTATTCTGTTGTTCGCGTCACCTTGCAGGAGATGCCTCGACGTGGAGTCATTAAGGCGGGCCGCAGACGTGGCTGTGGATGAGGTCGGAGGAGCGGACATGCTGAGCCCGACGTTTTAATGGACCAACCACTTCTTCCAGGCGTCTCAGCCCAGGACCTCGCCCAGCTAATACGGGAGATTGTGCGAGAGGAGCTCCACCCGCCTCCACGGGCACCTCTCCCTGGGGATGTGGAGGGGGAATGCTCTGTGGGACCGAGAGGAGGCTACCTAGACTTGGGGGAGGGGGTGGTCCTCCACCACCCCCACTGTCCTCTAACACTTCCGAGCACGAGCCCTCCCTTCCTGGAGGCGTGCCCGTTTCCCCACTTCAGCGACATTACGAGCTTTTCGGACAGTTCCGGAAGCAGAAGCCCCCTCCTTCAAGGATAATGAGGACCCGACCGAGGCGGAGGACTGGCTCGAGCAGACTGAGAAGGTGTTTGATGCCTTTCCCCCCTACAGAGTGTCACGTGGCCTTTGCCACGTACCGGCTAGAGAGTGCGGCACACAGGTTGTGGAGGGTGGTCAGAGGTTAGGAGAGGGCAGAGCCGACATGGGACCAGTTTGTCACCCTCTTCTGTAAGCAGTACTTCCCACAGACATGGCAGGATCAGAGGAGGCGGGAGTTCCACACTCTCTGCCAGGGGACGATGACTGTGAGCACGTATCATACGGGTTTTCTAGAGCTGTCTCGTTTCGCCCCGACATCTGTGGCTATTGAGGAGGAGCACCTATGGAGGTCACCGAGGGGCTCTGGCCTGCTATTCGGGGGTATATCAAACCCCTGAAGCTACCTATGTTCTCAAGAGTGGTGGAGGCAGCTATGACATATGAGGAGACCAACTCGGCCGAACGTGACACTGACAGCGGACGGAAGAGGCCCTGCCAGCCAGAGTACTCATAGGGCCGGCGAGAGAGGAAGCACGCAGCGCCCGCAGGAGAGCCATCACGCTTTGCAGGGCCGTTAGTGGCCTTTGGGGGCCCCCGACAGGGGCCAGCTGCAAGCACTGGACCCCCGCCCAGCCGTCAGCAGGGACCTACCGAGGGCGGGAGTCGAGTTCCCCTTTGCTACCAGTGTGGCCAGCCGGGCCACATCAGGAGGTCAGCAGATGCTCCCCGCATCGAGCACTGGAGGATGAGCTGGAGGCCGTAGTTCCAACGAACGTAGGGGAGGACAGCAGTCGAGGGGAGGGTACCGGCCAGTAGTTACCCGTCCGACGCAAAGTGTGGCCGCTTCTTCCACACCGAGAGCTGAGGGGCGTATCAATGCCCTGACACACAGAGACGCCAGAGCTTCAGGTTCAGTGGTGGCAGGTATGGTTACAGTTTCCGGCATACTAGTTTACACACTTTTTAATTCCGGTGCTACGCACTCGTTTGTTGCTGCTAGTTTTACTGTCAGATTGGGATAGGACTGTGTTGTTAGAGGATCCTTTTGTGATCATAAGTCCAGGTGGTTAGCTGTTTGTAGCTGAGGAGGTTTACACAGGCTGTGAAGTCAGTGTTGAGGGACACAGCCTCCCCGCTGATCTGATTGTGATACCGATGGAGGACTTTGGTGTGATTCTGGGGATGGACTGGCTATCCATGTACCACGCTTTGGTGGACTATTTCGAGAGGAAGATCGTCTTCTCCATACTGGAGATGCCTTCTTTTGAGTTTCACGGGCAGCTGGTGGACGGAGGCTTCAGGTGCATTTTTGCACTTCGGGTAGCGAGACTTTTAGGCCAGGGGTGTGAGGGCTTTATAGCTTGTGTAGTGGTAGAGCCCAGCCCTGTGGCAGACTTTTAGAGCATCCCGATGGTCAGAGAGTACCCCTGCGTATTTCCAGAGGAGCTGCCAGGACTACCGCCTGAGCGTGAGATCGAGTTCGAGATCTCACTGGTACCGGGGACCAGCCACATTTCTACAGCACCTTACAGGATGGCACCACTTGAGCTGCGAGAACTCAAGTCCTAGTTGTAAGACCTTCTGGAGAAGGGCTTTGTGAGGCCTAGTGCATCTCCGTGGGGAGCCCCAGTATTATTTGTGAAGAAGAAGGATGGTACCCTACGCCTTTGTGTAGACTATCGACAGCTGAATAGGGTCACCATCAAGAACAGGTATCCACTACCGAGGATTGATGATTTGTTTGACCAGTTGCGAGGTGCCACGATTTTCTCCAATATAGACTTGAGGTCTGGCTACCATTAGTTGAGGATCAAGGAGACCGACGTCTCCAAGACAGCTTTCCACACCTGGTATGGACACTACGAGTTTTTGGAAATGCCGTTTGGGCTGACCAATGCCCCCGCTGCTTTCATGGATTTGATGAGCCGGGTGTTCAGACCATATCTGGATCAGTTTGTGGTAGTATTTATCGATGATGTACTCATCTACTCACGGGATCAGGTGTAGCACGAACAGTACTTGCGGATGATTTTGGACACATTGAGACGACATAGGCTGTATGCCAAATATAGCAAGTGCGAGTTCTGGTTGAGACAGGTGACCTTCTTAGGTCATGTGATTTCAGGGGATGGCTTGGCTATGGCCCCAGCCAAGGTAGAGGTAGTGCTCAAGTGGGAGAGACCACGTACAGTGACAGAGATCCATAGTTTCTTGAGACTGGCAGGCTACTACCGGCAGTTTATCAGGGGTTTCTCGTAGATTGCACGTCCTATGACACAGTTGACCTGGAAGGATGTCCCCTTTTCTTGGACAGATGCTTGTGAGGCATGTTTCCAGGAGTTGAAGGAGAGGCTGACTTTGGCTCCTGTGCTTACCATCCCAGACAGCAGTGGTGGTTTCATTGTGTACACGGGCGCCTCCTTGCAAGGGTTAATGGGTGTGCTCATGCAGCGGGGTCACGTTGTCGCTTACGTTCACGGAAACTGAAGCCCCATGAGCATAGCTACCCTACCGACAACCTAGAGCTGGCAGCTATCATCTTCGCGTTGAAGACTTGGAGGCACTACCTGTAGGGTGAGACTTTTGAGATATTCATGGACCATAAGAGCCTCAGGTATTTGTTTGATCAGAAGGAGCTTAACATGAGACAGAGACGTTGGTTAGAGCTCCTAAAAGACTATGACTGAGCATCTCCTACCACCCAGGGAAGGCCAACGTGGTAGCTAATGCCTTAAGCCGGAAGGCGCTCGCCTACTTGGCCAGTTTATAGGCACAGAGTTGGAGACTCATGGAGGAGATGGGCAGTTGGCGACCCCTAGAGTTACTGGGGCACTGTGGGGCAGTAACTGTGACACGACAGACGAGGCCAGAGCTGATAGATCGCATCATCATAGGACAGATGGCAGACCCGTACCTACATTCGTTGCGTGACAGAGTACGGTCAGGGAACCCTAGAGACTTCTCCTTTACTGACGAGGTACTGTGCATGAGGGGGCGTATGTGCGTTCCCAAGGATGAGGAGTTGTTGAGAGAGCTCCTGGATGAGGCACACGGTTCCAGGTTCACCATACATCCCAGGAACACAAAGATGTATCATAATCTGAGACGTGATTTTTGGTGGAGGGGGATGAAGCAGGATGTAGGTGAGTTTGTGCAGCAGTGTTTGGTGTGCCAACAATTGAAGGCCGAACATCAGAGGCCTGCAGGGCCGTTGCAGCCATTTCCAGTGCCAAAGTGGAAGTGGGAGGCATCACCATGGACTTGGTGGTGGGCTTTCCCGTTACCCAGTGAGGACACGACGCAGTCTGGGTGATTGTAGACAGATTGACGAAGATTGCACGTTTCTTGCTGATTTGAGTCACCTTGGGACCAGCATAGTTGGCTGAGAGATATATTCGCGATGTGGTACGTCTACACGGAGTTCCACGTGAGATTGTATCTGCCCGGGATACCCATTTTACGTCCCAATTTTGGGTTGAGTTTCAGCAGGCTTTGGGGACACGATTGAGGTTCAGCACGGCGTACCACCCCCAGACGGACAGACAGTCGGAGTGCACGATACAGACGCTTGAGGACCTTTTGTGTGCCTACGTACTGCATTGGAGGGGCTCTTGGGAGGAGCACTTGCCACTGGCAGAGCTTGCATATAATAACAGCTATCACTCGAGTATCGACATGGCACCCTATGAGGCTCTGTACGGACAGAGGTGTACTGCACCCTTGAGTTGGGTTGAGGTGGGGACCAAGTGGGAGGTTGGCCCCAGGCTGATCGGCAGAGTTAGGAGGTGGTTGAGCAGATTCACAGACGGCTTCACATTGTCAGGAGCAGACAGAAGAGCTATGCCGATCGGAAGCGCAGAGAGGTGCAGTTCGAGGTTGGGGACCACGTCTTTCTACGTGTTTCGCCCATGAAGGGCCTGCAGTGTTTTGGGGTGAAAGGGAAGCTCGTACCAAGGTTTGTGGGGCCCTTTGAGGTCCTGGAGCGGGTAGGACCCGTTCCTTACAGTCTTGCCCTTCCTCCCCAGCTTTTTGGTGTGCACGACGTATTCCACGTGTCCAACCTCAGGAAGTACGTCGCCGATCCCAGTCACATTCTGAGCCACGAGAGTGTCGAGGTGGGTGACGACCTGACTTACGCCGAGCGACCACTGCAGATACTAGACAGAGCCGTCCGGAGTTTGAGACAGAAGCAGGTACCCCTGATGAAGGTCTTGTGGAGGATCCAAAGGTACAAGGAGGCTACCTGGGAGCCTGAGGCGGCGATGCGAAAGCGGTACCCGGAGCTTTTTGAGGGAATGTCTTTTCGGAACAGCTTCAGTCTCTTTAAGTTTGTTATGCGTATGTTGTTCTTTGTCCGCACCCTAGCTAGCTCAAGTTTGGGGGATGAAACTTCCTTTAAGTTTGTTATAATGTTATGACCCGTGATGTTTGAGCCTTTTAAGATGTCTGGACTTTAGGTCAGACGTCTGGGAAGACGTTTAGACTGTGGGTCAGACGTCTAGTCAGATGGGACGTCTAGTCAGACGTCTGGACACATTCCCAAAAGTCTGAAAATCGAAAATCTTGGATACGAACTCGCATCTGCGCGCGTGCTGCGCGTAGACAGTACCCCTCATCTTTTCCCTCCTCTCTCTTCCGCCCCAGCAAAACCCTAAACACCAACCTTATATAAACCCCTCCTCCACCTTCATTTCCCTCACTTCCCAGCCACCTTCCCTCTTCCCTCCAACGAGAGAGGCAGTGCAAGCGAGAGCGCAGGAGTTGTGTGAGAAGGAGAGGAGGAGCAGCATGAGAAGGAGAGGAGGAGTTGAGCTTGCGAGCTTGCATGGGAGCTCAACGGTGAGTGCACGGCCGGAGTGGAGCGTGTGCGAGGCGGAGGAGAGCATCGGGGAGGTCCTCCCCGACACTGCTGTAGCTGGAGCTGCAGGTGAGAGGACGCGGCGCGACCACGTGCGGCGTGAGAGGGAGGAAGCAAATTCTAATTCTGGGATTTTCCCAGAATCAGACGTCTAGAGCGATGTCCAAACGACGGAGCCGACATCTGGAGGAGGTTCCAGACGTCTAAGGAGGAAGTCTCACGAAGGTACGTCCCATTGCAGATACGGCCATGCAGGCCGCTCTGCCGATACCCCTTTTTGCATGCTGTTTTGAGAAGATTGGATATCTGCGTGCAGGATTCGCTTCAAGAAGGCATGGGACACACCCTCCCATGCTTTTCAGACATCTGGGCGACATACTAGACAACGGGGAGCGCTTCCATACGTCCGGAGAGGTGGTCGGACATCCGGAGCTGGGTCCAGACGGTTTAGAAGAGTTCCTGGACGTCTGAGGATTGGCACAGGGTGATGCATGGCTTTCACTCAACTCAGTAATTAAGTTAACTTTACTTAATTAAGAGTAGAAAAAGTCACTTAGGTTAACTCAAAATTGTGTCAGTTGTGTTGTATAGAGTCGAATTAACCTAACATTTTAGAAATTTTTACTGGTTGAGTCCAGGTCGTTCGCTGGGAGGTATAATTTTTTCTAAATTCATCAATTATCTTTTATTTTCTTTATAAGTTTAGGAGGTATAACTAAGTTGATTTTATGAGCATGAATTTTGCTAAGATATTAATTAAAATGAAGTAATATGCAAAATCCCATAAGAGAACATATTTACTCAAAATGATCTACTTTATTAACAAGTAAACATGTTAGTTTTCCAATTTTATTTCAAAAGAAATTAAGGCAATAAGAGTTCTTTTATTAAAACATGCCTTACAATTAAGACAAATTCAAAGAAATTAAAGAAATAAAACTTCATTTCTTCAGCCTCTATTTACTTATTCTTCTTTCTCTTCTTTTCCTTTTATTCTCTATCTCGAGCTCTCTTTCTTACCTCTCTTCTTCTACTCTTCTGCTCCTGCCTTCTTCTTCTCTTCCTGCCTCTTATTCTCTTCCCCTTAGCTTTCTTCTTAGTTCCCTTAGTAGTGCCTGTTCTCCTTTCTTTCCTTTGCCTTCAACTCAACACTTAGCATTTAACGATCGGCTCTTCTTTTCCTTAAGCTTTCTTTTCAACCATCAGTTGAACCATGTTTTTTTTCATTTTAACCAAAAATTATTTTATTTGCGACGAGGTCCTTTCGAGGATACGCAACACCCTGAGATCAGGGTGGGACCAGACCCTACTCGGTCCTCGCCTGATCTCATTTAGGTTCGATTTCGATTTATTTATCGGTACATACTTTTGAGCCGACCTGGCTCAACCGACCTCCCAGGCCTCGCCCTCCCAGGGCACACTCGCTCACGCCCACTCGGGCGCACACCTGTAGGCACACAAGCCCGCACACACACACAGATATGCTCAGATAAGTTCAGAATGCTCAGATCGGTAACTGGTGCGCTGAGCGCTAACGACTGAACGGCCTGTGCAACAAATCACTTTTGTTCCCATGTGTGCGCTCATGAATTGATGATGTGGGACTATGTTCCCCCTTTCCAGACCCAACTTCAACGGATCATATCTCCCAGCTCAGAACTCCAAATCATTCAAGGCTTGTTGGAAAGCTCTAAGGTAGATCTACACAATTGCAGGGTCAATTTAAGGTTTAGAGGATGTTTTCCTCTTCAATTTGAAGAGTGAAATAAGGGGTTCCTACAGGTTAAAAATTGTCTAGAAGTGGAAATTAACTTCACAGAGTCCTAAGATGGACTTTTCTCTCTCATTTAAAGGTCTGAATAGTGTATATAAATGATTCCGCAGCTGCTAGAGTAGTCTTAAGCTCTCAAGACCTTCGGGAACAGTATAAAAGCCCTACACTTCCTTGAAAGCTTCAGAGAAAGCAATTTCTAACTCTGATATGTACAACAGACACTTAAAGACATTGCTAATCAATTTCAACAATTTCCAAGGATTAAAACTAACTGATCTGGGTAAGATTCAAGTTCAAATCTCATCTAAATGACACTACCATCAGTTTGGGTTTAAAAACAACCCAAACTGACAGAGTTCAAATTTTTACTAAATATCAAATCTGAGCTCACTTAATTCACTCTAAGACCATCAACAAGATCCTAGAAACAACTTAAACTCATCAATTCCTCATATCAAGCTCAGAACTCCATAATCAAACTCAGTTTTACTGTGAAGGCACAAAAATTTGACATTCTGTTCAAAGCCTTCTTCCAAAAAATTAAAACCTCAAATCAAGTTCTTTCAACATCAAGAATTTGCTTAGCCTCTTAGATAGATGTTCTAACTAATATTTCTAGGGTTTCAAGCTTGCCGCCTGAACTTCAAAATGACTTTGTTCATCAGAGAATTCTAAGAGTTGTGACAGTGATTGAAAGATAGAAATGAACCGAAGGATTAACACTGATGCTTTCAGACTTCTTAAACAGGACTAGAACCTATCTGTCGCTCATCTCCAACTCTGTCGGAGTTGGAGAAGATGAAGACTTAACAACTCCAGACATTAAAATCTCAATTTAAATACCTCAGCACAATCAGTGATCCTCAAATCATTGATCTGGAGTTTCTCAACAAATTTTAAAGGCTGAAGCACAGATTTGGCTCGCCGGAGCTCGTCGAAGCATTCGGTGAGTCCAGAAAATATGTAAACTGTGTACAGATTGTTTAAACTTACCATTTTTAATCTAAAAAGGATCCTAAGGTTGCAAGGAACATCAGGATCACATTTAATTCCTCATTATCTCTTTATTTGTAAGATTTGACAATGAATTTATTTTGAATGAAAATTGAGTTGGTTGAGGCATGGGACTTGATCTCCCACTCAATTGAGTGGTTGAGAAAAGTCAACAGATGTCTGTGATACTAATTATATATTTAATTAATGATTTGAACTACTCCTGAGCCGCCATTGACAGCAAGCTCAGGAGCTAAATTAGATTTGGACGTTTAGGTTATATGTGATATTTATATGCATTATAGTGTCGATTAGGGTCCATAAGTGATGGATAGATGATGAAAGATCCTATGAAGGTGGAATTCGCTTGACTACTATCACCATAGACAGTAACAATAGTAGGTGGAGGTGAAATTGATTTAGGCGATTAGGTGATTCAATTAAGTGATTAAGTGCATTAGAAATGATCGTGGAAGATAAAGGAAGGTGGACAGCGATTTCCAAAGATGAAATTAAGGCTCCGGCGAGCTCAAGGAGCTCGCCAGAGTCGAAGAAGATAACACTAAAATTCTAAAATTACATCTAATCTAACTAACTATCTAACTAACTAAGCTAACCTACTCCTACTCCTAATCTACTATTACCTGGACGAAGGGGTCAATAGGGTTCCATCGAAGGTTCATAGCAGACGACGAAGTCAGAGGGCTTCAGGAAGATCTCCGGCGGGCAAATGTGAGGTGAAGCAGAGGATTCCTTGGGTCGGTGCCTGTGTCAGAGACGCGGCAGACCATGGTGGATCTCCTCGGCTGATTAGAATGGATGGAGGAAGTCAAAAAGTGAGATGGAGAGTCGCCGGAGTTTTGGATGAATAGCTTATCGAAGTCAGCTACAGTGTTAGAAGAGGGAAGGGAGCCAACTTGAGTTAAATTTGAGGGGTGAGGGGGTATTTATAGTAGTTGGCGACGAAGAGAGTGGCGGGGTATGGCTGAAGAAGGAGCTTGAGGAGCTTAACCTCTGACGTCGTCTCCGACGACGGTGAGGTTATCTCCCACTGGAAATTAGGATTTCCGGTTAATCCAGACCGGTGGATGAAGAGGAGGTGGTGAGCGCAAGATGCAAGAGCTTGGACAAAGAAGAGTGATGTCGGCAGGGCGTTAATCGCGTGGTGGCGTGACTCTCCGTCGCCAGCCGTTCATTTGGCTGAAGAAGAAGAAGAAGAAGAAGGAAAGGGACTTAAATGTAATAAAACTTAAGGACCTGTCTGGAAATAAGGACCCGATTGCAATGAATATTAAGGACCAAAATGTAAACCCAGGTTTTGAAGGTTTATTTTAACTTAGATCTTTTTCAACTTTTTATATATGTTAGTAAATAAGGTAAATATTATGTTTACACCTTGAATTTACATTTTTTACCTTTTTAGATTAATTTATTACATTAAGTAAAATTACTTAAGTTATTATATACTTAGGTTTACATTAAGTTTAAGTTACTTAACTTATTAATTAAGGAAATGGTTAATAGGATTTCGATTCAAATTATTAATTAAATTATTAATAATGTTAATTGAATGATAAAATGTCATTTTTAACTTATTTTAAGGTCCTTTATTAAATATCCCTTATTCTATAATTAACCCTTATAAATTCATAATCTTCTCTAATTAACTAGGAAGACTAGTTAATTAAGGGTAATTAGAGATCATGATGAGTGTCTCATCATACCCCCAAGCCAAAGTTTTGTTAGTACCTAGCAAAATTAACTAAGACTATGATGATTTAAAGCACTTAGGTTTAAATTATTATAAATAGTAACTATGTAGAGGAAAGCTTAAGTCAGAAATTTTTAAGTTTAATATAAATGATTAATGTATAGAGCACTAATGAAAATTTTCTTACTTAGACCTATACTTATAAAATTTTCCAAAACACACTTAAAATAATTTGTAAACAAGAATTTTACTCTGAATTAGAATTCTTCAAAAATCTCTTAATCTTTGTAACTATTCTTAACTCAAATTAGAATACAAAGTGTTTTATGGAAACAAAACTTAAAAATTAAGAATTAAATTTTAACTCAAAAACTCAAATAGATTTAAGTCAATCCTTTGTTTATGACATTTGACTTTTATCAATATAAGTTTAAGCAAATTAACCAGATACTCATTATTAATCAAACTTAGAGAAGTAAAACTCTAATTTACTAGCTTACAACACTAAAGAATAACTTCTAGACCTAGGATTCTGTCAATTCTTCTCCTTTAGGTCTCAACTTAAAATCTTCAAAACCCAATTTTTTAGGCTTCACTGCCCAATACCAAGGTTCAGTAACTACGATTTTAAAACATCTGTGCAAAGTGAAGAGAATTGTCCTAAAAACATCCAAAGTTGCAAAAATCCAGATCTTAAGGCATCAATTTCCAATCCCAATTATTCCAATTCAAGCCTTTGGCTTAGCCTTACTCAAGTTTGGTTACTTTCTCCTCACCATTTTTCTATCTGAGGTCAACACTTTTTGTGTATATCTCCCCGGTGGACCACTGGGTCTCTTATGCCTAATTTTTTTTCTCTTTTTCTATAGGCTAGAACACCAATTTGTAGTGATGTGTTCTTTTTATTTGATGGAAGGAAGGGTAGCATCCATTTGTAACGAGATGGTTTTATTTATTTATGGAAAAATTGCATAAGCACCCATTTATAACGAGGCACTTAACTGCAGGGTGTTTTATTTATTTTTTTCTTTTTCTTTCTTTTTCTTTTCCCCCCTTATCATTTTTCTTACTAACTTTATTCTCCAAATCCTTTTTCTAGGTGAGTGGCACATCCTTCACCCTTTCAAGAACCGGCCCACGGAAATTCTTGGACTAAAGAGGATTCGAAACTGATCTCTTAACCTCTGTGTTTTCGCGGTCTCAAATGCCAACAAGACAATTCTATGTGCGTGAATTTAGAAGTTTAGGTTACTTATCTCTCAAACCAGAGCTTGCATAACAAAGCCCTTCACTCTCAAGTTCTTCAAATTCTTAGTTTCCTCCTATAGTATCTGTCAAGACAAAATTTACAAAGTCTAGTTATTTATCTCTAGCCTGTAAGTTTTGTAAACTAAAATTCTACTAACTCTCTATTTAATTAACTCTGAATATCTGGTCTTTTTACTTAACTTTATGATAAAATCAAATTTTCAAAAAGCAAAAGGATTTAATCTAATCGATTAGAAAGTTATAATTTAATTCCAAAACTTAAGTTTAAATTGTTTTATTTTTTGAAACATTGAGGATTGCTATCATGAGCTAATAGCAATCCGGAGGGTAGAAGTGTGTTAAGTTTAAATCTTAACATACTTAGTTTCTTAATTCAAGGTAAGAATAGAAAAATAAATCTTTAAAAGATTTAAAAGATTCCTTATTCAAATAAAACCTTGTTTTAAAAATTTTAAATACAAAAGTGTGTTTTTACAAAATTTTTAAGTAAAATCTAATTAAGAATTGAATGCTCTTAGATACTCTATATATATTCTATATACATTTTAAACTTCTGACCTAAAAGAAAATTAAGCTCTTAATTATAATATATATATACTCTTCTTCTTTTCTTCTTTATTAAAAATGAATATACCCCTCTTATTATTTTTATGAGTTTTCTTTTTCAAATTTTTTTGGATTTATATATTTTTATTTTTATGTATATAAGATTTTTCAATTTTTATGAATTTTTTTCAAAAAATTTTCAAATTTTTATGAAATTTTTTATTTTTTTAAAATTTTTATCATTTTTAGATTTTTTTTAATTTCGTGGATATTTAATTTTTATGTGTTTTTATTTTTTACCCCACACTTAAAGTGAAAATTTCAATTCAACACCCCCAAGTCAAAATTTTACAATGTCCTCATTGTAAGAAGGGTGGAAAGATATTACACTTCATTTAGTATAAGGTGATGGAAGGAGTCGAAAAGAGGAGATTAAAAATCTTTGTGCGGACGATTTCAAGTCTGACCAAAGGTCGGAGTGGTCAATCGGACTAAATGAAAGTAATCAGTGAAATATGAAGTGAAATTTTAAAGTAAGTGTATAAGAAAATCAAAAAGATGAAAATAAGAAACAATTATATACAAGTGTGGTGGATGGATAGAAAAACCCTAGTGGAGCCTGTAACATTCTCCAACAAGACCCAAAGGATGTGATTCCAAGAAAGGTTTAGGACATTGACCATTGACTTTGAAGGGTTGATCCTTGTTAGGTTCAGTGATTTCGACAGCTCCGTTGTCGAAGACTCTAACTACAATAAATGGCTCTTGCCATTTAGACCTAAGTTTACTAGGGAAGAGCTTCAAACGGGCATCAAATAACAACACCTTCTGACCAGGAGCAAAGGATTTGCGGGAAATGAATTTGTCGTGGAAGGCTTTAAGCTTCTCCTTATATAGCTTTGAACTTTCATAGGAATCATGACGTAATTCCTCGAGTTCACTAAGCTGTAACCTACGATTTTCACCAGCCTTCAGGAGGTCTAAATTACAGGCTTTAATCGCCCAATAGGCCTTGTGTTCAATTTCTACAGGAAGATGACAAGGTTTCTCGTAAACAAGTCAGTATGGTGACATGCCTATTGGTGTTTTGTGGGCAGTCCTATAAGCCCACAAAGCCTCATCTAAACAGGAAGACCAATCCTTCCTATCGGGTCAGATTGTCATTTGAAGGACCTTTTTGATCTCCCAATTAGAGATCTCAGTTTGCCCATTATTTTGGGGATGATAAGGTGTAGAAATACGATGTGTAACCCCATATTTTCTAAGTAAATGTTTACACTGGGCGTTAATAAAATGGGAACCGCCGTCAGAAATAATAGAATAAGGTACCCCAAAACGAGCGAAAATGTGACTCTGTATAAAAGGAATGACAACTCGATGATCATTTGTGCATGTGGGTATGGCTTCAATCCAACAAGAAACATAGTCTACAGCAAGTAAAATATAATGGAAGCCAAAAGAGGATGGAAACAGACCCATAAAATCTATGCCCCGTATGTCAAAGATTTCACAGACTAGAATCGGGTTCAAAGGCATCATGTTTTTTCGAGACATGCCATCAAGTGTTTGGCAGCGACTACATGCCTTACAATAAGTCTGAGAATCAGTAAATAATGTGGGCCAATAAAACCCACATTGCAAAACTTTTGCAGCGGTCTTTCTACCAGAAAAGTGACCACCACAGGCCTGGTCATGACAAAAAGATAGGATAGAATCAATATCAGAAGAGGTTACACAACGCCTGATGATTTGATCATTACAAAGTCTAAAAAGATATGGCTCTTCCCAAAAATAGTATTTGGCTTCTGCTTTGAGTCGTGATTTGCGATTCCCGTCCCAGTCTGGTGGGAATTTATGTGTAACCAAATAATTAACAATATCTGCATACCAAGGAAGATCTGTGGATATAGTCAAAAGATGTTCATCAAGGAAGCGTTCTGTGATTGGTGGAGATGATTCAATTGTATCAGAAGGAAGATGGGAAAGATGATCTGCAACAACATTTTGCCTACCCGCCTTATCACGAATTTTTAGGTCAAATTCTTGCAAAAGCAAGATCCATCTGATCAACCTAGGTTTCGTATCCTTCTTAGATAGAAGGTGTCGAATAGATGAGTGATCAGAGTATACTATGATTTGAGATCCGAGTATATAAGATCTAAACTTTTCTAATCCAAATACTATTGCTAGTAACTCTTTCTCTATAACTGTGTAATCCCTTTGTGTCTCATTCAATGTTTTACTAGCATAGTAAATTACCACCGGATTCTTCTCAATTTTCTATCCTAAAACAGCTCCTATTGCATAATCTGATGCATCACACATGATTTCAAATGGTAAATCCCAATTAGGTGGTTGCAAAATTGGAGCCTGTGTAACTCTGTCTCTCAAAGTTTTAAATGCTAAAATACACTCCTCATCCATCTCAAAAATTACATCCTTTGTGAGGAGGTTTGTGAGTAGTCGAGCAATTTTTGAAAAATCAAGGATGAATCTTCTATAAAATCCCACATGCCCGAGAAATGATCTAATGCCTTTGATTGAGTCAGGGATTGGAAGATTTGCAATTTGATTGATCTTGGCTCGATCTACTTGAATACCTCGCTCGGATATGAGGTGACCAAGTACTATGCCCTCTAGAATCATAAAATGGCTCTTCTTCCAACTAAGGATAAGGTTTACCTCAATGCATCTTTTTAGAACCTTCAACAAATTATCCAAGCAAATATCAAATGTTTCCCCGAAGACTGAAAAATCATCCATAAAAACCTCCATATATTCACCCACCATTTCGGTAAAAATGGCTAACATGCAACGCTGAAAAGTTGTGAGTGCGTTGCAAAGCCCAAATAGCATTCTTCAAAAAGCAAAGGTTTTGAAGGGACAGGTGAAAGTCATTTTCTCTTGATCTTCGGGATAAATTGCAACTTGATTATATCCGGAGTAACCATCTAAAAAGGAGAACCTATTACCAGCTAATCTCTCAAGGATCTGATCAATGAATGGTAAAGGAAAATGGTCCTTCTTTATAACAGAATTCAGTTTTCGATAATCAATACAAACCCCCACGAATTCGCAATTCGTGTGGGAATGGTTTCTCCAAATTCCGTTTTGATTATGGTGAGTCCTGCCTTTTTGGGTACCACTTGAATTGGACTCACCCAAGGGCTATCAGATATAGGATAGATGATATCAGCATCAAGCCACTTGATTATTTGTTTCTTAACGACCTCCTTTAGATTAGGGTTTAGGCGTCTTTGAGCTGCACTTGAAGGTCGTGCCCCATCTTCAATATAGATGTGATGAGTAAAAAATTGGGGCTAATCCCAGTGAGATCATGTAATGTCCACCCAATTGCCTTCTTGTGATCTCGAAGAACTTTGATCAATTTGGATTCTTGTGATTCAGAGAGATGAGAATTAACTATTACAGGATATGTTTGATCAGATTCGAGATATACATATTTAAGATTATCAGGCAATGGTTTCAATTCAAGCATAGGAGTTGAATCAATAGCAGGATTTGTGGCGGGATTTTCAATTGTGAAAAGTGATTCAGATTCAGAGTCAAATTCGGGATTGAGTAGAGATTCCAATAACGTTTCATTGCTTTGAGGGTATGGGATATCAAAAGATGTGCTTTCTAGTTCTAGAGAACTAATGTCATCCTCAAAAACTTCTATTGATTTTATTTCCTCAATCCATTCACAATCAAATCCACTATAAGCTTTAAATATATCTAACTTAATTGTCTTCTCCCCAAATTTCAATTCAATCTTTCCTGATTCACAATCAATGTTCGCTTTTGCAGTAGCCAAAAAGGGTCTTCCTAAGATAATTGGGGTGTCTTTAATGTATTCGGGTACTTCCATATCAAGAACAATAAAATCTACAGGGATGTAAAAATCCCGAACTCTTACAATAACATCCTCCAACATTCCTTTTGGTGACTTAATAGATCGATCAGCTAATTGTAAAGTCACATTGGTAGACTTAAGGCTTTCTATTTGAAAGTGTTTTACCAAAGAGAAAGGAATGAGGTTAATAGAAGCTCCTAAATCTAGGAGGACTCTATTAAAACACTGACCCCCAATTATACAGGAAATAAATGGAAATCCTGGGTCTTTCTTTTTCAAAGGAAGCATACTTGAAATAATAGAGCTCACTTGCTCTGAAAGTACAATAGTGCTTCCTTTCTTCGACTTACGCTTAGGAGTACACAATTCCTTAAGAAATCTCGTGTAAGTCGGGATGTGTTTAATAGCATCTAGGAGTGGGATATTAATTTGTACCTGTTCAAAAATCTTAATCAAATCTTCATCTAATGTAACAGGTTATTTTTGTTTCCTAGTTTTCTTCAAAGCTTCTGGGAATGGGACGTGGGCTTCCTGTTCTACTGAGGTGTTATCCTGATCTCGAAAATTAACGAGAATTGCAGGATCGGGTTCTGCATCTCTTCCAAGTGTAGAAATAGGGGTTAATCTAGATGTACTAGGGTCTTGGGATAGGTTCCTTGGAAAAACTGGATCCCTAGAGGAAGTTCCACGGTGGGTTGTAACAGAGTTAATACCTGCATGAGAAGAAGAAGCAGCTGAAGAAGAAGATGCTTGTGAATTTTGGAAAGATAGATCATTAATTAATGGTTGATTTGCAACTGATTGTTGCTGATTTGGATACTCAAAATCAACATTAAAAATAAGTGGATTCAAATTTTGATTCAGATTTGGATTCAAGGGTAATTGATTAAGAAGATGGACATGTCCCTGATTCGGATTTTGAACTCCCGGGTGTTGTCTTTGCTGGATATTCCTAGGGTTTGGAATTGGCTAGGATGGAAGGGTCCCTAGCTAACAAGATTCAGCTAACTGCATGATTTGACCTTTAAGATCAGCTAATTCTACTGAACATTGTCGTTGGACTTCAGCAAGAGCTTCAGCATTTTGTCGCTAGCTCTCAGTCACAGCTCTCAAAATTTGGTCTAGCTGTGAATCTCTATTTGGCCCTACGGGATTTTGCGAACACACATAAAATGGCCTCGCATTGTGTTGCTGAAACGACAATGTAGGCGGGTTTTGTCTGGTCTGAGTCAGATATGATGGTCTTTGTGTATGGTCAGACCAAGAAAAATTAGGGTGATTACGCCATCTAGGATTATAGGAATTTGAATATGAGTTTGATCTTGGTGTGTATCCCTAAATGGCATTCAAGTCAAGAGGATAAGGCATGTTTTCTGCAACAGGAAAGGGTGCGGAAAAGGGTGGGTAAGATTGTAGGACAAAGGTCCCTCCTTGGGTTGGTGAAGGAGCAGATAGAAAACCCAAGGAAGATGGATCTCTAGAATCCAGATTATTCACAAATTCCCTCCCCGTGGGAATTTGCGAAAAAGGTGAGTACGCGGGATTCGTAACAAGTAGAGACATAAGAGTCTTCATTGTGTTTCAAACCTTGTCGAGATGCTTTGCTACGATATCGAATTTGTCCAGTTTTTCTGCAATAATCTCTAAATCCTTTGAATTGGACGGATTACCAATCTCATGAATGCCCTTATGCAGATATTGATGATTCGTATTTGCACCCCGCGTGAATTGCGACATTGATGCATTATTGATCGAGTTTTCTACCATCCCTTCAAATAATTCTGAGGCAGATTCTGCGTCGCGATTTAGAAAATTCCCTCCACAAGAGGCATCGACTAGATTGCGAATGCCCTCTTGTAATCCATAGTAAAAGATATGCATGAGTTGCCAACGAGGGATGTCATGATGTGGGCATTTCCTTTGCAATTCATGAAAATGTTCCCACGCTTCATGAATTGGTTCTCCTTGGTTTTGATTGAAAGTAGTAATAGCTCGCCTTAAAGCATTGATTCGACCAATAGGAAAGAATTTCTTCAAAAATGCGGATTCAAGTTCAGCCCAAGTTGAGATTGGTCTTGCTATAGTTCTATACCAATATGTTGCTTTATCTTTAAGGCTAAAAGAGAACATTTTCATTAGTAGGATTTCCCTATTTTGATTTCGAGGACCAAGAGTTTGGGATAGATTTTTAAGATCTTCAATATGTTGAAATGGATCCTCGAATGCAAATCCGTGAAAGTGAGGGATTAAATCTATAATTTTTGACTTTAATTCAAGATCATTTTCCCTAATAGGTATCCTAACATTAAGCTCTACTTGTGCATTAGTTGGGTTATAATAATCTCTAAGTAGAGGCCATGAATGATTGATTGGTAAATCAGGGTTTTTAAAACCCGCCTCAGGTCGAGGTGGAGACGGGTTTAAAGAGTCTGCAAATTGTTTAAGGCTGCTATTAATAAATTGATTTGTCTAGTTTGCTCTAGCATCCTAAGATTCTGGTTCAAGAGCGCCTCATGAACATCAAAAGGCGGCATCTCCCCCTGACCAGAAGAAGAAGGGATCTCGGGATTAAGATTCTACATTTGATCCATAGAAGTAGATGGATCAGATGGGAAAACCATTGGTTGCTTATCTGCAACCGGCCTAGGATCACCTGTCAACGGTGGTGCAAGAGGCGGATGCAACGATCGCCTCCCATCCATAAAATGGAAAATAATGTGCAAGTGCACACACACACCACCAATAAAACAGCGGCACAAACAAAACCTACAAAACAGTGCAAAAGACGTGGGTTTTGCTCTTCTTTCAAAGGAAAGAAGAGATTCCTAAGATACGTAAAGTAATTTGATGCAAACAAATAGAGTAACAGTATCAAAATATGCATCCTAATCTGTGTCTACGCAGGTGCGTACCTTAAAGCTCAAAGGTCTAAGGTCTAGGATCGAGACCGCTCACTACTAGCTCCCTGGGGCTCTAGTAGTGAGACAAACTTGTTGATCTTTAACCAAAGCCCTAAGAGGTGCAAAGAGGAGAGATAGAAACATAGACTTGTGTGACTCTAGTGATCGTGTTGTGTGCACGATAGCATGCAACAGACGATAGCAATATAAAAACCTGCATGCATTCTGCAATCAGATTTAAGTCACAATTCTTGCTTCCTCTTTTTAGTTAATCTTTTACAAAAATATATCAAGTAAACTACAATGGCCACTTTTTTTTAGATTTTTTCAAAAAAAGAATTTATGATCTTTTTAATTCTCAAAGGACTGGGATCTACGTGGGTTTTCTTGTGTTTTCCCGCTGATGCGAGAAAAACAGTTTAAAAATTCCCAAGTCAGATCGCTCTAATTACTAGCAGATAATGCACTCCTAAGAGTGTATACCTATAATATGCTGCTGCTAGTCAGAAAAAGATGTATTTTTGTATTTTTTAATTTTTTAAAATGCAACAGAATAAAAGACTAAGAAATACTCACAAAAAATCAAAAACAGCAACACTGATTCCCGCCTTCTCCTGAGATTACCCGTGAAGGTAAACCTGAAAAGAAGACGGAAAATAGAAACAAAAATAAAACAAAACAAAACAAAATACAACTAATTAGAACAAAAGTTACTAAAAACAAAAATATATTACAAATACCTCCTAATTAGACAATTAAACCAACTAAATTCTAATGAATTAAAAATATTGGCTCCTCGGCAACGGTGCCATTAAAATGATGTTTGGACGAAGCAATGCCAGGGAATATTTTGATGAGTGAAATGAGGCAAAATATTACCTCCTCGACAACGGTGCCATTAAAATGATGCGTGGCTTTCACTCAACTTAGTAATTAAGTTAATTTTACTTAATTAAGAGTAGAAAAAGTCACTTAGGTTAACTCGAAATTGTGTCGGTTGTGTAGTATAGGGTCGAATTAACCTAACATTTTAGAAATTTTTACTGGTTGAGTCCAGGTCGTTCGCTGGGAGGTATAATTTTTTCTAAATTCATCAATTATCTTTTATTTTCTTTATAAGTTGAGGAGGTATAACTAAGTTGATTTTAAGAGCATGAATTTTGCCAAGATATTAACTAAAATGAAGTAATATGCAAAATCCCATAAAAGAACATATTTACTCAAAATGATCAACTTTATTAACAAGTAAACATGTTAGTTTTCCAATTTTATTTCAAAAGAAATTAAGGCAATAAGAGTTCTTTTATTAAAACATACCTTACAATTAAGACAAATTCAAAGAAATTAAAGAAATAAAACTTCATTTCTTCAGCCTCTCTTTACTTATTCCTCTTTCTCTTCTTTTCCTTTTATTCTCTATCTCTAGCTCTCTTTCTTACCTCTCTTCTTCTGCTCTTCTGCTGCTACCTTCTTTTCTTCCTGCCTCTTATTCTCTTCCCCTTAGCTTTCTTCTTAGTTCCCTTAGTAGTGGATGTTCTCCTTTCTTTCTTTTGCCTTCAGCTCAACACTTAGCATTTAATGATCGGCTCTTCTTTTCCTTAAGCTTTCTTTTGAACCATCAATTGAACCGGGTTTTTTTTCTTTTTAACCAAAAATTATTTTATTTGCGGCGAGGTCCTTTCGAGGATATACAATACCCTGAGATCAGGGTGGGACCAGACCATACTTGGTCCTCGCCTGATCTCATTTAGGTTCAATTTTGATTTATTTATCGGTTCATACTTTCGAGATGACCCGACTCAACCGGCCTCCCAAGCCTCGCCATCCCAAGGCACACTCGCTCACGCCCACTCAGGCGCACACCCACAAGCACACAAGCCTGCACACACACACAGATATGCTCAGATAAGTTCAGAATGGTCAGATCGGTAACCGATGCGCCGAGCGCTGACGACTGAACGGCTTGTGCAACAAATCACTTTTGTTCCCATGCACGTGCTCGTGAATTAACGATGTGGGACTATGTTCCCCCTTTCCAGACCCAACTTCAACCGATCATATCTTCCAGCTTAGAGCTCCAAATCAAGTGATTCAAGGCTTGTTGGAAAGCTCTAAGGTAGATCTACACAATTGCAGGGTCAATTTAAGGTTTAGAGGATGTTTTCCTCTTCAATTTGAAGAGTGAAATAAGGGGTTCGTACTGGTTAAAAATTGCCTGGAAGTGGAAATTAACTTCATAGAGTCCTAAGATGGACTTTTCTCTCTCATTTAAAGGTCTGAATAGTGTATATAAATGATTCCACAGCTGCTAGAGTAGTCTTAAGCTCTCAAGACCTTCAAGAACAGTATAAAAGCTCTACACCTCTTTGAAAGCTTCAGAGAAAGCAATTTCTAATTCTGATATGTACAACAGACACTTAAGGGCATTGCTAATCAATTTCAACAAGCTCTAAGGATTAAAACTAACTAATCTGGGCAGAATTCAAGTTCAAATCTCATCTAAATGACACTACCATCTGTTTGGGTTCGAAAACAACCCAAACTGATAAAGTTCAAATTTTTATTAAATATCAAATCTGAGCTCACTTAATTCACTCTAAAACCATCAATAAGATCCCAGAAACAACTTAAACTCATCAATTCCTCAGATCAAGCTCAGAACTCCATAATAAAACTCAATTTTACTGTGAAGGGACAAAAATTTGACTTTCTATTCAAAGCCTTCTTCCAAAAAATTAAAACCTCAAATCAAGTTCTTTCAACAACAAGAATTTGCTCAGCCTCTTAGATAGATGTTCTAACTAATATTTCTAGGGTTTCATGCTTGCCGCTTGAGCTTCAAAATGACTTTGTTCGTTAGAGAATGCTAAGAGTTATGACAGTGGTTGAAAGATAGAAATGAACCCAGGGATTAACAATGATGCTTCCAGACTTCTTAAATAGGACTAGAACCTATCTGTCACTCATCTCCAACTCTATCCGAGTTGGAGAAGATGAAGACTTAACAACAACTCCATACATTAAAATCTCAATTTAAATACCTTAGCACATTCAATGATCCTCAAATCATTGACCTAGAGTTTCTCAACAAATTTTAAAGACTGAAGCACAGATTTGGCTCGCTGGAGCTCCGGTGAGTCCAGAAAATATGTAAACTGTGTACAGATTATTTAAATTTACCATTTTTAATCTAAAAAGGATCCTGAGGTTGCAAGGAACCTCAGAATCACATTTAATTCCTCATTATCTCTTTATTTGTAAGATTTGACAGTAAATTTATTTTGAATGAAAATTGAGTTGGTTGAGGCACGAGACTTGATCTCCCACTCAATTGAGTGGTTGAGAAAAGTCAACAGACGTCTGTGATACTAATTATATATTTAATTAATGATTTGAACTACTCCTGAGCCGCCATTGACAGCGAGCTCAGGAGGTAAATTAGATTTGGACGTTTAGGTTATATGTGATATTTATATGTATTATAGTGTTGATTAGGGTCCATAAGTGATGGATAGATGATGGAAGATCCTATGAAGGTGGAATTAGCTTGACTACTGTCACCATAGACAGTAACAATAGTAGGTGGAGGTGAAATTGATTTAGGCGATTAGGTGATTCAATTAAGTGATTAAGTGCATTAGAAATGATCGTGGAAGATAAAGGAAGGTGGACAGTGATTTCAAAAGATGAAATTAAGGCTCTGGCGAGCTCAAGGAGATCGCAAGAGTCGTAGAATATAACACTGGAATTCTAAAATTACATCTAATCTAACTAACTATCTAACTAACTAAGCTAACCTACTCCTACTCCTAATCTACTGTTACCTAGACGAAGGGGTCAATAGAATAGGGTTCCGCCGAAGGTTCATAGCGAACGACGAAATCAGAGGGTTTTAGGAAGATCTCCGACAGGCGAATGTGAGGTGAAGCGGAGGATTCCTTGGGTCGGCGCCTGTGTTAGAGACGCAGCAGACCACGGCAGATCTCCTCGGTTGATCAGAATGGATGGAGGAAGTCGGAAAGTGAGATGGAGAGTCGTCGGAGTTTTGGATGAATAGCCTATCGAAGTCAGCTACAGTGTTAGAAGAGGGAAGGGAGCCAACTTGAGTTAAATCTAAGGGGTGAGGGGTTATTTATAGTAGTTGGCAACGAAGAGAGTGGCGGGGTCTGGCCGAAGAAGGAGCTTGAGGAGCTTAACCTCCGGCATCGTCTCTGATGACGGTGAGGTTATCTCCCACTGGAAATTAGGATTTCCGGTTAATCCAGACCGGTGGATGAAGAGGAGGTGGTGAGCGCAAGCTGCAAGAGCTTGGACAAAGAAGAGTGATGTCGGCATGATGGTAATCGCGCGGTGGCGTGACTCTCCATCGCCAGCCATTCATTCGGCTGAAGAAGAAGAAGAAGAAGGAAAGGGACTTAAATTTAATAAAACTTAAGGACCTGTGTGAGAAATAAGGATCCGATTGCAATAAATATTAAGGACCAAAATGTAAACGTAGGTTTTGAAGGTTTATTTTAACTTAGATCTTTTTCAACTTTTTATATATGTTAGTAAATAAGGTAAATATTATGTTTACACCTTGAATTTACATTTTTGACCTTTTTAGATTAATTTATTAGATTAAGTAAAATTACTTAAGTTATTATATACTTAGTTTTACATTAAGTTTAAGTTACTTAACTTATTAATTAAGGAAATGGTTAATAGGATTTCGAGTCTAATTATTAATTAAATTATTAATAATGTTAATTGAATGAGAAAATATCATTTTTAACTTATTTTAAGGTCCTTTACTAAATATCCCTTATTCTATAATTAACCCTTATAAATTCATAATCTTAGCTATTTAACTAGGAAGACTAGTTAATTTGGGATAATTAGAGATCATGATGAGTGTCTCATCACAGGGCTTGAGGTATGACACTGGACACTTTTAAGATATCTAGAAGTTGTTCCAGACGTCTGATTTGAGTCAAAAACGCTATTTTTGACTGTTTAGGGTCCGTTTTCCTCAAATAAGATACCGACGTATTCCTTGTGAATTTCTCTACTTATTAGAAGACTTTCTATAATGTTCTGAATATTCTCTTGTGATTGATCCTTGTGATAGGACCTCGTTCCGTTGCAGGTTCGGGACTTGCTGAGGCACGTGAACCTTCCATTCAAGCCCCAACTACTCTTGGGTTTACTGGTAGAGTGGCTTCCCCTTAATTTAATGAAAACCTAAATGCATGTGTGCAATGAATGATTAGAACCTAGGATATGGCATGAATCATAGGACAAGAAACACTTGAAATGTCTGTAATGGATGATTGAATTGCAGTCTTGAATGAGTAGATAGAATGATAACAATTGCCTGTAAATAAATAACAACTTCCTGTGAAATGTAAAATACTTGTACTAGCAAACTGTTGCATGAAAATTCCTGTTGTATACGTTAAATGACATAATACGAGCTGCATGTATATAAATTGAGAATGGTAATGTGAATGATGTAAATACGAGCTACCTGTGTATAACCAGTGTATGGAAATGTAAACAATAGAAATACGAGCTGCATAGGTATATCCTGAGAATGGAAATAGAAATAATGAAACCTGGTATGGCTTGGCCTGAGGAATATGAGCATGAACCCTATAGGGAATTCGGAGTAGAGCTCATGGAAATAGATGGGATGGATCTAGAAATGTGAGTGGGGAGGTGAGCTGGCCCTTGAGTACGGAGTACCAAGGAGAGCGACTGTCCCCCTGTTTAGTGCAGAGCGGAGCTAGTCGCCCTTGGGTTGGGACCCGGGGTTAGGATTGGCCACTCTGTACTGACTTCTTGGCCCTCGCGTACACAGTACCGGGGAGAGCTACTAGTGTAGGGAGAGAGCTAGCCACCCCACGGGGCCCAGGGTTCAGCTAGCCACCCTACATCGACTTGTTAGGCCCACTAGGCAAACTAAGGTAGTCAGGTGAGGGTGCGCAGACTGTGGAGGGGCGAGACCCCTATTTGGTTCTTAGGGGCTAGACCCCTGTTACTGAGAGGGCTAGGCCCTATACTGGTTCCGTGCTATGCTTTGGGTGCACCCGCTAACGGAAACGACTGACCGCGTGCCAGTGCGAGGTAGCTAGCCGTGCACTTATCGCACGTGCCGTAGTCACTGTTACGTCTGTCCGTGACCTTGGGGTGGTTGACTGGGTGTAGGATCACCACAGGGGACTCTCTCGACCAGGAGAGCACCACGTGTGCCTTCTACTCCTCGGAAAAGACTGCAATCAATATCGTTCCTGCGAGGAACATTCAAGATCAAGAAAGAGACCTGATAAATAAACCAAGTGATGGAAAAGAATAATTAGTAAAGAAAGTAAATGAAAAAGAAACAACAGCTACCTGTCCACTATTACTGCTTTAGTTACTTTGTTGCCACTCTACTCAGCATTTGCTGACTTTGTGTACTCATAACCCTTTTCAGGTCTAGGTGTTGAGCAGCTTGAGCCCACGGCTGTAGAGGGTGCTGGGCCTAGTAGAGTGGCAACCAATATTGACATGCTTTACCATCAAATTTGTCCTTAAATTATGACATTCGCCAAATGTGTTCAATGGGCAAAAACCTACGGTACCCTAAGTAACAGAACTTGTTTTCAAGAAATCTCAGGTAATGAGTATCATCCATACAGATTGTACTAGTGAACTCCATCCTGATAAATTTGCATATGCTGGAAAGTCATTGATTGCCCATAGTAATGCTGTGTGCAACTGGAAGAATTATTTCTTCTGTACATCATATGTTTGAACACCATTGTACCACAAGACTTTCAGTTCATTAATCAATGGCTGGAGATAAGCATTTATTGCATTTCCTAGTTGCTTGGGTCTAGGGACAAGGAGTGTCAACATTATGAATGCAGATCGCATACATAGCCATAGGGGAAGTTGTAAGTTACCATGACCATCTCCATATGGAATATGATGGATACATACTCTTGAATGGGTTGAATCCATCGCTTGCAAGACTTAGTCTCACATTTCGTGCCTCCTCTACAAATAATGTGTGATTCTTGTTAAATCTGTTTCACTCATCAGAATTGTTGAATGACAGATGTGTCCGTCTTTCGATTTATTATCCTGATGCCACGACATAACTTTTGCTATTTTACTGGAAATGAAGAGGTGTTGTAGCCTAGGGATTAATGGAAAATAATGGAGAACCTTCTCCAATTATTACTTCTCACCAGTATTTGTTGACTTACCTACCTTATATCTCTCCTCACCACATTCAAGACAGTTAGTCAACCTTGAGTACTTATTTCTGTACAGGACATAGTCATTACAACAAGCATCAATCTTCTCGCATTTCAATTCGAGCCCAAGTATCTGCTTCTTCACATCATACCATGACTTAGGATACCCAACAGGATTATTCAGCAGATCTCTAATGAATTCCAAAACCTCAGACATTAATTTCGTTGTGGCTCTATTTATCACTTTCATCTGAAACAATTTCAGAAGGAATGACAACTTCAACATTGACGTTATTCCAGGAGTAATAGGTCCTCTTCTGCCTTGACTGCATCGTACAACTCATTACAATCTCGTAATGTCTCATCGTCATCTGCATCCTCATGGTCTACTGCTCTCATATCATAACATTTCATCCAATTCATCTCCTTGATTATCATCACTCCCTTCAAAGGCTTCAATTCTCTCATTTCTAACTTCCCTTAATTGCTTACCAAAAGCTGTCCAATTTACGTAATGTTACCACCAACCGTTACATATCACATGCTCCAAAACTATGTCCCAGTCATAGAAAAACCCATTCAAATAGTGTCTACATGGGCATAAAATCAACTGAAGGAATCCACCTCATCTAAATGTCTTCCTATCATCATGAATGCCCACTCCAGAAATGAAATCACTCCACTCTTGTATCCATGGTAATTCGAATTCCTCATACTAATCCATGACTTATCCATGATAATTAACCTAAATGTAAAAGATAACTACTCATAAGAAGGACTCGAATAAGGTAAAAATGTGTATTTTAAGATCACTCATAAGTTAGACTCGAATAAGGAAGAAATGTGTATTTTAAGAAGATTTTCATTTGATAGCTCATCCTTTAAGATTTGATCACAACATTAGTTCTTACATGCAACCAGTGTTTGGAGAAATTTCTACAGCATTTCCCCGCACTTCTCCAATATACCCCCCAAGACTAACCTTAACTACATCCCCAATAACCCCCACTAAAGGGTTTTTGGGAATGGAACTAAGATTAGTTGGAATACAAGAGAAAAGCGAGAAATTGCGACTGAAATTTCTCTAAACACTAGCTACATGCAAGAAGTAACACTAAGTTGTGATCAAATCTTCAAGGACCCCCCTTTGTTCAGAACTTCTCTGAATAAAGGACGACGACACTTATGGCATGTTATAAAAACAATGCATCGTGCATGTACGTGAGGAATATACACATTCTGCATTATCCGTATAACATGATCATAAGTCTCGACGGGCTAGTGTTTTGACACAATTATATCCCTCCCACAACCTGTTACCTAGGGGTTAGAATTCCTATTGTTTGTTATGAAGTGCATCTAAATTTGTTCAAATGTGTGTATCTACAAAGTTGTAATAAAAATTTCATAATCAAACATAAATATCAAATAATTCAAACAATTTGGGAATACAATATAAACATGTAGTTCAGTTCAGTTTAGTTATTAAAAACACATGACCAGTGTCATTTCAACATGTAGCTACTTATGACAGTCAATCTCGTCATGAAGTAGCTGCTACTGTCCAAACATGAATCATGCCATCTCACTCTAATTTAATGTTCCAATTCTTCATCAAAAACATGTTACAATCATGAATGTTAAACCTTAAAACACTCAATTGTAACCTAAAACCATGAAATTGAAACCCAAACACAACCCTAACCCTCTAAACCTAAACCTAAATCAATGCTTGAGTAGAAACGGGGACACAAGAATGTGCGCCCTAACTTGTTTCCATCTAAGTGGAGTAGGGTTAGCCCACTCACCAACAAAAGACTAACGAAATGACATTTATGGTTAACCTCCCCTTCTTTCCCTGTCCAATCTTTCCTGTTAAACGGAGGCTCTTATTTCTACAATGGTAACGACCCCCTTCTCCTCCCTTCCCCATCTCAACTCTCCTAACATCCTTATTTAAAGCATCCCACCGTAAAACCCTAAACTCCCCATTTCTGCTCAAACTTTGTTAGTTGGTCGAATTCCTTCTGAACATAACCTAAATCAAACCTAACCATAAAACCTAAACCCAAACTCTAAACCTAGACCTAAAACCTAAACCCTAACTCTAAACCAAATACCAAAACCTATGTCCTAACTCTTAAACCCTAAACACATCCCACATCTTACTGCTATAAATAAATCAAATTGAACATGTGGGCATACCCCAGGTCACATTACATTCACATTTAATTTAAACGAGAAATTTAACATCAAATTCAATAAACATGCAATAATTTAGATTAAATTTCACATTAAACAACTATGAAATATTTTCATTATCAACAAAAATAATAAAAATGATCAAATAAAATTTTGCAAAAAATTAAACAAGGGGTGTAGGAGGGGGGGGCAGGGGAGCTGGTCACGGTAAGGAGGAGGAGGAGGGGGATGTGGTAGGGAGGGGAAGGAGGAGGAGGGCTGGGGGAAAGGGGAGGAGGACAACAGGTTGAGGTAGGGGGATGGTAGAGGGTACTGGTGGTGGTGGTGGTGGCTACAATGTGGTGGTGGTGGTGGTGGTGGTGTTGGTGGCAGGTGGTGGTGGTGGCCATAGGGAGGGAGGTGGTGGTGGCGGGTGGTCCTGGTGTGGCTACTGGTGGGCGAGGGGGAGGGGAAGGGCAAAGCCGGCGACAAGGGGGAGGGGAAGGAGGAGGCAGGCGACAGGGAAGGAGGAGAATATATAATGGTGGTGGTGGAAGGGAGGGAGGAGGATGGTGGTGGCCATGAGTGGTCGTGATGCAGGTGGTGATTGTTGGTGGTGGTGCTGGTGGTGGGCAAGGGGGAGGAGAAGGGGAAGGTTGGTAACGAGGGGGAGGGGAAGGAGGAGGCGGGCGATAGGGAGGGAGGAGGAAGAATAAGAGGACGGGTACCCCTTGAGGTCACGAAGGAGGAGTCGAGGTGGAGGAGGTGCCGCAGCGACGGTTGTGCAGGAGTGGTGTCGGACCTGGTTAGGTTGTTAATATGATGATTTTATCGTTGAAGTGTGTATAGTGGTTAATATGATGATTTTATCTTGGTCACTTTTAGGCCCAGGGTCGAACTCAGCGAAGTGGGGTACAAGTCAAGTTTCTACACCTTTCCTACAACGAGTCTCTTCCGTTCGTTTATTATATTTTTGGTGTTTTTCTATTTAGATTTTTTTTCTGCTAATCTTTGTCCTTGAGGCACACCCTCAAAATTAGGTTCTTGGCTTTGAGCCAAATCAAGGTTCCAAAATGGATTTTGCTATTCGCAAGACAGAGTACCTGCAAGTCAAGGATTATCTTTTCTCTTTTATATTTTTTTTATCTTTTTATTGGCATGCAAGAGAAATATAAATAAAGTAAATATAGTATAGATATATATGTATATACTATATATGTATAAAGGGGTGGGGGTGGAGGCGGAGATGGAGTGTAGCACGGTGTCGAGTCGGTTGTCGTCTAGAAAGACGCAACCAACAGGATGAGGTGCCGCATGGAGTGTAGGATGGATGGTGGAAGATGTGTGTGACCACACTTTTTGTACGCGTGTATCGGGGAATATCAGCAACTGGTGCAGATATTCCTGAGATACCACGTATGGTAAATAATGTGAAAATATATTTATGTATATATGTAAATATATCTATATATATATATGGTTATAAGTATATAGGTATATATATGTAGTTATATATGTATATATGTATATATATATATAGGTATGTAAATATATAAGTATATGTATAGATAGATATATGTATAGATCTATATATATGTGTGTGTGTGTGTGTGTGTGTGTGTGTGTGTGTGTATATATGTATATATATATATATGTATACATATATAAGTATATGTATATATGTAGATATATAAATGTATATATATATATTTATATAAGTATATATATATATATATATATATATATATATATATATATATATATATATATATATATATATGTATGTATACTAATACTTAAGTATATAGATACTATTATATGTATAGATATAAGTATGTATATATATATATATGCATATATATGTATATAAATATATATGGATATAAATATATATATGTATATATATATAAGTTTATAATAGTGTATAGGTGTGTGTGTGCGAGAGTGTGAGTGTGTGTGTATGTGTATTTGCAGAGAGAGAGGGAGAGTGTGCTGTGAGAGAGAGAGAGAGAAAGAACACTGCTGGAGTGAAGACTGAGCGTTTAAGTCGTCTGCAGCCTCAAGCCCGACGTCTGGAGGTCCTACGCACGCGCGCAGGTGCATATGCGCGCGGAGAGAAGAGGCCGCAACACACAGACGGGAGTGGGTGCAAAGGAGAGAAGAGGCCGCAGCACACCACACTGCGCGAAGGGCTAGAGCGGGAGCTGGCAGGCGCACTCAGGCGAAGAGAGCGGGCGAAGGCAGGCGCTAGGAGAGGCGAGCGCACGCAGACGTACGCAGGTGGGTGCGGGCGACGCGGGCCGAGACGCGCGCGCGGGCTGCAGCCGGTTGTGGCGCGCCGGGTGATCACTTAAGTGAGAAACTCACCGGTCACCCCACTGTAGCCACAGTGTTCCGCAGAAATGCGTGAACAGTGGCTACAGTGGGCAGGCGAGCCACGCAAAAGCCTGTTGTAGGTGCTGTGAGTGCGGATGGCTCGGCGCGTGCGGTGGAGTGGCTTCGACTAGTGGCCTACGGGCGGGATGTCGCAACAGAGCGCGCGGAGAGGGCTGCTGGCGTGCGCGATGGCCGGTTGCGGAAGAGAGAGCACGATAGGGCGCTTGCGCGAAGAAGCTTGAGGCGAGGGTGCCTGCAGGCATGCACGGAAGGCGAGGGCAGCCTGCAGGCGTGCGCGGAAAGGGTTAGGGTGACTGCCGCTGCTGGAGCTTTGAGCTTCAAGCTTGAAGCTCCCGCTCCAATGGCTGAAGTGACGTGGTCGTTCAAACAAGGAAAAGAAGGCCACCACGCCCACTGGCTCTTTGAAGAGATGGGCGGTGGTGGTCTCACTGTGGTGGGTGTGCAACACAATGATAACTCCTGCCCGCAGGGTGTCTCCTCTGAGGAGGAGGTCCTGCGTATGGAGGGAGAGGGAGGGGATGGTGGCCTAGAAGGAGAAGTTGGATTTTTGAAGTGGAGGACCAGGCTAATTGCAAAGAAGGAGCCGTGGTCTTTTTAAAGAAGAGGAAGCCATGCACGGCCATGCCCTGGCTGTGCATGGCTCATGCATGTCTTGGCAGGGAGTAGCGAACTAGTCGCGTGACTTCTGTCTTTATTTATATTCGTTGTAGTATATGACAGAACAGTTACCAACTTAATACAAGATTTTTTTACTCGGAATAACAAGGTTTTCTCTAGGTCGAACTCAGGGAGCAACTAGAATCTAGAAGTAGAAAGTTCTCAATTAGGTTACAAAAAATAAGAGAAAGAGAGAGAGTGGGAGGGCTAGAGTTCTCTTGGCTTCTTCTTCTTCTCTCTTCTTTTCTTTCTTTCTTTCTTCTTTCTTCTGCAGAGTCTTCTTTTCTTCTTGCCTGCTCTGCTTGCTTCTTCTCTTTTCTTTTTCTTCTCTGTGGCAGTGGTGATCTTCCTCTTTTTTTTCTTTCCTTCTTCTTTCTTCTTTTCCTTCCTTGCTTGCAGCTGTGCCTTCTTTCTTTCTCTTTTTTTCTTCTTCTTCTTCTGTTCTTCTTGTCTTTCTTTCTTTTCTTCCTGCCTTCTTCTTCTTGGCGACTGCAAAGGCTTCTTTCTTCTTTTGCGGCTGTAGGGATTCCGACGTCTGATGCAGTGCTCAGACGACTTATCTGTGGCCTTGCTACACTGCCTCCCTTCTTCTTTCTTCTTCTGTTTCTCTCCTTCCTTCTTCTTCAGCTGCTGCTAAGCGGCTAGGGCTTCAACCGCTTCTCTTCTTCTTTTCTTCCTGCACGCTCACACAAAGGTCAGAGCAAAAAACACTCTTTCTCAGAACTCTCTCTTAGGACTGCTCCCCAAAGCCGGGTAATCAGGTGCGAGTATCATGCCCGAGACCAGGCCCGCCGGCGTGCCGTGGTGGGCGAGGAGTGCACGGTTCGGGTAGTCGAATCCAGCCCAGACCCGCGGGGGGTGAGCGCGGGCGAGGGCGAGGGCGAGTGAGCGCGTGGCACGCTGCGTGCAGGAGAGGGACCTGACCCCTATGTTCGAAGGCAGTAAGCCTAAAGCACTTTTTCAATTTAAGTGCAGGTGCTTGGCCACGCACTTACGAGGTGGGACTAAAGTCCCACCTCCCGATTTGGTGCCCACAGGCGAGCAATCTGCGGCCAATTGAGGCATCCCATAAGGCCTTCACCCCAACTGCAGGCCTGGGTGTCTTCGCGACTCTTGCCTGCGCAGCCTGGGACGTGCGCTTGGGTTGGAAGATGCCTGCAGCTGCAGGTAAAGCTGCTGCAGCTCGTCGACAATGGCGGCGAGAGAGCGCGAACCTGAAATCACAGCTACGGCCTCTCGACCCAGTCAGAACACGTGGGAAGCTTCGTCGGAGTGTGGCGAAGCTTGTACGGTGGTCGGCGGGATGCAGGAGTGCGTGCAAAGGCTGACCTAGGTCAGACTGTGGGCGGAGAGGTAGGTTTGTTCGGGGGGTGGTTGGGTGGTGCTTGGCAGTGGATGGAGAGGAGGGATCGGTGGAGTGGAGTGTGAGGGAGCTTCTGGGTTGGTCGGCGAGGTGTGAAGGGTTCTGTGGTCGTGGGATGGACTCGCCGGAGAGGGTGATCGGAGGTGGAGAGGATGGGTCTGGACAGTGGCAGTCGGGTGGTCGAAAGGGCAGATTGGAAGAGGGAAAATACAAAAGAGAAAGAGAGGAAGTTATCTACCTAATTACTCGACGAAGGGGGAGGGCAGAGCAGCCGGCTCATATCTGTCGAAGCTGGAGACGAAGACGCCCTGGAGGAGGGTTTCGGCGACGAGGAAGCAGACGGAGGGTGCCAGCGGGTACAGCCTAGCGCGGACGACAAGGCAGAGTAAACCCTGTTGCAGGTAGGGCAGTAGAGCGACGAGGAGGAGGAGGAGGTCGCCGGAAGCTTCGGGCTCTCTGACCGGAGGAGAAAGGGATGAAGAGGGGGCGTTTCTCCGTCAAAGAAATCTTGAAGGTGCCGGCAAGGTCTACTGGTCCTTATAAAGGTCTTGGCGCACAGAGAGGGGCGAGGTGGCGTCGTGCCAACCTCGCCGGGGCATGGCCGGAAGGGACACCCATGCCTTCCGCACGTTCGCACGGAAGGTATGGTGGTCGGCAGAGGTCGTGGGCAGGTCCCTGCGACAAAAGACGTCGTTGGGAATCCCGCTTCTGTTCTAAAGGACGGCAGCCCTGCCCTGTGCGGCACAATGCTCCGCGCAAGGTCACCGGAGTATGGCACTGCGCAGAAGTTGCAGGGAGGACCGTTCTGCAAAGAATGATGAAAAGTTGGAGACCTAAATGTAAGGGTTTCAAAAGATAAGGGTCAAAAAGTAAATAAAAGGGACCAAATTGTAAAGTCGGTCAAGGAGGTCTCTTCTTAGGCTCAAGATTTTATACAATAATAATTTGAACCTAAGGATTTTAATGGTGAATTTTAATTCTAGGTTGGACCTTGTTTGACTGGCCAATTTACGCAAAAACCCAAATTAAGTTATTAATTGGGCATGGTTCTCTTTTTAGGTCAAAATAGGTTTTTAAGGCCAAATTGAAGGTTCTAAACCCTAGAGAATATTTTTCTATGAATTTTAGAGGGTTTATTTGATTTTTATCCTGCCTCGAATCTCGTGAATTGAAGTGGATTTGTTTTAGGGTTATAGAATGTCATTTAATTCCTAGAAGTTGCTATAACCCTTTTTAGATCAGATCATCCCACTTCTCTTCTCGTTAAGCTTGTTTGACCTGTGTTTAGACCCTTAATTTCCCTGTTTGCAAACTGCATTGGTGAAATTGCAGTTTTACCCCTTATGATTTGTTTTATTCTTAAACTCAGAATTCTCTGAGTTAAGCCTCTCTTTGGCCTTTGTAGGAGCTTTTTCACAAATATTTGGATTAGATTGTGCTAGTTAAGGTTCATGATGAGGCTCTCATCATACCCCCATGCCTAACTTTTGCTAGTCCCTTAACAAAATTTTAAGGTTTCAACCCTTGTTCTAGACCATGAAGTTCTTAATGATTTCAGATAAGTGTTTTTTCTTTTGCAACCTAGATTAGGTCAGAATGCCAACCATAGGCCTAAAAGGTACTCTAGTACCAACCAAGATCTAGATCTGTCTAGCCTCAGCCTCAGTCCTTAACAAAGGTTTTTAAGGCCTACAAGAACTAACCTAAGGCTTATTGGACTTTGGGGTTAAAGCACCTGTGCTTGAGATAATTTTAGCCCTGGCTCAGTTCGTAGTGCGTTTTGTAAGAAAGAGAGGTAGAAGATTTATCTGTTTGGAGAGTTTTCTCTCTCTTTTTCTTTTTAATTCTAGCTTAGGATTGGCTTTTCAACATGGTCTATATCAGATTCCTTGTCCCCATCATCAATCCTCAAAGGTTCCTGGCAGTCGACGCTTTAAGATAGCACCGCCCATGGTAACCCCCAAAACCCTGGCTGTTGAGATTTCGAGATAATCCCATCCATGGTGTTCCGTGGCTAAATTCAGACCCTAGCAATTGACATTTTGTGATAATGCCATCCATGGAATCTAAACCAGCAGAGTGCTTACATGCCCCCAGTAGGATATGTAAATATCCTAAGAGACAAGCACTGAGGAGATGATATTTTGTTATGCTTCTTCGAGGGGAATTTTCCACCTCTCTGCACTGGGAACTCGTCCAAATCAACTTGTGTTGATCGGCCGTTCCTACTCTAGGTGTCATTTACAGAATTTTTGCAACATTTCTACGTGATTTTGATTTTTATGCTTATTGAACCAGACTGTGTGTGAGTTAGGGTGCTTAGGTTACTAAGTCCCGTAAACCAAAAGTTAGTTAATGAGGCCAAATACTCCTTAAGTCTTTGACCTAATACTTAAACTTTTCATTTCCCTCAACCTCTTGAGGAATATCTAGATCTTAATAGGTACTAAGAGTTTATTTAAGAATACCTAAAGTTCGCGTTCTTACTAATCTCACTGTGCACTTTCCATTTCTTTTCCTGAATTTGGTCTAGAACTTAGGTTAATTCCTTAATTTCTTGCTAACGACTATTACTTTTTCTTTCATTTTGTGCTCCTTTTCATTTTGTTCCTTTTTCTTCTCCTCCTCCTTTGTATAGTCCACAAAATTTTCTTTCCTCCTCTCATTTTATTATTCTTTTTCAAATTTTTTTTTAATTTTTATGGTATTTTTGGCATTTGTGAATTTTTTTGTTTAAAACCTTTTCTTACAAGATTTGCACTTTCATACCCCCCCATGCCTAAGATTTGCAATGTCCTCATTGTAATCTAGAGGGTTTTTATTCGACTTGGTTCATACATTAGGATAGATGTTTTGATGAATGAATGGGTCGGGGTGACTGTTGCGGATAATTTCTAATCTCAAGTGCAAGCACCTAAGGTGGAGTTGGCTGTCCTAAAGGGTGAACCTTAAGTGCACAAAGGTGTCAGAAAAGGTTTCAGGTTTTCAAAGAGAATGACGGGCTACCTCCCGTTAAGCGCTGAGTTTTATGCCATCGGCTGGGGGCAATATGCTCAGGGAAAATGGAGGATAAATGATGATTCAGCCAAATCAGTAGAGGTTACATCAATGAATGGTTTGAGTCTCTGACCGTTCACGATGAAAGGTTCGGAATCATGGCTAAGCGGACTGAACTTGACGGCTCCATTTCCAAAAACCTGTCGGACAAGGTATGGTCCGACCCACTTGGATCGCAACTTCCCAGGGAAAAGTTTGAGTCGGGCATCAAAGAGTAGTACCTTCTGACCATGATGAAAGATCTTTCTAGAGATATGCTTGTCATGGAAGGCTTTAACCCGCTCCTTGTAGATTTGCGAGTTCTCGTACGCATCAAGGCGTAATTCATCGATCTCGCTGATTTGAAGCTTTCTGTGGGTTCCAGCCTTAGAAAGATCCAGATTACAGCTCCGTACTGCCTAATAGGCTTTGTGCTCCAGTTCGACGGGAAGGTGACACGCCTTCCCGTACACCAGTCTAAAGGGAGACATGCCTAATTGGGTTTTGTGGGCGATCCTATATACCCACAAGGCTTCCAGAAGTCGGAATGACTAGTCCTTCCTGTCAGGCCGAACAGTGACCTGCAGGATTTTCTTGATCTCCCGATTTGATAGCTCAGCTAGACCATTAGTCTGGGGGTGATAAGGAGTGGAGATTCGGTGAGACACCCCGTATTTGGTCATCAGTGACCTGAATTCGTGAAATGGGTCCCCCCGCCAGAGATGATAGCACGAGGAATCCTGAACCGTGAGAAGATATTGTGATGAATGAATTTGAGAACAATTTTATGATCACAGGTTCAGGTTGGTATGGCTTCGATCCATTTGGACACGTAGTCCACAGCTAGCATAATGTACTTGAAGCATCCGAGATAGGAAAGGGACCCATAAAATCAATCCCCCAAGCATCAAAGATTTCGCATAGAAGAATCAGCTGCAAAGGCATCATGTCGCGATGGCTCATGTTGCCCAAAGTTTGGCAACGACTGCATGCCTTGCAGTGATTGTATGCATCCTTGAACAGAGTGGGCCAATAGAAGCCACACTGGAGGATTTTCGATGCGGTTTTGTGCCCAGAGAAATGGCCACCGCATTCCTGGTCATGGCAGAAGGAGAGAATATCATTGACTTCACCTTCCGGGACACATCTCCGGATGATTTGGTCGGCACCTATGTGGAAGAGGTACGGATCTTCCCAAATGTAATACTTGGCATCAGAGTGCAATTTGTCTTTCTTAGCTTTCGGGCAATCAGACGGGATCTAATGAGATGCCAAGTAGTTTACTATATTAGCAAACCATGGAAGTTTAGTACCAATAGTCAGCAGGTGCTCATCAGGGAAATGCTCCATGATGGGTCTGGAAGGGTTGATGATCTCAGAAGGAAGGCGAGACAAATGGTCAGCTACCACGTTTTGTCTTCCCGCCTTGTCGCGAATCTCAAGGTCGAATTCTTGCAACAGCAAGATCCATCGAATTAGTCGGGGCTTCGCATCCTTCTTGGCAAGGAGATGCCTCATAGTCGTGTGATCCGAGTAGATGATGACGTGGGTACCCAGGAGATAAGATCGAAATTTTTCAAGGGCAAATACTACGACTAGCAGCTCTTTCTCCGTAACTGTATAGTTACGCTGAGCCTCGTCAAGTGTCTTGCTAGCGTAGTAGATGACCACGGGTTTCCCGTCAGCTTTCTGCCCCAGAACTGCTCCTACAGCAAAATCAGATGCATCGCACATGATCTCAAAGGGTTGAGACCAATCAAGAGATTGTAGGATCGAGGCCTGGGTGACTCGGTCACGGAGGTTTTCAAATGCTTGAGTGCATTCCTTGGAGATCTCGAAGGGCACATCCTTAGAGAGAAGAGCAGTCAGGGGGGGTGCGCTTTTTGAAAAATCAGGAATGAAACGATGGTAAAAACCGACGTGCCCTATAAAAGAATGGATGTCCCTGATCGAGCTAGGCATAGGAAGACGAGAAATTAGATCAACCTTGGCTCGATCCACTTGGATGCCCTTCTCAGAAATCAGATGTCCTAGGACGATCCCCTCAGCACCATAAAATGGCTCTTTTCCCAGGAAAGAACCAAATTAACATCGATGCAGCGCCTGAGTATATGAACCAAGTGCTGGAGGCAATCAACAAATGATGCCTCGAAAACTGAAAAGTCATCCATGAAGACTTCCAGATAATCACCTACCATATCAGAGAATATGGCAAGCATGCACCGCTGAAAAGTTGCGGGTGCATTGCAGAGACCGAAAGGCATCCTTCGGAATGCATACGTTCCGAAGGGGCAGGTGAACGTGATCTTCTCTTGGTCCTCAGGATGAATAGCTACCTGGTTATAACCGAAGTACCCGTCAAGAAAGCAAAAGAATCGATTTCCTGCTAATTTCTCGAGAATCTGATCAATGAAAGGTAGTGGGAAATGATCCTTCTTCGTGGAGGAATTGAGTCGTCGATAATCTATGAAGACTCTCCATGAGTTGGCTAATCGAGTAGGTATGACTTCTCCGGTTTCAGTCGTAATGGTGGTGAGCCCTGCCATTTTAGGCACAACCTGAATTGGGCTTACCCAACGACTGTCGGAGATCGAGTAGATGATCCCTGCATCTAACCACTTGATGATCTCCTTTTTCACGACCTCCTCCAGATTTGGGTTTAAACGTCTCTGCATTTCACGGGAAGGTCGTGCGCCCTCTTCAAAGTAAATATGGTGTGTGCAATAAGAGGGACTTATTCCAATCAAGTCATCGAGAGTCCATCCAATGGCTCTGCGATGTTGCTGGAGAACAGCAATCAGACGGGATTCCTGCTCAGGAAAAAGTTTGGAATTTATAATCACAAGAAGGGTCTGATTAGAACCCAAAAAGATATATTTCAAATGATCGGGAAGGGGTTTTAGTTCAAGGATGGGGGTATCAGCAGTAGCGGGTGGTTCAAGGTAAGTGTGAGGTTTAAGGGTAGGAGTTATGGGTCAGTCTAAATCTGGATTTGACTCCTCTAATTGCAGTTTAAGATCTTTCTGTGGTTGATGAGGTATAATCAGGTTATTCTCAAAATGTGTTTCATCAACCCAAGCCCTAATATCACAGATCTGTTCGATGACACCGCAATTGATTCCTTGTTAGGCCTTAAATATATCAATTTTGAGGGTTTGATTCCCAAATTTGAGCTCTATTTGGCCCACCTCACAGCTGATGCTGGTTCTAGCAGTAGCCAGGAAAGGTCTCCCTAGAATGATTGGTGTGTCCCTAGGGTTTTCAGCTAAGTCCATGTCCAAGACTATAAAGTCTACAGGGAAATAGAAATCCCGCACTCTTACAATAACATCCTCGAGAATCCCTTTAGGTGACTTTATAGATCGATCTGCTAATTGTAGTGTCACCTCAGTCGATTTTAGCTCAGATTCTTCTAGGTGGTTAAGGATGTGGGTATCAGATTTATGGAAGCACCCAAGTCTAGCAATGCTCTGTCGAATTGGGTTTCACCTATTTTGCAGGAAATCAGGGGAGTACCAGGATCTTTTGCCTTGGGTGGGAGCCTGCTTAGGATTACAGAGCTGGCTTGCTCTGATAGTACAATTGGACTCCCACTCTTGGTTCGCGGCTTACGCTGAGGTGTACACACATTCTTTAAGAATCGTGTGTAAGCCGGTACATGGCGAATTGCATCCATCAAGGGGATGTTTATTTGGGCCTGCTCAAAGAGCTTGACCAGGTCCTCAGGTGCCACGGGTTTTGTTGTCTTCTTTCCCTTGGTCAAGGCCTCAGGAAATGGAACCTTGGTTGGTTTTTCTAGGATAGGTCCAGGTCTTTGATCTGGGACAGGGATAGGAATGTCCTGGATTACTGTCCTAGGGTTAGGATCACTACCAGGCTTGGAGTGGTCTGGATAAGGTGGATCTTGGGTCTCCTTACCTCTACGGGTTGTTATAGAATTTAGTCCTGCCTGGTTTTGGTTAGGGTTGGATAGGATGGGTTGCTGTTGATAGCTCGCATAAGAAGTGGATGCCTCCATCCCGTCAAGTGAAGGAACAGAGGGGGCCTGATAAATCATGTGTGCTTGGCCTGGGCTTGGGTTCATAACGTGCCGCTGGGTCGGCACGTTATTAGGGTTAGGAAGAGGTTGGGAAGGAAGTGTGCCCAGCTGGCGAGAATTTGCCAACTGGGTCAGTTGATTTCGCACCTCTATAAGTTCGTCCTTGTGTTGTTTCTGAATAGCCGCATTCGTTCTTTGAATGTCAACCAGAGTCTGAAGGATGAGGGACACTTGGTCTTGGTTTGGCCCTGATGAATAAGTAGGGTTGGGTCGAGGCTGAGGCGGCTGGTAAGGATGAGGTGGTTGTGGACGGGGTTGAAAGGGTGGTCTCTGAGTTTAGGAGCTTCCCGCCCACTGGAAGTTGGGATGGTTTCTCCATCCAGGGTTGTAGGTGTTGGAGAATGGATCATTCTGGATGGCGTTGAGGTCCTTGCAGGTCTGAGGAACTTCCAAAGAATCAGAGAATGGGGAAGTGGAATTCCCCAGGCTAGTATAGAAAGGATTGGAGGATCCTCCGATCCGAGAATCAGGTGGGGGTGGATACGGATCCATCCCAGGAGAAGGTCGGTGGAGAATGTTTTGCACAATCTCCCGTGTGGAAGGAGGCTGTGCAAAGGAATTATGCACAGAGGTGGCTCGCTGCAAGTGCTGAGTCAGCTCGTCCACCTTCTTATAAATGATAGAGACCTTGTCCAATCGACTTGCCATAAGTTCCAGGTCGACTAATGCAGACAGGCCCTGCGTTTCATGTGCTCCCCTAAGGTTTGTCGATGCGCGGGTATTCGTCCTATTGAATAATCCCATGGAGTCATTATTGATGGAGTTCTCACACATATTTTCGAGAATCTCCCACACGGTGTCTTCATGCTGACCCATGATATTCCCTCCGCAAGTTGCATTGACGAAAAGCCTAATATCCTCATGGAGTCCCTGGTAGAAAGACTGGACTTGTTCCCATTTAGGAACTTCGTGATGGGGACACTTTCTCATGAGATCCTGGAAGCGATCCCATGCCTCATGGAGAGGTTCTCCCGTTTGCTGAGTGAAGTGGGTAATCTGATGGCGCAAGGCATTGGTCCAACCAATGGGAAAGTTCAAGAACTCGGACTGAAGTTCTTCCCAATTGTTGATCGGCCAGGTCTGTGTTTGGTACCAATGAGCGGCCTTATCCATAAGGGAGAAGGAGAACATCTTCTTGAGGAGAATGTCCCGATTTTGTACATCTGACCCAAAAGTTTGGGCCAGGTGCTTTAGCTGTTTGATGTGCTGGAAGGTGTCTTCAGAATTAAGCTCATGAAATTTCCATAGGGCATGAATCATATTAAGCTTTAATTCAGAATCAGGTCCTCCAGTCGGGATTCTGACTCGAGGCCCAATGGCCACCGCAGCAGGATTATAGTGGTCCTGCATCATAGGACACTATGATGCTTGCACAAAGTTCTGGAAGACGTCATTGAGTCGCTGGAGCTGGTGCTCCAGATTGTTCTCTTCCTCAACTGGCTGAGCCATTGTGGAAGAAGAAGGTGAGTTGGGTTCGGAGTCGGAGGAGAGGTCGATGTGAAGTGTTGTTTTCTCAAACAAGGGCACTGAGGCTCGGCCTCGAGGAGAGTGAAGTTCTAAAGGAGGTTTCAAGGACCTCCTACCAAACATGCACTGATCGAGAAGATGAGTTTAGCAGGTGCTGGACCCAATCAAGACACCCAGAATGTTGGGTGACTATAGAGGTTCGGGGCAGATGGACCCCTTGATCCAAAAGATCGTCCACCTGAGAATTACCTGGGCAGCCAGAGAGGGTGAGTCCCACGAAGACCCCTACACGGTAGAGCACCCCCACAGGTTACAGGGTTTCCCCCACCCGACCTCTCTTGTCACTGAGATTCCAGGTAGACCAAAATGGGGATCTTGACCTCTTAAGTCTACCACTTTTATTTTAAGATAAAGGTGCTTAGATTTTCACTTGAACTTTAGGCTTTTTGAGTGCAAAGAGTGACCTAAGTTAAAGGTTGGTTGACCCAAGGGGTCAATTTTACCTGCTAGTTTTGTTGAGAGCTTATTAGGTCTTGTCTTTTTAGGGTTCAAGTGTTTTTAAGAGCCAAATTGCTTAGGGTTTTTCTGAATAGGTATTTTCAATCAATGGCTTAGGTACACTTCTTTTGGGATTTCTCAATTCTTGCTTAAGAAGTGTGTCTCTAAAACCCTAATGTTGAATCTTATGTTGGCTCTACTTGGTCCAGTTAGCTCTTTGTTGGGTAATTAGGGCTCAGGCAAGAAGGTGTTAGCCCTTAAATACCCTTAATAGTGTGTGCAGGAATAGTGGGTTGAAAACATGCAGCTGTTACTAGGAATGAAAGACAGGTTATACCTATATTGTTTATTCTTTTCTTTTTCTTCCTCTTTAGAATTTAGGGGTTAATAGTGAGAGGATAGAAAATTCCCTGTCCTTGGAGTGGTTGTTGTGTGGCTGCTTCTTGATTTTCCTGTACCTTCACAAAAAAAGAGAGAAGAGATTATTAGAAACTCACAAATAGAGATTTTATAGCTTCTAGAATAGCCGTTGCTCCCCGGCAACGGCACCAAAAACTAATCGCGTGACTTTTGTCTTTATTTATATTCGTTGTAGTATATGACAGAACAGTTACCAGCTTAATACAAGATTTTTTTACTCGGAATAACAAGGTTTTCCAAAGGTCGAACTCAGGGAGCAACTAGAATTCTAGAAGTAGAAAGTTCTCAATTAGGTTACAAAAAATAAGAGAAAGAGAGATAGAGAGAGGGGGCTAGAGTTCTCTTGGCTTCTTCTTCTTCTCTCTTCTTTTCTTTCTTTCTTTCTTCTTTCTTCTGCAGAGTCTTCTTTTCTTCTTGCCTGCCCTGCTTGCTTCTTCTCTTTTCTTTTTCTTCTCTGTGGCAATGGTGATCTTCCTCTTCTTTTTCTTTCCTTCTTCTTTCTTCTTTTCCTTCCTTGCTTGCAGCTGTGCCTTCCTTCTTTCTCTTTTCTTCTTCTTCTTCTTCTCTTCCTGCTTTCTTCTTCTGTTCTTCTTGTCTTTCTTTCTTTTCTTCCTGCCTTCTTCCTTCTTTTCCTTCCTGCCTTCTTCTTCTTCTTGGCGGGCTGCAAAGGCTTCTTTCTTCTTCTGCGGCTGTAGGGATTCTGACGTCTGATGCAGTGCTCAGACGACTTATCTGTGGCCTTGCTATAGTGCTCCCTTCTTCTTTCTTCTTCTGTTTCTCTCCTTCCTTCCTTCTTCTTCAGCTGCTGCTAAACGGCTAGGGCTTCAGCCGCTTCACTTCTTTTCTTCCTGCATGCTCACACAAAGGTCAGAGCAAAACCTACCCCTACCCTTCCCCGCGTCTCTCTCTTTCTCAGAATTCTCTCTTAGGACTGCTCTGCCAAAGCCGGGTAATCGGGTACGAGTATCGCACCCGAGACCAGGCCCACCGGTGTGTGGTGGTGGGCGAGGAGTGCGCGGTTCGGGAAGTCAGATCCGGCCCAGACCCGCGAGGCGTGAGCGTGGGCGAGGGCGAGCGAGCGCGTGGCGCACTGCATGCGGGAGAGGGACCTGACCCCTGTGTTCGAAGGCAGTAAGCCTTAAGCACTTTTTCAATTTAAGTGCGAGCGCTTGGCCACGCACTTACGAGGTGGGACGAAAGTCCCACCTCCCGCCCTGTGCGGCAGCCCTGCCCTGTGCGGTGCCATGCTCCGCGCAAGGTCGCCGGAGTATGGCGCTGTGCAGAAGTTGCAGGGAGGATCATTCTGCAAAGAACGATGAAAAGTTGGGGACCTAAATGCAATAGTTTCAAAAGATAATGGTCAAAAAGTAAATAAAGAGAACCAAATTGTAAAGTCGATCAAGGAGGTCTCTTCTTAGGCTCAAGTTTTTATACAAGACTAATTTGAACCTAAGGATTTTAATGGTGAATTTTAATTCTAGGTTGGGCCATGTTTGTCCGGCCAATTTACGCAAAAACCCAAATTAAGTTATTAATTGGGCATGGTTCTCTTTTTAGGCCAAAATAGGTTTCTAAGGCCAAATTGAAGGTTCTAAACCGTAGAGAATATTTTTCTATGAATTTTAGAGAGTTTAGTTGATTTTTATCCTGCCTCGAATCTCATGAATTGAAGTGATTTGTTTTAGGGTTGTAGAATGTCATTTAATTCCTAGAAGTTGCTATAACCCTTTTTAGATCAGATCATCCCACTTCCCTTCTTGTTAAGCTTGTTTGACCTGTGTTTAGACCCTTAATTTCCTTGTTTGCAAATTGCATTAGTGAAATTGCAGTTTTATCCCTTATGATTTATTTTATTCTTAAACTCAGAATTCTCTGAGTTAAGCCTCTATTTGGGCTTTGTAGGAGCTTTTCACAAATATTTGGATTAGATTGTGCTAGTTAGGGTTCATGATGAGGTTCTCATTAGCAGGGAATGGTGTTGCAGAGCATGGCGTGAGGAGGAAGGTGTTGCCATGCATTGCAACTGCGGGAAGAAAGTCAAAAAATCAAAAAGAAATAAAAAATGGAGATGGAAATTTTGCGAAGTAGCACTTGAGGAAAAAGTGAATTGCGAGGTTATTTTATTCACTCTCCTCCCCTCTCAATTAAATGCATGCATGCATGTATTTTTACAAATGCAACTATGGAACCCTAATATGCACTGGTAATGCTAGGAAATAACACAAGACGGCACAATTGCAGGTGTATTTTTGCGGTGCAATCATACCCCCATGCCTATCTTTGGATAGTCCCTAGCAAAACAGTATTTAGAAATGATCTTAAGCTAAAGATTTTCTTTTGAGGCGATAAAGGTGTGTTTATTGTTGGATATTGTGAGAACCAATTGCAGAGAAGACTACTAGTACTTTAAGTCTCACATGACATAGATCATCTCTCAACTAACCAGAACTCTTGATATTTAAACCTTAAGTACGATTTCCAGGACCCAGGAGGTTTTTGCCGAACTCGAGAGCTCAAGAGATTATGGCTTGTGCTTAGTGAAGGATCAAGACTGACCAGATGAACATTAAGACTCAAGCCCAGGGTTTCACGAATTTTTAAGTACAGGTTGGTCCCAGTTTCAGCTCGTGTTTTCGGATTGACCCTTAAGAAGATGACGGAAAACTCAACTCCCATTTTCTGACATTTGTGGCTCACAGGGTATTTGCGACTTGCCCTGAAGAACTTTTTTAGGGTAGAGACTTTACAGACATTTGCGAGGTATACTGACTTATTTGCACTTTTTTTTTTGAAACACGTGTTAGTATATCTCTTACAACATTATTTGGAGGAGCACACTTTTCTTTTTGGTGGGAGAGTTCTTTCTTGGTGGAAAAAGTCGCTCTTAAACACAAGACTAAAGTCTGGAATAAAAAGTTTACCTGCACGCACAGGTAAGGACTCCACCTTCCCTAATGAACACTAGGGTTGGATCTTATGTTCACTTGGTCTTTCTTGATATGTGTAGTGTGAACCAAGATTACTTAGGCTCTCAAGTAGAAGCAAACCAACAGATCCTGTACTGGTGTCTCAGGTACAAGAATACGTCCTTAGTTAGGAGAGATTCCGATCTATCTTGTCAATGCTCAAGTGAATTAAGCCGAGCCTAAGCGAATCAAAATTCTATGGCCTGGAAAGTCTTCAAAACAGCGATTAAATATCCATAAACACTTATTGTATTTTTGTTTCAGCTTTCAGATCATTACTAAACACCATTTATATATATATATATATATATTTTTTTTTTTCTTTTTATTGCATATTTATAAATAGGTGGAAACTGCATGATACCCTAAAATACCCAGATCCTATGGATGCCTATCCACCCCCCCATGCCAAACAATGCTATGTCCTCATATGCATGTAGGGAAAGGTAGAGAAAGGACGAAAGATCGGATAACGAGAGCTGAGGTGTAGGGTATACAGTAGGGTGGTAGGGTTGGTGGATGGTGGGTGGTGAAAGGTCTGGCATTTCTTGGGACGAGAGTGTCCCAGGCGAATCAGAAAATAAGTCAGGAGGAAGAAGTTGGCCCTCAGATTGGCCAAGAAGACGGGCTTCTTAGATAGATGGATCCAAAAAGGAATAGCCCCAGTGAGTAGGATATGGGCTCAAGGTCCCAGTGTGGATTTGCAAATCTGCCTGATTTGGCGGGGAAGAAAGGGCAATCCGGTCTTCAAGAGTGTGGACCGACGGTGAGTAGCCCAGATATGACTCAGACCACGAGGCATGGGAAGCGGAGAAAACCTTGTCAGAAGTCTGGCCAGGAGAAGGTACGGGACAAGGGAGGGTTGGGGGAACGTCACAGTATGTGTTGATCAGGCAGTCAGAGTAGGTCCCAATTAGTCCGATACACTCGCTGGCGGCCATGCCCTCGTCAAACGTGTCATCCTCGATGCAATCGCAATCAAAGTCCTTGGCTGCCTTGAAGATGTTAAGCTTAATCTTTTCAGATCCAACGGCAATCTCAATACAGCCCGACTCGCAGTCGATAAGGGCACAGGCTGTGGCCAAGAAAGGTCGACCAAGGATGATCGGACAATCAGAAAGTGAGCTAGGAACTTCCATATCTAAAACAAGAAAGTCAATAGGAAAACAGAGACTGTTGACCCTAACCACCACATCTTCCACCACACCCTTTGGGATTTTGACAGAACGATCTACCAATTGTAACGTGACAGGGGTGGGTTTCAGATTTCCCAAGGAAAATTTTTCGAGCATGATGGTCGGAATAAGATTTATGGAAGATCCTAGATCAAGCAGGGCACAGTTAAAATTGCAACCTTGGATGCTACAGGAAATAAGCGGCGTGCCAAAAACAATCAAAAGTAAGGACAAACAATCGATCAAGTGAATTTTAATCCACTTGCCCCAAGAGATCCCAAGAAGTTTTTCTAGTTTTTAGTTTTTAGTTTTTTTTTTTTTTTAAGGTGACAAGTTAACCTAGGTTGCTAAGAAAGAAAGACTTACTTGTGCAGCAACGTGTGCGGAGCTCCAGTGTGATGTCGACGTCTTCATGCTCTCGTTCCCGCCTTGGATCTGCTCACGTCTCCGACTTTGTCTGCCTGTCTTCTCCTTACAACAGGTTTACCTGCACACCAAAAATAGAGACACCCATGAAGAGAAGGGTGTGAGAAGAGAAAAATTACAGGAATGGAGTAAAAACTTACTTGAAGGCTCACTTCCCTGGCAACGGCACCAGAAAAGATGTGGTGTCGGACCCGGTTAGGTTATTAATATGATGATTTTATCGTTGAAGTGTGTATAGTGGTTAACCTAAATCGGACCAAACCATCTCTTTACAAAATTTTAACCTGACCTACTTGATTTTATCTTGGTCACTTTTAGGCCCAGGGTTGAACTCAGGGTAGTGGGGTACAAGTCAAGTTTCTACGCCTTTCCTATAAAGAGTCTCTTCCGTTCGTTTATTGTGTTTTTGGTATTTTTCTATTTAGATTTTTTTTCTGCTAATCTTTGTCCTTGAGGCACACCCTCAAAATTAGGTTCTTGGCTTTGAGCCAAATCAGGGTTCTAAAACGGGTCTTGCTATTCGCAAGACAGAGTACCTGCAAGTCAAGGATTATCTTTTCTCTTTTATATTTTTTTATCTTTTTATTGGCATGCAAGAGAAATAGAAATAAAGTAAATATAGTATAGATATATATGTATATACTATATATGTATAAAGGGGTGGGGGTGGAGGCAGAAATGGAGTGTAGTACGGTGTCGAGTCGGTCGACGTCTAGAAAGACGCAACCAACAGGACGAGGTGCCGCGTGGAGTGTAGGATGGATGGTGAAAGATGTGTGTGACCATGCTTTTTGTACGCGTGTATCGGGGAATATCAGCAACTGGTGCAGATATTCCTGCGATACCACGTATGGTAAATAATGTGAATATATATATATATGTATATATGTAAATATATCTATATATATATGGTTATAAATATATAGGTATATATATGTAGTTATATATGTACATATGTATATATATATATAGGTATGTAAATATATAAGTATATGTATAGATAGATATATGTATAGATCTATATATATATATATATATATGTGTGTGTGTGTGTGTGTGTATGTATATAGTAATATATGTGTATATAGATATATGTAGATAAGTATATATATATATATATATATGCATACTAATACTTAAGTATATAGATACTATTATATGTATAGATATAAGTATGTATATATATGTATATAAATATATATGGATATAAATATATATATGTATATATATATAAGTTTATAATAGTGTATAGGTGTGTGTGTGCGAGAGTGTGTGTGTGTGTGTATGTGTATTTGCAGAGATAGAGGGAGAGTATGCTGTGAGAGAGAGAGAGAGAGAGATAAAAAGAGAGAAAGAACGCTGCTGGAGTGAAGACTGAGCGTTTAAGTCATCTGCAGCCTCAGGCTCGTCGTCTGGACGTCCCACGCGCGCGCACAGGCGCGTATGCACGCGGAGAGAAGAGGCCGCAGCACATAGACGGGAGTGGGAGCGAGGGAGAGAAGAGGCCGTTGTGCACCATGCTGCGCGAAGGGCTGGAGCGGGCACTAGCAGGCGCATGCAGGCGAAGAGAGTGGGCGAAGGCAGGCGTTGGGAGAGGCGGGTGCACGCAGACGTATGCAGGCGGGTGTGGGCTAAGCGGGTCGAGACGTGCGCTCGGGCTGCGGCCGGTTGCGGCACACCGGGTGACCGGTTAAGTGAGAAACTCACCGGTCACCCCACTGTAGCCACAATGTTCCACAGAAACGCGTGAACAGTGACTACAGTGGCCGAGCGAGCCGCGCAACCGCCTTCTGTAGGTGCTATGAGTGCGGACGGCTCAGCGCGGGCAGTGGAGTGACTCCGACTGGTGGCTTGCGGGCAGGATGTCGCGACAGAGTGCGCGGAGAGGGCTGCTGGCGTGTGCTGTGGAGGGCGAGCGCGACCTACTGCTTGCGCGGAGGCTTGCTGGTGCTGCTGGCGTGCGGTGAAGCTTGGCCAGCCGCTGCAATGGCACGCGGTGACCGGTTGCGGAAGAGAGAGCTTGACAGGGTGCTTGCGCAAAGAAGCTGGAGGTGAGGGTGCCTACAGGAGTGCACTGAAGGCGAGGGCGGCCTGCAGGTGTGCGTGGAAAGGGCTGGGGCGGCTGCTGCTGTCGGTGCTGGAGCTTTGAGCTTCAAGCTTGAAGCTCTCGCTCCAATGGTTGAAGTGACGTGATCGTTCAAATAGGGAAAAGAAGGCCACCACGCCCACCGGCTCTTTGAAGAGCTGGACTGTGGTGGGTGTGCACCACAATGATAACTCCTGCCCACAGGGTGTCTCCTCTGAGGAGGAGGTCCTGCGTATGGAGGGAGTGGGAGGGGACGGTGGCCTGGAAGGAGAAGTTGGATTTTTGAAGTGGAGGACCAGGCTGATTGCAAAGAAGGAGCCGTGGTCTTTTTAAAGAAGAGGAAGCCATGCACGGCCATGCCCTGGCTATGCATGGCTTGGCAAGGAGTGGCGAGCAGGGAATGGTGTTGCAGAGCATGGCGCGAGGAGGAAGGTGTTGCCATGCATTGCAACCGCGGGAAGAAAGTCAAAAATCAAAAAGAAATAAAAAATGGAGATGGAAATTTTGCGAAGCAGCACTCGAGGAAAAAGTGAATTGCGAGGCCATTTTATTCACTCTCCTCCCCTCTCAATTAAATGCATGCATGCATTTATTTTTACAAATGCGACTATGGAACCCTAATATGCACTAGTAATGCTAGGAATTAGCACAAGACGGCACAATTGCAGGTGTATTTTTGCGGTGCAATCAAAGAGCCAATGCGGAGGAGGAGCCAATGGAAGGAGGTCGCACGGTTGCTGTGAGGAGGGTTTGGGACGAAGGGGGAGGGAGTTGGGTGTGAGGAGGGTTTTGCTATTTTACTGGAAATGAATAGGCGTTGTTGCCTAAGGATCAATGGAAAATAACGGAGAACCTTCTCCGGTTGTTTCTTCCCGCCGGTGTTTGTTGACTTACCCACCTTATATCTCTCCTCACCACATTCAAGACAGTCAACCCTGAGTACTCATTTCTGTACAGGACACAGTCATTACAACAAGCATCAATCTTCTCACATTTTAGTCCAAGCCCACATATCTTCTTCTTCATATCATACCATGACTTAGGATACCCAACAGGATTATTCAGCAGATTCTAATGAATTCTAGAACCTTAGACATTAATTTCGCTATAGCTCTATTCATCACTTTCATCTGAAACAATTTCAGAAGGAACGACAACTTCAACATTGACGTTATTCCAGGAGCAATAGGATCCTCTGCTGCCTTGACTCCATCGTACAACTCATTACAATCTTGTAATGTCTCATCGTTATCTACATCCTCATGGTCTGCTGCTCTCATATCATGTAACAATTCATCCAATTCATCTCCTTGATTATCATCACTCCATTCAAAGGCTTCAATTCTCTCATTTCTAACTTCCCTCAATTACTCACCAAAAGCTGTCCAATTTACGTAATGTTGCCACCAACTGTTACATAGCACATGCTCCAAAACTATGTCCCAGTCATATAAACCCATTCAAATAGTGTCTACATGAGTATAAAATCAACTGAAGGAATTTACCTCGTCTAAATGTCTTCCTATCATCATGAAATGCCTACTCCAGAAACAAAATCACCCTACTCTTGTATTCGTGATAATTCGAATTCCTTATACTGATCCATGACTTATCCATGATAATTAACCTAAATGTAAAAGACAACCACTCATAAGTTGGACACGAATAAGGTAAAAATGTGTATTTTAAGATCACTCATAAGTTAGACTTGAATAAGGAAGAAATGTGTATTTTAAGAAGATTTTCACTTGATAGCCCATCCTTGAAGATTTGATCACAAGATTACTTTTTACATGCAACCAGTATTTGGAGAAATTTCGATAGTATTTCCCTGCACTTCTCCAGTATACCCTCCAAGACTAACCTTAACTACATCCCCAATAGCCTCCAGTAAAGGGTGCTTTGGGAACAGAACTAAGATTAGTTGATATACCGGAGAAAAGTGAGAAAATGCAACCGAAATTTTTCCAAACACTAGCTACGTGTAAGAAGTAACCCTAAGTTGTGATCAAATCTTCAAAGACCCCCCTTTGTTCAGAACTTCTCTGAACAAAGGACAACGACACCTATGGCATGTTATAAATACAATGCATCATGCATGTAAGTGAGGTATACACACACTCTGCATTGTCCGTATAACATGATCATAACTCTCAATGGGCTAGTATTTTGACATAATTATATTTCTCCCACAACCTGTTAACTAGGGGTTAGAATTCCTATTGTTTGTTATGAAGTGCATATAAATTTGTGCAAGTGTGTGTATCTACAAAGTTGTAATAAAAATTTCATAATCAAACATAAATATCAAAAATTCAAACAATTTGGGAACACAATATAAACATGCAGTTCAGTTCAGTTATTAAAAACACATGACTAGTGTCGTTTCAACACGTAACTACTTATGACAATCAATCTCGTCATGAAGTAGCTGCTACTGTCCAAACATGAATCATACCATCTCATTCTAATTTAATGTTCCAATTCTTCATCAAAAATACGTTTACAATCATGAATGTTAAACCTTAAAACACTCAATTGTAACTTGAAACCATAAAATTGAAACCCAAACACAAACCCTAACCCTCTAAACCTAAACCTAAATCAATGTTTGAGCAAAAACGGGGACACAAGAATGTGCACCCTAACTAGTTCCCATCTAAGTGAAGTAGGGTTAACCCACTCACCAACAAAAGGCTAACGAAATGACATTTATGATTAACCTCCCCTTCTTTCCCCATCCAATCTTTCCTATTAAATGGAGGTTCTAATTTCTACAACAGTAATGACCCCCTTCTCCTCCCTTCCCCATCTCAACTCACCTAACATCCTCATTTAAAGCATCCCACCATAAAACCCTAAACTCCCCATTTCTGCTCAAACTTTGTTAGTTGGTCGAATTCCTTTTGAACATAACCTAAATCAAACCTAACCATAAAACCTAAACCCAAACTCTAAACCAAAACCTAAAACCTAAACCCTAACTTTAAACCAAAACCTAAAACTCAAACCGTAACTCTAAACCAAATACCAAAACCTATGTCCTAACTCTTAAACCCTAAACACATCCCACATCTTACTGCTATAAGTAAATCAAATTGTACATGTGGGCATATCCCATGTCACATTACATTCACATTTAATTCAAACGAAAAATTTAACATCAAATTCAATTAACATGCAATAATTTAGATCAAATTTCACATTAAATTAAACAACTATGAAATATTTTCATTATTAGCAAAAATAATAAAACTGATCAAATAAAATTTTGCAAAAAATTAAACAAGGGGTGTAGGAGGAGGAGGTAGGGGAGATAGCCATGGTAAGGGGGAGGAGGGGGATGTGGCAAGGAGGGGAAGGAGGAGGAGGGCTGGGGGAAAAAGGAGGAGGACGATGGGTGGAGGCAGGGTGATGGTGGTGGTGGCTGCAATGTGGCGGTGGTGGTGTTGGTGGCGGGTGGTGGTGGTGGCCGCAGGGAGGGAGGTAGTGGTGGTGGTGGTCCTGGTGTGGCTGTTGGTGGGCGAGGGGGAGGGGAAGGGCAAGTTCGACGACGAAGGGGAGGGTATGGAGGAGGCGGGTGGTAGGGAGGGAAGAGGATATATAATGGTGGTGGCAGAAGGGAGGGAGGAGGATGGTGGTGGCCACGAGTGGTCGTGGTGAGGGTGGCAGCTGGTTGTGGTTCTACTGGTGGTGGGCAAGGGGGAGGGGAAGGCTGGCGACGAGGGGGAGGGGAAGGAGGAGGCGGGTGGCAGGGAGGGCGGAGGAAGAAGAGGAGGAGGATAGGTACCCCTTGAGGTCACGAAGGAGGAGCCAAGGCGGAGGAGGCGCCGCAGCGATGGTCGTGGAGGACGAGCCGATGCAGAGGAGGAGCTAAGGGGAGGAGATCGCGCAGTTGCTGTGAGGAGGGTTTGGGTGTGCGGTAAGGATTTTACTCGACATTCTCAACCGCTCCTAATAAACGGTCGAAGATAAGATTATTACTGATCATTAAATAAAGCTTTTCTCAACTGTTACAATTACACAGTCGACGATAGACTTCGAAAATTTGGCAACCTGCGCCGGCAGGTTATAAACATTATGATCAACTGTTTATATAGAAACCGTCGATAATATTATTATTCTCAACCATTATCAACGGTCGACAATGGTGTCAATAAGACATCTTAACATTACTTCACTTGCTCAACCTTATATATTTGAAGGTCGAGGATGTTATTTATGCTCGATCGGTTACATAAGAACAGTCGACGAAAATTTTAGTCTCAACCGTTTATAACGGTCGAAAATGATCTTAACCTCCTCAACTATTTTGCAGGTAGTAAAGTTAATGACTGGACTTTTGACAATCGTTTCTCTTAAAGTGGTCAAGAATATGTTTATTACCAACCATAACTTGAACAGTCAAAAATTTCCATCGTGAATAATGCTTTTGCTACTAGTGCAAATTTATGATCCATTACAGTGGACCGATCAGCATCCATGCAAGACTTCAACGACTGCATTGCCCACTGCGAGCTTTTCAAGATCGCTACCAATGGGAACCCTCTCACTTGAAGCAATCAAGCTACTGGTGGCAGCCACGTCTCATGTAAGCTTGACCAGGGGTTGGCCAACGCTCACTAGGCAAACCTCTTCCCATTGGTTAGGGTGGAATATATCCATTCTGACCTTAGCAATCACACATGTATGCTTCTTAAGCTTGCTACTCCTAACAACAAGAAGAAGCCTTTCCACTTCCTGAACTATTAAGTGAAATGGAATTCTTTCTTGCCCCTTGTTGAAGAGGCTTGGGGAGGTTATGTCAAGGGAAACCCCCTTTATTGATGCATGGTCAAACTGAAAAGGGTCAAGCGTGCCCTTAAGGAGTGGGAGCAACTTGACTAATCTAGGGCAACTACATCGCCGAACTCTCCTTCGACCTAAATAATGTCCATGCCCACCTGTTGTAGCACCTTGATGACTCTGATGCCTATTAAGAAAAACATGATATCTGTACTGAGTTGACACAACTCAAGAAGGAGGTGGAACGCTTCTAGAAGCAACAAAGTTGTTGTGATTGACTTAAGTTGGGGGATCGCAACATGCGGTTCTTTGCTCGAGCCTCTAGAATTTTCTAAAACTAAAACTCCCTCGCCAAACTCCTCAATGAATGAGATGTCATTGATGAGGAACAACAATTGAAGGTGGAGGCTATCAACTTCTACTCCAAATTATTTTCCAAAGACCCAGATGAGCCTTCTATTGGGTATATCTCTTGGAAGGTCCCTCTATGCTCTCGCTTTCCAACAATGAAAGCCTTACATGCATCCCCTCCAATGAAGAAATCAAAGAGGCTCTCTGGGCCATACGACCTAACAAGGTGTCAAGCCCTAACGGATTTAATGCACTATTCTTTCAAAAGATGTGGAACATCATCCGCATTGATATTGCTGAAGACGTACACCATTTCTTCCTCAAGGGGTGAGGACTAGTAAGGGAACTCAACCATTTCTTCCTTACTCTTGTTCCCAAAGGATGTAACAACACCTCTCTTAAAGATTACTGGCCCATTGCATGCTGTAATATGATCTATAAGATCATTGCAGAAAGATTAAGTCGCCTAATGCCCAAATTGGTTGCTCCTAACCAAGATGCTTTCATCAGAGCCTGAAGTATTACTAATTGTTCTCTCCTTGCTTAAGAATTCATGAAAGGGTTCCACACGAAGGGTCTAGCACCTAGAATTTGCATCAAGGTTGACATTTCAAAGGCATTTGACACCATTAGGAGGGACTTTAACATCAGAACTTTTGAGTTCATGGACTTTAATTCTACATGGATCAATTGGATCATAATGTGCATTTCGACACCCACTTGCTCCCCATTGGTTAATAAGGACTCGACCGGATTTATCCATACTGAGCGCGATCTAAGGCAAGGAGACCCTCTCTCCCCTCTCCTCTTTATGTTGGCAATGAATGTTTTATCTGAAATCATTCAATACCAAGTGCAAGAGGATTGGCTACAACTCGCCAAGATTAAGGGTAACCCCTTTCCCTCCCACCTTGATGATATTCTTATTTATTGTAAGCCCTCTGGTCTGTCGACTTAAGCCATTAAGAATGCCCTTGATACTCTTGCATATATTTCTAGTCTTAAGCTCAATGGGGCAAAAGGCTAGGTTTATTTATCCAAGCACTGTCATCAGAGAATGACCATCTATTTGCTATTTGCCATGTTGGAGGGAAGATTCCCTTGTCGGTACCTGGGTATCTCCTTGGTTACCGAGAGGGATGCCAACCCCTCCTCTGCCCTTGAAGATTGTGTCCGAGACCTCCTAACGGGGTGCAGGAAATGCCTCTCCAGAATGGGCAAGGTGCACTAGGTCAAATGGGGGGTGGAGGTACTTTTAAGATTTTGCCTCGCCTACAGAGTCTTCAAGAAGGCTTCTCTAGCCAGAATTAGATGCTGGATCGCAAACTTTATTTGAGATGGAAAATCCCATCTTGTTGCCTAGGACATTTGCAAGCTCCCTGAGGAGGGGGGTCTAAATCTATGATGAATGGAGGAGCTTCAAATTTGTGCCTTTGCCAAGCTTGCCCATCACCTCATTTCGACGAGAGATTCTATTTGGAGTTCCTAGATTTATCAAAGATATGGGAATTGGGTCTCCACCAACCCTAGGCCTTTGGACTCCCCTTGGTGGCAGTGTCCTCTCTTTTTGGGACACTTTCCTTAGCAACTTTTTCAAAGATGGGGGATGGGCCTAGCTGGTAAACCCGAGGGCTATCTTTGCACAAGGAAGGTCATAGACACTCCTGATCAAGGGTGCTTCCTGATCTCTTGAAGTGCATTTGCAATAAGCAAGTTGCACCCAAGTGGTGTTGTTGCACTTGGTTGGCTGCCAAGTGAAGGCTCCTCACCTTGGATAAGCTCTCTCATTGGGGACTACATACCAACACCACTTGTCACCTTTGTGCTACCCATAAGTCTCATGGGCACCTTTTTTTCCTCTTGCAATTACTCCAATGCAATATAAACCCAGGTCCACTCTTGCCTTGGGCTCACCGGTGCATCACCAACCCCTTTCTCTCCCTCCCCCTGCATAATGCCCAACTTGTGGAGAGCTATCACGGCTAGAATTTGGAAGTTAAATGTGAGACGTCATGGAGAGGCTATCACACCTTCTCAAGAGGTGACCTCAGCTATACCGTATGCTTGCTATGACTATGTAGTCACCCCGCCAATGGACTTTGTACTTTCGAGTTTTACCGCACCTTTGTTTTTGGTTGGTTGACTTTCCAAGTAAATGCATTATCATTACTACAAAAAATTAAACAAAGGAGGCGATCATTGCCACGCGGTTAAAAGCAAAGAAATAGTCCAGCCACATATATATATATATATATATATATATATATATATATATATATATATATATATATATATATAGTACATTTACAGAAGAGAAGAGAAGAGGAGAAATTTATCAAGTGCTGGGGTCATTATTGTTCTCCATTTTCCGCGGCCTGCCCCGGCGACAGCACACACACACATATATATATATATTAGATTAGATGGGGAAGTCGACGAAGCGGAAAGATGCCTCCCCGGCATTCTCTCTCACATCAATGGTAGCCTCGCCGTTGAGAGAGATGCTGTTGGCCATAATATTCTCCGCCTCCATGGACGGCTGAAATGAGATTGGTAGTCGGTTGGCGGTAGCAGTAGCAGTGCCCCCCACCCTGCGGCTGCCGACGGGTGAGAAAATTTCGCGGTCCCACATGAGTAAGTGGAGCTGGATGGGACGGAGGGCGTGGCGATGGAGGGAGAGTTTCTGGCTGAGGGACACCGTGTCGAAGCAGCGGATGGCCCCCGAAGGAGATACCATCCATGGCAACACCTTTTCATTGGACACCCGGGAGATGACCAGAAGTTTCGACGCACTTCTCGCTTCCTTGTACAGCTCACGTAGGTCAGACCTTGTCGAAGGGAGGGACACATCGTCTTCGTCCACCACGGAAGAGATGTATATGAACCCCTACATGCATGTACGTGTTCAAAATATAACACTAATAATAATAATAATGAAGAAGAAGAAGAAGAAGAAGAAGAAGAAGTAGAGAAATATCACAGACCATTATTAAATCAAGCTAAAGAAAGAAACTGGGATTGAATTATGGATTTATTCTCGCGGGGTGCTGTTTTCTGAAATGAAATTGATTGCCTAGCTCCGGGAGAAGGGAAAGAAACCGTACGGCTATAATTATCTTCCACGTAAAGTTTCAAAAGTATGTATCTTTACCTACATGTAATATTTTAAAATAAAATTTTATGCAATTAAATTACTAAGATACTCTTAACTCCTACCTTAAGTGGGTCTATCAACTTTCAATTACTCACGGACCGTTGAAAATTGTTTGGAAGTTAGCCTTTGATGCAAAGGTCAGAAATATTTAATTGATTTGAAATTTGATAATTGACATGCTTATTTACGGTGATCCAAATCCTAAAGTTTTCATTTCGAAATGTTATTCGAAGGTCAGACAAAATGCTTGGAGAGAGAGAGAGAGAGAGACCTCTTCAGTGCGGCTAACGGAGAATCCAAGCTTGGTGTCACCCTCCATGAGCTTGATCTCCAGAGGGAACTCCCCAGCAACAGGCGTATACCATAAGCGGACCCCCTTCACCACGCCAATGTCCACTCCGTGGTAATCCTCAAACCCATAGAGGCTCGAATTCACTATATTCGACAGATCGGCTAGCGAGCCCGCATTCACCGTGGTAGACGCCGTTTCTCCCGATATCTTTGATCACAACAACAATTAACGCATTTAAAAGTACAAATATATACAAATACAAAAGTTCATATATGTTCCCTCCTAAAATTTTGCACATCCTTTCTCAGATATCGTCGGTAATACTTATTTTTTAAAGAGTAGGTGCAAACACGTTGAACATTCGTACGTACCTTGGTGAGCATGGGCTCGGTCTGAACGTTCATGAAGACGATGGGGACACCAGAGGCCTGGGCGCAGTTGAGCCAGGCGTTGGCACGGGCGAGGGTGTCCTCCATGGAGTTGTAGCGCGTGTTTGAGGCGTCGGCGGACTTGGGGAGCACCAGCAGCGAGAGGAAGCAGCTTGAGTTTGCGATTGGGAGCGACTCCCTCATATTCCTCTCCCACGCGTACGACACGTAACCGTCTAGCAACTGTGCCTTACTCAGAGCGCATGCCACCCTTGAGCTCTTCGATCCTAACAAATTATTTAGGTTTGGCAGTACCACATCATTAGTTTTATGAAAATTCAAGTAATTTTTCGGTCCTTGGATGTTTTAGAACGGTACATGGGTCTTTTAAAATGTGTACCCATCCTTTCCTAAGGTGGATTTGAAAAAGAACTTAGAAAAAACTTTTTTCAAAGCCCTTCTCTACTTTTATTTTATTACGTCCTCCTCCCCGGGGATTAATCATGGCTCTATCCTGCCCCTGCGGTTTCACAAAATTACCCAATTTGTACATTAGGCTTCACTCCACCCGATATCGTATAACCCAACAACGTAAGTTTTCAATTTTTTCATGGCTCATTCTCCTCCAAACCAGTTCACTCTGAAATGGATTAGTTGTAAATATTTTCCAAACTAAACTAAAGTATTTAATTCTTAGGAAGAATCGATTCAGTAAAAGTTTTCTGATGAATCCAATTCTTCTTTCAATCGAAATCATATGTCAAAATCAAACCAACACAAAGTTCTAGGTACCCCCACTTTTGTCCCAAAGAATGGGCATGCGATCATTACCACCAACGTTCCTAACCATCATAGCTTACGTAATTCAACCTCTTATTATCATTACTCACAAGTGCCGTACCTCTCGGGAAACATCAAGTTTTCTTTCTTCAAGGAGATTGGGTATGTCTCAAGATCGCTAAACCGTTATCTACCTTAACTAGAGATCTAGGAAAGGGATGACACCCCCATACCAATAATCCACCTTAAGCATTATACTTTAGGTTGCACGCAGTTTCTGGCTCATTTCATCCACGCAATAAATTCGACACCAGCTTTATCAAAGATTCGATAAATGTTGAGGATAGAATGATAGGCCGAAGAAAAGAGAAAATTAAGTAATATATATGAAAGAGAGTGATGATTTTAATTAGCTTATTTTAATTTTCTATTAATGTAAATCACGTTTTATCAATAAAAATTTTTTTTTATAGGTGAAAATTAATATTAAAAATTAAAAATTATTTTTCACCGATAAAAAATAAAATACATCAATATATTTTTATTTTTAACTAATATATTTTAATTTTCAACGAAAAAAATTATTTTCAAATAATATATTTTACTTTAATTAATTTTTAACCAATTAAATTTTACCTATTACGATATATGTTACAACAAACGTCTCCATACTTATATCCGAAAAATATACAGCGATCGTGTATTCATCTATAGAATTGTACATCCTTAGTCACACCCTCCTATCTTACTATCTCCATGTATCATGTATATAATCAAACTATATAACAATGATCAAAATGATGCAAGATCTCTCAGATTTAGATGCCAAAACCTACAGCATTTATTTTTTTTTTTTATTTTCTTGTGATCAATTTACTCAATGACCATAAACGACAATCCAGACTTGTGCCAATTTTTTTGTCAATCAATCTCTGCAGCGTAAATAGGTCGTAGGAAACACGCAGAAAAAGGAACAAATTAAGAGCACCAGAAGGAGAGCGACTAGCAGTGGGGAGAAAACGTTGGGGGTTGGGGTGTAGAAGGGTTGCATCGGAGGAGGGAACAAAGGTACAGAGTAGAGAAATTACAGAAGTGACATTAGGAGAGGTATTTCTGACTTTTTTATCTTGACGCTGGGGATGTAATGTAAAGGAATTATTTGGTGTAATTAACTTAAGGGCGATTAGGTTTAAGCGTCACCACACTTATTAGAGAAAAAGGATATTCAACAAAAATTATATTAACTATAAAAATTACGAAAATGACCTATAAGAGAAAATTCATGAAAATGAGTAATAAAATACACTTTAACTTAAATATTTTTTGAGTGATTAACTTCGATTCATAAAGCCTATATCCAACAAATCTTTAAAAATTATTTTTCTCAATTAACTTTAGAGCATTATAAATCATATCAAAATCAAACTTCCTCTAACAATAGGAAAAGATTACCTTTGCAACAACAAAAAAAAAAAAGTACGTCGTAAGGTAAAGCTACTTTTGAGAGTATATTGATTGATTAATGAATCCTATCAAAAGCTTTAAGATTTCAAGTAAAAAAATATTATAATACCTCAGAAAAAATCTCATGCAGAAAGAACTCATGAAAATTAGTATAAAAATATAAAAAGTTAAATTTTAATTTTTAAATAACTTAAACTTAAATATTTTAGATATGATTGACTGAAATCTATTGAACATATACCCTACAAATTGTTAAAGGATAATTTTTTCTATTAAACTTAGCTTTAGTGTTTAATGTTAAAAACTTTCGATAAATCTCAGGTTTCTACGTACACATCAATAATGCATTAAAAGGTAATGCCATTTTAAATGTATCTATTTCTTTTTCAGTGAGATAAGATTCAAATTATGCTCTTTCATATTATAGGCATACTGTTCACTCACGTAGGCAATAATTAATTTTTGATATGTACTTGTGTAAGGCGTAGGGTGCATACTAATATATAGCTGACGATTCATGATCGTGGGGAAGAACAAAAGGTGACGAGGCTTTAACTCAAACGCCAGCAATAGGCTATATATGACGTGTGTATAGGATCTGCAATTCTTATGTTGGCTTCTCACCTTGGATATTTATCTTTACCGTTGAGACTTGCAAAGTGCTTCAAATCTCATCTTAGGAACATGATTAATTTTTTAAGAGATTTACTATTCGCTTAACATGATAGAATTATTTTTAAAAAAGTATCAATGTATAAATCAATATAAAACTTACATGACCCTCATCATGTTTCTATGCACACCAGACTCGAAAAATAACAAGGCAACTGCCAAGAAAAGATAGCCGATCAACTGATGATAGCCTTTTGACCCGTTTTCTTTGCAACGTAGAATCCTATACTGAGAAAATTAAGGAAATTGGCTACACCCATGCACCAATCTTTTCAAATCTAAGTTCCTCCTATCAAAATCAGGACGATCATACCTTGGGTAGTTGCAGCTTTTAGTTTCATCGAACAAGAATGAACACAATTACCCGCATGTTCATCTTATAAAAACTCTGGAGCACTTCGGCACGTTTTTGATTCCATATTTTTTTATCTGAGATTAATTTGGAGAGTAAAAGGGGATCGCAAATGTGAAAATTGTGCAGCAGAGCATCCCAAATCACCGATACGACTAAGTAAATTTTGTTATTATTTAAAACGACATTGACAATTCCAAGTCTAAGAATCATCGCACCGGCCAGATGGCCACTATGGAAAAAGAGATTCTGAAAGAACCAACTATACCGAACAGATTCCAGCAAAAAAAAAAAAAAAACTATACCGAACAGAAGAAATTTAGCCGTTGGATTAAAAGATTAGTCAAAGGAAGATGGGTCCACTGTGCTTTAACAGGAAGTTCGAGTGGACCCCAACTCGCAAATGTGCATGCCAAATTTGACCGGTAAAGGTCGAGGTTGATCTATGGCGGCGACTTTTCCTCACTCCTTGGATTTCTTCATGCAATATGACCAAGAAGTAGTTACCAAAGAATCAACTTAATGGTAGAGCATTACGTCGACATCCATGAAGTCATGCGATAAAAATCTTACACCTACCATATTTACATCGTACCAAGAAAGACCAAAAGGTTTGCCCTATTCAACTTTCGAGGAGCAACAAATAGAGAGAAACTAATAACACCAATTTTACAATTTCTCAACCATTATCTGTAAAATTTCACCTTTGTGGGTGGAATATTTAATGTATGAATCACTAATTTTCCAAAGATTATCGGGATCAGATTCATTCTCGAGAATGCCAATCACAATTAACACGGGGTATGTAGTTAACTCTCCAAGAAATTCTTCTGGAAGACATAAAAATGAATACAAAGAACAATATATCATATTGATCTTTGAGGAAAATATAATCCAAACGCTCTCCTATTAATCTGTAAAATAAAATGACCAAATTCAAGGGTAGGACTACCATAGCTTGGCTCAGCCTCACAAGTCCAACCCAAAATTTGATTGACCTGAGGCCAAGACAGATGTAGGCTTGATAGCTTGATTGAATTGAGTTCGGACCAACTTGGACTTGATTTAATAATAGGAGATTGAGTTCAAGTTACACCCATGATTGGGTAATCTTGTACAAGATGAGCTTGTTAATTGGCTCGGTGGCAATAGGTACACATGGTTTTATGATATGTAATATGTAAGGTAGGCTTATCAATAATAAAATATAGATAACTTGTAGTCGCTTGCATATAATGAGAACGACAGTCATGATTGAATTTTACCTATGGTATGCACTTCCCCAGAAAAAGCAGGCTCATTAATTGACTCAACAAAGGTCCGGGCCCAATTGAAGGCAAGGCTGCCTTATTGAGTCCCTCTAAGGCCTAGTCCAAGTAGCGCTGAAATCCATCACTTTGCGTGCCAGCAGGGAAAGAAGGAAGGGAAAAATTAAAAACAAAAGAGAAAAGAAAGGAAGGAAATAAGTGTCCCTGTGAGCATTTCCTTCCTAAATAATTGCAGTCTCATTGCCCCAATTTTCTGCAGACCGGAGCTATACAGTCCTTGTATAAATCAGGCCTTGAGATCTCGCAATCTTTCGATGGATTGCGTTTAACAGAATTTTTTTCATCTTGCTTAATCGTTGAGGTGGATTTAGGTACTACAGATCTCCAGGTGGTTTCACAAAACAAAAGCAAGCACTAAGAAGTAACATGTTATTGATTAATCCTAAAGCCTAATTTATTTGGTAGGCTATCCCTTTAAAGTGAGAATAATCTAATTTGATTGCCATCTTGAATTAACCTAAATTTCAAGGGATTAACATGTGATAACTTATTTCAGGCTTTCGTCTTATCCTACAAAAATAAAATAAGTTGCGATTATCCCACTGTATAAACAGGAGAATCCTTTAGATTATCTCACTGTATTCCAAACGATCATAAATTAATCCAACAAGATGACCCTTTCAACTTCTAATACTGGATAACTCCCAGAACTTCGTACCTCAAAGAATTCTATTCCTTGTCCCAAATTAAATCTGTATAAAAGCACGTAGTCGAGAACGTGTCTGTCGGAACCAAGGGAGAAATCATAAATCCCATCTCACATCCGTTGGCTATCGCATAGATCGTCGATTTTTTATCATCCAATGCTGGCAAATTGGAAACATCACGAGAGCATGTTCGTTCGCGATTCTTGGAAAGCAAACTGGCAAAGCAGCTCGGTAGCTTTGATGCACCACGAACCGTCGTTGTTGAGCCAATTTCAACCCCCAATCAGCGATTCAGTGAGAAGATGGGGCGCTATATCTATAACTATCGGTGTGGTACTCTACCAATGTCCGTCCCCACCTCCGATTTACGGCAAGGCGAGCAGGACGGGTAATGGATCAATCGATGATGCCAAGTCGAGAAGGAAATTTTAAAGAGAGAAAGTCACCGGGGGTGCGGAAGAGAGAAGGAAAAAAGAACTAAAAAAAAAAAAAAAGGAAAGAAAAGGGAGGGAGGAGTATGGGGGTGGGGTTGGTGTTTGTTTGTTACCTTGCAAGTGGAGGCAGTCGCGCTCCAAGCGATCGACGAAGGTGACGGCGTAGTTGGGGTCCCTGATGGCCCTGAGGACGTAGTTGCGCTTGGCGGAGGCGCCTTCGTGGGGGACGATGCAGGCGTGGAGGTCAACGACCGCGTCGTTGGGGCTGGGGCTGGGGCTGGGGCTGGGGCTGGAGCTGGGGCTGGAGCTTGAGTTGGCACTGACGACACAACCACCCCTCCTCCTTACCCTCACCCACACGGAGGTCTCCCCCTTCTTGTAGCTTGAGTGGAGAAGCTTCTGGAGGCCGCTCCTCCCGCTCTTGAAGGGGGACCTCCCAACCGCCCCCTCCCCTCCTACCCGGATCTCCTCCACTATGTCCCCAGTCTGCAGCATCTCCTCGCTCCACTCGTCCGCCTTGCTGCTCCCCGCCACGCACTCTATAGCCACCACCCACCCACCTCTATTCGACGAGGACGACGAGGACGACGAGATCTCGCTGCCCCCTTCCGATGGCAGCGACGACCTATTCATCCCGAAAAGATCCATTCGCATCCTCCCCCCCTCCCTTGCCGATCTATCTATCTATCTATCTATCTAACCGATCCCCTCCCACCTTTCCTTCCTCCTCTTTCTCACACAATTAAGTCCACCAGAAGACTAATAGGTTTCGTCCTCGGCATCTCAAGCACCGACGTGCGTGGGATCGCGGAGGGATCAGCCACTGTCGAGATTCTGAGGATTCCTTTGCTGGTGTTTAAGAAGGGGGGAATTAAGTTGGGCGGCGGGCAGATAGAGGAGATCGTGGCCGTTCGATTCAGTATGGTGGGGGGACCGGTTAAAGATGAGACGGCGTGTCGGGAGATGGAGACACGGCGGATTCGGGACGGCAAAGCGGTTATCCTTTGGAGGAAGGGGTGGTACCGCGGTTGGGGATTGGGGGTTGACTTCCCAGAATGGATGGATTGAAGGGAGGGTCGTGAATTTAATAATTTGTTATAGGTTAGTTCATTAGAGGAGTTAATCTTCTTTGTTAATTTTTTTTTGATCAATGTGGATTAAGAATTTTTGACATTGATTTATTTAACATCAGTTGCTATTGGTATTAGGTAAATTTATATTTAAGTCTCACGAATTTGTTGCACCCTCACGATCTCTGATTTAAATTCTCAACACCGGTGTTAACATTCCAACTTAATACCAATTCAAGTAAACACAAACTGTTATTAACATCAATATGCAAGTAAACACAATTAGAAGTTAACATTAATTACATATTTCTTAATACTACTTTTTTAACCTTTCAAGTAAATTAACCCTTAATAATAGTTATTCTTAATATTTTAGTCTTATATTATATTGATAATATTAAAAATTATCGGTGATATTTAATTTAAAATTGAGATATTCAAATATTATGGGTAATATTTCGAATATATTTGATTTAAAATTGAATACCATAGGTGATATTTAGTTTAAAATTAAAATATTATTACTACAAATTAATTCAAAAACACAAATATACTTATTCATGTCTAAATATGATCAGTATAATTTAATTCAAGAAGAGGTATGCAAACTTTTGCTTGGACTTTAGGGTTGTGTCTATCTCTGTATGTGGAGGTGCATGTGTTTGTTGCTAAAGACTAGATCCCTTACTATATTACAACATTGACAAAGTGATGTAGGGCCATTTGACGAAGATCCATGACTCTTGTTCTTTAGAATTATTCCCTTCTTTTTTAATAGGAAAAGGATTTTAATCGTTAGATAATGCTCTATTGTGCTATAGCACATCAAGGAATCTAATCAGGGCCTCTTTAATTACCTTGTTGGGCTCAAGACAAGGAAAAAGGTTGATCACTAAATATAAGGTAAATCACAAGATAAGAAAGTTTGGTAACTCAATTCCATCTAAAATGTGTATATTTATGAAGAGTATAATAACTCAGAAATTTCACTATCACAAAGTTATTACAAGAAGCATTTATTTCTCTCTATAAGCGTGATCCACTATGACAGGGATCATAGCTTATTTATGAATGGTGGACTCACAACGTCGAGAGCTTCATGATTCCGAGGTTCTCAAATCATGGGTGTTATGGGTCGAAGCTTAGTTGTCAATCACTGACTGTTACATGCCACGTAAGCCACCACTATAACATGCCTTACTTTTGCCTTGAAATCACTGACGAAACTCAGCAATGCTGTTATTATCGTCGTTGTTTTGCTTTACCGTGGGTTAGTGAGCTAATTCGACATCAAAATAATATTTGACCATCAGACGGATTGGATATTTCGACGACGTTTCAAAATCGATGGGAATTATTTTTGCCACTAATTCTATCAAAAGTGATGCATATGTAAGTCACTTTTTCCCCCCTTTATGTGTCTTTTTTTTTTTTTCACCGTCGTTTAAGTAACTTTACTGTCGCTTCTGTAAGCAACAGCAAAAATTTTTTTATCGACATTTGTATTAAAATCGACAGCATAGAAGATGTGACTATAGAAAGATTTTTGTCGTCGCTTATTCAACTAAGCGACGACACATATGTGACGGTAAAAATAATTTTGTCGTCGCTTATCCTAAGAAGCGATGACATTAAGTAGGAATTGTGCTTCTTTGAAACCTTCTATGCCATCGGTTATTAGATAAACGACGGTAAAAATATTTTTACCATCACATATATGTCATCCCTTATTTGAATAAGCGACTACAAATATATGGGTTTTTTTTTTTAAATTACCAAATGATGGAAACTACCTACTAAACCTACTTAAAAGTCTTTCTTTTATAGAAAAACAAGTACTGAAAATGAAGAGAAATTTATATTTCATAAATATAAAATCTAGTCCATGAAAAGTTTGAAAATGAAATATTTACATAACAAAGGTAACATGAAAATATAAGAAAAGAAAATGTATAGAAATCAAAATACAGCTGCCCTGATGCCATCAGCTTCACTTGCACCACCCATAGAGTCGTTGTCGTCTCATCTATAAAAGTTAGGATCTGTTGAAGACGTATGCTCTGACTGACCCTTTTTCTGAAGAAGAGTTATAAGCGTCTGAAGCTTATCGTCCATGGCATTCATCTTATTCTTCATCTTTACCTCTCTCTTCTCCCTCTCTGGCTCTCTTCTCTCCCTCTCCTCCTCTGATCTCTATAGTGTGTTAATCTTTTGATGCAGCTGATCGACGACACTAGATGAGACAACACCTTTCCTCCCATATCAGGTGAATAACATGTATGCCCTCCCCGCACTACAAATGAAACCACCGTGGTCCGGTGACATCACTCTCCTAAATGCCTCCTATGCATCCAAAGGCTGCTAGATGCTTTCGAAGGTCTCGTCAGTGGAAGGGATGTACTAATTGTACAATTTGGTCCAAAATGTATTAAAGAATATTATTATAATATATATATACAAAGTTATAAATTTTTTGAGTTTAGGAAACTTACGTGTTTCTCCTGGTATGACACATGAATCTACTTACGAGCACCCTTAGCTACACCCTTACTATGGGTGACCTCGTAGATATCCATTCTAGTTATTTCTATCTCATCATGTGCAACGGACTAAAAATATAAAAAAATACAATTAGGTTAAAATAACTTAAAAATTAAGTAATATTTAATTGAAAAGTAATTTAAATACTTACAAAACGGCTCTTAACCGTCTTAATGCTCCTTCGACCCAAACAATGGGTCTGTGGTGGAGCTTTAGCCCTATTGGCCTTTTTTTTTGCTTGCTCCTGTAGACATATACAATAATACTTTTTATAAATTTAAGATATATGAAATTAATAAAATAATTTTTAATTATTTACTAACCTCTGTCTTCGGAGCCAATGCTCATATGTTGATCGGGAGATTTCGCTTGGAAGATGATACGTCAGAAAATTATCTTGTCGTAATGTGTAAATTGTGGTGGAAAAATCCCGAACAAAAATAAAAATTAACCATGAAGAGTTAGGTCATATCCATAGGAAGGAACAAATCAATAAATTCATGAATATTTTTCCTTGATGTTCTTCCAATCGAGTGCGAGATCTATGCCCAAATCTGCTGTGAAACGTGACAAAAAGAAGACACACAATAATTTGAGAATGTAAGGTTATGTGTGCAATTTTTCCTTAATAAAATATTCCATAAAAGATGTGAACAACAGTGACATCTCATGTAATTTCCAGCGGCACTTATACTAGAGAGAAGTTGAGCAAATCTGAATCCAAATTTAATGTGTAATGAAGTGCATAATAAGAACCAAGCAAATACGAGAAAGTGCAAGTGTACCATTGCAAATTCACCTTAATATAATAATAATAAATCAAAATTCAAAAGTTTGCAATGGCATTAGATGTAAATATTAATAGCACTTGAAACAGATGATTATTCTCCTTTGATCTCGCATGAAGAGTAGGTGATGGTGGGTCACGGGAAGCTCGAAGGAGGTTGATGTTGTCGAGAGCTTCTCGTCAGGGGTCGCGCTAAGGAGAATGATGGCTGGCAGTGACCGGCCGATAGGAAGGTTGGTTGGTGATGTGGAGCCTTGTCGGTGATCATGCGATCTGTCGTTGGAGGATCTGAGGGCGTGGCCGTGCTCGTGAGGGTGAGGCAAGTTCAATGGCGTTGACGCAACAGAGGATGGTAGCCAAACTAGGTGGCTATGCATAAGGGTCGGCGGTGGTGTTTGGATTCCTTCTATTGGTGGAGAAGGAGAAGACAAAGAAGAAGAAGAAGAAGAATAAGAAGGCCGATTGTGTGTAAGGGTCGCATGCGCGCAAGGGTTGTGGCGTGCACTGCCGTAGGCACGCGAGGGGCTGCTGCGGGCATCGGTGGCTGGTGCGCTGGCGCTGTGTGTGCGTGCAAGGGCACGCGGGTCTGCTGTCCACGTGTGCGTGATGGTGAGGCTCGAGATGATGGTTGCGGTGGTTGGTGGGAGAGCCTGCTGCTCGCAAGGGAGAACGAAAGTGGAGGAGCCTGAGTGAGTCTTCAGACATCCGGGAATGTTCTCGGATGACTTAACTGGAGTGGACGACGGTGCATGGTGGTGATGTTGGCTCGTGATGGTGGTGTTGATGGCATGGATGGCTCGTGGTGCTTAGTCATAGGCATGCGGTTGAGGATGCTGTAGACCGAGAAAGAAGAAATCGAGAGGGAGGCCGGCACAGTTGTAGATGTTGCACAGTGGTGAAGCACGGTAGCACAGCAGTTGATGGGAGGAGTTGCAGTAAAGAGCGCGGTGATGGTGTTGGCATTGTCACTCCAACTGCGGTGATAGAGTTGGCGAGGACGTGGGTGAGACACGGTGGTGGAAGTGCAGTGTTGAGGGAGAGAGAGGGAGGGAGGTCCTCTCCATGAGAGCGTGATGAAAATGGTCATCCTCCATACCTTGTTTATATAAAGAAAACAAAATCAGAGAGAATGATGGAGAGAGATTATCAGGGAGAGAGAAAATAAGGAAGGAAACGTGCATGCATGTGACCAAAAGAGGAGAGAGAGAGAGATTGAAGGGAATACCATTGATTAGATTGAGAGACATGAAAGAATGATTTCCTTACTATATTTTGTTAGAACAAAATCCTCACATTATGGTATGTCCAATTAAGATTTGATGTGATGCCCTTGCCTTTAAAGTAAATAATTAATCCTTTCACACAAATATAAATGCAATTAATGCATGAAATGATAAATCTAAAGCTCACATCATTTTGTCAATACCGTGCATGGTTTAGATTAATTTCTCATCCAAATAATAACGCACTTAAGCATTAAATTAGTCCATTAAAGTGGTCCTATCACATGCCTTCTTCCAATCGTCAGGCATGACATCAGAAAGATAATTCTCCATTGCTTTCTCGAGTGAACTACAGTTCGAAAAAAATTAAATACTAAATATAAATTGTTAGAAATAATATATGAAATTATGTATATAATAAAAATGTAAATGTTTAAAAAATATTACATTTCTCTTGGTCTCCGTTCTCCAATCTCTATGGCTTTTGGAGGTGTGTTTAAGAATATATCGGGAGGCATTGGGGTCGGTACCCCAATTGTAAGTTGCCTACATTAATTTTTTTTAAAAATATGTTAATCTTAATTTATAATAATTTTAAGATAAAGTTATAAAAGAAATAACTTTGATAAATGAAATTACCTCCAACTGGCGGAGGAACTGCCTCTTAAGCTCTATGGGCACCTTCCTCCAATCGAAGTAGCGAATGGGCACAATGGACTTAACAATTGTGCCCACTCAATTGATGAAGCCTGGGTAATTCTCCTCCTCCCCTGTGGTTCTAAGCTTGATCATTATTCTCAGGTCCTCGGGGATACGTTGGAGGTCTAGATTCTTTGTCTTCCCCCGTCCTCTTTTTACTTTACTTGCATAAACATTAATCATATTCATTTCTGAAGTTATAATAAACTTTAAAAAATATAAGTAATTTTAAGCTTAAAGGTACATGAGTTCTTACCCCAACTTATGCTCATTAGTAAGTAATCCGCATGAACTGGGGACATGCTCCCCACCATCTCATCCTCCTCCTCCTGCCCCTCCACCTCTCCCGCCTCCTCCCCCTCCTCCTCTCCCGCCTCCTCTCCCTCTTCCTCATCTAATGCTCCATAATCTGGATCATCCTCTACATGCTCAGACAAGGTTTGAGCAATCTCCTTCCCCTTTCCCTTCCCCCTCACATGTAGTAATCGTGCCATTTCTCCGGGACGTACGAAACGTGACTGGGGAGAGCCTACTACCGGCAGGATAGCTGAACTTGCTGTCGAGGGGGTGGTTGAGCCTGAGGAGACGAATCGTGCTGCGTCGATGGCTGTGTCCTAGGAGGATCCTTTCTTTTGGGATTTTTCTTAAACAACATTATCTATAACAAGTATAAAATGCAATAACTAATACAGTTATAAATCATTAATATGTAAACCATTAATGAAAAATGTTTGCAAAACAAAAAGAAATATTTAAAAATTTCGACAGAATTTTCTCTTAAACTTGGAGGTTACTCTATAAACTTGCATATTAAAATTAAAGTGGGCACACCCCACTTAAAAAAAAAGTGTAAAGACAAATTACAAGTGGGTACACCCTACATCCATTCAAATAAAACATGCAACACAAGTGGGTACACCCCACATCTATTTAATGAAATAAAAAATAATATGTAGGCAAATCCCACATCTAGCAAAAACCTATAATTTCATCCAATTAAATTTAAGACATTGAAATTATATCTCTAAATACAACAGCTTCCGAGTATGCCCGTCACCGATAACCTGTAGTTTGAAAAACAAGTGTAATGAAAATACTAGTAGAGCAAGAGTAACAAATTTTGAACATGTGTGTGTGATTGGTTTAAGTTTAGTTATTTATAATATATAGAAAATGTCAGTTGTAGTTTAGGTTTCTTAAATTTGAATATGAATTTGATATAAACAGAAATGAAACAAAGTAACAAAATTGTTACTAACCTTAGATTTCCACATCTATTGCATTTGAATCTGTATGACCTTCTTCCATTAATTCTTGGTATGCTTTAGACTGTGCATCAAAATGATTGTACGGTATTGTTCTTATTGGTATAACGCATCTGTAATTCCTTACTTGGAGGGGGTGAGATATGCGTGACGTATAAAATGCAGAATTAAAAAGATAATAATCTCACAAAATTAGCAATCATACAATATACATAATTATTTTTAGGTGGAAACCTGAACCGGGTGAAAACCACCACCTAACCCTCTCGAGTTAGGATTTTCCGATCAATCTAGTCGATCAAATCCATTATACGAACTACTTAAACAAGGGGAGTTCACCCTCAAGTACAACCACGCTACAAGAACGAGGGTAGCATTCCTCAACCCCTCCTCTTCACAAGGAGGATTTTGTCCCTCGATGGAGACGAGAATTTACAAAGTGAATACTCAAACCAAAGAACAATAAAAGTACAACAATCCTATAGAGTCGCAAATATTAAAACCTAGCTTCTATAGCAGTTAGGAAACTTCCCTTTGGTGGAAGTGCGTCGATGTGACAATGCGGGTGCGTGAACCACGCGGTGATGCTTCATTGCTCTCGTAATCACAGAGGGAGAGTGGGTGAGCAACTGGATTCAGGCTCTCTAGATGTGGAACAAATACTTGGAGAGCTAGAGCTTCTTCTTGATGATCTTCTACTTTTTGACGCAAGAGATGTGAGAGTGTGTTGTTTGGTGTGTCTTGGTGTATCTTGCAAGCCAAGGGGTCCTCCTCTATTTATAGAGGGCTTAGGAACGCTTTGGAAGGCATTAGAAGGCTTCCACAGCCATTGGGGTTGAACCCAAGGCAAAACATGCCGTAATCAAAATCAATCATGATTCTGACGGGGTCATCAGATGTTTGGTCCGGGCATCAGACATCTGGAAAACCTGTTTAAGACGTTTGGGAACTAAGTCAAACGTCTGATTCTAATCGGGTTTCCTTCTTGATTTGAATCAGACCTAAACAAGGTTCTAGTGTATGGCGATCAAACGACATATAGGATGTCTGGCACTGAGTCTGGGCGTCTGGAAACCTATTTGTTCTACGGAAATGGATTCCCAAGGAAGGTAATAGCTAGAAAATCTCTCAAAGGAGATTTTGGGTCAGTCGAGGCAAAACGGTCACATATCAAATGTCTGGGGTCCTTTACGTTCTTCTGATATAAGGATAACGGTCATTTTCCTCAATGTTTACATAGGTAGCCAACGTTCCACTAATTGGACGTCTGGAAAAGGCATCAGACGTCTCCTAAGACGTCTGGACTAAGGTCTAGACGACTGATTCTAACAGACGAACCTATTAAGTCCAGCCTAGATGTTTTGGACGTCTGATCAAATAGTCAGACATCTTAAAAGTTACTATCAGACGTCTGATTTTTAGATTGGACGTCTGATAAGGCTGTCTGAACCCTATTTTGGTTTTCTATGTTCTCTACAAAAAACCTAAGTATCCTAGGATTTGTGCAAGTATTCCTAGGACTACTGTTGGGATACTTTGAGGCTTTTTAACAAGATTCTAAGAAATAAAATAAAGAGCAATAAAAGAAATAAAATATAAAGTACAATAGAAAGGAAATCTATCCTATTCTTCATCTCCTTCCTTCTTCAAGCTTTCGCTCCTCGTGAAACTCCTCCGCCTCTGTCAAGTTCCTCCAATTCGTCATGGATGTGAGCTCGAACTCCATCTAAACACTTATCTTCATTTGCAATTTGACCTGAAAACTAGGACTCAAAAGCAAATGTTAAAAGACACGTGTTTTGTTATCATTAAAATAAACGATCGTGATGCTCTAGCACCAACAATCTCCCCCTTTTAATGATGACAAAATCATAAATAATACATAAAATTCTCCCCCTTTTTGACATTATCAAAAAGGTTTTTATCAAATTTAATTCTCCTAAACTCCCCCTTAAATCATGCTCTTCTAGTTTTTGGGTTAAATTTCTTTTAATCAAGAATGATGTTCTCCCCTTTTTGTAATAACAAGATAGCTATATATTTTCCTCCCCCTTTCTAAAGGAAATATAGCTAACTTAACACCTCCCCCTAAATGATTGATAATAAGCTCATAATTTTAACTCCCCTTATCTATATGCTAATGATAAAAAGATAGGGTTAAGGGTTTTACCTCACCTACCATGGCCAATACAATGACCCAAATGGAGGTGGTGGATGCCACATCGGATGGGGCTCCCATCCGTAGCTTGGCGGTCCGGGCATCGGCGCCGATCTCCAATCGGATGGTTGACGTGCGACGAGTTGATTGGTTGTTCATCGTCTCGTCGGTCTCATTTTTTTCTTCCCCCTTGGTCCACTCCTTAGTCCTCCCAATTTGAGTTGACCATCTTTGAGCTTATAGGTCCAGCCCTTTGTGTTATAATCTCTCTTGAAACTTACAAAACAAGTTTCAAGTTGATCTTTTGGTATCCAAGTTAGCTTGGATCCAGATCTGTTAGCAGATCTCCTTGAAGGAGATCCTTTCTCAACCTTAGGACTAGATAAATTTTCTACTTTGTTGATCAAATTATTTTATTTCTCCCTAAGACATGCAATTTCATCTTCAATAGCATGCATCTTGGACTTTAAATGAGAAATTTCTATTTTTAAACTAGTATTTTCCTTAATCAACTTATTATTTTCAATGATTAGGTTATGATTTTCTAACAATAAGTCATCATTTTTAGGACTAGTTTCTAGGTCCTTGAGTAGCTTCTCTAACCTATCATTTTCAGATTTTAAAATGCTAAGTTTCTTTTTCATGCTTTTATTTTCTACTTTTAATGATTAACTAACATCAAATAATTCATTAAAAGCTTCTTATAAATCTGAGTTTACCTCACTGTCGGAGTCGCTTTCGCTGTCGCCTGCTGTTGCCATGAAACCCATGCAGGCGGTTTCATTCTTCTTCTTGGGATTTTCTTCTTCTTCCTCTGACCTTGAGTCATCCCAAGTCGCCTGGAACACCTTTTTCTTATACTTCTCCTTCTCCTCTCCTTCTTGAGAGGAGGGCACTCGGGTTGAAGATGACCCTTTTAATTGCAGTGGTAGCAACGTCTCGGGCTTTCCTTTTCCTTCTTCTCCTTTTCTTCCCTACAAAACTTGGAAAATTTTTAAGTAGGAATTTAAAATCTTCATCATCAGAACTTACCTCGCTATCTGATGCAGCTCTGAATGCGAGGGTCTTCTTCGAGTTTGGCTTCGGTGTATCCTTCTTCTACTTCAGCTTTGTCTCATAGGCCATTAGATTGCCTAGGAGATCCTCCATGTTGAGCTCCTCCACTTCGTTCGCCTCTTCAATGGTGGTGACCTTCTGCTCCCATTCTGGTCCAAGGGAGCGAAGAAGTTTTCCTTGAAGTTTCCCCTTGATAAAGGTCTTACCTAAAGCTTTTAAACTATTTACAATGAGAGTGAACCTAGTGTTCATCTCACTTAGAGATTCGTTAGACTTCATTGAAAAAGACTCAAATTCTTGAGAAAGTAAATTGATTTTGGAAGTCTTTACCTTAGAGGTACCCTCGTGAGTTACCTCGAGTGTGTGCCAGATCTCGTATGTGATGGCGCATTGCGAGATTCTGTTGAACTCCTTCGGGCTCAACACACAATACAATGCGTTCATTATTTTTGTGTCGAGAGAGAGCTCACGGATTTGTTGTTGCGAGTAGTTGCTCGTGGGTTTTTTCGGGATGTCGAAAGGGGTCTCACATCGGGCCCATATTGTGAAGTCATTGGCTTGAAGCCATGTCTTCATCCGCAGCTTCCAGTACGGGTAATTGTTCTTGTCAAAGAATGGTGGACGGGTGGTAGACTGTCCCTCAAGAATCCTCACCGCAAAGCTGCTTCCCTCCATGATCTTCTTGCTGGGTGTTACTCCAATCTTACAAGGACCTGTTCTGATACTAATTGTAATTCCCTACTTGGAGGGGGTGAGATATGCATGACGTATAAAATGTAGAATTAAAAAGATAACAATCTCACAAAATTAGCAATCGCACAATGTATACAATTATTTTTAGGTGGAAACCCAAACTAGTTGAAAACCATCACCTAACCCTTTCGAGTTAGGATTTCCCAATCGATCTAGTCGATCAAAGCCACTATACGAACTACTTAAACGAGGGTAGTTCAACCTCAAGTACAACCACGTTACAAGTACGAGGGTAGCATTCCTCAACCCCTCCTCTTCACAAGGAGGATTTTGTCCCTCGATGGAGACGAGAATTTGCAAGGCAAATACTCAAACCAAAGAACAATAAAAGTACAATAATCCTATAGAGCCGCAAATATTAAAACCTAGCTTCTATAAGAGTTAGGAAACTTCCCTTTGGTGGAAGTGCGTCGATGTGACGACGTGGGTGCATGAACCACGCGACGGCGCTTCGTCGCTCTCGTAATTGTAGAGGGAGAGTGGGTGTGCAACTGGATTCAGGCTCTCTAGATGTGGAACAAATACTTGGAGAGCTAGAGCTTCTTCTAGATGATCTTCTACTTCTTTTTGACACAAGAGATGTGAGAGTGTGTTGCTTGGTGTGTCTTGGTGTATCTTGCAAGCCAAGGGGTCCTCCTCTATTTATAGAGGGCTTAGGAAGGCTTTGAAAGGCCTTAGAAGGCTTCCACAGCCGTTGGGGTTGAACCTAAGGCAAAATAGGCCGTAGTCAAAATCAATCAAACGTCATATAGGCCGTGTCATGATTTTGATAGGGTCATCAGACATCTGGTCCGAGCATCAAGCATTTGGAAAACCTGTTTAAGGCATCTGGGAACTAAGTCAGTCGTTTGGTTCTAAGCGGGTTTCCTTTCTGACTTGAATCTGACCTAAACAGGGTTCTAGTGTATGGCCATCAGACGACATAGAGGATGTCTGGCACAAGGTTTGGACGTCTGGAAACCTATTTGTTCTGCAGAAATGGATTTCCAAGGAAGGTAACGACTAGGTCTGGCGCTGTTGCCGGAGAGGCAACGAATCTCAATTTTCTTTCTGTATTTCACGCACTTAATTATTTTCTAACTTGCTTTTATTTCTCTTCTATTATTTTGTAGGTATCTAATGTAAACACATTTACACTACTTAAGATGTCTATTTATGCATGTTCTTCTTAAGCATAGGATTGCATTGCATGCTATAAATATTGCATAACATGCATCATCTTGCATTTAGAGTAGTTTGAATAAAATGGAGGTTAATTGTCTCCCTTTATGTGCTTGGACAGGGCAAACATTTTATCAGGATCTTGGATCGAAGATCCAACCGTATGGATGTGATCAGGGTGACAATTGGAGTTCAACGACTCCAAGATCGCCCTAATCAGGCATCCGTACTATCAGATAGTGACTGGGGAACCCTAGAAGATCAAGGGCCAGGATGGTGTAAATCCGCACTTCAAATGATAAATCTGACCGCACGGATGAATTCGGATCGACGATCGCAGCCTAACGACGCAAAAATCGAGTCAATCCAACATCCGTGGCACCATCTACAACATCCAGAAGTTGGACGGCCAAGATGGCGCCATGTGGGTCCATCTCAACTGCCTAAACGGCCGCATACAATCTCTGAAGTCCCCGCATACAATCTTGATCCAACGGCTATGGACAGCCACACCTAAAAGCGTCCGCTCGACCATCCATGCCTCGTAGCGCAGCGGTCGAAGGCGCTATCGCGAGCTGTAGCCGCAGGTTCGAGCCGTAGCGAAGGAGAGAAGGGCGCGGGCGAGCGAGTGTGGGCGTGCGTTGGATCGTCATCGGGCGGCTCAGATCCTCCGATAGCGTTCACGCGCTATTGCACGCGCGGCGAGGACGTGCCATCGTACGCGTTGAGGCGGGCGCACAGCAGCGGGCGAAGGAGCATCCTAAGCCGTCCGATCTCGCCATCGAACGGCTGAGATTTGATGAACGTGGGCGGGCGTTGTACGCGGGCAGCTGAGGAGGCGTGCGTGGGGAGCTCCCACTACACCCACATTGGGGCTTTAGCGGCGGTTATATCCGTCACTAAAGACCCCTTATTTAATGTTTTAAAGATGTAATGACCAATTTGCCCCCACTCCTTGCAACTATAAAAGGAGACATCCTCCATACGAAATTCTCAACCCTTCCTTCTCTTCTCTACCTTTCCAAAGTTCAAGAGAAGCTTGTCCCACACCCGGGATGCTTTTCGCAAGATAAAGTCCAAATTTTCGTCCCCCTTCGGAAGTGGATCCCGTGATGACGACGACGTGCTGCTCCATTCTCGTTCTTCTGCTTCGTCCTCCTTCGTCCAGGCGTCATCCCGTCCGGCTCGTCCTCCAAGCGACCGTTGAGGAGGATATCTCTCTCTCTATTCTTTTTACTGCTTTCTAATATAGATTTACTGCTTTCTAGTGTAGTTCTGCTCATCCTCTAAGCATTTATCGAGGATGACATTTCTCCCTCCATTCTTTTAATGCTTTTTAGAGTAAATTTATCGCTTTCTAGTGCAATTGTTTTATACTTTCTAGTTGTAATGAACAATCTCCTTAATGATAAATTCTTTATTTATTCTACATCTCATTTTGATTTCTGTGTATAATATTCTCTCTCTCTTACTCTCTCTCTTCTATTTATTGTAAATAATTGATAGTTTTAATTGAATTACTTTGTGATAAATTAAAACAAACGCGTAGTTTTTAAATCAAACGTCTGCCTCCCTATGTTCGACCCAGAATTTCAATTTCGGTATAAATTTTATCTGTTGAACACGAGTTCTTCACTTTCAAACTACAATGACAGATTTTCCAAAACCTAACACGGTAGTGTAGCAATTCGAGAGTTCAACATTTTGGCGCCGTTGCCGGGGAGGCGACGCTCTTTGGTTTCTCTTCGCGTTTTCTAACTTATAAATCATTTACCTTACTTTTCTCCCTTCTTATTGTGATTGCAGCTACTCTTTCGAGACAAGCAACGGCGGTAGATTGGAGTAAAGTGCTGTGGAAGGTTCTGTAAGTTATCCCCCACCTCTCACCCATTAGATTTCATTCCATAACATAATAATTCAAACATCAATCAACCTAGGTGTTTTTATAAACTCTAAGGTTAGATTGTTTGTTGTTTGACACTCATACTCACCCCAATCCCCACATTAAAAAAGAAAAAAAAATTTAAAAAATCTCACAGAGGTACACAACCTCATTTGATTTTCAAACTCAACCGGTAAACCGATTTTAGGAGCCGGTACACACATCCAAACACATAATTGAGTAAAAATCAGATTAGGTAATCATTTGTGTGCCTAATTAAGTGGTGCATCAGGTCAATTGTTTGAGTTGATTGGGCCGCACCACTTCAATTAAAATCAACTCATCAAGTAGCTGCCAATTAGGTTCAACTCTTAGGGATTTACTAGGCACTCCACATTCTTTTTAAGCTTTAAAGGAAAACATCTTCACCTGTGCTTGCAAAACCTGGTGTGCCAATGAAACTTGTTTGAAAACGCCTAAAGTTGAATCCTAAAAGCTACTAAGCAAGATTTGAACCTTAAAATTTACCACATCAAAAATAATCTTGCTTGAAAACCATTGGTTGTGCATGCACACACAAATCAATCAATCATTAAGGGCACAACCCATTTAAAGGGCCCATCACATTCCAAAGCACATTCAAACCTAGCCTTAAATAAAACAGAGTAGACGTTGGCCTTAAGGATTGGACTCGCTCTTCAGAACCCAGAACGAGATTATTTTCGATTAGTCTGTTTCTATTATTCAATCTGATGTCTAGCTAGGGGAGCAGAATCAAATGATCGTGGCTGGGGGGTACACTAGGAACCGGAGGTGTAAGCCAAAGGAAGAACCTTCTCCCCAGTCCCTCCTAACTGGTTGGATTGAACAGAAAGAAGTAGATTAAATCGTTCCTTTATCTCAAGACGGGTTTTGGGAGTTTGTAGGTTTGTAGGCTAACCCACTTAAGGACAGGTTTGATTGTTTGTATTGCAGGGCGCCTTTCTTTCTCCCGTGTCACATGAATCCTTCCACATATTACACGCATTCTCGTTCTTTCCCTCCTGTTTTGAACTATCCTCAACATGACGATTATCCCAACTCGTACTGTAATCAACCATCAGTTAGTTGGGATAATTTGGATTGGGGATACCGTTCCGGACCCTCGTGTTTAGGGTTTAACCCTGAACACTTTGATTTTGATTTGTATCCTTCTCAGAGCTACATCGATTATAGATCGTCTTCCTTTCATGAACAACCTAATACGATCAACAATCAAGAAGGATACACCTATCCTTACCCATCCTCTAATTTCACTGCCTTTAGGTCATCACCATCTTTTGAACAATATGAAATGACCTATTATCAGGAAGGGTATAACGAATCTCAATTCGTTAATTCCTCTGCATTGATGTCAAACCTGCCCAATCCTGAACCAACTCATTTGGTTCAGGTTAATCAGGTTCAAGATAAGGTTCTGGCTAACTTGAGGAATATCATTCAATCTTTAGAAGTTCAACCAATACCTTGCATTGAGAGATTGGAGCCCCTGATTGAAATGATTGATGATTTGAATAAGTCTTTGTTGGATTGGCTCCAGGATGTTAAGGATAAGAACCCGGGTGAGTTTCTACTTGGGAAATTAGTGAAATTGAGGATGAGATTCGTGGTTGCTTTGATTCAATCTTGGGATGATTCCCAAGATGAACCCTCTTCAGGAAAGCCAATGACAGAACTCGCTCAGGCACCTGTTGGGGGGGACATGTGTTATGAGGCTGACTAGATTGAATTAAAGCAACCAATTAAGGAAAATCCGATTTCTTCACCTAAGATCCCTGAGCTGGGTTACGAGGAAACGTATGTCTCCTTGGAACAGAAAGTGACAGATGATTTTGGGACATACATTGATACGGATCCTGATTTCTTTGATGGTGAAGATTCAAGTTGCAAAGTCTCACACGAGTTTTCAGAACACGATTTTTGTGAGATGATTGGGCATGAGGAATCTAATAGATCATTTGATAGCCCAATAATTGAGGAAACTGATCTTAGGGCACACATTACGGATCCAGAATCTTATTTTCTGGAGGATTCAATTCAATGCCCTGATTGTCAGTTACACCCCGTTGAGCTTATTAATGATTCTATTTCTGAGATAATTAGACCCAAGTCAATTTTGATTCTGCCACATCATTTAGACTTGGAGATTTCAGATGGGGTGATTAATATACAAGAGGTCCTGGAATTTGACATGCTGAATGAGGAGGATAGGAGCTGAGAAGTTCTGATTTGGGAAGTTAATTTTGGAGGAAATAGAAGATTGAGTCGAAGGGTGCATATTAAGCTGGAACCATCAAGTCAGAACCCTTACGACATCTGTTCTAAGGATGTTCAACCCAAGCACACATTCAACGATTATCCTTTTGAGCTTAATTTCTCTGTAACCTGACTTTTTGGTCTTGGGTTGCATCCTCATAAATCGCAGGCCCGACCCCTCTTGCATTCTGATTTTAGGTTTTGGGTAATTTTTATCCAGAACCTAAGATATTCTCGATTATGGGGGATCTGTCTGCACCACAATCTGGTCCACATCTGTGGACCTCTGCTGACAGGTCGGAGGATTCTTCTGTTTATTCTGATTCTGACTTGCACTTGTGAATTCTACATTTCTCTTCTTTGTATAGTGTGCCTAGCTGAAGGCATTAAATTCAGCGCATATACAATTCTTTTTAGTTTTCATCTCGGAGCGGACCTGACATTCATGCAATTCAGGTGCTTTCTACGCTTTTCCACTCTGTTTTATGTCTTTTTAATACAATGAGGACATTGCATTAGATAGGCATGGGGGGGTGGACATTCATCTCTGAATTCATTCGTCAGCTCCGTAGATTTGTTTTATTTTCTTTTATAAAAAAAAATCAGAATTAGGAAAGATAATTTGAGTTTAAGAAAATTTTCAATCTTAGGAAATACTACATTATGATTTGAACATAATGACTCTTCAGGTCTTTGGACTTAATTAGCCTGTGTATCCACTAAAATATAGATTTGTCTTTCAAGTCTTTGCCATCTTAATTCTATCGTAATTGAAGTAAATAAGTTTGGGTGATAAGTACACGACTTATCAACCCACCCTCTGATTTAAGGAAATTTTGAGTCTTAAGCATCTACACACTATCTTGTCACTGTCTCGTTGTTCGACGATTTTAACGGAAATTGGGTAGCTAATGAACCTTCTAGGGTGATATGGCTAGCAAGTTATCGTGGGTAATAGCTCATAGGTATGTTGTTTAGAGCCCAGTCACTGGATCTTTCTCTTTTTGCTGCCTTTAGGTAAATCTTAGACCAGGGAAGCCACCTACCTAAAAAAAAAAAATTAAAAAGAAAAGGAGAAAAGAAAAAAAGAAATAAGCCACACTTCGCCGCACGAGTATGACTGGCAAGTTGTCGGTGGTAACAGCTCATCGACCGGTTGTCCAGAACCCAACTCAGTAAATGCACTAAAAATTTCCAAAACACTTAGAAAGAAGAGGAGAAGTAGAATAAATCGGGGAGATATACACTGGATTCACCCTTGTGTTGACCCCGTAAAATAAAAGTAGGGAGAAAGCTACCGGTTGTAAAGATACACCTTTAGGTAGAATTCTTTTTGAGGTCACCTAGAGGCATAGAAATCCGAAGTCTGTTTTAATTGCTGGTCAACAAGTCTATCATAATCACAATAAGATGCTTAAAACTTAGGGTTCTCATCAAATCTTGGGTGAGCTGAATGGCCGTAAAAAGCCACTCTTAAACACTAAAATTTGAAAATCCAAAAAAAATTTGAAAAGAGTAAAAAGAGAAAAGAAAATTTTCTTTGAATAAGACGAGGGCTTGAGGCGGTCTGCATTTTGGCTGATACTCGGGTCTGTTGTGTCTTTAAAAGTTCAGTTCCTAAGTAGACAATTTCTTAATGATTGAAAATAACTCAGGCCCAAATAATCCAACCTAATTCTTTTATAAATAGCATATAGTTTTTGCTAGGGACTAGCAAAAGATAGGCATGAGGGTATGATGTAAACACATTTACACTACTTAAGATGTCTATTTATGCATGTTCTTAAGCATAGGATTGCATTGCATGCTATAAATATTGCATAACATGCATCATCTTGCATTTAGAGTAGTTTGAATAAAATGGAGGTTAATTGTCTCCTTTTATGTGCTTGGACAGGGCAAACATTTTATCAGGATCTTGGATCGAAGATCCAACCGTGTGGATGTGATTAGGGTGACGATTGGAGTTCAACGACTCCAAGATCGCCCTAATCAGGCATCCGTACCATCAGATAGTGACCGGGGAACCCTAGAAGATCAAGGGCCAGGATGGTGTAAATCCGCACTTCAAATGACAAATCCGACCGCACGGATGAATTTGGATCGACGATCGCAGCCTAACGACGCAAAAATCGAGTCAATCCGACATCCGTGGCACCATCTACAACATCCAGAAGTTGGACGGCCAAGATGGCGCCACGTGGCACCATATCGGCCGCCCAAACGGCCGCATACAATCTCTGAAGTCCTCGCATCCTCTCTCTCTCTGCCGTTGGATCTCGATCCAACGGCTGTGGACAGCCACGCCTAAAAGCGTCCGCTCGACCATCCGCGCCTCATAGCGCAGCGGTCGAAGGCGCTATTGCGAGCTGCAGCCGCGGGTTCGAGCCGTAGCGAAGGAGAGAAGGGCGCGGGCGAGTGAGTGCGGGCGTGCGTTGGATCGTCATCGGGCGGCTCAGACGTGCGTTGGATCGTCATCGGGCGGCTCAGATCCTCCGATAGCGTTCACGTGCTATTGCACGCGCGGTGAGGACGCGCCATCGTACGCGTTGAGGCAGGCGCACAGCAGCGGGCAAAGGAGCATCCTAAGCCGTCCGATCTTGCGATCAGACGGCTGAGATTTGATGAACGTGGGCGGGCGTTGTATGTGGGCAGCTGAGGAGGAGTGCGTGGGGAGCACCCACTACACCTACGTTGGGGCTTTAACGACGATTTTATCAGTCACTAAAGACCCTTCATTTAATGTTTTAAAGATGTAATGACCAATTTGCCCCCACTCCTTGCAACTATAAAAGGCGACCCCCTCCATACGAAATTCTCATCCCTTCCTTCTCTTCTCTACCTCTCCAAAGCTCAAGAGAAGCTTGTCCCACACCTAGGATGCTTCTCGCGAAATAAAGTCCAAATTTTTGTCCCCCTTCGGAAGTGGATCCCGCGACGACGACGACGTGCTGCTCCATTCCCGTTCTTCTACTTCGTCCTCCTTCATCCTGCTTCGTCCTCCTTCGTCCAGGCGTCGTCCCGTCCGGCTCGTCCTCCAAGCGACCGTTGAGGAGGATATCTCTCTCTCCCTATTCTTTTTAATGCTTTCTAATATAGATTTACTGCTTTCTAGTGTAGTTCTGCTCATCCTCCAAGCATTCGTCGAGGAGGACATTTCTCCCTCCATTCTTTTAATGCTTTCTAGAGTAAATTTATCGCTTTCTAGTGCAATTGTTTTATACTTTCTAGTTGTAATGAACAATCTCCTTAATGATAAATTCTCTGTTTATTCTATATCTCATTTTGATTTCTGTGTGTAATATTCTCTCTCTCTCTTCTATTTATTGTAAATAATTGGATAGTTTTAATTGAATTACTTTGTGACAAATTAAAACAAACGCATAGTTTTTAAATCAAATGTCCACCTCCCTGTGTTTGACCCGGAATTTCAATTTCGGTATAAATTTTATTTGTTAAACACGAGTTCTTAGCTTTCAAACTACAACGACAGGTTTTCCAAAACCTAACACGTTAGCGTAGCAATTCGAGAGTTCAACAATACCTCAACAGCGAATCTTCAAGTGGTAGAAATGAGTAAAGTGCAGTTGAAGACAATTGTAAGTGCTCCCCATTCTTCCCCCCCTCCATAAATTTCATTCCACAACCCTAATTCAAACCCTAATTAGCCTACGTGTTCTCATAAACCGTAGGATTAGTTTGGATGCTTTGATTTCCACCCTCACTCATCTTACCCTCATAAAAAAAACAAACAAACAAAAAGGTACTTCTTGTGGGACAAATTGACATACACACTACATACACCCACATTTGAGGCACATAACCTAACTTGATTTTCTTCTACTCAACTGAGATTCCAACCTGTGGAACTAGTACACACACCCAAACGGATAATTGAGTAGAAATCATATTAGGTAACCACTTGTGTGCCTAACTCAGTGGTGCATTAAGGCCAATTGTTTGAGTTGTTTGAGTCGCACTACTTCATTTAAAATCAATTCATCAAGTAACTTCCCCGTAAGGTTTACAATTTAGGTCAATACTAGGTACTCCACTTTACTTTTAATTTCAAAAGGAAAAGATCTTCACCCGTGTTTGAAAATCTGGTTTGCCTCTTGAACTTGATTGAATTTACTTAATTCTAAACCCTAAAAGCTACTTAAGCAAGATTTGAACCTTAAAATCCACTCATCCAAATAATCTTGCTTGAAAATCCTAGTTGAGAACACACTCACACATATTCAATCAATCAATAAGGGCACAACCAATTTTAAGGGCCCACACATTCCATAAGCACTACAATCCTAAGCCTAAGTTAAAATTGATTAGACATTGGCTTTAAGGACTGATTTGCTCTTCGGGGCCCAGATTGAGATTATTCATTATTAACCTGCTTGTACTAATCAATCTGATGTTCTGGATGACTGATTTTAACAGACAGAACTTATTAAGTCCAGCCTAGATGTTTTGGACATCTGATCAAACAGTCAGACATCTGATTTCCAGATTGGACGTCTGATAAGGTTGTCTGAACCCTATTTTGATTTTCTAAGTTCTCTACAGAAAATCTAAGTATCTTAGGGTTTGTGCAAGTGTTCCTAGGACTACTGTTAGGGTACTTTGAGGCTCTTTAACAAGAATCTAAGAAATAAAATAAAGAGCAACAAAAGAAACAAAATATAAAATACAATAGAAAGGAAATCTATCATATTCTTCATCTCCTTCCTTCTTCAAGCTTTCGCTCATCGCGAAGCTCCTCCGCCTCTGTCAAGCTCCTCCAATCCGTCATGGATGTGAGCTCGAACTCTGTCTAAACACCTGTTTCCATTTGCAATTTGACCTGAAAACTAGGACTTAAAAGCAAATGTTAAAAGACACGTGTTTTGTTATCATCAAAATAAATGATCATGGTGCTCTAGCACCAACACCATCTCCTTTGGCAATTACCGGGGACATAGAAAACTTGTGCTGCTTGACATACCAATGTGAATGGTTCATCTGATTGAAGAATTTGACGAGTATGATTTAAACTCAAGAAATTGTGTTTCTTATCAATTTTGAAACCAATGTCCTCTTTAAAAACATCAAACCAATGACACTTAAATAGGATAACTCTGCCATCATATCTGAAGCTGATCTCCACAATTTCTTTGATTTTACCATAGATCCATCTGGACCGATGGAAAAATCTGAATCAACAACTCTAGCTGTTGTGTAACATTCCTATCATCAATTTCTTTTATTCTGAATATGAACCCATTTATTATATATCTAGAGTGATAATGTACAGAATGTAATGGTGAATCGACAATTATATCAAAATATGGTACCCATCGTGGGTCCTTATCCTCTTTTAATTGATGAACTTGGTCTTTAAACCATCTAAGAAGCCAAATTCAGTTGTCCTTGAAAGAGGTAATCGTTTGAATTCCTCGTAAGATGGATCAATTTCAAAAATTTATTTTAAAATATATAGATGTGCACAACTTCTGTCATTTTCTGAAATAGCCTTGTACTCTGCATGAAGGATTGACCGTCCTTTAATATCAAAAATTTACAAACATTCTTCATCACTATCATTGTATTACCCCTCATAATTCCTTTGAAGTTTATTAAAGCGATTGTCTGTTTCATTCATGTACATGGACGTAAAATTAATACACTCCACCACGAGATAGCCTTCTACAATTGATTCTTCCGACTTTGCCCTGCTCAAAACATAATCTTTAAGCTTTTTCAAAAATCACTCCACAGGATACATCCATCTGAATTGTATAGGTCTATTGATTCTCGCTTCATTTGTAAGATGCAGCGTAAGATGAACCATTACATTGAAGAAGGCTGAGGAAAGAATATATTCCATCTTATAGAGAGTAATGACTATTTGTTTATCCTAGTGATCCAGCGTATCATTTTGTAGCATCTTCGAATAAACAGCTTTGAAAACCTGCTCATCTTTGTAAATGAATCAATAGCTGGCTCTGGCAGTATCCCCCGTATTGCCAGTGGAAACAATACCTGTATATAAACGTAGGAGTCATGACTTTTCAAGCCGGATATCTTTTTCTGCGCTTCATTCACACAACGGGAAAGCTGCGAGGAAAACCCATCTGGCACCCTAATTTCCTTTAAGAAGGAGGGTAGTTTACTCTTCCGATCTTGATTCAAGCTATAAATATTAGGTGGGAAGTAGCCATATCCACATGAATATGCAACTTCGGACGTATCCCTAAACTCGTCATGGATTTTCTTGTTTTCACCGTGTCCTTTGGATCATCGGTCAGATTTAATATGTCTAAGATGTTATCCATCACATTCTTTTCGATGTGCATAATATCTAAATTATGACGTATTGTAAGATTGATGTGCATACATTGAATAGCCAAAAATGTCTATTAATGCATGTTCTTAGTATCATATAAGCATCATGCATTATAAATATTGCATAACATGTATCATCATGCATTTAGGTCAAATTATATAAATTGTATAGTAATTTCTTCTTCTTGGTGGCCAGGGACAGGGCGACATTTAATCCGGGCCTTGGATTGAAGATCGAACCATACGGATTTGATCAAGGCGACAATCGGAGTTCAACAACTCCAAGATCACCCTAATTGGACTTCCGTAGCATCAGATATAATCCGAGGAAGATCATAAATCAAGGGCCAAGATGATGTAAATTCACACTTTAGATGACAAATCCGACCGCACGGATGGGTTCGGATCGACAAACGCAACCCAACGGCATGGAAATCAATCCAATCCAACATCCGTGACACTATCTACAACTCACAGAAGATGGACAGCCAAGATGGCACCATGTGGCACCATCCCAGCCACCCAACGTTCGCCAAGGCCTCCCGCTCCACTTCTCCAAGTGATCATCGATGCTTGATCTCGACCGTTGGATGAAGATCCAACGACTGAGATCAGCTATGCAAAAAAAACCTCCACGCACCTCAAACCACTACGTAGCGTAGTGGTTAAGGCATTCTATCACAAGGAGCGTACGTTTGAATTGCCGCGCTGCACCTTCCTTCCCGCATGCGAGCACAAAATCAAGCCACCTGGTCAAGCGCCAACGGCTTTGATGGATCAATCGGCCACACACACAAGATGACGCCGGATCCCATGTCCAATCCACGTGCGGGAGGCGCGATTTATAAAGGCACGCGATTGCGCGTTCTGGGTCGTGGATTCCTCATCGAACAGCCGAGAGAGCCCGGACGTGTGGGAGCGTTTTTGAGTGCGGGAGAGGAAGAGGCATCGCGTGCACGCGAGCTAAGGCCACGTTCAGGGTCTTTAGTGATTCTTAAATCCGTCACTAAAGGCTCCTACATTAATTTTTTAACTTGAAATGACCTTTTTGCCCCAACCTCTACACCTATAAAAAGGCCTACACCCCCCACATTTCATTCATCCCTTCCTTTACCTCTCTCCCTCTTCAAACCTCTAAAGAAGCTTGTGCCAAACCTGGGATGCTCCTTTAGAGTTAAAATCAAAGTTTTCTCACCCCTGCCTCGCACCTGGTTCTTCCCACTTCATTCTCCATCTTCCATGTTCGCCCTCCTTCTTTCAAGCGTTGCCCCGTCCGACTCGTCCTCCAAGCAGCCGTCGAGGATGAAGTGTTTGTTCTCTCGCTCTTTTTATTAATATCGAATTCATTGTGATTATCTTTCTTTCTAAAGAAAAATTACAAAAAAAATATAATTGCGAATTTCAAATCGATGTAGCTTCCCTGTGTTCGACCCGGAATTCTTTTCGAGTTTCAGTAAAATTTATTTATTAATGGATTTCTTCGCAAATCATACTACAACGACGGGTTTTCCAAACTCAAATCTATTTGTAATGATTTTTCCGCTTCAACATTTTGGCGCCGTTGCCGGAGAGGCAACGAATCTTGATTTTCTTTCTGTATTTCACGTACTTAATTATTTTCTAACTTGCTTTTATTTCTCTTCTATTGTTTTGCAGGTACCTCAACAGCGAATCTTCAAGTGGTAGAAAGGAGTAAAGTGCAGTTGAAGACAACTGTAAGTGCTCCCCATTCTTCCCCCTCCATAGATTTCATTCCACAACCCTAATTCAAACCCTAATTAGCCTACGTGTTTGCATAAACCCTAGGATTAGTTTGGATGCTTTGATTTCCACCCCCACTCATCTCACCCTCATAAAAAAAACAAACAAAAAGATACTTCTTGTGGGACAAATTAACATACACACTACATACACCCACATTCGAGGCACATAACCTAACTTGATTTTTATCTACTCAACCGGGATTCCAACCTGTGGAACCGGTACACACACCCAAACACATAATCGAGTAAAAATCAGATTAGGTAACCACTTGTGTGCCTAACTCAGTGGTGCATTAAGGCCAATTGTTTGAGTTGTTTGGGCCACACTACTTCATTTAAAATCAATTCATCAAGTAGCTTCCCATTAGGGTTTACAATTTAGGTCAATACTAGGCACTCCACTTTACTTTTGATTTCAAAAGGAAAAGATCTTCACCGATGTTTGGAAATCTGCTTTGCCTCTTGAACTTGATTGAATTTACCTAATTCTAAATCCTAAAAGCTACTTAAGTAAGATTTGAATCTTAAAATCCACTCATCCAAATAATCTTGCTTGAAAACCCTAGTTGTGCACACACTCACACATATTCAATCAATCATTAAGGGCACAACCCATTTTAAGGGCCCACACATTCCATAAGCACTACAACCCTAAGCCTAAGTTAAAGTTATTAGACGTTGGATTCGCTCTTCGGGACCCAAATTGAGATTGTTAATGATTAACCTGCTTGTACTAATCAATCTGATGTCTAGCTAGGGGAGTAGCGTCAAACAATTACGGTTGGGGGGTACACTAGGAACTGGAGGCGCAAGCCGAAGGAAGAACCTTCTCCCCAGCCCCTCCTAACTAGTTGGATTGATTGGATGCAAGTAGAGTAAATCAGCTATAATCTTAAGAAGGATTCTAAGAGTTTGTAGATCCTTAGGCTACCCAACTTAAGAACAGGCTTATTTTGTTGTGCTGCCGGGTTCTTATCCCTAGTCCTTCCAACAACCTCTTCCTAGTTTATGCTTGGAAGGAGGTCATTGAATCCCCAATTAGAAGGACCATTAGATCATTCTAGGAGGCGTAGATTGAATTTTGGCCAAATTGATCCCATGGCCGATCAACAACCTCCTCTGCCTTAGAATCAACAAGAGATGTTTCAAAGGCAGCTGGAACAAATGCAGAGAATGTAAGAATGATTCCAGAGAATGTAGGGCGCTCAGCCCTTAAAGGATTTTTATGATCCTTCAAATTATGGGGAACGTCCTAGTGTCTAGATTCCTACTGGAGATGTAGAAATTAAGCCCCAGGTGTTAAGCTTGATCAAACATTTTCATGGGCTTGGCTCTGAAGACCTATTTCAGCATTTGGAGGACTTAACTACTTTGATCCAGACCACCGAAGCATGAAACGTGAATGAAGAGCAAATGATCATGAGGCTCTTTCCCCACTCTCTTAAGGATAAGGCTGCTCATTGGTACAGGACCATAGGAAGGCCGATAACAACTTGGAATGATCTTAAATCGGCTTTCTTAAAGAAATTCTTTCCACTTGGGCATACCAATGCACTGAGGCAGGTGATTACTACTTTCGCCCAGCGGCTGGGGGAGCAGTTTCATGCTGCCTGGGAGTGATTCCAGGAATTATTGCGGAAGTGTCCACACCATGAGGTGCCGAAATGGCAACTCGTGAAGATCTTTTTTACTACGGGTTGACTGAGCAACTTAGAAATCACGTGGATGCTTCGTGCGGGGGCAATTTCCTCAACAAAGCCGCAGATAGTGCGCAAGATTTGTTTGAGGAAATGAGTGAAAATTCAATTAATCATGCCTCCATGGATACATTTAATCGGTCCCAACAACCCTGATCGAATGTTAATGAGGTCCATGACTCTCATTCATTCGATATAGAGTTGGTTTGTAATAAACTAGATAAGGTGGACCTGGTTACCAAAAGGATGAAGGGGTGGATGGCGGGAAACTCTGCAAACAATTCTTGATCCACTCAATCCCAGAATTCGGGATTCCATTCTTCATGAGCTCCTTCTGGATGGGAGTTCGTGAATCAATTGGATGTGGCTCAACCTGTGAGCCAGCATTGCTCAGAACCCCACGAGTTCCAAACTGGGGCCTTTGATCCCAGTTTCTCTAATCCCTCTATTTCTTTCTCTCCATCCTCTCCCTATGAGGATGTCTATGCTGTATAGGAGAATGTTAGGTCCAACCCATATTCCAATGCTTATAATCTGGGTTGGAGGAACCACCCTAACTTCTCCTAGAAAAATCCAGGGCAACAGACCCAATTCTGACCCAACAACTATGCTCCACAAAGACCAATGGGTCAGGGTCATGTTTATACTCAGCTGCCCCCAAATCTGGTTAATTAACCAGTTTGGAATGCTCATCAACCCGTAGGGCAGGCTGATTTGAATCGTCAAATGGTAGAGATGCAAGGATTTATGCTCCAACTCATGCAACAAATGAAAACCTCGTTGGACAACTTGCAAGCTGATCGGTAGGATTTTCACTTCAGAAAATATTGAGAAATGAGGATAAGTAGATGTGTCGTCACAATAAATTGCGCGGTGGAGAAATCCCAGATCAAAAGTATTTATCAATAAAACTAACTATGAAAAGTCAGGTTGAATCCACAGGGAGGAACAACTACAATAAATCACGGATAAGCAACAATCATGTTTGCAGAAATATTCGTCAAGTGAATCAATGGATATGTTGCTCTGAATGTGAATATCCAATTTATAGAGAAATCACAGGCTCATTACGTAAATTTCACATAAGAAATCGAAGCTGTAAATATGTAAATAGTGCATTAACAGTGGCATCCTATGTAAATTTTACTTGCATGTGGGTTAGGATGTAAATTGGAATTGCAATTTCATGCAATCAACAGATGTAAACATGAGGTGAATAATAATGCAAGAATATGAGGGTGTTGCCACAATGTTACCTCATTAAAATAACCAAAATTCAAAAATCAAGAGTCCACAATGGCATTCAATGTAATAACTATTTAACCCAAAAACAGAGGATGTGTTTCCTTTTCTCGCGCGAGAAGAGGAGGCGATGGCAGGCTGCAGGAACTTCGGTGAAGGTCGGCCTAGGCAAGGGGGTCCAGATGGTGGTAGCAGATTGATGAACGGTGGTCGGCAGTCTTGCCGACGACAAGGAGGATGGTCGGCATTGGTGGCAGCTTGCCGGTGTGTGCAGCCTGCAGCCAACCTTCAGAAGGTGTGGCCAAGCTCGTGAGGGTGCAGCGAGTCCATTGGAGTCGATGGCGCGAAGTTATGAGGCCCGTGGACGTGGCTACGTTTTTGGTGGCTTTGGGTACCTTTGCTTGGTGGAGAGGAAGAAGAAGAAGACGAAGAGGCTGTGGCACGCGAGCGTCTGCGTGCCAGTGTTGTGCATGCCTGGTGTGGTTGAACAGGAAGGTCATGTGGGGGTTGGAGATGCGCGGAGAGGAGATTGTGCTGCTGCGGGCACGTGAGGGGTGGGTGGCGTGAGTGCTGCTGGCGGGGAAGGAGGAGCTGGCGATAGGCTGCTCTGTTGCTGTAGCACTTGGAGTGGCTACGGCGATGTCAGGGCAAGCATGAGGATGCACGCAGGCAGATTGCACATGCGTGCATGGTGGATGGTGGCGTCGGTGGGGCGTCGACGACGAGGAGAGCTGTTGCGGAAGGTGGAGATGTTGGGTAGTTTCAGGAGGTGAAGAAGTAACGTAGAAGAAGGCAGGCGCAAACTTTGGATGTCTATGAAGATTCCTGGATGTCTTAACGGAACAAGATGGCACATGGTTGTGGGTTCTGATGGTGGCTCGCAATGGTGGTTAGGGCAGAGTACGGTTGTGAAGTCGGAGACATAGTGGCGGATGTGGTTGCAGGTGTCGATGCTGTCACCACCGACCACAATGATGGAGTAGTCGGAGGCGAGATGTGGTGGTGGGAGGTCACAGTCGTCGGCGATGGAGGCTCATGGTTGTGGTGTTGGCACACGGTGAAGGTAGTTGCCTGTGGGGTGGAGAGGTGGAGAAGGAGGGATTCCTCCCCCTGGAGGGAATATGCTACAGAGAGGACACCTCTCATGAGAGAGGAGATGCTTTTCCCAGGACCCGTCACTACATGTTAAATAAGGAGAGAGAGAGAGTTAGAGAAGGAAGGAGTCAAAGAAGGAGAGTCTTCGATATGTTACCAAATAGAGAATAGAGAATTGAGGGAGAGAGAGATTCATGAGGGAGATATTTTAAGCAAAAGTAAATAGGGAAATGTGTTGGAATAATTGAGAGGTATATAAGGATGCCTCTAAAATTTATTCTTTTACTATATTTTGCTAAGGCAAAATCCCACATATCTCAAATCAACCTTTGATGTGATGTCTTTGCCTTTTAAAGTGAATAATCAATCCTCCCATATAAAGATTAATGCAATTAAAAAATGAAATGATAAATTTAGCATTCACATGATTTTGTCAATAACATGCATGCTTTAAATTAATCTCTCATCAAAATAATAATGTACTTAAGCACTAAATTAGTCCACTAAAGTGGACCCATCATAAACCGGGCTCATTACTAACACCTGTCAGCCCAGATCTTTGCCATCTCAACCCGTACCCAACTCGCGCAACATATAGAATTCGGGCAATCAAGCCCAAGGGTATGGGAATCAGAGGGACCCACATGCACATACTTAGGTGGTTGAGTAGGGTCCTTCCTCTTCTGCTTCTTCATCAAATCTAGGGTTTTTGGCTAATCAAGCCCCTTCGATCTTTCCTAACCCTCCCTTAGACCCAAACACATATGCATTTGCCAACTCCGTTACTTTGAGGAGTGGAAGGCAAACCCAGGACCCACACCTACCCTTCTCTAGTCAAGAAAATCCTGGTGAGCCTAAGGGAAAAAAGGAAAATTCTAAAGAAGAAATCAAGGCTTAGGAACTTGATTCCGAAGATCTTACTCATGTTCTTTTTCCTAAGGCCTTGATTAACCCTAGGAAGAAGAAGCCTGTTGATAGTAGCAAGGAGCTCTTGAATATATTCAAGAATGTTGAAATCAATATTCCCCTCCTCGATGCTATGAAACACATACCGGCTTATGCTAAATTCTTAAAGGATTTATGCACGTAGAAGCGTAAGCCGAGGGAATCTATTCCGAGGAAGGTGATACTCTCTGGGCAAGCTAGTTCTGTTATCCTGCATCACCTTCCTCCGAAAAAGAGAGATCCAAGTGCCCCTTTGATTTCATGTGTTATCGAAGATTACACCTCTGATAGGGCACTCCTCGATCTAGGTGCATCCATTAACCTAATTCCGACTTCTCTTTACGAGAAGTTTGGATTAGGTGAACTTTGGCCAACCTCAGTAATGCTACAGTTAGCGGACCATTTGGTCACAAATCCGAAAGGCGTTATTGAGGATGTTATTGTCAAGGTTAAGGACTTCTATTTTCCTATAAATTTCCTTGTCCTTAACATGAATGTTCCTGAAAATTTAAGGAACATGCCATCACTCTGGGGCGTCCATTCCTAGCTACCGCTAAGGCCAATATCAACTATGAGAGCAGTAGCATGGAAATCGCCTTTAGGGATCGAAAATTGAAACTGGATATTTTTAAGGTGATTGACGAATTTGAGGATTATGGATATTGATTAGCCCATATTTGGGGCTATTTAACTATTTAAGTGCCTAGACATTAAGTTAATTTTAACATTTAGATAGCATACATTAGTTTGTAAATAAATTAATTTATATTTTTAGCTCAAGTGCATAATTCATGTGTGGCATCCATATCTAAATGCATTTAGAATTAAACTAGAATTGCATGCATTTGATTAGTTAATTAATTAGGTGCATTACCTATATTGTTTTAATTAACATAGAAGTTAAGGAGTTATGTATAAATAATCCTAATTATTTTTTATTATTCTGTTTCTTCTGCAGGAACGGCTCTGCCTCCTCCTCCAGCCATACCTCCTTAATGGTTGTCAGAAGTAGATCTGCTCTTGCGTCTCCATTTCAAACCCATGTGCACAGCTACAAAGGGAGGAGGAGACGACCATGCAATGGGAGACACCACCCCACTCCACCATTGTGCACTCCACTCCACCACCGTGGTCTCCAAGGCCAAGGTCCACTACATCGTGGGCCGACGAGGTGACAGCTCACCGCACCAATCCAGTGAGCTTGGCCATCATCGTGCAACTACCAGATCACCCTCCCTGTCCACGCACCACCAACACCATCTTCTTTTTCTTCTTCTTCTTCTTCTTCTTCTTCTTCTGCCTTTGTTTTCAAAACAAAACCATCCCCGCGCCCCTTGCTGCACCACTGCGCCACACCCGCAGTAGCTTGCAACCTCCTGCTCACGCTCCCTCGCCATCCCCGTGCACCACTCTCCAGCTCCACCGCGACAGACGTGTGCCTACCAGTGCCCCTTAGCGCACCCACTCACCACTTGTATGCACCCGCACTCCCTATGACAAGTCAATTCTTCGCTTTTAAAGTCGTTTGTTACATAAAATGATGCGTCGTTTGTAGTTCTATGTGGTGGAAAAATCGACTAATCAATAATTAAAATAACCAATCGCAGAAGAGCGGGTCGTGTCCACAGGGAGGCAATGACGTATTTAAACTAGTACCGGTTAAAAACATATGTTCACAGTTAGTTTCGACGAGAATCGAGTCAAATCTGCCTTCAGATTAAGAAAGAATCAAGAGAACATGCTGAAATGGCAATTTTGAACAACTAACGGATATTTTTTGCAATGCAGCTTTAATAAAATATTAATAAAAGATGACAATGGCAGAAAATGTAAATATTAATAGGGCATGTACTATAGCAAAACAGGGGATCTTCTTCCCCTTGGCCGTGCGCGAGGAGGAAGGAATGGCCGGAGGCATGAAGCTCGGAGGAAGTTCTTTAGACTGAGGGCTTCGCAGCGGTAGTTGCGGCGAGTTGTGAGGTTGCCAGAGCCGACCGGATGGAGCTCCGGTGAAGGTGGGTTTCGATGGCTTTTGCTACTGGCTGCACCTACTGGAGGAGGCACGGATGGGCGTGCGTGGGCGCTACAGGTGGCGTGCACGGGGGATGCTGCAGGTGGTGCGCGCGGAGGCTGCTATTGCGTGCAATGAGGCCACACGCACTGCTGGAGGCATGTTGGCTGCAAGTGCTGGAGCTACGCGGGTGACAGAGGCGCTGAAGGGGTGTGCACGTTGCGGTTCTGGCGGAGCGCTGAAGAAGGTCGGTGAGGGCGCGGAAGTGGACGCTGGAGAGGAGGTGCACGCGTTGCTGTTGCGTACTGCTGGCCGCACTGCTACAACCTGCACGCTGCAGCTAGAGGGCACGCGGCGGGTGCTGCAGGAGATGCGGCTCTGCAGGCTGCAAGGAAGGCGCTGCGGTTGCTGCAGGAGGCGCTGTAGGTGTGCGCGGGCTTGTGCAGCCGGAGGGGCGTGTTGGAGTGGGCGCGTTGGAGTGGGTGCGCTGGAGGCGTTGGAGGTCTTGTGCAGCCAGAGGGATGCGGGAGTGAAGGAGGTAAGGCGCAGCAAGGGCATGCGCCGTGGATGCTGCAGGAGGTGCGGTGCGCCGAGGCTGCAGGGAAGGCGCGAGCGTGAAGGCGGGCTTGTGCAGCTGGAGGGGAGTGGGCGTGAAGGAGGTGCCGGTTGCTGTTGTGTGTGGGGATGAAGCTTCAAACTTCCGGGAAACTTCCCAGGCGTCTTAACTGATGGAGGAGTGAAGCTGCAGTGGCTGCAGTGGAGGTTGTTGGTGATGACGGTGAGGGTGGTGATGTTGATTCTGGTGAGGCACAGTGATGCAGACGAGCTCCAAATGGTGGTGTGGCCTGTCACGCCACACGCCCACGGTGGTGGAGGCTCGCCGTCGCAGTTGAGGCCGGTGGTGGTGGAATGGACAAGAGCTCAACCCTCTGCACAGTGGTGGGTCGTTGGGATGGTGGCCTCCAGAGCTCGGCTGCCTCTTCCTCTTTTTGTAGCCACCTGCATGGATTTGAATGGAGAGGCGCGAGCAGATCCACATTCTCCACTCGTCCTTGATTTCAGGTTTTAGTGCGACAGCTGGTGGCGTTGGAGTGGTAGCGGAAGGAAATGTAGCCATTGCTGAAAGAAGAAGAATAAAAAATAATGTTAAAATATTATGATTATTTATATACAAACCCTCAACATTTATGTTAACTTAAATTAATGCATGCAATGCACCTAATTGGTTAGCTAATTAAATTAATGAAATTCTAAGTTAATTCTAAATGCATTTAAATATGAACGCAATGCATGAATTATGTAATTAAATTAGAAATATGAATTAACCTATTTAAATCCTAATTTATGCTAAATAAATGTTAGAATTAACTTAATGTCTAGGCACTTAAATACTTAAATAGCCCACAAATATGGGCTAATCACCCTACAGCCCGCCGTCGATGCCTGTAGCAGCAGCGACCGCACGTCCTCTAGCCCACCGACCCTCTCTCGCGCGTGCAAAGCACACGCTACAGCAGTTGTGTAGCACTGCGCTCCCTCGCCATTCCCACAGCAGCGTCCGCATCAACAGGACCATGCAAGCCACTTGCTGCGCCTCCATCACACCCGCAGTAGCGTTGCACCTCCACCGCGCGCAGGCACACAATGCCCTCAGCGCTGCATTCCCCCCTTGCGCCTCCGCCAGCCTTCAACAGTGCGCTCGGTCGAACAGCAGCCACGCACACGTGCGTGCCCTTCAGCAACTCCACTTCCGTGCACAGAGCAGCAGCGACAGCCACCGCCACTGCTTCTCTCCTCTGTCCAGCCGGCTCAGGCCACCGCCACTGCCACTACCGTGAAGGCCTCGCTTCGGCCAACCTTTTTCCAGAGTAGCTCCTCGAATGAGCCTCTCTCCCGTGCGCGAGGAGGAGAGAGGTAGAATCCCCTATTTTAGTTTGCATTTCTAGTTACGAAAATTGCCATTGTCAAGAATCATTTTTTGATTTCTTAGACTAATTAAATTGTGGTGAATTACAACTTTATGCTTATTCTTCTAGATAATTATTAAGCCTTTATGATTCATCTCTATATGCATTACATTTAATTTTGAATTACATTTTAATATGCATGCAAGTGAAAAGTACATGGCATACCCTTGCACATGGATAATTTTCTTACGTGAAAATTACGTCAACAACCCTTGACTTCTTCATAAATGTAAGGTTTACATTTAGAGCGACATATGCATTGTTTGATTTGACAAATATTTCAACAAACTCGATCTCTACCTAATTGTGAGTTTAAATAGGTCATTGCCTCCCTATGGACACGACCCGCTCTCCTATGAGTGGTTTAATTTTAATTCTAATTATTTTGATTAGTCGATTTTCCACTACTTAGAAATACAACGATAAATCTTGTTAATCATCATTTTCGAAAGCAGAAAAATCGACTCGTCAAATTGCGCCATTGCCAGGGAGGCAACGAGCCTGTTAAACTTGCATTCATTTATTTATTGGTTCACACATTATTTTTTGGGGCGTATTTAACTTCGATCTTTTTGGTGCGAGGTACTCATATCTGCTTGACGAGTTGTTGCACCAGCCTCAGCTACATCGAGGTGGACCTTGTTTCCACTTCTTAAGGTAGGAGCTCAACACACTGTGGTGGGCCTTGTCTCCACTATTGAAGGACATTTGGAGTGATCATCTTCATCTCCATCGATCTTTTTTCAGTAGATAGAATTTAGGTTTTAGAACTTAATTTTCATTGCACATTTGGTTTGAGACCCTTGTTCTGGGGTACATTTTTAGGGTTTTGTTCCTTGATTTTGTTTTAGGCCCTTGTTGGGTAATAATTTTTGGGAGTCTATTCCCTTTTCTTTAGATCTAGGTTTTCTTTTGTGGATTGATTTTATTTTTCTTGCTTGTGCATAAGTTGCTAAAAAAAATTAAAAAAAAACATGAGCTGCCTGCTAGAAGCTGCCTGCCTTAAGACGACCATTTAGGTGTGAATAAGCAGCCTCTAGATTTATTTTGCTTGCATTTGCATGCATTTTGCATTGCTGATTGCTGGAGGAAAGGTACATCCACTTTCCTTGCATTCTATATTGTTCACGCATGTGCATTTAGATTTAATTGCAAGACCACCTAATTGAATTGAAAAGATCTAACAAGTGGTCGCATATTTTCTTGAAAAAGGACTTTAAGTTAAGGAGGAACACTAAAACCAAGGACTTGAATTGAGACATTGTGCTACGGTTCAAAATTCAAAACTCAATTTTTACGGTGTATGCACACTTGTAACTTTTGCACCATGGCACACATTTAGACACTCCTAGGTCTTGGAACTACTAGGACAAGAGCCCTCCTACCATTGGATTCTGAAGTGTTTAGAACTTGAGATCAAACGTTTTGTAACTCCAAAGAGGGGGATACCCTGTCATGGATTTTTAAGGGTAGTTAAGAAGCACCGAGAAAGCACAGCTTCAAAGGAAGGCTTAGGCCTACTTACATCCCTAGATCTTCCGTCTTTGGAGTTGCTCTACCATTTGAGCTTTAGGGAGAGCACCTAAGCTCCAACTAGGTCTTTTTAGGCGTATCATAGGTCGACAAGTAGGCGCGCAACTGTTTTGATAAATTGATTTGTCACCTACAAGTGGACTTAAATCTCAAATGCCTAAAAAGTCCTTTGATTGGTGTTTGCTTGGGAAATCTGATTGTAGTGTGAGTTAGAATGGACCACCTTGACTTCCATCCTTTCACATCTTGCCCACACCCTTACCCCCACTCTGCAATCTTCGATCCCATACGCCGAGATGGTCCATTCTTTGATGGACATAATGACAACCATTGGGATCCTTTTCACTCCTATTTTAGGAGTATTGGGTTGGTTAAGCCCCAAATCAGTGAGCAGAACTTAGGAGCAGGATTTGTCTTGCCCAATATCCCACACACCATAGAAATACCCAGCCAACCCTCCCTGAATGATTATAATGGTTGGATAGAAACTTCTAGGTACTTTAAACCTGAGCCTGACTTTTCTCTTGATAGTAATGATGATTTCTCCTCCTTGAAGATGGAAATTCAGAAAATGCAAGATGAAATGATTGAATTGTTAGGAGAATCTTCGAGAGCAGGCCAACAAGAAAAAGAAGACATTAGCCACCCAACCTATCTCATTAAGGATGATGTGCACCCCTCTATGCTAGATGCATCCCCCCATGGGAGAGCCACACCTTAAGTTGGAGGGAAATTTTGGGGATTATGTAAGGGAGAATAGATACTTTTCGAGGATTGATTTTGAAACCTCCCCGCTAGATGACACTTCCTTGAGAGGTCCACGCCTTAAGTGGGAGGAGGATATGTATGAAAGTAGCTATACATGGGATGAAGAAAGGTGGCAACTTGAGAAAGAAAATGATCAGGTTGAGTATCCACTTGAATTATATTGGAGTCAAAAGAAGGGAATGATGGTACCATTGGAAGACCTCGACCCCGATGATAGTATTTTTGTGACATTTGATGAAGTGGGTCGAAGTCAAGTTGTTAATTCCACCCTCCCTTTTGATCACGAGATGGAACTCAAGCCCACCATTAGGGAACCTAACCCTGAAGAAATCCACCTATCTGAGGAGTCTGATGTTACCAATGTAAACCATGTACCCTAGATAGAGTGCCCTAGTGGATCTGCTAAGATTTTAGATGATTCTAGACCTTGGGTATATGATGAATCGTATGATGAGAAGAAGGATGAATTATATGAGGAACCTACATTCAAGATTTGGAGTGACACTAAGGGTGATTATGTCTTATTTGAAAAATTAGCCCCTGAGGATGCCACAAAGTTGACCAAATTAGGTTTCTTTAGCACATCCATTGATGATATCTCTCCTCATGATGAAATAATTGAAAATTTGGAAGCAACTTTTGAGATTAATGTGGATTCACATATAAACTCCCGGGAGGATTTGAGTAAAGAACAAGAACCTAGGGATGACATTGATAGGATAATCCCTAGATTTGTTGCTTCCAACTTGCCTTCATTTGATTCAGAGTCATCCTCTGATTCGCCTATGTCTGAAGGCGAAATGTTGACCCTATACATTGAAACGATCATTGATGAAGTGCAGGCAGATACTTCTGATAGTGCAAGGAATGATAGGGATGCAATTGAGGAATTGGAAAGATTGTTAGGGATGGACACCGAGCCAATTAAACCCAACTTAGATCTTATGACCATCCCGCAACCTCGAAACTTGGATACCCTAGACGATCCTTGGCTTAAAGACATGCTCACTACTATTTTGACCGGGGGGCTTAACAGACCAATATCTCTTGTAATGGAGTATCGGGTATGGATTGATGATTTCTTTGGTCAGTCCATTACCCTAGGGGTTTACCTCTACATCGTTCCTTCCCCATTTCTTTTGGAGGATCCTTGTCATCCTCCCCTTACCCCTTTGGAGGTTGTTATACCAGTTTATCCTTTAGAACCTCCTCTGGTGACCTGGGATGATTTCATTCCCATCCTGGTTGGGTGAGCATTTGCTATCTCATCAGCTCACCAACATTCTAGGTTACCTCTTTTCTAGGCCAGCATTACTTTGCTCATTGTTAGGGCCTATTTCTTTGGTTTTGGAACTTGACTTGCAGGTTCTTTGGTTACTTGACTGCCAACAAAATAACTATACCCAACTTTGACCTAGGTAATACTCTTCTAGGCAATGAGGACATTGTAGATTTTAGGCATGGGGGGGTATACGTGGGGATATACATAGCATTTATACATAGTGCATTCATGCATTTAGTTAAAGCATTCCACATTACATACATTTGCATCAAATAAAAGAAGAAGAACAAAGAGAAAAACATTTTGTATTATTGAGCTTAACTGGTTGGGCTGTGCATTCTTAAGCAGACCAGAACTTTAGGTTATACTAAGTTGATTCTAGGTGTCAAACTTTAGAAGCTAAGAAAGCTACTAGCTTTAGACCTTTAGGGTCCTTTGTGGACTTAAAAACTTAAGTAGGAGTTAAGTTGCGGACCATTCCTCAAGAGGTTGAGGAAGGAAAGCTAGCGATTGAGTTAAAGGCTGGGAAGTACATGGAGTCTTATTCTACCTTTTGGTTTACGGGTCCTCATAACCTAAGCATCCACATTTCACACACACTTGGTCTTGTGTAAATAGTGATCACCCTAATTCATTTCTTAAAGAAAAGTTGGTTCTTTTAGTTTTGACTTAGGAGAAGCTTGAAAATACAATTTGATTGGAAGAGTTCCTACCGCAGGAGAGGTGGAGTATATACTCACCTTGAGGATGCGATGATAACAACCTCCTTGGCTTTTGTCTCTTAGGATATCCATCCTACTGGGGGCATGTAAGCGCATTGTGTGGTTCAGGTACCATGGGCGGCCTTATCTCGAAGTGTCGATTGCCACAGGCCTGAATTCTCTTAAGAAATCCATGGGCAATACTATCTCGAAGTGTCGATTGCTAGGACTTCTTAGGGTTGCTATGGGCGGTGCTATCTCGAAGCATCGAAAGGCAGGCACCCTTCAAGGTACGACGATGGGGACAATGAATCTGACACAGACCGTGTTGATAGCTAATCCAAGGTTAGACTTGGAGGAATCAAACAAAAATACATATTACAAAAAAAAGAAAATCCTTTTTCCTCTCTAGGTTGGCAATCATACCAACCTCAAATAACTCAGACCAATGCACATGCATGAATGCTTTAATCTCGGGGATCAATAAATCCTAGGGTAGAGTTAGGAATCAGGGAAACTAGTGCCTGCAATTCATCTTTAGCCAACCTAGTTTGCAACTTGGAAACTACTTGGGAACCTTAGGTCTAAAGTTTGAACTTAACATGTTACTAAAGTAAGACCGATTGGGTTGGCTGGTCCACTTCGAGAGCTGGGTTATTGCTTGAGTTTGCTAGGGACTAGCAAAAACTGGACATGGGGGTATTTGATTAGCCCATATTTGTGGGCTATTTAACTATTTAAGTACCTAGACATTAAGTTAATTTTAACATTTAGATAGCATACATTAGGATGTAAATAAATTAATTCATATTTTTAGCTTAAGTACATAATTCACGTGTGGCATCCATATCTAAATGCATTTAGAATTAACCTAGAATTGCATGCAATTGATTAGTTAATTAATTAGGTGAATTACCTATATTGTTTTAATTAACATAGAAGTTAAGGGTTATGTATAAATAATCATAATTATTTTTTATTATTCTTTTCCTTCTGCAGGAACGGCTCCGCCTCTCCTCCTCTAGCCATACCTCAATGACCGTGAGAAGCGGATCTGCTCCCACCTTTCCATTTCAAACCCATGTGCACGGCTACAAAGGGAGGGGGAGATGACCATGCAACAGGAGACATTGCCCCACTCCACCACCGTGGTCTCCAAGGCCAATCTCCACCACACTGTGGGCTGACGAGGTGATAGCTCGCCGTGCCAATCTGGTGAGCTTGGCCATCACCGTGCAACTACCAGATCACCCTCCCTGTCCACGCACCACCAACACCATCTTCTTCCTTTTCTTCTTCTTCTTCTACCTCTGTTTTCGGAACAAAACCATCCCCGTGCGCCTCGCTGCACCTCTACGACACACCCGCAACAGTGCGTAACCTCCTACACGTGCTCCCTCGCCATCCTCGTGCACCATCCTCTAGCTCCACCACGACAGACGCGTGCCCACCAATGCCACTCAGTGCACCCACTCGCCTCCTACTCGCGCCTGCACTCCCTGCAGCGTGCCGTCGATGCTCGTAGCAGCAGCGGCCACATGCTCTCTAGCCCACCAGCCCTTGCCCGTGCGCGCAAAGCACGTGCTACAGCAGCTGCGCAGCGTTGCGCTCCCTCGCCATTCCCGCAACAGCAGGATCGTGCGCATCGCTTGCTATGCCTCCATCACACCCTCAGTAGCGCTGCACCTCCACCGTGCGCAGGCATGCAATGCCCTCAGCACTGCGCCCACCCCTTGCGCCTCTGCCAGCCTTCAGCAGTGCGCTCGGTCGCACAGCAGCCACACACGCGTGCATGCCCTTCAGCAGCTCCACTTCTTCGCACAGAGTAGAAGCGACAGCCACTGCCGCCACTTCTCTCCTTTATCCAGCCGGCCTAGGCCACCTCGTGACGCGCCGCCACCATCGCCGCGAAGGCCTCACTCCGGCCGACCTTTTCCCAGAGTAGCTCCTCGAACGAGCCTCTCTCCCGTGAGCGAGGAGGAGAGAGGTAGAATCCCCTATTTTAGCTTGCATTTCTATTTATGGAAATTGCCATTGTCAAGAATCATTTTTTGATTTCTTAGATTAATTAAATTGTGGTGAATTACAACTTTATGCTTATTCTTCTAGATAATTGTTAAGCCTTTATGATTCATCTCTATGCATTACATTTAATTTTGACTTACATTTTAGTATGCATGCAAGTGAAAAGTACATGACATACCCTTGCACATGGATAATTTTCTTACATGAAAATTACGTCAATAACCCTTGACTTCTCCATAAATTTAAGGTTTACATTCAGAGCGACATATGCATTGTTTGATTTGACGAATGTTTTAGCAAACTCGATCTCTACCTAATTGTGAGTTTAAATAGGTCATTGCCTCCCTATGAATACAATCCGCTCTCCTGTGAGTGGTTTAATTTTAATTCTAATTGTTTTGATTAGTCGATTTTCCACCCCTTAGAAATACAACGATAAATCTTGTTAATCATCATTTTCGAAAGCGAAAAATTGACTCATCAAATATGTTGAGGAACTCGAGGAAGATAACTTGAATATTGAGACATGTATGGCTATTTCTACAATTGAAAATTCCTCCTATCTCAATGAATCCAACCCGCAACCCTCTGTGGCAAACCCGCCACATTTTGAAGAGGTTATTGATTTTGTTCACTTTTAACCTCTTCCTCTTGATGAACCTTCATCAGCGTCATCTTTACCTTCCATCTTAGACCGCCTTAGTTTGAATTGAAGCCATTGCCTGAGAGTTTGAAATATCAGTTTTTAGGACCTAAAAAGATGCTCCCTAAGATTATTAGTGCTAGATTGACTAAGGAGCAGGAGATTAAACTGATCAAGGTCCTAAAGGAACACAAGGAGTCAATTGGTTGGACCATCCATGACCTTAGGGGGATCGAGCCATCTTATTGCAATCACAAAATTTTCATGGAAGATAGATCCCGCCCTTCTTGCCAAATGCAGAGGGGACTAAACCCTAATATGTGAGAAGTGGTCAAGAAAGAAATAATTAAGTGGCTCGACGCAGGAATCATTTATCCGATCTAAGATAGTCCTTGGGTAAGTCCTATGCAAATTGTTCCCAAGAAAGAAGAATCTGTCACAACTCATTCGTCTTCCTCCTGGAGAGTCTGTATCGATTACAAGTAGCTGAACATAGCCTCCAAAAAGAATCATTTCCCTCTGCCCTTCATCAATCAGATCCTTGAAAGATTAGCTGGGCAAAAGTACTTCTGTTTCCTAGACAGTTACTTAGGATACAATCAAGTCCCTATCCATTCCGAGGATCAAGACAAAATGACTTTCACCTATCCCTTCGGAACCTTTGCTTTCCGTAGAATGCCATTCAGCTTATGCAATGCACCTATGACTTTTCAAAGGTGTATGCTAGCCATATTCTCTGACATGGTGGGAGAGTTTATGAAAGTCTTCATTGACGATTTCTCTATTTTCGAAGAATCATTTGATTTTTGTCTGGCTAATCTTGAATTGATCCTTAAAAGATGCATCAAAACAAGATTGGTCCTTAGCTGCAAAAAGAGCCATTTCATGACTCAAGAAGCTATTGTCTTGGGTCATGTAATCTCTGAACAAGGATTTGAAGTTGACAAAGCTAAGTTTGATGCTATTTCCAAACTTCCTCCTCCCACATCTATCAAACAAATTCGATCATTTCTTGGTCATGTGGGATTCTATCGGAGGTTCATCAAGGACTTCTCTAAGGTTGCTCGCCCTTTAAGCAACCTTCTTGCCAAAGATACACCGTTTGAATTCGACGAATCGTGGTGCAAGGCATTCGATTTTCTTAAAATGGTAGTCACTTGTACTCTGGTACCGCAACCACCAGTCTGGATAGCTCCATTTGAGATCATGATAGACGCTTCAGATTATGCGGTTGGGGCTGTTTTGGGTCAAAAGATCAATAGAAAGCCCTCTGTCTCCTACTATGCTAGCAAAACTTTGGATGAGGCCTAGAGGAATTATACCGTTATTGAGGAGTTGCTAGCCGTAGTATTTACTTTGGAGAAATTCAGGGCTTATTTCTTAGGGTCTCACGTCATAATTTACACTGACCACTTGACCTTGAGACATCTCTTGGCCAAAAGGATGCCAAACCCTGGCTCATTCGATGGATTCTTCTACTTCAAGAATTTGATCTTGAAATCAAAGATAAATACAAGGCACAAAATGTGGTGGCAGATCATCTTTCGAGACTTCTAAGTGATTCTCCTCGTCTGGATATTCCGATTGTTGATACTTTTTCGGACAAGACTATTCTTGCAGTGTCAGGTGTCCAAACCCCGTGGTTTACAGACATAGTAAACTATTTGGCCGTTGGTCAAAATCCCTTAGGATTAGACCAAACAACAATGAGATAGACTCAAATTTGAGGTCAAATATTACTTCTGGGAGTACCCTGAACTGTATCAGCTCTGATCAAATTATTCGCCGATGTGTTTCGGAGATTGAATTCCAAAGTATACTTGAGTTCTACCATGCATCTGCGTGTGGTGGACATTTCTCTGGGAAAAAGATTGCTGCAAAAGTATTGCAATTTGGATTCTAGTGGCCGTCTTTATTCAAGGATGCCTAGGAATTTTCGAGGTCATGTTCCCAATGCCAGGAACTTAGGAGCATACCAAGAGAGATATGATGCCTCTAAACCCAATCCTTCCCATCGAAATCTTCGACGTTTGGGGCATCGATTTCATAGGACCCTTCCTCCCTTTATTTGGACACCAGTACATTCTTGTTACTGTTGATTGTGTCAAAGTGGATCAAGGCTATTCCCACCAGAACCAATGACCACAAAGTGGTCATCGATTTCATCAAAAAGAACATCTTCAGTTGGTTCGGGATTTCAAGGGCTATCATCAATGATGGTGGTACTCACTTCACAAATGCCCAGTTCTGTAGTTTACTGGCAAAATATGAGGTAAATCATAGAATCTCCACACCTTACCACCCTCAGAGAAATGGACAGGCCGAGATCTCCAATCGGGAGATCAAGAACATCCTGAAGAAGATTGTTTGGCCTGATCAAAAAGATTGGACTCAAAAGCTTGAGGACGCTCTTTGGGCCAACTGTATGGTGTACAAAATGCTTATCGGCATGTCACCATTTTGTCTGGTGTTTGAAAAGGCATGCCATTTACCCGTAGAGATTGAACATTGGGCATTTTGGGCAATCAAGCAGTGCAACTTGGATTTGAGTTTAGTCGGAAATATCAGGAAACTTCAACCATCTGAGTTGGAAGAGATTAGAAATGATGCGTACGAGAATGCCAAGATCTATAAGGCTCAGACCAAAGCTCTTCATGGCCAATTGATTTCCCGCAAGAGCTCTGAGCTGAACCAGAAAGTTTGGCTCTTTGATTCTTGACTTAAGCTCTTTCCCGATAAACATAGGTCAAAATGGAATGGCCTATTCATCGTTGATCAGATATTTCTAAATGGGGCTATTCAGATCTCTGACTTAAGGATAGGTAATTCTTGTAAAGTCAACGGTCAATGTTTGAAACCTTATGTTGACCGTGTTGTTCCAGAACCCGTCTCAGACAAGGTTGCTCTAATCTTATCGTGATTTCTTTGGTTGGACTTCGCCTAGCTGATGGCATTAAACTCAACACTTGTATAGTCTGACTCAGAGTTGACCCAAACATCATGGAATACATGTGATATTTTCTTCATTCTACCCTACTTCTCATGCATTTTATTTTCAATGAGGACATTGCATCAGCTAGGCATGGGGGGGTGGATTCATTTCTGAATCATTTTGTCAGCTTTGTGGAATTCTTGTAAATTCTACTTATTTTTCTCTTTATTAAAAAAAATTGAATTAGGAAAGAATAATTGGGCATTAGGCCTTTTCAACCTTAGGGAATAATACAGGAGGATCTGAACACTTAGACCCTTCAGGTCTTCAGGCTTAATCAGCCTGAGTGTCCACTAAAGTGTGGATTTGTTTATCGAGTCCTCGCCATTCTGAATTTACTTCAATTTGGTTAAATAAGTTGGGGTGATGAGTACACGACTTATCAACCTACCCTCTGATTTAAGGGGATTTTAAGTCTAAGCATCTACACACTATTTGCACTGACTCGCTTTTCGATGATTTTAATTGAAATTGGGTAGCTAATGAACCTTTTAGGGTGGTATGGCTAGCAAGTTATCGTGGGTAATAGCCCACTGGTATGTTGTCCAGAGTCCAATCACACAACCATTCTTTTCCTACTGCCTTTAAGTAAATCTTAGATCAGGGAAGCCACCTACTTAGAAAAAAAGAAAAAAATAGAAAATATCCAAAAAGAAAAAAAATAGAAAAGGAGAAAGGAGAAAATAAAAAAAAGAAATAAGCCATACTTCACCGTACGAGTATGGCTGGCAAATTATTGTAGGTAACAACACATTGGTAGGTTGTCCAGAACCTAGCTCAAGAAATGCACGTATAATTCCAAAACCCTTAGGAAGAAGAGGAGAAGTAGAATAAGCTAGGGAGATATATACTTGTTTCGCCTTTGTGTTGACCCCATAAAATAAAAGTAGGGAGAAAGCTACCGATCGAATAGATACACTTTTAGGCAGAATTTCTTTTCAAGGTCACCTAGGGGCGTAGAAACTCGAAGTCCATTCTAATTGCTGATCGGTGAGTCTCACATTTCACACATAAACATGCTTAGAACTTAGTGTTCTCTTCGAGTCTTGGGTGGGTTGAGTGGCCGTAGAAAGCTGCTCTGAAACCCTAAACTCAAAAATCCAAAAAAAAATTAGAAAAGAAGAAAAAGATCCTTCTTTGAATAAGGCGAGGGCTTGAGGTGGTCTGCATTTTGGCAGACACCTGGGTGTTGTTGTGTCTTTGTAGTTCAGGTCCTTAGTAAAAATCTCTTAGTGTTGAAGAATAACTTTTGCCCAAGAAATCCGACCTAATTCTTTTATAAATAGCATATAGTTTTTGCTAGGGACTAGCAAAAGATAGGCATGGGGGTGTAATGTGCATACATCTGAATAGCCAAAAATGTCTATTAATGCATGTTCTTAGTATCATATAAGCATTATGCACTGTAAATATTGTATAACATGCATCATCATGCATTTAGGTCAAATTGTACAAGTTGTATAGTAATTTCTTCTTCTTGGTGGTCTAGGACAGGGCGACATTTAATCAGGGTCTCGGATTGAAGATTGAATCATATAGATTTGATTAGGGCAACGATCGGAGTTCAACAACTCCAAGATCACCCTGATCGGACTTCCGTAGTATCAGATATAATCCGAGGAAGATCATAGATCAAGAGCTAAGATGGTGTAAATCCACACTTTAGATGACAAATCTGACTGCACGGATGGGTTCGGATTGATGATCATAGCCCAATGACATGAAAATCGGTCCAATCCGACATCTGTGGCACCATCTACAACTCAAAGAAGATGGACGACCAAGATGGCTCCATCCCAGCCGCCCAACGCTCGCCAAGGCCCCTCGCTCCACCACTCCAAGAGATCATCAATGCTTGATCTTGATCGTTGGATGAAGATCCAACGGCCAAGATCGGCTATGCAAAAAACCCTCCATGCGCCTCAAACAGCTGCGTAGCGTAGTGGTTAGGGCATTCTGCCATAAGGAGCGTGCATTTGAATTATCGCGCTGTGCCTTCCTTCTCGTGCGCAAGTGCAAAATCAAGTTGCCCGATCAAGCGCCAACGTCTCTGATGGATCAATCGGCCGCACGCGCAAGATGACGTCGGATCCCACGTCCGATCTCACGTGCGGGAGGCATAATTTCTAAAGGCGCAATCGTGCGTTCTGGGCCGTTGATTCCTCATCGGACTGCTGAGAGAGTGCAGATATGCGCGAGAGTTGTTGAGTGCAGGAGAGGAAGAGGTGGCACATGTGCGCGAGCTAAGGCCATGTTCAAGGTCTTTAGTGATGCTTAAATGCATCACTAAAGGCCCTTACATTAATGTTTTTAACTTGAAATGACCTTTTTGCCCCCAACCTCTACACCTATAAAAAGGCCTATGCCCCCCACATTTCATTCATCCCTTCCTTCACCTCTCTCCCACTCTAAAGCTCAAAAGAAGCTTGTCCCAAACCCGGGGTGCTCCTTTAGAGTTAAAATCAAGGTTTTCTCATCCCCATTCCGGAAGTTGATCCCATGACAACAACGCTTTGCCTTGTCCCTAGTTCTTCCCTCTTCATTCTTTGTCTTCCGTGTTCTCCCTTTGATGAGCACACATAAATTCTTCATAAAATGCTTATTTATAATAGTTCCTAGGCATAGCATTGCATATCATGTTATAAATATTGTATAGCATGCATCATCTGCATTTAGAGTAGTTGTATATATTTTAGGTTAATTAGGTCCTTTTTATGGTCAGGAGAGAAGATGATTTATTTCAGGGCCTCGGATGGACGATCAGACCATACAAATCTGATTGGGACGACGATCGGAGTCTAACACCTCTAAATCGTCCAGATTGAAGTCCCGTAGCATCACATGAAGCCCGAGGAAGATCAGCAGCCAGGGGGCAATGCAACATCCTTACGGGTTTCGGATGGAAAATTCGATTGTACGAATGGATCCGGAGTGATGATCACAGTTTGGCATTGAGGGAATCATCTAGATCTGAGCACCGTGGCACCCTCTACAAGAGGAAGAAGACGGATGGCCCAGATGGCGCCACATGGTGCCATCCAGGCCACCCAACACCAGCCAGCAGCCACCATCCACTCCCTTCATCATTTGCACCCTTGAATCCTAGCTGTTGGATCAAGATCCAATGGCTGGGAAGCGTTTGCACCGAGCTCCTCCTCGCGACACAAAGGATGACCTAGCGCATTGGTGGGAATGGCAGTTCACAGGGAGGGGTGTGGGTTTGAATCCTCGTAGCCCCCCCATTCTCAATTTAGTGGGGTGCAAGCAGCAGCACATGCAGCAGCAGTGGCAACGCAACGTGTGTGCGCATCCACACCAGCGCACACGCATGTGACTCGACGTGAGGAGCGTGGGCACGTGATGCGCGTAGCACCAGCAGAGCGGGTGCCAGCAAGGAGATGCATGGGTCTTCAGTGACAATTATGAGGGCCTTTATTGACGCCTGCAGCTGTCACTAATGGCTCGTGTGCGCCAACAAAGGACTTCAAGGGCGCAGATCTTCAGCAATAGCTGCAGTGATGATTACAACCGTCACTAATTGCCCAGGGGTGATTTTTGCCTATTCTCCTCCACTATAAAAGGACCTACACCCCCTATCTTCCAAGCCATCTCTACCTACTCTACTCCTACCTACTCCCAAGCTCTAGCAAGCCTACCAACTCTCCATTAGAGCTTGTTCTCAAGCTCCCAAGGCACCTATTAGTGTAGCAAACCTCTACCCCACCAAATACTCCTCCAACTTCCCATCCCCATTCATAGGTTGCCTTGGAGCCATCCTCCCACCTCCATTTTGGTAGCAGATCATCTCCCTCTTCTCACCCCCATTCTGGAGACACGCTGAAGCTTTCCTTGACCTGACGTCCACCTGCATCTCACCTTCGTTGTCCTGCTCCTCACCTCCTTCGTTCGAGCTTCCGCTAGGTGCCGTCGTCTCCCCGAACAGTCGATTCGAGAGATTTTCTCTCACCCCCCTCTCTTTTTATGCTTTCGTAGATTATTGTAATAGACATTAATGCAATACATCACATTTGATTCCATCTCTATCTTGTGATTGCTTATCTTTTATTTCAAAAACACAAAAAAATAACAAAACCCTAAAATACCAAAAAGAAACAAATCAAAGTACTATTTTCGCTTAAAGTAAACGTTGCCTCCCTGTGTTCGACCTGAGACTCCCTTGGAGTTTCGGTATAAATTTTATTTGATCGATGTGTTTTGCAACTACGACGACGAGTTACTTGTAACCCTGATTTCTAACACGCGAAACTCGTGCGACCACCCTCCATTTTCCAGGCGATGCCTCGTCCGGCTCGTCCTCCAAGCAGCTGTCGAGGAAGATAACTTCTCACCTCCTTTCTCTTTACTGCTTTCTAGAGTAGATTTTACTACTTTCTAGTTGTAATATTTCTCGCTTTCTAGCTGTAATATTTCCCGCTTTCTAGTTGTAAAAACATTATCCATTTTATAAAGTGTTTGTTCTCTCTCTCTCTCTCTTTTTGTTAATATCAAATTCATTGTGATTATCTTGCTTTTTAAATAAAAATTACAAAAAAAAAATCACAGATTTCAAATCGACGTAGCCTCCCTGTGTTCAACTCGGAATTCTTTTTGAGTTTCGATAAAATTTTTTTGTTGATGGATTTCTTCGCAAATCATACTACAACGACGAGTTTTTCAAACTCAAATCTATTTGCCACGATTTTTTTGCTTCAACAAAGATCTTTCCAGTATGGCAACTCCATAAAGAAAATTCTTTTCTTTCGAAATCCAGAATTCCTCGAGGCGATCTGTTCTTGTTTGAATGGTCTAGCCAACCGTATCTCACCCATTTCTTGTAATCTCTCCTTTATAACCTGACCCGACAACCTAATAGAATCTGTACTAAGTTTATTTTTCAGATTTTTCATTGAATACAGGCACGTCCTGCAATTAAATTTACTCCTGAACTGTGACGTTTGCCATCTATGTTCAATAGGTAGAAATCTGCGATGTCCTAAGTAAAAGAATTTCTTACTTTCCAGCAGTCATAGGTGATGAGTGTCTTCTATACAGACTGGGCAATCAAGCTTTCCTTTAGTGCTCCAACCTAACAAATTTGCGTACGCTGGGAAGTTGTTTATGTTCCACAACAATGCTGCATGCATATTGTAAAATTCTTTCTTTTCTGCATCATACGTCTTCACGCCGGTGTACCACAACTATTTTAGTACATTGATTAATGGCTGGAGATAAACATCTATTGTATTTCCTGGTTGTTTTGGACCAGGGATTAATAGGGTCAGCATCATGAATGACGATCTCATACACAACTATGGAGGTAAGTTATAAGTGATCATTACCATTGGCCATATAGAATACGACGGATACATACTCTTAAATGGATTGAATCCATCGCTTGTGAGACCCAATCGCACGTTCCTTGCTTCTAAAGAGAATGAATTGTTTCTTTCATCAAATCTCTTCCACTCCTCTGAATCAATAGGATGACATATTCTTCCATCTTGAGATTTGCAATCCTGGTGCCATGTCATCCACCGAGTAGCTTTAGTTAATATAAAAAGGCATTGAAGACTAGGTGTCAATGGGAAGTAACGAAGAACCTTCTGAGGTTGTTTCCTCTTACTTTCATTTTTACCTTCCTTATATCTCTCAAGTCCACATTTGGGATAGTTATCCAAGTTTGTGAATTCATTTATGAAAAGAATGCAGTCATTCGAACATGCATCGATCTTCTGATAGTCCAAACCAAGCTTACGAATTTGTTTCCTTGCCTCATACCATGAAGCCCGAAAACCATTAGGGTTATTCAACAGCTTAGTGATGTAGACACAATTATTGAGGGTAAAATACCTATTCATGCATGTTCCTAGGCTTATATTTGCATTTCATGTTATAAATATTACATAGCATGCATCATTCTGCATTTAGAGTAGTTGTATATAATTTAGGTTAATTGAGTCCCTTTTATGGTTAGGAGAGAAGGATATTTATTTTGGAGCCTCAATTGACAATCTGATCGTATGAATATGATCAAGATGACGATCGGAGTCTAACACCTCCGAAATCACCTCGATCGAAGTCCCGTAGCACCATATGCAATCCAAGAAAGATCAACGACCGAGGGACTAGGTGACCCAATTTAGAGCGTCAAATGACAAATCTAACCACACAGATGGATTCGGGTCGACAATCGCAACCCACTAGCATGAAAATTGACTCAATCCGACCTCTGTAGCATCCCCTACAAAGGAAAGAAGATGGGCAGCCCGGATTGTGCCATGTGGTGCAACCCAGGCCACCCATGTGCACGCACACGCCACTACGCGCACGCGGAGGCAATGGCAGCAGTGGCATGTATCTCGTGTGCGCGTGCAACAAGGGCACGTACAGTGCGAGCCAACAGTGCTGTAGTAGGGGCGTGTGAGCAAGATCTTCAATGACGTTTGTGGCGGATCTTCAGCGACATTTATGACCAACACTAAATGTCCTGTATACGAATTTGATTCTTTCCTCCACTATAAAAGGACCCCTACCCCACCCATTTTTCTTCATCTCTTCCTTTCTTCCTTTCGCCACCTCCAAGGCTCTAGAGAGAGCTTGTCCCAAGCTTGGGATGCTCCTCTAGAGTAGAAAACCAAATATTTTTCCCACCTCTCTTCCCCATTCGTGGAGCATCTCATGGCTATCCTCTCACCACCCTTTGGGAAGAAGATCCTTGCTACAACACCGTCCTTCCTTGCTTTCCGTCCTCCAGCTCCATCCTCCTTCGTCCTGCTCCTCACCACCTTCCTCCAAGCGATATTAGAGCGAGTCGTCATCCGAGCAACTGTCGAGGGGGATTTTCTCATCTCCATCTATCTTTACTGCTTTCTAGTGTAGTTTTTCCCACTTTTTTAGTTGTAGAAAACATTGGATTGAGAAATATATGTGATTGTTCCTCTCTCTCTCTTTTCTTTTTATTTTGCAAGTAGATTAGCTAGATTTCATCGACCTGATCTCTTGCCCCATTAAAAATACTAAAAAATTTAGAAAAGACAAAAATGACCAAAAACAAATAAAAGCGAAGCGCGGATTTTTATAAAACCAAACGTTCACCTCCCTGTGTTCGACCCGGGACTCACTTTGGAGTTTCGGTTATAAATTTTACCTGATAAACACGTTCTGCGAGCTATGACAATTGGTCCTCCAAACCCCTAATTTTAATTCACGAAACACACCTCCATCACTCAGCAATAAACTGAAGTATTTCTGACATGAATTTAGCACTAGCTCTATTCATAACCTTCAGTTGAAACATCTTCAACAAAAATGGCAACTTTAACATTTTCGTAACATCGGGAGCAGTAGGATCCTCAGCTGCCTTAACAACATCATAGAATGGATCACAACTAAATGGATCTTCCTCATCTATATTTATATCCTCTCCTGCTGTCATTTCATTTAACATTTCTTGTATTTCTTCACCTCCGCTATCAACAATTTCCTCGTCGATCTCCTCGTCAACAGTGTTCTCATTGTTTATGACTTTCTCAGCCAACTCATCTCCATGAGCTACCCAAGTAGTGTAATGCTGCCACCACCCATTACAAATCAAGTGCTCGAGCACAGTATCACGATCATGCAAGGAACCATTCAAACATCTTCTGCATGGGCAGAAGATATTATCAAATTGACCTCCTCGTCTAAATATTTTCCTATCGTCATCAAAGGCCTGATAAATGCCAGTTTATCATCATTCTTATGCATTAAAACAAATCTAGCTCTTAGGAATTTAACTTCGCAAATGGGCTTTTGGGCTGCATTTAGGCATAAATTAGGTTAGGCATGCATTATACTTTTTATTATCTTTTTAATGCGTTTATTTGAGTGTTAGGGTTAATTAGATTGTCAGATCCCTAGAACCCTAGCACTTAGGAAGGCAACTAGTGAAGGATAAGCTCAAACCACCTGGGACTCAACTTGATCTAGCTCACCATAGCTGGATTCCAGCTCACTTGAACTAGGGTTAGCTCATCCTAGCTCCATTCAGCTCATCTCAACTGAATGGCAACTCAAGAGAGCTCATCTTAGCTCACCTTAGCTCAAGTCAGCTCAAATCTAGCTCATCTCAGCTCCCATTAGTTCACTGGGAGCTCTAACTAGCTCAATTGAGTTAACTCGAGTTCACCTCAACTCAAGATGAGCTACATCCAGCTCCACTCAACTCCAGCCAATTGAAGATAATCTTAGCTCAGGAAGCTCAAGTCCAGCTCTCGGGGACTCAGCTTAGCTTAACTTAGTTGAGCTAAGCTACCTTAGCTACTCCAACTAGCTAGGTCATCCCCAGGAATATCAGACCTAGCTCTCCTCAACATTATTCAATAGAAGCCAGCTTGCTTTAGCTTGGCTTAATAGCTAGCAAAGAACAAGCAAGCTAAGCCAGCTAAAGTATCTCCATTCCACCTTCTTCAGTAGCTACCAGCTCCAGTTCAGCTCCAAACAACTTCCTCCAGCTCCTCTCCTCTAAATCCTAGCTCTAGATGCCTACTCCTCTACCCTACTACTAGCTAAGCTCCAGCTCCGTTGACCATCGATCACCCTAAAACCCTACCTAACTAGCTCCACCAACTAAGCCCACCTAAGACCACCTAAGCTACCTCCACCTCTACTCTATTTTGGCGCCAAGTTAGACACCCCTTAGCCCCTCAACTACACCCAAAAGGCACCTTGTTTTGGTGCCAAAATAGCCTTCTAGAATCCCTCCCTTTTGGCACCAAAACACCCCCACATCACGGCCCTACACCTAACCCTACAACCTATCCTAGCCATCCACCTACCCCCTTCTAGAAGCCTTAGTTGGTGCCACCTATGCCCCCTTCTAGAACCCCATTTTGGCACCAACTTCAAGGGACACCTACACCATAACTACCCTCCCATGTGACCCTTCAATTGGCGCCAACTATTCCTAACCCTAGGATCAACATAACCACTGACAACCACCACCTAAATACATCCTAGCCATCCACCTAACCCATGCCTACTACCCCCCTCAACACCTCTATATATACCCACCTAACCACCACTAAAAACCCATCCTCCCTTAGTATATTTTCCACCCTAATTCTACCTATAACCCATGGCCAAGAAGAAGAAGGAGAGAAGAAGATTAAGGGGGCATCCTACCCGCCCCCTTGGTGCCTTCTTCTTCCCATTCTTCCTTTTGTGCCATGCCAAGGAGGATACTCTCTTCAATTTGGAGGATGGCTAGGCATTGGAGGAGAGAAGGGTGCTGCACGCCCACCCTTGGACAAGCCATTAAGGTGGAAGCTTCCACCTTGGAGGAGTCAAGTAGGCACACCCCCGTTTAGGGCTTGCCAGGAGGAGCCATTCAAGGAGGAGTTCTTTTCAACTACGGGAGCACTCGTAGTTGGAGTAAGAGCCTCTCTTCTTCACCAACATTCATTGGATTACTATTTTGCTTTTTTTTTTTTGTATTTTAGCTTCTAGTAGTAGAAGCATTCCTCTAGTAGGGTTTTTGTAAAATACTTTTGCATTAATCAAAGTTGCCTTTCTCTTAATTAGCTTTTTTCACAATTGCTTTATCTTTATTCTAGCACTTTTTCACTTCCTCTCCCTAATTACTCTAGGCCTCCACATGCCTAGAGTGAGCTTAGGGAGAGGCCATATTTGTCACCTTAGTAATAGTTTAGTGAATTAAGTGTAGATCACTTTTTTGCCATCAACTTTGCGAGTGCCCGTTATTTCAAAACCATAAAAATTACATATTCAAAAATATCAAAAAGAAACTTGATTTCTATTTCCAAGCAAGAGACTCGATTTTGCAAACATATTGCCTCCTAGGACGAGCCTAGATACTTCCCTATCTAGGTTTAAAAATTTAAAAGTGAAATGGCTTTCTACATTGCAACGACTTATAAAAACCTAATTTTACAAACTGCGTAAAAACCCAGATCAAGGCCCAATCCAGGAATGAAATTATTCCATCCTTATATCTGGTGTACTCTGAACCCTGCAATCCAATCCAAGATTTATCCCTTGTAACCTAAAATTTAATTTAAACAAATCACTTATTAGGAAGGGAAACGACTAAATGATGTGTATCTTGATTAAGATTTCCACTTTATAGCCCATCCTCAAAGATTTGATCACAACTTAGGTTTGCTCATTACATGTAACCTTAGTACAGTGAAATTTTGGCAGCATCTCCCGTACTTCTCCAGTATACCCCCCAATACTAACCTTAGCTAGATTTCCTTTAACTCCCAATTAAGGGCACCGCAGGAAACTAGATAAGATTAGTTGGTATACCAGAGAAGAGCAGGAAGAAGCAACCGAAATTTCACCGCACAAGGTTACATGTAAAACTAAGTTGTGATCAAATCTTTAAAGACCTTCTTAGTTCGGTACTTCACCAAACTAAAGCTGATCGAGTCTTATGGCATGCTACCAAGACAACACATCATGCATGTAAGTAAGGTATACATACACTTCCTACATTGTCCGTATAACATGATCATAAGTCTCGACGGGCAAGTAATTTGGATACAATTTGACTTGGAGGGCTTTTACCATAGGGGTTAGAATACCTAATGTTTGGCCTCGCGTGTATATATCTTCTTTAGCAAGTGTGTGTATCTAAAATAATACTCATAATTACAAAGAAGTTGACATAAACATAAGCAATCATCCAATAGGAAATAAAATTATTTTTATTGAATGCTAAAAAGAAATGTACAAATGAACCAATTCGATTTCTCTGAAAAAGATATGTTCAAATCATAATTTAATGGAGATGATGTTCTACCAATTAAATGCCTACAAATGCAATCAACTATGAACACAACAACTAAATGCACTAGAATATAAATCAGGGTATTCAAATTAACAAGAAATTATGCATCCTAAATTTCTAATTAGAACATACAAGCTCCTAATATATTGTCATGTTTTCACACTATATGAGACTAAATCCAACAACCCAACATCATATATTTCCTCCAACAATCTTGAGTAAGAGCACAAAATTAGCAAAATGCCCAACTCAATCCCTAAACCCTAGACCAACCCAACCACCTTAACCCTAGCCCAACTCAATCCCTAAACCCTAACCCAACCACCCTAACCCTACACCTGACCCATTACCAAACCTAAACAACATATATTAAACCCAATTCCTGACACAAATCAATCATCATCCAACCCAAGCCTCAACTGTAAGTCTTAACCATCCCAACCATAACCTAACCATCTTAAACCATCCCATCTCCATCCCAAACCTAACCATCATCCTACCCAAATCCTAACATAACCTAACCAAAGCCCAACCTAACCCTAAATCCCCAACCAACAGATACATTGAACATTAAAGAATTTTAAAAATTTTGACAGAGTTTCCCCTTAAATTTAAATTTTTTTCATAAATCTGCATATTAAAATAAAACACATAATAAAAGTGGGCACACCCTACAATAACATTGCATCACACAAAAGCATAAAGTGCATAAAAGTGGGCACACCCCACCATACATTCAAAAAAATGACAATATGTGGGTACACCGCACATCTAATATTGTCCTAAAATATCATAAAAATAAGTTATAAAAAATGAAATTATACCACCGATGTAATTGTGTCTTTGAGTGTGACCGTCACCAACAATTTGTAAATTCAATAACGCACAATAAATTAAATAATAAATCATTATGTTGTTAATAACTTAAGTAATTAATTTGATATAAGGAAAGGAAGATGAGAAGGGGATGAGGAGGAGGGTGGCAGTAGGAGGAGATGAGGAATAGGGGGTGGGTGGAGGAGGATAAGGAGGGTGGTAGTAGGGAGGAGAGGAGGATGAGGAATGGTAGTTGGGAGGAGAAGGAGGAGGGGCAAGCGGCGGAGGAAGGGCAGGGAGGAGGAGAAGGGAAGGGGCAATGGAGGAGGAGGGGAATGGCTAGGGGCAGTGGAGGAGGATGAAGAGGAGGGGAATGGGAGTTGGGAGGAGGAAGAAGGAGGGCAGGGGCCATCGAGGAAGAGGAGGAGGCTGGCAAGGAGGATAGGAGGAGGAGTCGAGGAGGAGGGAGGCGGTAGGAGGGGGTCAGGAAGGAGGAGGAGGGTGGCAGGAGGGGTCAAAGAGGAAAAGGAGGATGGTAGGAGGGGGAGGAGGAGGAAGGGGTCAGGGAGGAGGAGGGGGGCGGTAGGAGGGGGTTTGGGAGGAGGAGGGCGGTGGCAGGAGGGTGTTGGGGAGGAGGAGGGGGTGGCGGGAGGGAGTCTGAGAGGAGGAGGGCGGTGGAGGGAGGGGGTCGGGAAGGAGGAGGAGGGTGTCAGGAGGGGTCAGAGAGGAGGAGGAGGATGGTAAGAGGGGGAGGAGGTTAGGGAGGAGGAGGGGGGCAGCGGTAGGTGGTCGGGGAGGAGGAGGGCAGCAGGAGGGTGTTGGGGAGGAGGAGGGTGTTCGAGAGGATAAGGAGGAGCATGGGGATGGCGAGGAGGAAGCAGACGACCTCGTTGGAGAAGGAGGAGGACGGTGTCGTGGAGGGGAAGGAGGATGACGAGACTGTCGAGGATGGCAAGGAGGACAACAAGGAGACCGTCGGAGAAGGAGGAGAAGGAGGGTGACGGGGAAGAGAAGTTACCTGAGGAGGTGGAGGAGGAGGGGTGGCGACGAGAGCTCCGATGGTGCTGTGGGAGGAGGGTTTGGGTTAGGTGTTGGGGAAGATGAACAATGATGGGAGATCGGCCTATGTGCAATAGATGAAGCGATCTATGCCGCTGATTCTATTAGAAACCGACGGTAGAAGTCACTAATCCCACCCAACTTTTTGGCATAAATTTTAACTGTCTTTTCATCGTCGCTTATTAAACGAACTGATGGCAAAGGATAACTTCAATTACTCCTCCATCGCGTAGAAATTTTGGCTGGTAATGTTAACCTATTTTCGCTGTCGCTTATTCCAGTAACTGATGGCAAAAGTTATTAATCCACCTAAATTTTAGGCACAAATTTTAACTGTCTTTTCACCATCGCTTATTCAACCAATTGACGGTAGAAATATATTTGCCGTTGGTTACTAAATCGACGGCGAATATTAATGACAACCGTGCACCCAATCGCTTTTCTTCAACTGATGGTAGGTCATGTACAGGCCTTCACCGTTGCTTATTTGAATAAGCAACGGTAAAAATAATTTTGCAGTCAGTTTTATAAATCGACGGAAAGTCACTATTCGGCACGAAATTCACGTTTTAAAAGTTAATTAGTTGTAGTATAGCGCGAAAACACGTCGACAAATAAATTTATAAAACTCCGATGAGTATCAGGCCGTTCACGGGGAGGTAATCTCAATTTATGCAGAAGTGTTTCAATAAAACTAATTCTAACTAGATATGTATATATGTATAAAGTAGATATCCAGAGAATTAGAATTTTATTGTAATTAAATAGTGCTTTTCACAATAGAAAATGCTAATAGCGACAGATTGATCGTAGATAGATAGAAAGAGAAAGGGAGAGAGGGAGAGAGAGAGAAGAAAGTGGCAGAGAGACGATGCCGCTTGTGGGATGCTTGTACGAGATGTGACAGCACCTCAGATCTAGAGTGCCGGGATGAAGGTCAGAGCAGAGTTGCAAAGAGATGGAGAGTTGTACAGAAGGTGGAAGATATCTAGAGTTGATGGAAGAGAGATAGATGCTTCAACTGGGGGGCTTTGGGCCTTCTTTTATAGGTTTTGTGGAGGGAAACAAGGGTATTTTAGCCCTTAATCTCATGTAACAACTATTGTTTGATCAGATCCGTTGATAAGGAGATCAACGGATCAGATCTAGCCTTAAAACACCTTCAAATTCGCCCTCTACGTGTAGATTCAATCCCTGGCTGACACGTGGCTCCCGTTGTGCCCTTGTATCAAGATCTCATAGCCTCGCTTCCTCCTCGCACACTTACTGCAACAATCTCTCTCTGTGCGCGTACCCGGAAGGCTCTTTTCAATGCCTGATCCTCAGCCGTGTGATCTCATGATCGGATGGCTCGAGCATGCTCGCCTCGCCTTCTTGATCTTGTAAAACGCATGGGTTCGCACGTCCACCCGTGGCACGCTCTAATCGAGCCACGTGGTCACTCCTCCTCCCTCTGATCACGCAATTATGCCTGCAGCCAACACACGTTCGATTTCGCACAAATTGTGGCTCGAACGCGTGCCACCCGCTTCTGTGTGAGTGTGTGAGCCAACACGCTGCGCGAACGTTCTGTTATACATACTTATTTGTTTTTATTTGTACTTATCCAGCTGGAAGAGTGACGTGCCATGCTTGTGGCCATTGGATGAAGATCCAACGGCCCACAGCGTGCGAGGTGGCCTTCCTAGATGGAGCGACTGTGATGGTGCCACGTGGCACCATCATGGCCGTCCATCTTCTTCCTTATATCTGGCGATGTTGACCTCCGATCGAGTTGATTTTTGTGCTGTTGGACTACGATCGTTGATCTGGCTTCATCCGTGTGATTAGATTCTTCATCCGGATCTTTGCCCTTTGGCATTATGATCTCTATTCTTTTATGGACTGCACAAGATGCCCTGGTTGTTTAATCGAGACGATTTCAGAAGCGTTGGACTCTCGTTGTCATACTGATCAGATCTGTCTAGCCTGATCTGACATCCGCGGCTTTGAATCATCTACGATTAAAATCATCTCTCTTTTAGGTCATAAAATGATGATATTATCTATCTGACTAATAGACTAGCTATTGTACAAGTTACAATGCCTATGAATGCATTATTCCCAAGTTATGCTAGAATCTAGCTTAATTCAGGTGATTTAGGTTGCATGATTGTTGTGCAATCTCACCCCCATGCCTAAATCTTGCTAGTCCCTAGTAAATGCATGACTGAATGCAAAGTGTTCCAACATGAGTAATTTTTTATCAAGAGTTTGACTAGAGGTTTATGTCTTTTGTTTTCATCTGAAGCTTTAGTAATCCGGATAATCGTGATTGTGTTTTGTTGTAGCCTATGCAACGGATCCAAGTGAAAGCCAATCCTCTTCTAAAGCTCGTACTTGACCATTAGTAAAATCTATTGGGATAGGCAAACTTCTTCCCTCGGGGTTATAAAGTAACCTATATATTCAACCCCAGCTTTTGGCTTAGGTAGAAGATTTCTGAGTCAAGTAGATTTGTATTTGGTGGCTCACACTCATCTGGTGCTACATATAGGTTAGTACTTTAGAACCTAGATTTCTAGATTATGAAATAATTCAACTCAGAGAGAGGCGAGAAACTATGCTTTCTTTAGTTCCTTTGTACTCATTCTCTCTCTTTCTTTCTCTTTTTCTTATCTTATCTTTTCTTTCCTTTCTTTTTGAGTTCACAATCTCACCAGATTTATCAGTATATTTGGCGGTCTCTCCTGTCATTAACACTTTGATTAGGTTCTAATAACTCCAAGACTAAGTCAGAATTCCTCAGCCTGTATTCAGGTGGCCAGAAATACAGAAAAGTAGGTCAAGGCTGTATTTGGTGCATCGTGAGGGTGTAGGTGTTGTTGCCTCATTACACTTGAAATAAATTCTAAAAACACTTATAAACTTTGCTTTTTCTTTCTTTCTAAATTTTTTCCACATATATATATATATTTTGTCTTTTCTTTTCTTTTTCCTCTATGTTTTCTATAAATGTATATATATATTTCTTTTTTTCTCTCTCTCTTTTTCTTTTTTTTTTTCAGCATCCAAATATCTACTAATGCAACGCAGCATAATATATGAACTTTTATTTACAAGGCATTATTCGGGATTATGGCTATTCAAGAGGATATCGGGTGACTTATTTGGTGGAAGTGCCTATTCTCGACATCGGGAAGGGAATGGATAGGATAATGTATTTCTGACCTTGACATTAATACCCTCCTTCAGCCGAGGATTCCGTAAAAGAAGGTTGTGACCATCCACCTCAATCCTAGTTTTATCAGAACCCACTCTTTGCATATTTTCCTTATTTAGTGACTCTCAAGAGATTCGTTCTAAGAACTTGTACGCGGAAACTGAGAACGAAAACTATGCCTAACTCTGAGTACCATTATCTAATTATCCAGAGTTTAAGATTCCTCATACTAGCCTTAGAGCACCTGTAGACTTTCTACTCTCACCTCACACTTGTTTGGTGGATTTGTTAGAAGATAGTTTGCCTGACTCCCTAATTACTGTCCAAGGGTTTAGGAGAAGAAGCATTGATTCTTCTCGACAAACTAAAGATGTTTATTGGTCTTCATAGAGGATCCATTGCAAATTCTACGTGTAAGTGTGAAATTGTACTGGATTCTAAACTCAGGAATCAACTTAAGAATAAATCCCTAATATAACCTTAATAAAAATTCTTTATGCCTAAATGCAATTTTTTTTTTTGACATAAAAATTAGGCATGCAATGTCCACTCCCCCATGCCTATTCATTACAATGTCCTCATTGAAATTATGCACGAAAATCAAAATATAATAAGCAAGAGGAAGGGATATCACCTGACTATGCTTGTTAATCCAGGTTAGTATGGATGCAGAGGATGTAGAGCTACCTGTAATGAATACTGGGTTGCCTCCCAACCAGCGCTAAGTCTAACGTCATTTGTCGGACTTAAACCCAAAAATGTGTAGTTCAATACTATGGGTTAAGAGAAGTAATAACAGTTGTAGGAGAATTTAAAATTAGTAGAAAGATATGATCATTTGGTCCCAGAATCAGTGATCCACAAATGTGGACCAGCTGATGATGCAGCCCTATTCCAAAGAGTCTGATTTGGAATATGAAATAGGGTTGGGTGGATGAGGTTCAAATTGCAAAGCTTGTCTATCAATCCAGTTCCATAATTCAAGAAGAGGTGGTATAAGGTCTAGATTGAAATCATGATTTAGAATTAAATTTGGTTCTGAATCAGAGTAATAAGGGTCTTCATAATGGTAGTTGATATCAAAAATCATGAGTTATCCAGGCTTTGGGTCATACGAAGATAGGGGTAGAGTTGTGTGGAATTCATCAAAATCTTCATCAGGTATTACCTTTTCCTCATCTGAAGTCATTTCTCCCTCAGATTCAAGCCATCCATTTGAACCGATTGGTTTATAAATTCTTCCCCAGTCCATTATGTGTTGAACTTCTTCTTCTGAGGTTACTTCCTGGTTCATGTCCTTAGATTGTTCATTTTCTTGAACTCCCTTAGAATTCAAAAGTTCTTGAATTTCAGGGTGGATGTATTAAGAATTCTTTATATTATCATCTAATTCATCATAAGTTACTCCCAGGAGTTTCTCAATCTCACTAATGTCCTGTTCAATTTGTTTTTCCATGGGAGATGGTAGATCAGAATTATCCACAAGTACATCTCCTTCTTTCCCTTCGTGCTGGTCATGAGCTTGGATCATCTTTAGTGTGAATTTCCAAAACTTGTTTAATTGTTCGTACAACCTCAATGGAACCACAATTCACCTTATTCTTTTGGGAAGCTTTAAAGATGTTGAGTTGACAATTCTTCCTTCCAGAGGTGATGTGCATATTCCCTATTTCACAATTGATTAGAGCCTTGGCAGTGGCCAAGAAAGGTCTTCCTAAGATTTCTAGAACAAGGAAGTCCACAGGATACTCAAAATCCCTTACTTTTATAATCACATTTTGCAGAAGGCCCTTCAGAATTTTGGTGACCTATCAGCAAGCTGAAGGGTCACTTCAGTGTGTTGCAAGGGGCCTAAATTCAACTCTTTAGATAATTCTGTGGGGATTAAATTGATGGAGGCACCAAGGTCCAATAAGGCTTGATCTAGGATGAATCCGTCTATTTCACATGAAATTATGAGGGTCCCTGGATCTTTCCTTTTAGGAGGGAGCTTATTTAGGATGATGGCACTGGCTTGTTTAGAAATCATGACCCTTTTTGATGATTTGGCCTGGTGTTTCAGTGTGCATATTTCCTTCAAAAATTTTGCATAGGCCCAAATGTTCTCAATAGCCTCAAGGAGTGGTATGTTTGCCTGGACTTGCTTTAGAATCTCAAGCCACTCCTTGGATTGATCAGTTTTCTTTTCCCTGGGTTTGATCAAGGCTTTAGGAAAAGGTGCTTGAGAAAAATCATCAGTATTCAAATCCTAAGTCTTGTTTCCTAGATTAGTTTGGTCTCCTAAGTCAGATTTAGGCTCCTCAAGATCTTGATAAGATTTTGATGTAGAAGGATCATGGATTTGTTTCCCACTTCTCAAAGTGATAGCACAAGCATGTGCATTAGGGTTAGAAGGGTAAGGTGAGTTTTGCAAAATGGGTTGAACCTGGGTTGGCTTAGGGTTAATAAATCCTGGTGGCTGCTGGGGAGCAGGCTGAATTAGGTGTGCTTGTTGCTCCTTTGTGTTATGCTGGTTAACCCTATTGAAATTTCTTGGGTTTGGGATGGGTTGGGATGGCAGCATCTCGTGTTATCTAGCATCTACTAGCTGGTCCAGTCGTCCCGTCAATTCTATCCACAATTGATTCATTTCTTCCTTATGTCTCAGATTCATCTCTCTCATTTCTTTGAGGACCAGGCTCAGATCAATGGGCTGGTTTTCCTGAGTAGGTTGTGGCTGGTACGTGCGCGGTTGTGTGTACCTACTAGGTTCCCCACAAGTGTTTGGTTTAGTCAAGTTAGGACCCTGGGCGGGTTTTTGACTTAACCAAGCAAAGTTAGGATGGTTGCGCTATCCAGGGTTGTAAGTGTTTGAATCAGGTGCATTTCTAGTGTAACCCTAGAGTGCATTCACATTCTTAGGATAACTAGGCATCGGGCTGCCTAGTTTAGAATTCGAGGGCATCAAGGTCCCTCTTTGGTACCCAGAAAAAGATGGGTCCAAGTACAGTTGGTTCATAGGTGGAGCCATGGTCAGGTCATTAATGTTGTGCACTGATTCCTAACCTAGAGGGTTGGGGAATTGGTTGTGGTTTAAAATAGGCACTCCTTGGGTAGGCATAGGATTTAATCTGGACTGTGTACCTAAGGAATTCCCACCCTTTAGAAGGTTATCCAGTTTCCTATCCAAATTCTCCACATTCTTTCCCACGAGTTCCACCTTATCTAATCGTTGTGCAATTAGCTCTAAATCGACCAAGTTTGAATTATTGTTAACTTCATAAACTCTGCTCCTTGGTTGATTAGCTCTGTTAATGGCGGACATTGAGGCATTGTTGAGGGAATTTTCACTTATATTCTCGAACAATTGAAAGGCTCCCTTAGCATCTCGACTCAGGAAATTTCCCCCACATGTCACATCAACAAAATTCTTCGGATTACCACTCAACCCATAATAGAAAATATGGGCCAAGTGCCACTTAGAAATCCCATGATGAGGACATTTCGTAGCTAAATCATTGAACCTCTCCCAAGCCTCATGGAGTTGTTCCTCAGGGTTCTGTGTAAAGGTTGTTATGGCACATCTAAAGGCATTAGTTTTTCCTACAGGGAAGAATTTATTTAGGAATGTGCTTCTCAGGTCTTCCCAAGTTAGGATTGGTCTACCAATTGTTCTCAACCAATGTGCAGCTTTATCTTTCAAGGAGAATGGGAACACTTTCATCATTAGGGTACCTTCATTCATGTTCCTAGGTCCAAAGGTTCTTCCCATGTGTAGGAGCTCTTCAAGGTGGTGGAAGGGGTCATCTGACTCATAGCCATGGAAGTGGGGAATCAAGTTAATGATATGAGGTTTCAGTTCAAAATCTTCCCCATCACGAGGTACCCTAACAAAGGGTTCAAGTTGGGCATTAGGAGTGTTATAAAAGTCACATAGGGGTCGGTCTACCCTTCCATTTTGGAGTTGAGTGATGGCTTGCACTATGACTTCCATCTGTCAGTCATGATGCTGGCCCTGCTTAGTGATCTGCCTTTGTAAGAGAGTCATAGGATCTATATTTTGTTCATTGATCTCTTCTTCCTCGTGATCACTAGCCATTATAGAGGATTTAGATTCATATTCTGGATAAATAGGTCTTCTCCAAGGATTTCTTTCTAACAGTAGTAGCAAATCAAGAATTTGAGATCTTCTACCTTGCATGCACCAGAAGAATGTCTGTAGACAAGAGAGAAGATTGATGAGAGAAACCCCTGCGCTTTCAATACAAGCAATCAAATTGGTCCTTAGAGTGTCAACCCTAAATAGACCTGATCTTGTCTCCCCAAAACACGACTGGGTTAGATCAACCCTTGAATTACTTGGTTGGCCAGAAGGGTGGGACCCCTTAGGACACCCTGCACGGCAGGACACCACTAAAGGTTAACGCGGTTACCACAATGACCTTTCTTATCACCAGTGGGTCCAAGTAGACAAGGCTTTAATCTTAACCCAATCTAGTTTCAAGTCCCCAAGTCTATTAGTCCTACCTAGGACACGTCTACTCAGTTTTAGGTGTGGGTTTGATGTGCTTTTTGAATATGATGGGCGTTAGGGGGTGTTTGCCCTTAAAATTGATTTTGAAATGTGTGAAGTGCTTAGGCAAACAGGGTTCACAAGTAATTTCTTATGATGAATTGAATTTTAAGATTTGAATGCTTGCGTTAATGCATTTTAGGGTTCACTTGAGTTAATGTTTTCAATCAAGGTTTTGATGAGGCACACAAGAGTTTTGCAAATCCCAATTTGTTTGATAGATTTCCTTTAAATATGGAAATGCAGGTTGCTCAATCCTTAATGTGGAACCTTAAGCACAGATAGTTCTAGATGTTCTTTTAAGTCAAATTCAAAGAAGTGGTGCGACCCAAGCAATGCAATTAATTGGTCTTATTGAACCACTAACTACGCACTCAGAAAATATTTTTCAAGAATTTTTTAATGCACGTTTCCTATTTTTTCTGATTTAAGGTATACTGGGGGTTTTGTAGTCTATTTTGACCTCTAGTTAGTGATTGGATAATTAGTGAAATCAATGTGCAAGAAATAATTTTTTAAGATTTTTCCTAAATTATTGATTATCTTAGAAATTTGGTGCCTCAAATTTTATGTCAATCGGAGTTGTATAAAAATTCCTATGATATTTTGAACTCTAAAAAATCAGGAATAATAATCGTATTGATAATAGATTAGTACATGAATTTTTAAATTTTTTATATAACTCTGATTACCTCAAAATTTGGATATGTTGTTTCTGACATTGAAATATACATTCATAAAAATTTGAGAATTTTTGAACGTATGGATCTTCGAGAATTGAATTTTTAAGGTAAAACATTATTTCAGCCCGAAAATCAAGAGAGATTTTTTTTTTAATAGGCAAACAAATTCTAACTAATCATAGGGTTCAAGCAAATCCTAGATCTAACTAATCTAAACTATGGGTACTTACTTGAGGTTCGAACTTGTGATTTCTTCATTGGCGTGTCCGGTTCAGATTTTCTTCCTGAAATTAATGGAAAAATAACAAGTTAGAGATCCTGAGTAAGAACCAAAGAATGCTTCAAAAATTTTCGTTGCCTCCTCGCCAATGGCGCCAACCTGTTCGGTGCGTAATTCACACTTTAAAAGTTAATTAGTTGTAGTATAGCGTGAAAATATGTCGACAAATAAATTTATAAAACTCCGGTGAGTGCCGGGTTATTCGCAGGGAGGCAATCGCAATTTTTGCAGAAACGTTTCAATAAAACTAATTCAAACTAGATATGTATATATGTATAAAGTAGATATCCAGAGAATCAGAATTTTATTGCAATTAAATAGAGTTTTTCACAATAGAAAATGCTAATAGAGACAGATAGATAGTAGATAGATAGAAAGACAGAGGGAGAGAGAGAAGAAAGTGGTAGAGAAATGCCACCGCTTGTCGGATGCTTGTGTGAGATGCGACAGCACCTCAGATCCAGAGCGTCGGGATGAAGGTCAGAGCAAGTTACAGAGGGACGGAAAGTTGTAGAGAAGGTTGAAGATATCTAGAGTTGATGGAAGAGAGATAGATGCTTCAACTAGGGGGTCTTAGGAAAAAAGGGTGTTTTTAGCCCTTAATCTCATGTAACAATTCCTGTTTGATTAGATCAGTTGATCGGGAGATCAACAGATCAGATCTGGCCTTAAAACACCTTCAAATTCGCCCTCTACATGCAGATTCAATCCCTGGCTAACACGAGGCTTCTGCTGTGCCCTTGGATCAAGATCGCACGGTCCTGATTCATCCTCGAGTGCCTGCTACAACAATCTCTCTCCATGCGTGCACCTGCAAGGCTCTTTTCAATGCCTGATCCTCAGCTGTCAGAACTCATGATCGGATGGCTCGAGCATGCTCGCCTCTCTTTCCTGATCACGCAAAACGTGTGCGATCACATATCTACCCGCGGATCGCTCCGATCGCATCTCATGGTCGCACCTCCGCCCTTTGATCGCAAAATTGCACCCACGCCCAACACACATTTGATTTCGCACAAACCGTGGCTCGAATGGGCGCCACCTGCTTCCGTGCGAGTGGGTGAGCCAATGCACTATGCAAACTTTCTGTTATTCATATTTATTTTTATTTATACTTATCCAGTTGGATAGGTGATGTGGCGCACTCGTGGCCATTGGATGAAGATCCAACGACCCACAGCGTGCGAGGTGGCCTTCCTAGTGTTGATCGCGAAAAAACCACGTGTTCGCAGTTGGATTCGAAAACTCGTTGTCGTAGTTCGCGTTGCGAAGGAATTCTTTCAACAGATAAAATTTATAGTGAAAATCTGTAAAGAAGTTCTGGGTCGAACATAGGGAGGTTTGATCAAAAATACGTGTTTGTTTTGTTTGTCACGAAACAGAATAGCTGGTCGAAAACTAGCTATCTAACAAATAATAAATAGAAGAGAGAGAGGGAATATTACAAATAAAAGCAAAAGGGATGTAGAATAAACATGGATTTCATTATCAGAAGTTATTCATTACACTACTCATTACGACTAGAAAGCGGGAAATCTATACTAGAAAGCGGTAAATCTACTCTAGAAAGCAGTAAAAAGAATGGAGAGGGAAGTATCCTCCTCGACGATTGCTTTGAGGATGAGCTGGACGGGACGACGCTTGGAAGATGAGGAATGGAGTGGGAGGAAGGAGGACGAAGTGGAAGGAACAGAAACGAAGCAGCACGTCGTCATGGCCGCGGGATTTACTTCCCGAATGCAGAGAGAGGACAACCGCAGGATGCTCCACGAAGGGGGACGAAGGTGGAAAAAATATGATTTCTACTCTAGAGGAGTATCCCAGGCTTGGGACAAGCTCTTAAAGCTTTGGAAGGGGTGAGAGAAGAGAAGGGATGAAAAATTCGTAGGGTAGGGGTCTCCTTTTATAGTTACAAGGATTGGGGGCATTTTGGTCATTACAAAATCGAAACCATTAATATGGGACCTTTAGCGACGGACTTAAACATCGCTAAAGGTCCGTCATGGGCGACGTGTGCATGCTGCATGCGTGTCTCCTTGCATTTCGTGCCCAAAACGCCTGCGCATGTGTTTGAAATCTTAGTCGTCCGATCGCGAGATCAGATGACTTAGATTTCTCCTCGCGCGCCTTCGTCTGCGCCTTCACTGCGCGCCCGCGTGCGATTGGACGTGCGCAAGCCCGTCATTGTGCGCGTGACGAACCAAGGTTCCTCCGCGCGCCACATCTCCGCCCATCATGTGCACGATCTTCATCTAACGGTCGAATTGTGTTCACTCCGCACCCAGTAGAGTTCGAACACACGACTCACGCTTAGCCCGCAGCAGCGAAATTGTTACGCTGCAGCTGCGGCTTTGTCATTGGATCAAGATCATAACCGCTGTAGTTGCAGCTCATGGTCGTTGGATCAAGATCCAACGGCTCACATCGCGCATTGGAATCCCTTTGGAGATGCAGCGACAATCTTGAGGGCCGATTAGGCGACTAAGATGGCTCCACGTGGTGCCATCTTGGTCGTCCATCTTCTATGTGTTGTAGACGGTGCCACGGGTGTCAGATTGGACCGATTTTCATGCTGTTACCCTGCGGTCGTCGATCTAAACCCATCCGTGCGGTTGGATTTGTTGTCTGAGGTGCGAATTAACACCATCTTGGCCCTTGATCTCTAGGCTTCCTTAGACTATATCTGGTGCTATAGATGTCCGATCAGAGCGATCTTGGAGTCGTTGAACTCCCATCGTTGACCTGATCAGATCTGTATGGTTGGATCCTCGGTCCGAAGCCTTGATTAACAAGTTACCCTGTCCTTGGCCATAAAAGGAGACAATTAACCTAAATTTTATACAGACTACCCTAAATGTAAGATGATGAATGTTTTGCAATATTTATAATATGTGATGCAATTCTATGCCTAAGAACACGTGTAAATAAATAGTTTATGTGATATAAACGTGTTTACATCACACCCCCTTGCCTATCTTTTGCTAGTCCCTAGCAAAACTACTTGCTATTTATAAGAGAATTAGGTCGGATTTCTTGGGCAATAGTTATTTTCAACACTTGAGGATTTCAACTATGATTTGAACTACAGTGACACAATAGTGCTCGGGTATTAGCCAAAATGTAGACAACCTCAAGTTCTCACCTTATTCAAAGAGGGATCTCTTTTCCTCTTTTTCTTCTTTTCTAATTTTTTTTTGAATTTTTGAGTTCGGGGTTATAGAGCGGCTTTCTACGGCTACTCAACCCACCCAAGACTCGATAAGAACCCTAAGTTCTAAGCATCTTTTTGTGAATGTGATAGACTCGTTGATCGGTAATCAGAACGAACTTCGGGTTTCTACACCCCTAGGTGACCTTAGAAAGAAATCTGCCTGAAGGTGTATCTATACGACTGGTAGCTTTCTCCCTACTTTTATTTTTATGGGGTCAACACAAGGGTGAATCCAGTGTATATCTCCCTAACTTATTCTACTTCTCCGCTTCTTCCTAAATGTTTGGGAATTTTTAGTGCATTTCTTGGGCTAGGTTCTGAACAACCAGTCGATAAGCTGTTACCACCGACAACTTGCCAGCCATGCTTATGCGGTGAAGTGTGGCTTATTTCTTTTTGTTTCTTTTTGTTTCTTTTCTCCTTTTCTTTTTCTTTTTCTTTTCTTTTTGAACTTTCTTTTTCTTTTTAAGTAGGTGGCTTCCTTGGTCTAAGATTTACCTAAAGGCAGCAGGAAAAGAATGGTCCAGTGGCTGGGCTCTGGACAACCTACCTATGGGCTGTTACCCATAATAACTTGCCAGCCATACCACACTAGAAGGTTCATTAGCTACCCAATTTCTATTAAAATCTTTGAAAAATGAGTTAGTGCGAATAGTGTGTAGATGCTTAGACTTGAAGTTCCTTCAAATCAGAGGGTGAGTTGATAAGTCGTGTACTTATCACCCGAACTTATTTAATCAAATTGAAATCAAATTCAGGATGCGAGGACTCAATAAACAAATCCACATTTTAGTGGATACCTGGGCTGATTAAGCCCAAAGACCTGAAGGGTCATCGAGTTTAAATCATACAATTTTATTTCCTAAGATTAAAAATTTTCTAAAGCCCAAGTTCTCTTTCCTAATTTCATAATTTTTTTTTAATAGAAACAATATGAATCTATAGAGCTAACGAAATAATTCAAAGATGAATATCCACCTCCCATGCCTATTTAATGCAATGTCTTCATTATATTAAAAAGACATGAAACAGAGTGGAGTAGAGTAGAAAGCACCTGAATTGAGTGAATAATGGGTCCGTTCCGAGATAAACAGAAACTGTATACGTGTTGAATTTAGTGCTCTTAGCTAGGCACACTATACAAAGAAGAAGAAATAACGAATTCACAGGTGCAGGTCAGAATCAAGATAAAAAGATTCACCTTAGGACCTGCCAGCAGATGTCCACAGATGTGGACCAGATTGTGATGCTGACCCATACCCCATGGTCAAGTATATCTAAGGTTCTGGATAAAAATTACCCAGAACCTGAAATCAGTATGCAAGCGGGGTCGAACCTGCGATTTATGAGGATGCAACCCAGGACCAAAAAGTCGGGTTATAGAGAAACCAAGATCAAAAGGATAATCAATGAATGTGTGTTTGGATTGGACATCCTCAGAACAAATGTCGTAAGGGTCCTGGTTTGATGGTTTCAGATTAATTGGTACCCTTAGATTGATCTTTCACTTGCTCCGGAATTAACTTCCCAAATCAATATTTCCCAACTCCTATCCTCCTTCAGAATGTTAAATTCTGGGATCTCTTGTATATTAATCACCTCGTTTGAAATTTCCAAGTCAAAAAGATATGGCTGAATCAGAATTGACTTGGGTCTAGTTATTTCAAAAATAGAATCGTCAGTAAACTCAAGGGGGCGTAACTGAGAATCAGGGCATTGAATTGAATCCTTATTGCAGGGATTTGAATCTACCATAGAAGCCCTAATAAGATCAATTTCCTCAGTTATTGGGCCATCATATGATCCATCGGATTCCTCAGGCCCAGTTGTCTCACAGAAATCGTGTTCTGTAAACCCGCGTGAGACTTCGCAAATTGATTCTTCACCTTCAAAATCAAAAAAATCTAAATCCTTATTAATGTGTGTCTCAAAATCATCAATTACTTTCTGACCCATGGAGACATGTTTCCTTGTGCCCCAGCTCAGGGATTTCAGGTGAAGAAATCTGATCATCCTTAATTGGTTGCTCTAGATCAATCTGGTCAGCCTCGTAACACGTGTCCCTCCCAACAGGTGCCTGAGTGGGTTCTAACATTGGCTCTCCTGAAGGAGGTTCATCTTGGGAATCATCCCAAGCTTGAACTAAAGCAACCACAAATCTCATTCTCAGTTTCGATAACTTCCCGAGTAAAAGCTCACCTGGGTCCTTATCCTTAACATCTTGGAGCCAATCCAATAAATACTTGTTCAGATCATCAATAATTTTAATCAGGGGCTCCAATTCTTTAGTGTAAGGTATTGGTTGAGCTTCTAAAGATTGTATAGTATTCCTCAAGTTAGCCAAAACCTTTTCTTGGACCTGGTTAACCTGAACCAAATGGTTTAGTTCATGATTGGGCAGGTTTGGGATCAGTGCAGAGGAGTTAAGGAATTGAGATTCGTGATACCCTCCCTGATAATAGGTCATTTCGGATTGTTCATGAAGGCAGTGTATTCAGGGTATGGGTAAGGATCAGTGTATCCTCGTTGATTGTAGATCGTATTAGGTTGTCCATGAAGTGATGACGATCTATAATCGATGTGGCTCTGAGAAGGATAAAAATCTTGATTATGGTGTCCAGGGTCAGATCCTGAACACGGACGTCTGGAACTGTATCCCCAATCGAAGTTATCCTAACTAACAGATGGTTCATTATAGTACGAGTTGGGATAATCATCATGTTGAGGATAAGTCATAACAGGAGGGAAAGAGAGGGAATGCGTATAAAATGTGGAAGGATTCATGATAAACGAGAGAAAGAAAGGCGCCCTGCAATACAAACAATCAAACCTGTTCTTAAGTGGGCTAGCCTAATGACCTACAGACTCCCAGAACCCATCTTAAGATAAAGAAATGATTTGATCTACTTTTCATTCAATCCAACCAGTTAGAGGGAGGGATTGGGGAGAAGGTTCTTCCTTTGGCTTGCGCCTCTGGTTCATTCAATCCCCCCAGCTGCGATGGTTTGATTCTGCTCCCCTAGCTAGACATCAAATTGAAAGGTAGAAACAGACTAATCGAAAATAATCTCGTTCTCGGCTTCGAAGAGCGAGTCGAATCCTTAAGGCCAACGTCTACTCTATTTTAATTAGGGTTAGGTTTGAATGTGTTTTGGAATGTGATGGGCCCTTTATCTGGGTTGTGACCTTAATGATTGATTGATGTGTGTGTGCATGCACAACCAGTGGTTTTCAAGCAAGCTTTTTTTTTTGAGGGTTCAAATCTCGCTTAGTAGCTTTTAGGATTCAACTTTAAGTATTTTCAATCAAGTTTTGTTGGCACACTAGGTTTTGAAAGCATATGTGAAGATGTTTTCCTTTGAAGCTTAAAAGAATGTGGAGTGCCTGGTAAATCCCTAAGAGTTGAACCTATGTGGCAACTACTTAATGAGTTGATTTTAGTTAAAGTGGTGCGGTCCAATCAACTCAAACAATCGGCCTGTTGCACCACTTAATTAGGCACATAAGTGATTACCTAATCTGATTTCTACTCGATTATGTGTTTGGGTGTGTGTACAGGTTCCAAAGATCGGTTTACCGGTTGAGTTTGAAAATCAGATGAGGTTGTGTACCTCTGTGAGATTTTTTTAATTTTTCTTTTTAAATGCGGAGGGTAAGGCGGGTGTAGGTGTCAAGCAAGCAATCAAAACTAACCTTATGGTTTATAAGAACACCTAGGTTGATTTATGTTTGTGTTATTACGTGGTGGAATGAAAACTAATGGGTGGGAGGTGGGGGTAAACTTACAGAACCTTTAACAACACTTTGATACAATCTACCGCTTTTGCTCGTCTTAAAAGAGCACCTGCAATCACAATAAGAAAGGAGAGAAGTGAGGTAAATGATTCGTAAGTCGGAAAACATGAAGAATCAAAGAGCGTCGCCTCCCCGACAACGGCGCCAAAATGTTGATCGCGAAAAAACCATGCGTTCACAGTTGGATTCGAAAACCTGTTGTCGTAGTTCGAGTTGCGAAGGAATCTATTCAACAGATAAAATTTATATCGAAAATCCGTAAAGAAATTCCGGGTCGAACACAGGAAGGTAGACATTTGATTAAAAATACGCATTTTTTTGTTTGTCACGAAACAGAATAGCTGGTCGAAAACTAGCTATCTATTTGACAAATAATAAATAGAAGAGAGATAGAGAGAGAATATTACAAATAAAAGCAAAAGGGATGTAGATAAACATGGATTTCATTATCAGAAGTTGTGCATTACACTACTCATTATGACTATATAGCGGGAAATCTATACTAGAAAGTGATAAATCTACTCAAGAAAGCAGTAAAAAGAATGGAGAGAGAAGTTCCTCCTCGATGATCGCTTTGAGGATGAGGCGAACGGGACAACGCCTGGAAGACGGGGAACGGAGTGGGAAGAAGGAGGACGAAGCAGGAGGAACGGGAATGAAGTAGCACGTCATTGTCGTCGCGGGATCCGCTTCCCGAATGCAGAGAGAGGACAATCGTGGGATGCTCCCTGAAGGGGACGTAGGTGGAAAAATTATGATTTCTACTCTAGAGGAGCATCCCGAGTTTGGAACAAGCTCTTAGAGCTTTGGAAGGGGTGAGAGAAGAGAAGAAGGGTTGAAAAATTCGTAGGGTAGGGGTCTCCTTTTATAGTTGCAAGGATTGGGGGCATTTTGGTCATTATAATATCAAAAACATTAATATGGGACCTTTAGCGATGGACTTAAACATCGCTAAAGGTCCGTCTTGGGTGACATGTGTGCGCTGCGCGCATGCCTCCCCGCCTTCCACGCCCAAAATGCCCACGCACGTCTTTCAAATCTTAGCTGTCCGATCACGAGATCGGACGACTTAGGCTTCTCCTCGCACGCCTTCGTTTGCGCTTTCACTACACGCCCACGTGCGATTGGGCTTGCGCAAGCACGTCATCGTGCACGTGATGATCCAAGGTTCCTCCGCGTGCTACATTTTTCCCCCTCATGCGCATGATCTTCATCTGACTGCCGAATTACATTCACTTCACGCCCGCTCCTGATTTAAGCACTCAGCAGAGTTCGAATGAGCGACTCATGCTTTGCCCGCAGCAGTGTAACTGCTACGCTACAACTGCGGCTTTGTCGTGGAAAGGTTTTAAGCGCACACACTCACGGCCATTGGATCAAGGTCCAATGGCCCAGATCACGCATTGGAATCCCTTTGGAGATGCAGCAGCGGTCCTGAGGGCCGATTGGGAGGCTATGATGGCGCCATCTTGGCCGTCCATCTTTTGTGTGTTGTAGATGGTGCCATAGGTGTCGGATTGGATCGATTTTTGTGTTGTTAGCCTACGATCGTTGATCTGAACCCATCCGTGCAGTTGGATTTGTCGTCTGAGGTGCGAATTAACACCATCTTGGCCCTTGATCTCTAGGCTTCCTTGGACTATATCTGGTGCTACGGATGTCCGATTAGAGCGATCTTGGAGTCGTTGAACTCCCGTTGTTACCCTGATCAGATCCGTATGGTTGGATCCTCGGTCTGAAGCCCTGATTAATAAGTTGCCCTATCCCTGGCCATAAAAGGAGACAACCTAAATTTTATACAGACTACCCTAAATGTAAGATGATGCATGTTATGCAATATTTATAATTTGTGATGCAATTCTATGCCTAAGAACGCGTGTAAATAGATAGTTTATGTGTTATACATGTGTTTACATCACCTAGATGGGGCGGTGGTGAGGGAGCGGCTGTGATGGCGCTATGTGGTGCCATCATGGCCATCCATCTTCTTTTCCTTGTATCTGGTGATGTAGACCTCCGATTGAGTTGATTTTTATGCCGTTGGACTATGATTGTTGATCTAGATTCATCCGTGCGGTTAGATTCTTCATCTGAGGCTTGGATCTTTGCCCTTTGGCTTTATGATCTCCGTTCTTTTATGGACTGCACAAGATGCCCTGGTTGTCCGATCGAGACAATTTCAGAAGCGTTGGACTCCCATCGTCGTATTGATCAGATCTATTCAGTCTGATCTAACATTCGCGACATGGAATCATCTACGATTAAAATCATCTCTCTTTAGGTCATAAAATGACAATATTATCTATCTGACTAATAAACTAGCTATTATGCAAGTTAGAATGCCTATGAATGCATTATTCCTAAGTTATGCTAGAATCTATCTTAATTTAGTTGATTTATGGTGCATGATTGCTGTGCAATCGGTAATCGAGGGCATATCCCATCTTTCTAGTAGTGCATGTTCGTTGGAACTTGTAATATGTGCCATTCAGCCGATTGGTCGTGCGATTAGCAGAGTATAGTAACCGTCTGAGCATGTCGGTTGCCTTCGCTGGCCATATTGGCTGATCCATCTCGAAGTCTATAGTGGATCTGGTCTGCTATAACTTGGCGGGGAATTGCAGGCGGCTCATCTTTTTCCCGTCTGCCTATATTAGTTGAATGGGTTAGGACCTACTTGGTGGATTTGGCCGTCTACTCTTGTACTCAAGTTTATACCTGATTGGAGGCCTTTTGTAAGCTGCTTGTTGGCCCCATTTAAGGTGTCTCTATTATTTGGGCCTACTTGGCTTATTGGACTTAGTTGGCAATTTTTTCCCTCATCATTTGCCTCCACTCTCTGTAGTTAATATATTAAGAGAGTATTTTGGTTAAGTATTTTTGTTCCTTGATGTTGTTGAGACATTTGTTTTGATAAAATAAAATTATACTTTATTGCGGACTAATCCTTCAGGTACATGTTCATGGATATACAATCTTTCTATGATGAGATAAGATGAAGATAGTCTACTTGCATCAATTGTAACATTTTTTTCTTTATTGAGTCTAGAATTTATGTAAGGAACATCCAATATTTCGCTCACACTTTTCCTAGTCAAAATAATTTTCTACAAATAAATTCAAGCGTCAATTGATCGATCAAAATAAAGTACTGACCGACCAATTAAATTGATCGATCAAATTAAATCAATTGATCAACCAAAAGATTTACATAAGACAACTTATTTAGAAAATAAATCTATTAAAAAACTGGTAGATCGACCAACTATTGAGCAATTAGAATATAAATTTAATCGACCTAAGATAAAAATTGATTAACTAATATATTATTTTTGATCGATTAAATCGATTTAGATGATTTCTTAATCCGGTCAATTTTCACCTAGAAATAGGACCCTTTAGTAGCTTTCCAAAATATAACTAAAAAAGGCTTCTTTGAGAGAAAAAGCTCTTCCACTTCCACTGTTTTCGTGCTTTAGTGCTCAGTTGTCTACACCTTCCAAAGTACACCATTTTGAGCTACTACGAAAAAATTCAATTTGCTGTTTTACTTATTTGAGGGTCCATAGGATTAATATTTTTATCACTCTACTCTATTGTTTTCATTAGGGACCTAAGTTGTTTGGGATTCTCGGAGTTTTGTTTTCTCTTCTCTTAGGTGAAAAAGAGAAGGTGTATTGTAAGAGGTTGTGCCACCTTTGTTGAAGTGGTACCATTAGTGGATTAATTAGCTGACCCAGTCGAAAAAATCCTAAGCTGAAAGGCTTAGGTAGTGGTTTTTACCTGAAAAGGTGTCCACTATGAATACAAGCATTCTCATTTGGTATCAGAGCCTAGTTTAGCATGGAAGATGTCAAAGACATCTATTGCTTTACCGACATCTACGCTGAGGGGAAATCTATCGTGAGAGCTCCCCTGTTTGATGGAATAAATAACGACTATTAAACGACACACATGCAGATCTTCCTGGAATCCATGGATTATGAAGTTTGGGACATCATTGTCTTAAAATATACTTGACCTGAGAAGAAAGCTGGAACTGAGGTCACTGCAGATGAGAAGAAGAAAGCTACATACAACACAAAGGCCATGAATGCCATTTTTTGTAGCCTTTTAAAGGAAGAGTTCAATTGAGTTTCTACTTGCAAATTAGTTTGAGAAATAGAATAAAAGAAAGTTGTATAAATCTCGTAACTTAGAAATATGAGCTCTTTAGGATGAGGAAAGGGGAGACAATCAAGGATATGTATACCAAATTCACAAACATTGTGAATTCCTTGAGAAACCTTAATTAGGAAATGAAAAGTGACACACTGGTGATGAGCAAAAATTTTGTATGCGTAAATGATTGAGCTAAAAATCTGTCGTTGTAGTTGTGTAAAAATCCACTACCAGGTAAATTTTTACCGAAACTCAAAGTGAGTCCCAGGTTGAACACGGGGAGGCGAACATTTGATTAAGAATTACATTTGGAATTATTTTTCACAGAGTAGATTAGCTGGTTAAAACTAATTTATGCTAGCTATTCTATTTAAAGAATAAATAATAGAAAAGAGAGAGAATAATACAAAGAAAAAGAGAGAGAGAGTGAACCAATGTTTCATAGCCATATGTTCATTACAATTAATTTTTATAACTAGAAAGCTGGAAATCTACACTAGAAAGGGGTAAAAAGAAGGGGATGAGAAAATCATCCTCGACGGCTGCTTGGAGGATGAGCTGCATTGACGGAGTACCCGAAAGAGGGTGGTGAGATGCTGCATGAGAGAGAATGGAGTTCAAAGACAGAGGATGAAGTAGAGCGGCATCGCAGCGGGATTAGCTTCCCAAAGGGTGGTGAGAAGACAACCACAGGATGCTCCACGAAGGGGGTGAGAATATGGGAAAATTATTTTACTCTAGCTCTAATGGAGCATCCCGGGCATGGGACCAGCTCGTAGAGCTTTTGGAAAGAGTGAGAGGAAAAGGGAAGGGATGAGGAAAAAGTGAAGGGGAGATGGCTATTTATAGGTGTGATCATGGGGCCAAAAGAGTCTCTTTAAGGGCTTTAAAAGTTAATACATGGCCTTTAGTGATTCATGTAAGCATTGCTAAAGTTGGCTGTTGTTGAAGGGGCATGGAAGGAGAGCCCTTGTATCATGGTCGCACGCTCCTCGTGCAACCACGTCACCTGGCTGCTCGCCTTCAGCCGCTCGTGGTCTCATCGCGCCTAATCAATCTCAACCATCCAATCATTTGATCGGACAACTTAGATCACACAAGCACACTTCAGCTTGAAGCATTAGTGCACCCATGTACGATCGCGTGTCATTGTGCGAGTGCACGCACTCCTCCATCCGATGCACCTAAGTGTGCCGCGTAGCTGCATCGCGACCGCTTGATCTTGATCACCCAGTTGAATTTCAATTGGAGCACCTTTAGCGAATTCAACCTCCTCGCTGTGGCTCGATCGCGCGTCACATGCTTTGCGTAAGGACATAGACCGTTGCGCTACTTCCTTGACTTTGTCGAGTTTTCGAATTTCCATCCAGGCCCTCTTAGCCATTGGATGGAAATCCAACGGCTATGATTGAGGGGTGTGAGTGAAGATGAGGAAGGCCGACGACTGTAGGCGGCTTAGATGGTGCCATGTGGCGCCATCTGGGCTACACATTTTCCAATGCTTGTAGATGGTGATACGGATGTCGGATTGGGTCGATTTTCTCACCGTTGGGCTACGATTGTCAATTTGAACCCATCCATGTAGTTGGATTTGTCATTTGAGGTATAGATTTGTACCACCTTGCCCCTTGACCCCCAATCTTTCTCAGACTGCATCTGATGCTAGGAGGTCCGATCGGGGCAATCTCGGAGGCGTTGAACTCCAATCGTCGCCTTAATCAGATCTGTATGGCTGGATCTTCAATCCGAGGCTCTAAAATGATATCGCCCTATCCCCTAACCACAGAAAGGGCAAATTAACTCATAGTTTGTACAAACTAATCTAAATGGAGAATGATACATGATATGCAATATTTATAATGCTGAATGCAATTATATACCTAAAAACATGCAAAAATAGACAATTTATGTGAAATAAATGTATTTACATCAACTGGTCATAAAATTATTTGATCTCATATAAGCGATTGGGAAACAAAAACCATCGCTATTCAAGAATTAAACGATCTATCTCTACTTCAACTAGTTGATCAAATTAGCGGTCTGATGACGTATGAAGTTCGACACAAGCAAATGAAAGAAAATGAAAATGGACAAAAAAAAATGACATTGCCTTGAGAGTAGGTCCTACTGATACTGACACAAAAAATCATGAATTGAAGATGATAATGGTATTGCTCTTCTTTCTCAAAAATTTAGAAAGTTTCTCAAAAGCAAGAAGAATTGGAGGAAGAAGAGATAAGAAACTAGAGAAGCAACAATCATCTGTTATAATTGCAAAAAGAGGGGACACAATAGAAAAGATGGTCCCTTTCTTAAAAAGGAGATTGAGAAGAAGAAATCAAGGAAGCTAATTCGAAAAGAAGGAAAGAAGAAAGCTCTTCAGGTCACATGGGACGATTCAGACTCAAGTTCTGAGGAAGGAGAAACTTCCAGCAAGGAAGAACTTCTTAGACTCATGGCTCTTGAAGACAAGGTATCTTCTTTCATGCTTGATGAACTTTTAGAAGCTTTTTATGAACTACACAACCTAACTAATGCACTTAAAGCTGAGAATAAGAAGCTAATAGAAAGTCTAAAAGATGAATCTGGCCTTAAGCATAGATATGCTTCACAAAATTATGACCTGATAAACGCCAGTTTATCATCATTATTATGCATTAAAACAAACCTAGCTCTTAGGATTTTACTCCGCAAATGGGTTTTTGGGCTGCATTTAGGCATAAATTAGGTTAGGCATGCATTGCATTTTTTATTATCTTTTTGATATGTTTTTGTGAGTGTTAGGGATGAACAGATATGCAGATCCCTAAAATCCTAGCACTCAAGAAGGCAAATGGTGAAGGAGAAGCTCATACTAGCTGGAACTCAGCTTGATCCAGGTCACCACAGCTGGAACCTAGCTCACTTGAACTAGGGTTAGCTCATCCCAGCTCCATTCAGCTAATCTTAGCTGAATGGCAGCTCAAGAGAGTTCATCTTAGCTCACCTTAGCTCAAGTCAGCTCAGATCCAGCTCAACTTAGCTGAGTCTAGCTCATCTCAGCTCCCACTAGTCCACAGGGAGCTCTAGCTAGCTCAGCTGAGTTGATAGGAGTTCACCCCAGCTCAAACTCAGTTACATCCAGCTCCACTCAACTCCAGTAGGATGAAGAAAAACTCATCTCAACTCAGGAAGCTCAAGTCCAACTCCCGGGGATTCAGCTTAGCTCAACTCAGTTGAGCTAAGCTACCTTAATTGCCTCAACCAGCTTGATCCTCCCCAGGAGCACCAGACCTAGCTCACCTCAGCTCATTATGGTAGAAGCTAGCTCACTTTAGCTTGGCTTAGCAACTAGCAAAGGACTAGCAAGCTAAGCCAGCTAGAGTAGCCCCATGCCAGCCTCTTCAGCAGCAGCCAGCTCCAGTTTCAGCTCCAGACTTCTCATCCTCAGCTCCTCCCTCCAAACTCTAGCTCCAACACCTCTTTCTCTACTCCTCCTTTAGCTAAGCTAGCTTAGCTTAGCTTAGGTTAGCTTAGCTTGGCTTAGCTATGCTCCAACTTCCTTGGCTTGTACCACCCCAAAAACCCACCTAACAACTCCACCCAACTAGCTCCACCTAAGCTCCACATAAGCTAACCTACTTGGCACCAACCTAGCCTACCCACCACCTCCAAAAGACACCTAAAAGTGGTGCCAAAACCACCCTAACCACCCCTTTATGGCATCACTTTTCCCTCCAAAAACTCCCTTCATCTCCACTATACACCTCTCCTTAAATCCATCTCCACCATCCACCTAACCCCCCTTCTAGAAGACCCTAGGTCGGCACCAAAATGGTGGTGTCTCTCCACCACCAAAAGCCACCAACACCACCATAACCACCCCCTTTAACACCCCTTGGGTTGGCGCCAAATTCCCTTGGCCATAGGATCACCAACCACCTCCATCCTTCCATCCTAGCCCTCCATTTCAGGGGGCACCTTAACCCCCCATCCTACCCTATAAAAAGACCACTACCCACCACCATTCAAGGCATCCTTGGCTAGCAAATTCACTCTCATATTCCACCTAGAAGCCCACGTCCAAGAGAGAAGAAGATGAAGAAGATTAAGGGGATATTCTATCCCCTTGGTGCCTTCCCCTCTTCCCTTCTCTCTTGAGTCACGCCAGCCAAAGGAGAAGCCAGGCAAGGAAGATCTTTGGAGGGGAGATCTTGAAGGTGGTCCACGCCACCTTGGAGGAACTTTTGAGGGTGGTGCACGCCCACCCCTTGGAGAGAGCATTGAAGGTGGTAGGAGCTCTCAAGGAAGAAGAAGGAGGCCCTCTTTTCAAGCCAAGGAGCAGCTAGGCTTGGAGCAAGAAGACTCCCTTCTTCACCAAATTTTGCAAGAGGATTAGTGTTTCTTTATTTGCTTTTAAATTTGTTTAGTTCTAGTAGAAGCATTCGTCTACTTGTCCTTGAAAAGAACACTAATTCTAGTTAATTAAATTGCCTTCTTTTAGCTTTTTATTGCAATTGTTACTTTTGGTTTTAGCACTTGTTTCACCTCTTCTTCCTAATTACTCTAGGCCTCCACTTTCCTAGAGTGAGCTTAGGAAGAAGATATTTCTATCTTTTAAGTTTTAGTTAAGCAATTGTAGGTGTTAGTACTTTCCGTTACAATTCGCATTTTACCCTCGTCTTTTCAAAACAAAAAAATTACATATTTAAAATACCAAAAAGAAAGTTGAGATCTATTTGTAAGAAAGAGGATTAATTTTGCAAACAATTGGCCTCCTTGGACGACCCTAGATACTCCCCTATCTAGGATATAAATTTAAAAGCGAAAGCGAATTCGCGTGTTACAACGACGTTAAAAACCCGCTTTTACAAATCACGCATATTTCGTTACCATGACCTATCACAAGAAATTACCTCCCTGAAAACATATATAGATTCTCTCAAAATAGATTTACATAAGATATAAGAAAAGTCATCTATTCTTGTAAATGATCTAGCTATGTTCAATAAAGGGAAAGACAATCTAGAAAAAATATTAGGTACACATACCTGGAGTTCCACAAAATCTGGGTTAGGATATATATACCTAAAGATGATCATGAAGCATCTAGCTCTAGGTTACAGAAAGATACACCTAGATTTACAAGTCAAAAGGTCAGGGAAGTTTACATGCCTAAGAACACATGCTATTGGGCACAACATGCTAACAAGAATGGACTCAAGAAAAAATATTGAGTGCCAAAAAGCACCTTGAAAATATGTTTTGTAGGGTAACTGATAAATATGCATTTATTCATGATAAATGCATACTTATGTTAATTCCTAAGCTTAACATTATATTTAGCATTATGAATAATGCATAACATTCATCATATTGTATTTAGGATAATTTGTATAAATTGAATAGTAATTTGTATATGACTGTGGCCAGGAGACAGGGTGATACATTTTGGAGCTTCAAATGAAGAATCCAACCATACGGATGGATCCGGATCGACGATCATAGCCCAATGTCACAAAAATCAATCCAATCCGACATCTGTAGCACTTTCAAGAAGCATTTGAAGATAGACGGCCCAAATGATGCCACAAAGCATCATCCTGGCTGCCCAAGAGCCACCTTTGCCCCCCTTCTCTAGTCGACCAACAGATTTAGGCCATTGGATGAAGATTTCTTACCTCCCTGTATTCGACACTCATACTTACGTGTAATTATTTTCTTTAAAATTGAGGTCATATGTGCACTATTACAATGAACTACTTAACCTAACATATTTCACGACGTTAGTAACCCCCATGAAGATCAAATAAATTATAAGGACTAGTTATGTTGAGAACAGAATGGAAACCTCGAGCCCACTAAAACATTACTTAGACTCAGGGGATGGTTACTGATAATAGCAATTTCGTAAGTGCAAATTCGATGAAAATAAAGGGTTTTGTCGTTGTAGCTTATTGCACCTCGAACCACTTGGTCATTTAGATATTTATAATTATGGGAAACACGAGTTGATTTTTAAGTTGAGGAATGTGGTGAATCCTGATCAATCCATAGGGAGGTAAAGTTTGGATCTTTGGTTGTAAACCACTTAGGTCAATTTTATTCTATTTTTGATGTTTTCGCCATTTTTAATTTTTTTAAATCTTTTGTTTAAGTGAAAGCGGTGAAAAAATAGTGAAGTAACTAAAAACTATATTTTGGTCTTTTTGCCTCTTTGATATTTTTTTGTTCTTTTAATGGGATAACGAAAATAACTACGCTTACGACACTATACTAACTCTTTCTAGTCTTTTGTTATTTACTCTTTTTCTTTTCTTTTGTTAATAAGGAGAGAAATAACATGCGAACAACTAAATAAAAGCTCAATCTTTTACTACATTATTAAAAGGAAAGTTGCATAAAGAAAGAAAAATACAATCAACAAGGTGACCAAGGTTATCTTGGTTTTTTGGAATTAAAAGTTCAACAAGAAATAGAAATGTATCAAGGTCTTGAGTAATGATTCCCATGCCAATTTATACAAAGTGAAAAGGGAACATAGAAGCAAAGTTTATTACACACAATAAAAAGAAAAGAAGATGATGGGAAGGTGATGGGGTTGGGTATTGTGGTGGATGATGGAGGTGGTGGTGTGGAGTGAGTGAACGAAGGTGAGTGTAGGTAGATGTGAAGTGGTAGTGTTAATGTGAGTGAGAACGTAAGTGTGAGATAGTAAGGGTGGTGATGTTTATGGTCATGGGTGGTGGATGTTGTAGGTGATGGTTATGGTGTTGGCACGGGTGATGGTAGTAAAAGGAAGTTTTGGGGGTAGATGATAGTGGTAGCAAAGTGGAGTGGTGGTGATATGGCAAATGAAGTGTATGTAATAATGGGCATGTGAGATGGAAGCGAAGATCATGGCTAGAATGAAGGAGGGACTGTAATGGTAGTGGCATAGACACAAGTGTGCGTGAGTGAAGTTGTTTGGTGCTTGGATAATGGAGGTGATGGAGTGTGTGTGTGTGAGTATATGAGCATGTGTATGTGTGGTAAAAAAAAGAAAAAATCAGCAAGGAAAAAGAGAGAGCATCAAAAACAAAATCAAAGGAAATGAAACAAGATAAACGACTATTCTACTTGCAAGAAAAATAAAGAATTACTCAACTTGCATGAAAGGAAATCTACACTAAAAAAAGATATAAAGAAGAAGAGGAAGAAGGTGAGGTCGACGCCAATGAGAGCCATGCAGCCGTTGTTTTGGTGTAAACAAAATTATTATGGATTAATGTTTGCATTAAGTGTTTTTCAGATTTAGGCGAAGGAGCAAGGCAAACAAGAAATGATGGAGGCATGATCATGTCATGGAGGATGACAAGGATGAGTCGAGGAGAAGAAGATCATCTTTGAACTTAGTTTCTGCAGTTTAGATTTTATTTTCATAGATTGTATGCCTCTTAACAAGAGAATGTATATTAGATCGTAAAAATCAATGAGAGAAAAATTACGATTTATATTTCAAACATTTTAAAGTACGTAATGAATTAAATCACTTAGAAAAGGTACTTGTTAACCCACAAGTACCAGTACTAAAGTTTAGTACCGGTACAAGTGAGTTACAGGTTTGGATTTTGTCAAGAAACAAACCTATACCCTGCAAGTACCGGTACTCATGATCAGTACCAATACTGGAGGTAATGAGTTCCGGTACAAATCATGAGTACCGGTATAAGTGGGTTACAGATTTGTGTTAAGAGTTTGAAACCCAAATCTGGAAGCAATGAGTACCGGTACAGGTTATTTAGTACTGGTACCAGGTAGCCGTTGGCTTCAATCTGAATGGCTAGAAAATTAATTCCAACAATGTGAACGTTGGGAATTAATTCCCAACGTCTAGTAGACGAGTATCCTGGGTCCTAAACTCTATAAAATGACCCTAGGACTCTTTGTTTGCACACAAGAGACACAAGAAAAGAGAACAGAAAATCCTAGAGCTAGAATTTCCAATTCCCACCATATTCACAAGAGAGAAAGAAGAAGCTTGCCATCTACTCTCATAGTATTCTTGGAAGCTCAACGACGCATTTTTTTTGCGCATCTACGAAGTGAATCACGTTTATTCTAGGCTCTCAAATTGGTAAGATTATTTTATATATTGTTGAGAGGCTTAGGAACTTAGTTGTAAGATTAGTCTTTCTTACACCTGTACTTCTTTTCTATTTGAGCATTTGCTTGGTGGGTTGTAACAAACCCGTTATTATACTTGGGTTGAGATAACCCATTAATTACCTCGGTTAGTAAATTGATTCTCTAAGGGTTGAGAGAATCGGGTTAAAAACCCTAAGCTGGGAAGCTTAGGTAGTGGAGTACCCAAGGGAGGGGAACCACTATATATCTTGCGGCAATTTCTATGATTGTATTTTGTGCAAATTAGTTTTGTTATTACTAACATTTTGATTAAGTCTATGTGCGCGTAGATAGCCATATATATATATATTACACATATCTTGAGATCCTCTATCAAGTGGTATTAGAGCGGGTTGCGAAAAGAAGTAACAATTCTCTTTCGCAATGGCATCTCCAGTCAAGCGCATCGAAGGACAGTCATCCACACGTCCTCCCAACTTTGATGAGACGGACTATGGATACTGGAAGAGGAGGATGCAAATCTTCCTCAAGACCATGGATGAGGACTCATGGATGCATATCCAAGTGTAGTACATGGATCCGGAGCCACAGGAAGGTGTTGCCTGGACTACAGAACAAAAGAAAAGGATCGTGGGAAATGTGAAAGCGATGAATGCACTCTATAGTGCGTTATCAAGGGAAGAGTTTAACCGTATCTCTGCATGCGAGTCCGCATACGAGATATGGAACACATTTTAAGTCACCTATGAAGGTACGAGTAAGGGTTAAACAAATATTTCTATTCTAACAGAAAGTTATGAGTGCTTCAGGATGCAGAAAGGTGAAACAATCAAAGGGATGTACACAAGATTTGGGGAGATCATGAATCCAATGAAGAATCTTGGAGTCAAGCTGAAGGAGGAGCAGCTTGTAAGGAAAATTTTAAGATCACTTACAAGTGATTGGTCTCCAAAGACCACAGCCATCCAAGAAGCGAAAGACCTTTCTACTCTCTCCTTGGATGATCTAATTGGAAGCCTCATGGCATATGAAGTCCAATTGGAGAATATGAAGAAGAACGAGGAGAAGGAGACAAGCAAGAAGAAGAGCATTGCTTTTAGTGCAATCAAGGAGGACTAGGATTCAAGCACCTCGGAATCTGAAGATGAAGATACTCACAAGAAATTTCCAGAAATTTCTTTAAAAGCAAGGTAAGAAAGTGAATAAAATTTCATCTGATATTGTTTGCTATAAATGCAAGAGAAAGGGTCACCTATGAAAGGATTGCCCTGTAAACAAGGAGGACAATAGAAAGAAATAAAGGAGCTCAAGAAGAAGAAAAAGAAAGTGTTTAAAGCGACATGAGATGATAGCGACTTCGACATGGACACCGACTCCAACGAATCGGAATCGGAATCGGAAGACGAGGTCGCACATCTTTGCTTGGTGGCAACTTCAGAAGATACGGGCAACGAGGTAAATCCTGATTTTTCATTTGATGAATTATTAGAAACATATGAAAAGCTATATCATAAAGCTAGGTCATTTAAAAAAGAAAATAAGATTTTAAAGAATAATTACCAAACATTAGAAATAGAAAAGTCATATTTAGAAATAGAATTAGAAATGTCAAAAGAGACTAACTCACAATTGCATGCAAAAATAGCAGAACTAAAGGACATTTATGAACATTTTGAGGGAACTTTAAATAATTTAAAAACAACAATTAGGTTAAATTCAGAATTTTATGATGATCTAAAAGCAAGGTTTAAAATTAGAAAGAATACATAAAATAAATCACATGCACCTAGACATGTACGGATTTATCAAAAGGTAAAGAATCTTAAGAATTATAGATCTTACACTAAAGTGATCTACAAACCTTAGGATTTGAAAGGTACTAACCATCAAGGACCCAAAAGAAAATGGGCACCTAGAAAAAATATTTGTTTTACAGGAATAGATCAAAGAGATTAGTGGGTGTTCAAGGCACACAACGGAACATTTCAACCTTTCTATAGGTTGAATGAAGATCAAGAACGATGGCCTAATGGAGCTTGGTACCCACATTGATCATTTTACTATTGGTAAACTTTATGGTATGATATTTCTTCATTTTTTGTGATTGACAAAAAGGGGGAGAAAAATAAAGGGCAAATAGTAATATTTTTAGTGGGAGGTTATATTGAGGGGGAGGATTAAAATGAAAATTTTTCCTTTATATAACATTGTTAAATTTTTTAATTATCTATCTGCAAGATAGTTTCATCAACACCAAAAAGGGGGAGATTGTTGGAGCCTTATTCCACATCTTGTTTTGGTGTTAACAAAATTATTATGAATTAATGTTTGCATTAAGTGTTTTTCAGATTTTGGTGAAGGAGCAAGGCAAACAAGAGATGATGGAGGCATGATCATGTCATGGAGGATGACATGGATGAGTCAAGGAGAAGATGATCATCTTCGACCTTAGTTTCTATAGTTTAGATTTTTTTTTCATAGATTGTATGCCTCTTAATAAGAGAATGTAACTTAGATCGTAAAAATCAATTAGAGATAAATTATGATTTATATTGTGAACATTTTAAAGTACGTAATGAATTAAATCACTTAAAAAAGGTACTTGTTAACTCACATGTACCAGTACTAAGGTTTAGTACCGATACATGTGAGTTACAGGGTTTGGGTTTTGTCAATAAACAAACTTGTACCCTGCAAGTATCGGTACTCATGATCAGTACTGGTACTAATCATGAGTACCAGTATAAGTGGGTTACAAATTTGTGTTAAGAGTTTGAAACCCAAATCTGGAAGCAACGAGTACCAATACAGGTTATTTAGTACCAGTACCAGGAAGCCACTGGCTTCATTCTGAACGGCTAGAAAATTAACTCCAACAATGTGAACATTGGGAATTAATTCCCAACGTCTTGTAGATGAGTATCCAAGGTCCTAAACTCTATAAAATGACCCTAGGACTCTTTGTTTGCACACAAGAGACGCAAGAAAAAAGAAGAGGAAATCCTAGAGCTAGAATTTCAAATTCCAACAATATTCACAAGAGAGAAAGAAGAAGCTTGCCATCTACTCTCATAGTATTCTTGCATGCTCAACGACTCATTTTTTTTTACGCATCTACGAAGTGAATCACATTCTTTCTAGTCTCTCAAATATGCAATATTATTCTATATATTGTTGAGAGGCTTAGGAACTTAGTTGTAAGATTAGTCTTTCTTACACCTGTACTTCTTTTCTATTTGAGCATTTGTTCATTGGGTTGTAACAGACCCGTTATTGTACTTGGGTTGAGGTAACCCATTAATTACCTCGGTTAGTAAATTGATTCTCTCATAGTTGAGAGAATCGAGTTAAAAACCCTAAGGTGGGAGGCTTAGGTAGTGGAGTACCCAAGGGAGGGGAACCACTATATATCTTGTGCCAATTTCTGTGATTGTATTTTGTGCGAATTATTTTTGTTATTACTAACATTTTGATTAAGTTTGTGTGCGCGTAGATTGCCATATATATATATTACACATATCTTGAGATCCTCTATCAAGTGGTATCAGAGCGGGTTGCGAAAAAAAGTAACAATTCTCTTTTGCAATGGAATCTCCAGTCAAGCGCACCAAAGGACAGTCATCCACACGTCCTCCAAACTTTGATGAGTCATACTATGGATACTGGAAGAGGTGGATGCATATCTTCCTCAAGGCCATGGATGAGGACTCATGGATGCTTATCCAAGAGTAGTACAAGGATCCGGAACCACAGGAAGGTGTTGTCTGGACTACAGAATAGAAGAAAAGGATCGTGGGAAATGCGAAAGCAATAAATGCACTCTATTGTGCGTTATCAAGGGAAGAGTTTAACCGTATCTCCGCATGTGAGTCCGCATACGAGATATGGAACACATTGCAAGTCACCTATGAAGGCACGAGTAAGGTTAAAGAAATACATATTTCTATTCTAACCGAAAGCTATAAGTATTTTAGGATGCAGAAAGGTGAAATAATAAAAAAGATGTACCCAAGATTTGGATAGATCGTGGATCCAATGAAGAATCTTGGAGTCAAGCTGAAGGAGGAGCAGCTTGTAAGGAAAATTTTAAGAACACTTACAAGTGATTGGTCTCCAAAGACCACAGCCATCCAAGAGGCGAAAGACCTTTCTACTCTCTCCTTGGATGATCTAATTGGAAGCCTCATGGCATATGAAGAAGTCCAATTGAAGAATATGAATAAGAACGAAGAGAAGTAGACAAGCAAGAAGAAGAGCATTGCTTTTAGAGCAATCAAGGAGGACTAGGATTCAAGCACCTTGGAATCTGAAGATGAAGAGATGAAGATACTCACAAGAAAGTTCCAAAAATTTCTTCAAAAGTAAGGTAAGAAAGTGAATAAAATTTCATCTGATATTGTTTGCTATTAATGCAAGAGAAAGGGTCACCTACGAAAGGATTGCCTTGTAAACAAGAAGAAGGAGGACAATAGGAAAGAAATAAAGGAGCTCAAGAAGAAGAAGAAAAAGAAAGTGTTTAAAGCGACATGAGATGATAGCAACTCCAACATGGACATCGACTCCAACGAATTGGAATTGGAAGACGAGGTCGCACATCTTTGCTTGGTGGCAACTTCAGAAGATACGGACAACGAGGAAAACCCTGATTTTTCATTTGATGAATTATTAGAAGCATATGAAAAGCTATATCATAAAGCTAGGTCATTTAAAAAAGAAAATAAGATTTTAAAGAATAATTACCAAACATTAGAATTAGAAAAGTCATATTTAGAAATAGAATTAGAAATGTTAAAAGAGACTAACTCACAATTGCATGCAAAAATAGTAGAACTAGAGGACATTTATGAACATTTTGAGGTAACTTTAAATAATTTAAAAACAACAACTAGGTTAAATGTAGAGTTTTCTGATGATCTAAAAGCAAGGTTTAAAATTGGAAAGAATATACAAAATAAATCACATGCACCTAGACATGCATGGATTTATGAAAAGGTAAAGAATCCTAAGAATTATAGATCTAATACTAAAGTGATATATAAACCTAAGGATTTGAAAGGTATTAACCATCAAGGACCCAAAAGAAAATGGGTACCTAGAAAAAATATTTGTTTTGTAGGAATAGATCAAAGAGATCAGTGGGTGTTCAAGGCACACAATGGAACATTTCAACCTTTCTATAGGTTGAATGAAGATCAAGAACGATGGCTTAACAGAGCTTGGTACCCACATTCATCATTTTACCATTGGTAAACTTTATGGTATGATATTTCTTCATTTTTTGTGATTGACAAAAAGGGGGAGAAAAATATTTTTAGGGGGAGCTTATATTGAGGGGGAGGATTAAAATGAAAATTTTTCCTTCATATAACATTGTTAAATTTTTTAATTATCTATCTGCAAGATAGTTTTGTCAACACAAAAAAGGGGGAGATCGTTGGAACCATGTTCCACATCTTGTTTTGTTGTTAACAAAATTATTATGAATTAATATTTGCATTAAGTGTTTTTCAGATTTAGGTGAAGGAGCAAGGCAAACAAGAAATGATGGAGGCATGATCATGTCATGGAGGATGACAAGGATGAGTCGTGGAGAAGAAGGTCATCTTCGACCTTAGTTTATGTAGTTTAGATTTAATTTTCATAGATTGTACGCCTCTTAACAAGAGAATGTAACTTAGATCGTAAAAATCAATTAGAGATAAATTACGATTTATATTGCAAACATTTTCAAAGTACATAATGAATTAAATCACTTAAAAAAGGAACATGTTAACCCACACGTACCGGTACTAAAGTTTAGTACCGGTACATGTGAGTTACAGGTTTGGGTTTTGTCAGGAAACAAACCTGTACCCTGCAAGTACCGGTACTCATGATCAGTACCGGTACTGGAGGTAACGAGTACCAGTACTAATCATGAGTATCGGTATAAGTGGGTTACAGATTTGTGTTAAGAGTTTGAAACCCAAATCTGGAAGCAACAAGTACCGGTATAGGTTATTTAGTACCGGTACCCGGTAGCCGTTGGCTTTATTCTGAATGCCTATAAAATTAATTCCAACAATGTGAACATTAGGAATTAATTCCCAACGTCTTGTAGACAAGTATCCAAGGTCCTAAACTCTATAAAATGACCTTAGGACTCTTTGTTTGCACACAAGAGATACAAGAAAAGAGAAGAGAAAATCCTAGAGCAAGAATTTCAAATTCCCACCATATTCACAAGAGAGAAAGAAGCTTGCCATCTACTCTCATAGTTTTGTTGCAAGCTCAACGACACATTTTTTTTTACCTCATCTACGAAGCGAATCACGTTCATTCTAGGCTCTCAAATCGGTAATATTATTCTATATATTGTTGAGAGTCTTAGGAACTTAGTTGTAAGATTAGTCTTTCTTACACCTGTACTTTTCTATTTGAGCATTTGCTCGTTGGGTTGTAACAAACCTGTTATTGTACTTGGGTTGAGGTAACCCGTTAATTACCTTGGTTAGTAAATTGATTCTCTCGGGGTTGAGAGAATCGGGTTAAAAACCCTAAGCTGGGAGGCTTAGGTAGTGGAGTATCCAAGGGAGGGGAACCACTATATATCTTGTGCCAATTTCTGTGATTGTATTTTGTGCAAATTATTTTTGTTATTACTAACATTTTGATTAAGTTTGTGTGCGCGTAGATAGCCATATATATATATATATATTACACATATCTTGAGATCCTCCATCAAGTGGTATCAGAGCGGGTTGCGAAAAGAAGTAACAATTCTCTTTCGCAATGGCATCTCCAGTCAAGCGCACCGAAGGACAGTCATCCACACGTCCTCCAAACTTTGATGAGTCATACTATGGATACTGGAAGAGGTGGATGCAAATCTTCCTCAAGGCCATGGATGAGGACTCGTGGATGCTTATCCAAGAGTAGTACATGGATCTGGAGCCACAGGAAGGTGTTGTCTGGACTACAGAACAAAAGAAAAGGATCACGAGGAATGTGAAAGTGATGAATGCACTCTATTGTGCATTATCAATTGAAGAGTTTAACTGTATCTCCGCATGCGAGTCCGCATACGAGATATGGAACACATTGCAAGTCACCTATGAAGGCACGAGTAAGGTTAAAGAAATACATATTTCTATTCCAACAGAAAGCTATGAGTATTTCAGGATGCAGAAAGGTGAAATAATAAAAAAGATGTACCCAAGATTTGGATAGATCGTGGATCCAATGAAGAATCTTGGAGTCAAGCTGAAGGAGGAGCAGCTCTAAGGAAAATTTTAAGATCACATACAAGTGATTGGTCTCCAAAGACCACAGCCACCCAAGAGTCGAAAGACCTTTCTACTCTCTCCTTGGATGATCTAATTGGAAGCCTCATGGCATATGAAGTCCAATTGGAGAATATGAAGAAGAACGAGGAGAAGGAGACAAGCAAGAAGAAGAGCATTGCTTTTAGAGCAATCAAGGAGGACTAGGATTCAAGCACCTCGGAATCTGAAGATGAAGAGATGAAGATACTCACAAGAAATTTCCAAAAATTTCTTCAAAAGCAAGGTAAGAAAGTGAATAAAATTTCATCTGATATTGTTTGCTATTAATGCAAGAGAAAGGGTCACCTACGAAAGGATTGCCTTGTAAACAAGAAGAAGGAGGACAATAGGAAAGAAATAAAGGAGCTCAAGAAGAAGAAGAAAAAGAAAGTGTTTAAAGCGACATGAGATGATAGCAACTCCGACATGGACATCGACTCCAACGAATTGGAATTGGAAGACGAGGTCGCACATCTTTGCTTGGTGGCAACTTCAGAAGATACGGACAACGAGGAAAACCCTGATTTTTCATTTGATGAATTATTAGAAACATATGAAAAGCTATATCATAAAGCTAGGTCATTTAAAAAAGAAAATAAGATTTTAAAGAATAATTACCAAACATTAGAATTAGAAAAGTCATATTTAGAAATATAATTAGAAATGTCAAAAGTGACTAACTAACAATTGCATGCAAAAATAGTAGAACTAGGGGACATTTGTGAACATTTTGAGGGAACTTTAAATAATTTAAAAACAATAACTAGGTTAAATATGGAATTTTATGATGATCTAAAAGCAAGGTTTAAAATTAGAAAGAATACATAAAATAAATCACATGCACCTAGACATGTACGGATTTATCAAAAGGTAAAGAATCCTAAGAATTATAGATCTAACACTAAAGTGATCTACAAACCTTAGGATTTGAAAGGTACTAACCATCAAGGACCCAAAAGAAAATGGGCACCTAGAAAAAATATTTGTTTTGCAGGAATAGATCAAAGAGATTAGTGAGTGTTCAAGGCACACAATGTTACATTTCAACCTTTCTATAGGTTGAATGAAGATCAAGAACGATGGCCTAATGGAGCTTGGTACCCACATTGATCATTTTACTATTGGTAAACTTTATGGTGTGATATTTGTTCATTTTTTGTGATTGACAAAAAGGGGGAGAAAAATAAAGGGTAAATAGTAATATTTTTTGGGGGAGCCTTTATCGAGGGGAAGGATTAAAATGAAAATTTTTCCTCCATATAACATTGTTAAATTTTTTAATTATCTATCTGCAAGATATTTGTCAACACCAAAAAGGGGGAGATCGTTGGAACCTTGTTCCACATCTTGTTTTAGTGTTAACAAAATTATTATGAATTAATGTTTGCATTAAGTGTTTTTCAGATTTAGGTGAAGGAGCAAGGCAAACAAGAAATGATGGAGGCATAATCATGTCATGGAGGATGACAAGGATGAATTGAGGAGAAGAAGATCATCTTGGACCATAGTTTCTGTAGTTTAGATTTTATTTTCATAAATTGTATGCCTCTTAACAAGAGAATGTAACTTAGATCATAAAAATCGATTAGAGATAAATTATGATTTATATTGCGAACATTTTAAAGTACGTAATGAATTAAATCACTTAAAGAAGGAACTTGTTATCCCACACATACCGGTACTAAAGTTTAGTACCGTTACATGTGAGTTACAGGTTTCGATTTTGTCAAGAAACAAACCTATACCCTGCAAGTACCGGTACGAATGATCAGTACAGGTACTGGAGGTAACAAGTACCGATACTAGTCATGAGTACCGGTATAAGTGGGTTACAGATTTGTGTTAAGAGTTTGAAACCCAAATCTCAAAGCAACGAGTACCGGTACAGGTTATTTAGTACCGGTACCAGGTAGCCGTTGGCTTCATTCTGAACGGCTAGAAAATTAATTCCAACAATGTGAACGTTGGGAATTAATTCCCAACGTCTTGTAGATGAGTATCCAAGGTCCTAAACTTTAAAAAATGACCCTAGGACTCTTTGTTTGCACACAAGAGACACAAGAAAATAGAAGAGAAAATCCTAGAGCTAGAATTTCAAATTCCCACCATATTCACAAGGGAGAAAGAAGAAGCTTGCCATCTACTCTCATAGTATTCTTGCATGCTCAACGTCACATTTTTTTTTTACGCATCTACGAAGTGAATCACATTCTTTCTAGGCTCTCAAATATGTAATATTATTCTATATATTGTTGAGAGGCTTAGGAACTTAGTTATAAGATTAGTCTTTCTTACACCTGTACTTCTTTTCTATTTGAGCATTTGCTCGTTGGGTTGTAACAAACCCGTTATTGTACTTGGGTTGAGGTAACCCGTTAATTACCTGGGTTAGTAAATTGATTCTCTCGGGGTTGAGAGAATCGGGTTAAAAACCCTAAGGTGGGAGGCTTAGGTAGTGGAGTACCTAAGGGAGGGGAACCACTATATATCTTGTGCCAATTTCTGTGATTGTATTTTGTGCAATTTATTTTTGTTATTACTAACATTTTACACATATCTTGAGATCCTCTATCATATGTGTGGTAAAAAAAAGAAAAAATCAGCAAGGAAAAAGGGAGAGCATCGAGAACAAAATCAAAGGAAATGAAACAAGATAAAAGACTATTCTACTTGCAATAAAAATAAAGAATTACTCAACTTGCAAGAAAGGAAATCTACACTAAAAAAAGATATAAAGAAGAAGAGGAAGAAGGTGAGGTCGACGCCAATGAGAGGCATGTAGCCGTTGGCTTGTGGTGGTGGTGATCCTTGGGTCAAGAGCCTACACCACCTTACCTCAAGAGAATAACTAGGGATCAAGGAGGGCTCCCATGGAGGGGGGGGCATTGGCTTCTTGGAGAGGGAGAGGGAGGGGCTATGAGTAGAGAAGAGAGGGGAACAGAGACGAGATGTAGGGGAGTAGAGGTGTTGCCACCCAAGAGAAGAAATGAAGGGGGGGATTTGAGAGATGGGTTTTGATAAGTCCACTTTAGTAGATTATTATTTGGCCTAAGTACTCTCTAATCAACTATTCTTAGTTGTTAATTAATTAAGAGTTATATGATAATTTACCTTAGTCTACATATAATTATATGCGTCAATTTTACACTTAATAACATATGATATGGTAACATAATTGATTTGATGGATGCAAGCTAGGTGGGAGAGTACAGATGTCCATTTTTGCATCTATAAGACATCTGAAGATAATGTCGGACATCTGGGAACCGCCATCATGCACTCATTGATAGCCACACCTTTTAAGACGTCTGGAGTGTTGATCAGACATCTGATGAAGAGCCGCCAGTACATATCCTTCCATTCCAACCACTTGCAATCCTCGCCGAGTGGTTGGAGAACCTTCCGGCCAAAGAAAGAAACAAACAGAGGATCTTAGAAGGAGAACTTTTAAATAAAAGCAAGAGCCATCAACCCCTCCCTCTGGCGGGGACCTCCTCCATCCTCTGGACCGTGAAGAAAGCCTGCACTGTGGACGGAGCGTGCACCATGGCATAGGCGTGCTCCATCTCCGCTCCTTTTTCCTTTCTCCAGTTGCAAAGTGATAGCATGTGGCCACAACATCACCATCCTTCACCTCTTTTCTCACCATCCTACCCCCACATATCGCCACCACTTTCCCTCTCCATGCAAGCCTGCCGCCATCCATTGTCACCCTTCTTATTCGTTTTCATCTCCACCTTCCCTGTCAAACCGCAACCCCCCCTTCGAAGAACCCATTGCAGCCACCCATCATTTCCATCACCGCACATGCATGCAGCCGCACAGCAGTTGCTGTGTGATTGACCTCCATGCTTGCGCAGCCGCAACCACAAGCCTCGTGCACGCACAACCCGTGCGTGCATGCCCTCGCTCGCCTACGACCATCTTCATCTTCTTCGTTAAACAATAGCAAAGAATCCAAACAACCGACTGTTCGTCCTCCACGCTGCCACGTCCAGGGGCCTCGAAGCTTCGCCCAATCGACGCCAACGACCTCGCCTCGACCCATGAGGGCAGCCACACCCTCTGACAGACCAGCCACAGTCCACGCGCACGCGCGGGCAGCCCCACCGCCACCGGCCCTCCTCGTCGCCGGTGAGAGCTCCGGTCGCCGTTCACCATGCCACCACTACCATCGTGATCCTCTCGTCGTGGCCAACCTCCCCGGGGCTTCTCTCCTTTAGCTGAGCCTCCTCGTCGTGCGGCCAAGCAAGGGGAAAAATCCCCTGTTTTCATATAGGACAAGATCAATTAGAAATTACCATGCATGCCTTTGCCAACTCCACTATTCATTTATTTTTTATTAATTTATTATGGTAAAGTTGTGACATTGCACTAATCCTTTCACGTATTTGATTGGCTCCTGTGATGCATGTCAGTTCACATTGAAATTTGACTTAGATTTGTATGCAATAAAATATTACATACTCTGCCACTACACATGCATCATTCACACATTTTGGGAGCTTGATTTATAATGTGAAATTTACATAAATAGCCCTTAACTTCTCATGAAATTGAAAGTTACATTCAGAGCAGAATATTCATTGAATTGATTTAGCGAATGTTTCTGCGAACATGATGGCTATATACCGGTGAATTTATTGCATTAGTTCCTCTTTGTGGATATGACCTAACTCTTTGTGGTTAGTTTTATTGATAAATATTTTTGTTTGGGATTTTCCACCACGAGTTTTTACTGTGACGACGTATATTTTCTGACATTATATTCTGCAAGTGAAAACTCCCATTCAAATGGCACTATTGTCAGGGAGGAAATATGCCTATTAATTTTCTAAGGAAATTTATATTATTTTTATGCTATTTCTGAAGCTTTTTTGAATTGTTAACCTTATTTCTATTTGCGTGCAAAAATGAATGAATGCAATGGGTGTGTACGATGGAGACAATATTTTTTGTGGACCTTGACTCCACTTAGAGGGCAGAATAGGAGCATGTGGGCCTTGATCCCATGTGCGTGGAAGGAGGATTGGCAATTGAAGACCTATTTGCTTCCATTTGATTTAGATTAGGTTAGATAGACATTAGATATTTAAATTTCTATCTTGTGGACCGGTGTTGGGCATTTTTGGGAATGTGTCCCTAGTGCTTGTTATTGCTTATAGCTCTTGTATGCCAAAGCATCTTTCAGGAGCGTGTTCCCATTTTATTTAGATTATAGGTTTATTTGGATTGTTTGAACTGCATGTTAGTTAGTTAGCTAGTTAAATTAGATTAGATTAGTTTGTTTATTAAAAATAAAAAAAATAAAAAAAGAGAAATCCGAATTGCCTGCTAGAAACTGCATGTCTCTAGGGCGACCATCTAGGATTGAATGAGTAGCATCGAGTTTATCTTAATTGCATGACATACATCCCTACATTGAAGAGAACTGGAGTAAGGTACGTCTTTCCTTAAGCATCAATTACCTGTCATCCATCTACATTGGACTTAAATCTAAGACCACTAAAGTGTGTGAATCTAATTCATTCAGTGGTCACTTTAAGAAATTGGGACTGCTAAGAGGTTGGACCTTAAAATCAGTGACTTAAAATTATGTGCAAAATGACTTGTTTGCGAGATTTCAAGATACAAAACATGTACGTGTGTTGCACACTTGAGACACTGTGCACATCACACAAAACATGTACGTCTTTGCACCACAAGGGAAGTTAGTCGGAAATCAACAAGCCTATCCACCTACTTCAATTCCTCGTGCCTAGGCTTGATTTGAGACTTCCATCCATTGTGAGTAGGTTGTAGGCACCAATGAAAGTCATTCTAGGAAGCGTAATTTTTGTAAAACTTGTTTGGCCACTAACTGAACACTTAATTCCAGGACCTAGAAGCTTCTGAAAACAGATCCCACTGTATTTGCGTTTGTTTTGACAACTCTCTAGGAAGTTTCTATTTTTATTTTGATTTCTTCTAAGTCCTAAGAGAGTTAAATCTATTTGGCTTAAAGAAATGGATCACCCTTAGTCCTATCATTTAGATAATCAGAGTCAATGCTTTCCATCTCTTAATCAGGATCCCATGCTCCGAGCATATCCATCCTTTGATGGGTACAATGACAATTCATGGGATCAATCATATTCCTATCCCGAGAGTACTGGCCCGATAACTCCCACTTTTGAATAGAGCCTAGGAGTAGAATTTTCCAGTTTTCAAACACCCAACCCTCCTACCCTTCATGATTTTTTTCATCAAGGTTGGACCGATACCCCTAGGCAACCAGAGCTTGAGATTGACTATCCTCCCTAATCTGATAGTAGCCTCTCGTCTTTTATGATAGAAATAGAAAAACAACAAAAAGAAATGATGGAGTCTATGGTAGAGATGTTGAGGAATAGTCAACAATTGAATAAGCAAATTCGTCAGCTTAGCTACTTTCTTACTATTAATTCTGATCCCTACCCATACAACCGTGATCATCAAAAGGATTATGAGGAAACAACTGATAATAGGTGATGAGCCCATATTTGTGGGATAAGTATGCATTTTAATGCCTAGACATTAAGTTAACATGTACATTTATATAGCATACATTAATGTGTAAATAGGATAACCTAAAATCTCATGCATTTCATGCATTACATGCATTGATAATATTAGTTAGAATTTATTTAGAATATCATGCGTTGAAATAGGTTGCATACAATTAGTGTTTTAAATTTACCATAGAAGTTAAGGTCTACATATAAATAACCCAATAATCATTTTTCTTTATTTTTATTCACTTCGCAGCAATGACTTCTCACGCTGAATGCATGCCTTGATTGTTGAGGAGAGAGGATATTGCACGTCGTCGACAATCCCTCTTCTCGAACGCTTCTTCCTCTCCATGATCCTGCAGCCATAAAAGAAGACCTCAACTGCACTAGCAGGCACAACCCAACACCCTCGATCACCTACTACGCAGAGTGTCAAGCTCTCTTCCATTCCACCACCATCGGCCTCCTACCGTATGCGCAACTCCACACCACCGCAGGCAAGCAAGGTGACAGACTGCTACGCCACTGTTGGACTGTGCACATTACCGTGAGCACCTCAGTGTGCAACACCCTCACCACCATCACCAGCAGCCACCACCGTAGCCACATGCCAGCATTCATTCTCGTAAATTTAAGATGTCTAGGAATGTTCCCAGACGTGTGAAGCCCCTACAGTACCACCTCCATCTTCTTCTCCCTCATTTTCCTCTTCCTCTGTTTTCTCCTCCAACACAACGAAACTCACCACCACCGTTACCAACAGCCATCACCTTCACCAACGCCCACTTCGCCACTGCCACCTCTCCCATGCGCGTGCAACAACAGCGTGCTGCATCTCGCTTCCAGCCCATGTGCGGCCCCCACTTGTGTGCAGCTTCCAGCTACAGCGCTGCCTAACCATGCTTCTTGTTGCGCCTCTCAGCGTGCACAGCAGCTGCAAGCATCTCCCTCCAGCTCCACCGCATGCAGGCACGCATCACCTCCAGCAATCGCGCCTTCTCTTCCATGTCGGCGTGACCTGCACACCCTTCGCCAGCAGTCTTGTGCCCCCTTTAGCAACGCGTAGCACAACTTTCGCCATTTACATCCCACAGCAGCAGCACCTGCGGCTGAGCCCAGTAGTGTCCCTGCGCGCCCACATGACCCGCCTTCGTCGACTCTTCCAGTGAGCGCGCAGGTGTCTGATGCCCCTTGTGTGTCCGCCTTCGCGAGCGCCACACTAGCAGCAACAGAGAGCTGCAGCCACCTTCGACCGCCGCTGCTCCTGTCCTCGCTGCCGCCACCTCCGGCCACCGTTGGCCACGAGACCACCACTGCCGAATAACCCTCGGCTCACTCAACCTCCGGTGAGATTCTTGCCTTCAATCGCGGCCTCCTCCTCGCGCACAGACAAGGGGAAGAATTTCCCCTATTTTGCTGTAGTAAAGTTCCTATTAAAATTTAAATTTAGTGCCTTGTGAACTTTTATTATTATTTTATTGAGCTGCATTGCAAAATATATCCTTTAGTTGTGCAAAATTACTATTTCAGCATTAGCTCTTATTGTTTACCTAATCTGGAAGCGATTCTTGTTCGGTTTCTTGACGAAATTAATAGTAAACATTGATTTCGACCCTTGCGAGTTTAAATAGGCCATTGCCTCCCTGTGGGCATGACCCGCTCTCTCGAGTGGTTTGTTTTCAATTTAATACTTTGATTAGTCGATTTTCTACCACTTTAAAATACAACGACAAATCATCTTAATCATCCAATTCGAAAGCGAAAATCGACACGTCAAATGGTGCCGTTGCCGAGGAGGCAGCAGGCTTAATTAACTTGCAATTATTCATTTGTTCATGTTGATTTAAATTGAGGCATATTTAACTTATTTTACCTGAATTGGTGTGAGTTATGCATATTACACACGAGTTGTCACATCGGCCTCAGCAATGCTATGGTGGATCTTGTTTCCACCACTAGGAGGAGGAATTGAGCTTCATATCTTGGTGGACCTTGCGGCCACCTTTGATATAAACACAGGAGCTTGTGGGCCTTGACCCCACACGCATAGAGACAAGCGCTGAGGAGACTTGCGGCCACCTCCGCATTTTAGAATAGACTCTTTAGGTTTAGTTTAGTTGTTTGTTTTCTCGCCCTTGTACTTTGGGGCCAGTTTTAGGGGTTTGTTCCCCGATTTTGTTTTAGGCCTGTGTTGGGTAATTTTTGGGAGTCTGTTCCCTCTTTCTTTAGATTTAGGTTTTTACCTTCTTTTGTGGATTGATTTTATTTTATTTTTCTTGATTGTGCATAAGTAGCTAAAAAAATAAAAAAAAATGAGCTGCCTGCTAGAAGTTGCCTACCCTTAGAATGAACCATTCAGGTCTGTATGAGCAGCCACTAGATTTATTTCTCTGCATTGCATGCATTTTTGCATTGTTGATTGCTAGAAGCAAGGTATGCATTCTCTTACTTTGCATCCATATTTTAATCATGCATTTGTATTTGGACTTAATTCCTAGATCACATAATTTGTCTTGAAACGACTTAACAAGTGGTCACATTTTCTGAAAAAGGAACTATTTAAAGGAGGAACATATAAAACCCAGGGAGTTGATTTGAGACATTATTCTACGGTTCAAAAATTCAAACTTTTACAGTGAATGCACACGTGCATGACTACGCACTAAAGCATGCAATTAGACACTCCTAGGTTTTGAACTACTAGGAAAGAACTCTCTTACCATTAGATACCAAAGTGTTTGAAACTTAAGTTCAAGAGTTTTGTAACTCCAAGGAGGGGGATACCCTGTCACGAATTTTTGAGGGTAGTTAATTAGCACCACGAAAACACAGCTTCAAAGGAAGGCTTAGGCCTACTTGCATCCCTCGATCTTCCGTCCTTGGAGTACTTTATTAGTTGAACTTTAGGGCAGAGCACCTAAGTTCCAATTAGGTTTTCATTAAGGCATTTCGTAGGTTGACAATAGGCATGTAATTGATTGGGTAATTTGTATTGTCACCTACAGCTGGACTAAAATCTCAAAGGCCTTAATTGATTAAAGACATAAAAGTCCGTTTGAATTGTGTTTGTTTGTGTATGCTTGGTAGGCGATCTCTGAGGATATAGCTTGTGTTTAATTCAGAACCTGAAAGGATCCTTAGGAGAGCCAACCAAGAGAGAAGAGAGATGGCTGAGGAAGGTGAAAATAGAATTTTGGAGAACCAACGATCTCTGAGAGATTATTTTATCCCTACCAACCAACCTGGCCATACACGGAGAAGATCTGGGGGGAATAATCCATATGAAATCAAGAGTAGTACCATATCTCTGTTGCCCTCATTCTATGGTACTTCTAGGGAGGACCCCTACAGGCATCTGGAGGAATTCACCAAGGTCTGTTCCATGGTGAGATTGCAGGGTGTTACTGATGACACCCAAATGCGAACCCTCTTTCATTCTCCCTCAAGGATAAAGTGAAGCATTGGTATCACACTCTAGATGGTAGAGTGTATAATTGGGATGCCTTGAAGGGAGAGTTTTTGAAAAAATACTTCCCCATGAGCAAGACTAATCACTATAGTAGGGAAATCATAGGTTTTGCTCAACAAGATGGAGAACAATTTCATGATGCATGGGATCGCTTCAAGGATTTGTTACACTTATGTCCCCATCATCAAGTGCCAAGATGGCAACTTGTAGAAAGGTTCTACACTGGATTAAATGACAAGCACAGGTAAATAGTGGATGGAGCTTGTGCAGGAACCTTTCTTACAAAAATTGAAGATGAGGCTTGGGATCTTTTTGAGACCTTGAGTGAGAATTCTATCCATCTAAATTCTGCCTATTTGGATAGGAAACCCACTCATATGCAGTGAAAAATTGAGGCAAATGAAGCTAGGGATACCCAAAATTTGGCCTTCTAGATTCAATTATTGAACCAAAACATGGAAAGGCTTATGATAAACCCTAGCCAACTTAAGCCAAATGCCGTTGCTTCCCAAGCTTCTGCATGCTCCATTTGCAACGGCAATACGCACTCTACTGTGGATTGTAATTTGGCCTCCAATTCCTTGACCTTGTACAGGCGGACCTGAAGGCTGCCCAAGGGTTCTGACCCAGACCTCGTAATGACCCTTTTTCCAATACTTATAACGAGGGATGGTGGAACCACCCCTATTTTTCATGGACACAGGGGAATGTCTCTAATTCAAGGAATTACAGACCCTAACCCTTTCAGACTCAATAGTATAATCAACCTCCTATGCCCTCCCAACCATCCAAGACTTCTGAGATGGATGAGCTTAAAGCCATGCAAGAGGATCAAAGCATGATCATCCAATCTCATGACAAGGCAATCAATGAGATGAAATCACAAATTGGACACCTTGTTGAGGCCATGAGTAAAAGAGAGACTGGGAAGCTTCCCAGTTCATCTGAGAAGAACCCTAAAAGGAAAGGGATTGTTTTTAGGGTGCATGCCTAGGCGGTGACTATTTTGAGGAGTGGGAAAGAAATTTCCAAACCTGATGCTCCTATAGTCCCACCTTCTGAGAACCCACCCACCCCGACTTATGCCCCCACTGGAGAGAGCCGCCCAACTCTTCTCCACTTGAAATCACCTCACCGGAAGAGGATGCCTCTATTCTGCCACTTACCCGACATGAAAACCCTTCCACCCAGAGACTAAGAGTGCCCTTTTCAGAGTGCTTATCTAACTCTCAGCAAACTTCTGCTGGCTCATCTGGAGCTAAAGATAGGACAGATGAAATCATGGAGACTTTCAAACAAGTGCAAATTAACCTGCCTTTGCTTGAAGCTATCAGGCAGATTCCATCCTGTGCCTGCTTTCTCAAGGACTTGTGCACGAAAAAGCGGCAATCAAGGGAACAAGTCCAATCAAAAGTTGTCCTGCCTGACTCTGTTAGTTCAATTATACAACATGGGACGCACTCGAAACTTAAGGACCTAGGAGCCCCATACATCTCAGTGGTCGTTGGCGACCTACAAATGGATGAGGCTCTACTTGATCTAGGAGCGGGGGTAAACATCCTTCCAAGCCATGTATATGAACAACTTGGAGGAGGCAATCTGAAGCCTTCCCCTGTAATCCTCCAAGTTGCAGACCGTTCTTTGAAGACACCACGAGGCCTGCTAGAAGATGTCCTCGTGAGAGTAGAGGATTTCTTTTTCCTCGTTGACTTTCTAGTACTGGACACTGACCCTACCAACAAACCAACCAAGCCCTCAATCATTTTGGGTTGCCCTTTTCTTATGACTTCTAATGCTTCAATTAATTGTCACACTGGGGCATTAAAAATGGGCTTTGGGAATAGGAAAATTCTGCTGAATGTGTTTGATGCTTGTAAACAAGCTGGATTTGAGGATTGTTCCCAAGTTGAGGTGGTAGATGATTTGATTGAAGAGACAACTCCTGCAATTTTATGTGATGACCCCCTTCAGCATGTCATGCTTAATGAGCACTCCCATCTCTTAGAGGAATGTGAAGGGGATGTGCTAAAACTTGAGGAATTGCTTGGAGTTTCTAATGAGTCTCTTTCCCCATCATGTCTGCCTAAGGTAGATCTGCTACTTGAGATGGGGACTGTTGTTATGTGACCCTCAACCATACAAGCCCCCAACCTTGAACTTAAACCCCTCCCAGACTCTCTCAAGTATGTATTCCTTGGTCCAAATGATACGCTCCCTATAATCATCTCATCTGCACTATCTGAAGTGTAAGAGGGTGCCTTGTTAGACTGTTTATCAAGGCACAAGGAAGCCATAGCTTGTATGATTGCTGATATTAAGGGTATAAACTCTACACTCTGCATGCATCACATTTATACTGATGATTCCATCAAACCCTTTCGAGACATGCAGAGACGTCTTAACCCCAACATGAGGGAGGTGGTTAAAAAGGAAATTCTGAAGTGGTTGGACGCTGGGATCATTTATCCCATCGCAGATAGCAAATGGGTTAGTCCAATCCATGTGGTGCCAAAGAAGGCCAGCTTCACCGTAGAAACAAATGACCAAGGTGAACAAGTGGTGACCAGACCCTCAACTGGTTGCAAGGTCTGCATTGATTACTGCAAATTGAACACTGCTGCCTATAAGGATCACTTTCCCTTTACCTTTATTGATTAGATCCTAGAAAGATTGGCAGGGAACAAGTATTTCTGCTTTTTAGATGAATATTCTGGGTACAACCAGGTTGCAGTCTTCCCTGATGACCAGGATAAAACAACTTTCACTAGTCCTTACGGCACTTATGTGTTTAGGCGTATGCTGTTTGGATTATGTAATGCACCAGCAACTTTCCAGCGGTGTATGATTATTTTCTCAGACATGATTGATGAGTGCGTCGAGGTTTTTATGGATGACTTCTCCATTTACGGCTCATTTTTCGACCAGTGTCTCCTGCACTTAGAGACTATGCTGAAGAGATGTAAGGAGATTGGTTTAGTCCTTAGTTGGGAGAAAAGCCACTTCATGGTATAGAAAGGCATTGTACTTGGGAATGCTGTGTCTAAAGAGGCTTGGAAGTAGATAAGGCTAAAGTTGGTTCTATTTCCAAACTTCCATTGCCCATGAATGTCAAACAGATTAGATCCTTTCTAGGCCATGCAAGCTTTTATAGGAGATTCATTAAGAAGTTCAGCAAAATTTCTGGGCCACTTTGTGACTTATTGGCGAAGGAATCTTCCTTCAATTTTGATTCAAAGTGTGCTGAGGCTTTTCATACACTGAAGGAGGCCTTGACCTTTGTGCCTATTCTCTGAGCTCCTGATTGGATACTCCCATTTGAGTTGATGTGTGATGCTTCAGATCATATAGTGGGAGCCGTTCTTGGATAGAGGGTTGAGGGAAGACCACATGTGTTGCATTATGCTAGCAAGACTTTAACTGAACCACAACAAAACTACACAGTCACTGAAAAGGAATTACTTGTTGTAGTTTTTTCTCTGGAGAAGTTTAGGTCTTATCTTTTTAGATCCAAGGTGGTCATTTTTACTGATCATGTGGCAGTGAAACATCTCATTGCCAAGAAAGACACTAAGTCACGTTTAATTAGATGGATTCTACTCCTTCAAGAGTTTGATTTGGAAATTTGTGAAAAGAAAGGAGTGGAAAATGTAGTGGCTAACCACCTGCCTCGCCTTCCCCTTGATGACTCTCAATCTGGAGACATCCGCAAGACATTTTTTGATGAAACTGTTATGGCAATAACACCAACTTCACCCTGGTATGTTGATATAGTTAATTACTTGGTCACTGGAGAAACCCCTGGCTCTTGGGTTGCGTAAAAATGAAAGCGATTCATTTCCCAAGCTAGATTCTTTCATTGGGAAGAGCCAAAATTATTTCATATTGGACAAGACCAAGTTTGGAGATGATGTGTGCATGAAGAAGAGCAACATAGTGTGTTGAGATTTTGCCATGAGCTTCACTGTGGAGGACACTTTGGTGCTAAGAAAATAACTTTTAAGGTTCTCCAGTCTGATTTTTGGTGGCCTTCTTTATTTAAGGATTCCCATTACTTTGTTAAGGCTTGTCTCAGATGTCAATGGACTAGAATGATTGGGAAGCAGAATGAGATGCCCCAACACCCTATCCAACTTGTGGAAATTATTGATGTTTGGGGGATAGACTTCATGGGTCCCTTTCCTTCATCCCATGGATTTGAATATATCTTGGTGGTAGTGGATTACGTCTCCAAGTGGATAGAGGCCATCCCTACATGCACAAGTGACCACTCTGTTGTTTTGAAATTTGTGAAGGCCAATATCATATCTTGCTTTGGCTACCCCAAGATGATTATAAGTGATGGGGGACCTCATTTCCGGAACCATCACTTCAATCAGCTACTCAGGAGTTTGGGAGTAACTCACAAGATTGCTACCCCTTATTATCCTCAGACAAGTGCCCAGGTTGAAGTGTCCAATAGGGAGCTCAAGAACATTTTAAAAGAGACTGTTAGGCCAAATAGGAAGGATTTGTCCCAAAAGCTCGATGACGCTTTATGGGCTTATCGAATGACCTACAAAACCCCTTTGTGTATGTCTCCCTTCCGGATTGTGTACGGGAAGGCATGCCACTTACTCGTTGAACTTCAACATAGGGCACTCTGGGCTATTCGAAGTGTTAACTTGGATTTAGAGCAAGTTGGTAAAGCACGTTTATTGGAGTTAACTGAGCTTGAGGACCTGAGGAATGACGCTTATGACACCTCCCAAACTTATAAAGAGAGAACTAAGGTCTTGCATGATAAATATATCCTTAGAAAGACCTTTGAGCCCATCCAACAAGTCTTGCTTTTCAATTCCAGACTTAAGTTGTTTCCCGGAAAATTGAAATCACATTGGGTTGGGCCTTATATTATCACCAAAGTATTTCTGCACGGGGCTGTGGAAATCAAGAGCCCTTCCTCTTTAGTAGCACCCTTTACGGTAAATGGCCAATGATTAAAACCTTATGTAACTTTGGATGGCCATCTGGTTGACGAGGTCACTCTCGAGGAGCCTTAGCTCCTTTCTTTCCCGCCTCAGGTAACATCTTCCCTTGGCCATTTTATTTTCAATGAGGACATTGTTTGAACTAGGCATGGGGGGATAGGACCTGAGGCATCTGTACATAGCATCTGTACATAGTGCATTTATGTATTTAGTTTAAACATTCTACATTGCATACATTTGTTAAAAAAGAAAAAAAAAATTTGCATTATTGAGCTTAATTGGCTGATGAGTCCTACGTTCTTAGGTAGACCAGAACTTTAGGTTAGACTAAGTGACTCTAGGGTTTGACTTAGAAGCTAAGTTGAGTTACTAACTTTAGACCTTTAGGGTCCTTTGTGGACTTAAAAAAACTCAAGTAGGAGTTAAGTTGCGGACCATTCCTAAAGAGGTTAAGGAAGGAAAGCTAGGGACCGAGTTAAAGGTTGGATAGTACCTGATGTCTTTTTCTACCTTTTGGTTTACGGGTCCTCGTAACCTAAGCATCCACAATTCACACACACTTGGTCTTGTGTAAATAGTGATCACCCTAATTCCTTTCTTGGAGAGAAATTTTGGTTCTCTTAGTTCCGACTTCGGAGAAGCTTGAAAGCACAAGTTGATTGGGAGAGTTCCTGCTGCAGGAGAGGTGGAGTATATACTTACCTTGAGGCTGTGATGATAACATGTCGCTTCCTTGACGCTTGTCTCTTAGGATATCCATCCTACAGGGGGCATGTAAGCGCATTGTACGGTCCAGGTATCATGGGTGGCCCTATCTCGAAGTGCCAATTGCCACAGGCCTGAATTTGCCTTAGAAATCCATGGGCGATACTATCTTGAAGTGTCGATTGCCAGGAGTTCTTGGGGACAATGAATCTGACACAGACCGTGCTGATAGCTTATCCAAGGTTAGACTTAGAGGAATCAAACAAAAAAATTATATGTTAAAAAAAAAATATCTTTCTTACTCTCTTTCCTGGTTGGCAATCAAACCAACCTCAAATAACTCAGACCAATGCACATGCATGGATGCTTTAATCTCTAGGACCAATAAACCCTAGGGTAAGTTAGAAATTAGGGAAACCTATGCCTGCAACTCATCTTTAGCCGACCTAGTCTGTAGCTTAGCAATTACTTGGGAACCTTAGGTCTAAAGTTTGAACTTAACATGTTTCTAAAGGAAGACCGATTGGGTTGGCTAGTGATGAGAACCTCGTCACAAACCCTAAACTAGCACCATTTAACCCTAATATGCAAGAAAAAGCTCCTACATAACTCTAGAAAGGCTTGGCTCAGAGAGATTCTGAGTTTGCAAAGAAAATAGAAACTAAGGGGTAAAAATGCAATTTCACCAATCCGATCTGAAAATAGGGTAACTCAGAGTCCAAACATATGTCAAATCAACCTAATAAGAAGAAAAGTGGGATGAGATGACTCAATAAGGGCTACAGCAACTTCAAGGAATTAAATGACATCCTGTAACCCTAAAAATAAACCCACTTCAATTCACGTGGTTCGAGGCAAGGTAAAAATTAACTAAACCCTCTAAAATTCATAGAAAAATAATCTTTAGGGTTTAGGACTTTCAATTTGGTCTTAGGAATCCATTTTGACCTACATTGATAACCATGCCCAATTAACAACTTAATTTGGGTTTTTACGTAAATTGACCGATCAAACAAGGGTTAATCTAGAAATAAAATTCAGAATTAGAATCCTTAGGTCCTAATTAGTCATGTAGAAAAACTTGGGCCTAAGAAGAAACCTTCTTGACCAACTTTACACTTTGGTCCTCATATATTTACTTTTTGGCCCTCAACTTTTGAACCCTCACATTCTGGCCCCTAACTCTCCTTCGTTCTTTACGTTCGGGTCCCTCCTGCAAAACCTGAGCAGCGCCATGCTCCGGCGACCTTGCGCGGAGTATGGCGCCGCGCAGGGTGAGGGAGGGGCCCTGGCAAGTCAATGGGGGGTACCCTGCGTCGTCAGCCACCGCAGGGACAACCCCCTGAGTGCTGCGACCGCCCATACCGCCCGTGCGAACGCACAGACGGTATGGGTCTCCTTCCTCCGGCGTCCTCCGGCGAGGGAGACACGTCGTCTCCCTCCTCCCTCCTCTCTGATTCTGCCCCTATAAATACCCTCGTCGCTCCGCCGTTCTTCCCAGCTCGGATCTGACGGAGACACCCCCCTCAATTCCTCCCTTCTCACTCCGACAGACGCCCCCTTGCTCCGGCGGTTTCTCCTCCTCCTCCTCGTCGCCCTGCCGCACTACCAGCAGCAGGGTTACCTTCCCTCGATCTTTCCGCGCCATGCCGCACCCAGCTGGCGCCTCTCCGGCCCTCTCCTCGTCGCCGCCCCTTCCTCTGGGCAATTTCTTCTCCGGCGACAGTCGATACGACTGTCGCCTGTGCCAACCCCTCTTCGTCCATCTTAGTAGGTAAACTTCTCCTCTTCCTCCCCTCTTTCTTTTCCATACTGAAAGCCCTTACTGTAGCCACCGATTTCCCACCGATCACCCTCACCTTCTCCACCTCCGGCCAAACTCCGGCGAACCGCTCCCATCGCTCCAGCACCCCACACGGCTCGCCGACCTATGCATAACCTCCGCCTCCTCACCCTGATCAACCTCCGCCCTTCCACTTCCCGCCACTGGCCGTCTGCAGACCCCCCGAACAAACCCATTTCCTGCGCTGCAGTTTGACCTAGGGTGGCCCTCATGCTCCGCCCCTCCGCCTGCTAGACCCCCCACCACCTTCGCCGTGCCACGGCGAAGGTTCTCCGCGTATCTGATTAGGCCGAGAGGCCATTCCTATGTGGACAGGTATCTCGACCGCCGTCGCCATTGCTGCGCTGAAGAACCCCCTTCAACCTGCAGCTCCAAGTGCGCCTCGCCCAGGTCCGACTCCCAGGCTCTGCGGGGCATCTCCGCGAAGAGTCCCAGGCTTGCAGCTGGGGCAAAGGCCTCACGTGAAGCCGCGATTGCCAGCTGCCTCCTCCGCTGCAGGCGCTCAATTGGGGTGGGACATTTAGTCCCACCTCGGAAACGTTGAGAGGCACGCGGGCGCTTAAAGGCAAAAAGTGCCTTAAGCTGTTCGCCTCCTGATCACGGGGTGAGGTCCCTCTCACCCGCCCGACTACCTGGCCTCGTCCGCGCTCACGCCCCGCGGACCTGGCCCGACTCGATTAGCCCGACCTGCACTCCTCGCCCACCACCGCACGCCGGTGGGCCTGGACCCGGGCACGACCCGCGTACCCGATTAACCGGTTGCTCTGGGAGAGCTTTCCTTAGAGTGAATTCTGAGAGAGAGAGAGAGACGAGGGGGGAGGGTAGAGTAGGTTTTGCCCTGACTTAAACCGTGAGTGTGTAGGCACAGGTGAAGAAGGAGAAGGAGACACACTGTTGCAGCAGCAGTTTAAGTTGTCTGATTGAAAAATCAGACGACGTCCTGAAGACAAAGAGAAGAAGAAAAGAAGGACAGAACCGCAACCAAGAAAAAAAAAAAAAAGAAGAGGAAAGCAGCGAGCACTTAGCAGCTGCAGAACAGGAAGAGAACACAAGAAGTAGAGAAGCAAGAAGAAAAGAAGAACACGAGGACAAAGAAGAAAAAGAAGATCTGAAGAACAAGAAGGAAGACCAAGAAGAAAAAGAAAGAGAAGAGAAGAAAGCTCAGGGGAAGAACAACCAAAAAGACAAGAAGTAGAAAGAAGCGAAGAAGAAGAAGCAAAATTTTCCCCTCTCTCTCTCTCTTTATTTTTGTAATAGAAACTTTGTACCACTTAGAATACAACTTGCTCCCTGAGTTCGACCTCGGGAACTCTTTTATTTTCTGAGTAAAAAAAATATATCTGTAATAATGGCAATAACTAGCTGTACTACAATGCTATTTCTATAACAAAAGCTAGTCACAACGCCGTTATCAGCTAGTCTACTTGAAGAGTTGGGTTATTGCTTGAATTTGCTAGGGACTAGCAAAAACTAGACATGGGGGCATTTGATGAGCCCATATTTGTGGGCTAAGAATGCATTTTATTGCCAAGACATTAAGTTAACATGTACATTTATATAGCATACATTAATGTGTAAATAGGATAACATAAAATCTCATGCATTTCATGTATTACATGCATTGATAATATCATTTATAATTTATTTAGAATATCATGCATTGAAATAGGTTGCTGATGAGAACCTCATCATGAGTCCTAACTAGCACATTTTGACCTAAGAAAGAGAATAACCAAAAGAAGGGCCAAATTCAAGGAATTAATGTTTTGAGAAGAAAACATGAAGCAAAGGGTAAAACTGAAATTTTACCATTGCAGTACACAAATAGGATTTCTCAAAGGCAAAACATAGGTCAAATGGTCTTAAGAAGATGAAAAGTGGGTTGGTTCAGTCAGAAATGGGTTATTACGAGAGCTAGGAATTAAATGACATTTTGTAAACCTAAACAAACCCACATAATTTCACAAGGTTCTGGTCGGGATAAAAATCAACTAAACCCTCTAAAATTCATGAAAATATCTCCTAGGGTTTAGAACCTTCAATTTGGCCTTTGGAACCTATTTTGACCTAGATTGAGGTCCTAGCTCATTATTTGACCTAATTTTGGTTTTTATGTAAAATGTCTAGTCAAATGTGGCCAAACCTAAAATCCAACTTCACCATTGGATTCCTTAGGTCTAAATTAGGTTTGTACCAAAATTTGGACCTAAGGGGAGGTCATCTTGACCTACTTTGTAAAATAGTCCACCCAATTACATTCTGGCCCCTAACTTTTGAAAACCATTGCACAGACCCCACTAACTTCCTCGCCACTCTTACAATCAGGTCCCTCCGCCATTAAAGCGGAGGAATCCTACTCCGGCGAGGAATGGAGGGGGACTACTCCTTGATTCCTCAGAGATCACCCAGATTTGGAAGGGAAATTCTCGGAGGAATTCCCTTCCATCTGAGCATGGTCCCAATCTTTGATTCGCACCCAATCTCTCCTGCGAATGCACGAGAGATTTGGGTCTCCAACTGTTTCCATCTGCAGCGAGGACTCTTGTGCTTGGAAGCTTGTCTTCCAAGCATAAGAGTCCCTGCCAGTGCCTATAAAAGGTCCACCACCTCCTGCCGCTCCGATTGATCTTGACTTGGCTGGAGAAATATCCCCAATTTCGTCTCCTCTCCTCCAGCCTAGTGTCTAGCGAGCTCTGACGAGCCCTCCTCCGCTTTCTCATCGCTCTGTCACAATACCATTGGCAGAGCCATCTTCGTCTCTTCCCTCTGCTTCGTGCAATACCCGCGCGCGTGCTCCAACCCCTTCGTCATCGCCGCTCTCCCTCCACTGGACATCTTCTTCTCCTGCTTTGGTAGGTACAGCCACCCGTCTCCTCTCCCCCTTCGTTCACTTAGCCAGGTTAGAATTATTCCCCTCTCTCCCTTCTTCATTTCCCCTCTTTCTATTTCCACTTTCGACCCCTCGCAGTAGCAGACCACCTCCATCTTCTCCACCTCCGACTGCCCACCGGCGAGGCGCTTCCACCACTCCATACCTCAACACGCCTCGCCACCGACCTCAGAACCTCCGCCATCACCCATTGATCACATTGCACCCCTTTACTGACCGCTAACACCTCCCTAAATGCCCCCTAACCTAACCCATATTCACGACCACAGAGCGACCTAGGCACGCACGCCTAGGCTGGCCCGAGCTAGCCATCCACCTAGGCACCTTCACCGTGCCATGGAGAAGCTCCCCATTTGGTTTAACGAGGCTGCAATGCCGTATTCACGAACTTCAAGTCGACCCCCCTTTCCGCCATTGAAGCAGAAGCACGGAGCTCGCAAGCTTTGCTCCAGGTCGTATGCTCCAGACGTCAGAAGGCACGGGTTGAGTGCGTGAACTCATCCAGCCAAGAGATTGGCTTGGCGAGCGACCTAGCAGTAGCAATTGGGTGAAGGTCTTCTGCGGGTGTGCGTGTGAACTTAGAAACGCGGTGAGCGACTTAAATTATTCTTGTGTTCTTAGCTCTTCGCCTCCAGTACATGGGGTGGGGTCCCTTGCCCACGTACACACGCCTCGTCCGTGACCTATGGCCCGTGGATCTGGCTGACCAACCTGATTATCCCTCGAACTCCTCGTGCACTACACCACGCCGGTGCGCCTGGACCCAGGCGTGCAAAACCTGACCCGATTACCTAGCTCTGGGAGAGCAAACGTAAGAGAGAAATAGAGAGAGAGCGACGCGGGGAAGGGTAGGGGTAGGTTTTGCTCTGTTGTGTGCAGCAAAGAAGTGAAGGAAGAAGATTGCAAAGGAAGAAGAAGGTGTGGCTAAAAAAAAAGGCTGAAGAAGGAAAACAAGGTAGAAGCCAAGGAAGGCAAGAGCCAAGGGAAGGAGAAGCACTGTAGTAGAGGTGCGACCGAAGAAGAAAGAAGAAAGAAAGAAATCAAAGTTAGAGAAAGAAAGTAGAAGAGAAGTAAAAGAAGGAAGAAAGCCAAAGAGTAGAAGAAGAAAGAAAGAAGAAAGAAAGAAGACAAGGAAGAAGAAGCAAACAGCCAAAGACAGAAGGCAAAGAGAAGAAGAAAGAGCCAAAGAAAGCAACGAAGAAAAAAGAAGGCTAAAGAAAAGGAGAAGGCAGAAAGAGAAGAAAGAGAGTTAAAGAAGAGAGATATCTTTTTAAGACGTCTGATTATAGAATCAGACGTCCAATTCTTCTATTTTGCTACATTTTAATATTCATAAACTCTTGCATTTATACTCTGAATTAGGTTTTGAGTAACTTTAAGTGTTCAATTACATTGAGATTAGTGAATAAATTCCATTTGTTCCCTGTGTTCGACCTCGGATACTTAGGTTTTCGAGTAATAAAAATTCTTATTTGTTTTCGAGGCGATTTCATCTATACTACAACATACATCTTTTAAAACCCTGATCTCGCCTCGTTAATATTTTGGTGCCGTTGCCGGGGAGAAACGTGCAATTTATCACTAATCTCTGCATTCTTTTTGACTATATTTGAGCACTAACTTGCCCTTTTTATTTTGTTGTGATCTTGTAAGGTATTTCATGAGAAGATCCCCTGCACAAGTCAACTACTCCAAGGCAAGTAATCTCTCTCCTTCCCTAAAATCCATCTTCTAATTCTGAGAAAACAAAGGGAAGAAACCAAATTAGGAACCAACTGCCATCTTTTATAGTAATTACCATCTTTAAGGCAAAGGTTCCCTAATTTTGTGAAAAGTTTTCAAAACTTATTGAAGTAGAAGCAATTTTTAGAGCCAACCCCACAAATTCATGTGCCTAGTAGAAATCACGCTTAATCTCCGTGGACAACACACTTCTTGTTTAAGTCCAAAGAGAACTTTTGTGAAAAGAAAAAGAGGATTGGAAGTAGAACCAACTTAGGGTTTCTACAATAGTTTTTTTGGAGTGCTAGTGACACATGCTTATGTAAAAGGAAATAAACCCACCTGCATCAGTGTGCTACCCAAGCCCTTGATTGAAGAGATCTAAACAAGACAAACCCTAAAAATTGAGCTCTAAAATCACTTGAATCTTAAAATCTTGGACCTAATAACCTGGGAGTCAAATCAGGGTGATCTCTAGGTCTTAACCTAGAATCATTCTTCCATCTTTAGGGCAGGTCAGGTGAGGTTGACCCTTTTGGGTCAACCAACTTCCAAATTAGGTCACAACATCAAAATATCTAAAGTTCAAGTGAAAACCCTAAAAGCAACTTTGATCTTAAAAGTCGTAGACTTAAGAGGTCAAGGTCCCCATTCTGGTCTACCTGGAATCTTAGTGACAAGAGAGGTCGGGTGGAGGAAACCCTGTAACCTGTAGGGATGCTCTATCGTATAGGGATCTTTGCGGGACTCTCCCTCTTTGGCTGCCCAGGTAATTCTCAGGTGGACGACCTTCTGATCAAGGGGTATCATCTGCCCCGAACCTCCATAGTCATCCAACATCTTTGGGTGCCTTGATTGGGTCAAAAACATCTCCAGTCCCTCATTTCTTCTCTTTAGAGCACACACATAAAACTTCAGTGGGACTCTTTATTCAGATCTATTCGCTTCATAACTTGATTCGACATCTTGATTCAAACACTGATTCTACATCTTGATTCCACCACCTGATCCAAATATGCAGCCAAACCACTTAAGACTACCATTCAAGAAACTTGAATCCCAGAGATCCATGAGAGATAGGATGATTGAGGATGCCCTGAAATTCTATGAAAAAGAAGACAAAACCTCAACACTAGTAGAAAACATTCAGGTTGATGTCCCAACAACCACAACCTTCATCATAACCTGTACCCAAGTGCTATTGGCAGAAGCCACAAAAGGATCAACCCAAGACATGCTCATCACAGGATACATTGAGATAGAAAAATTGCACATTCTTGAATACCTTCAATGCATGACAAATCCTGTACTGTGGGAACAACACCAAGATGATCTTGAGAAATGGGAAGAGATAATGAGATTATTGAAAAAATTATCGATCAACAATACCCGTATATGCCACAAACAGAGGATGAACCATCTTGGAACAATATCGAGGATCAATCTGATTTCCCAGATCTCAGGCTTAAGGTACAAAGTGGTTGTGAATTCCCAACCCAGATATAATACACATGCCTGATATTGAATTAGGTTGGGAATTGCAAGAGAACAAAATGTTGAGCCAATGCTAGACCCTAGATCACCAAGCTTAGAATTCCAAGACTCCTGCAATAATGAGATTAGAACTGAACCTCTCGAGGGTGTAAATTCCACCCCTTATTCTGATAAGGTGACCCTCGAAGGTTATTCAGACCCAGACTCTAGTGATTTAACCCACATCCCAAACCTAGAATCTGGATCTGAAACCTATGGGGAAGATTACGAGGCCCCGTATGAAGAAAATCAAACTTTCAATGAAGAATATGATTTTGGGCCTTTATTTGATGAATATTCTTCGCCAACATCCTCAGAGAGACAAATTGATTTTTTGGAAGTCACGCCAATCTACGATACAGAAATCAAGGAGTTGGACGAATGGGGTTTCAATTGGGTCTTTCCTACCAGCTTAGAACTTGAGCCTAGAACAAATTAGAACACCTTTTTAAGCTCAGAATTGACATCTAGGCTAGACCCCAGTCAGGTTGCTGAATCCACATTATGTGATTTATTCTATGGTGGAACTCATGATCTTGAATCTCATTCAGAATGTGATTTTCACAATATCTCCGACGATTTCGAATCTGACCATGATTTCAGAGAAAATCTGTTTCCTGAATACAACAAGCCAATCTACGACCTCAGCTCCCATAATTCATTCTCTGACTCTAATTCTAAGGTCCCAATTCCCGAGATCACTGATTTAAGTTTAGGTTCCAGTAACATGGAATCATTTCTTTTTGATCCTTAGGAACCAAAACCAGAAAATGCCGAGAGTGATTGCAACCCAGAATACGAATCTTTTCTCAATCCAGATTTCCCACATCCTGTAGACACTCTCTAGGAATTCATTTTTTATTTGAAAGTTACTATGATGTCTCTCTACATGAGACCACCTGTCATTCCTTTCTAGAAGAGCCCTCATACACAATCCTCATAGAAGCCACCTCTTCCAGATCAAAACCATTTTCAACCCCGACCTGCAACTGAACAGAATTTCTATTCTGATTCACCTCTCACTAAGCCGATTGCAGATGATTCAACTCCACATCTATATCGGGCATCGGACATCGATTAGACTAAAAATCATGATCCATCATTCTCTGATCACCCTTGTAGGGTTTCCACACCATTCACTGATCATTTTCCAGGTCCCTACTCTGACCAAGCTAATTCAACTCAGCCAAAACCCGAGTTTTCACTTCCACATCCATCAGAGCTTCATTGCATATGGTGGGTTCCACATCTGTTGATCTACATCTATCAACCCACCAGACTAATAGGGTTTGGGCTATATCATTAGCCTGTTGATCTTAACAGGCACCTGGTTGGACCAACCAAGCTCTTAATTAAGGTGCTTATTTTACAAAACTCTGCTGATTTGACCACTCCCTCACCATCCCATATTCCGCTCGGCTGAAGGCGTTGAATTTAGCGCTTAACGAGAGGCAACCTATCATTCCGAAAACCCGAGATCCATCTGATTATTCGTCTGTACTGCACGTCTATTTCACCTTGAGTTCAGCCTTAGACAGTCGATCCCACCTCTGGTATACTACCAGAGCTTGAAATCGTTCGCAACAATCACTTCCTGTCCCATTCACCCACTCGACATGTCCTGTTCTAAGACCCTAAACCCAATATTGTTTCACACCCTTCGTTTACAATGAGGACATTGCAAAACTTAGGCATGGGGGGTGGTAAAGTGCATATATGCAGAACCAAGAAAATGTTAGAAGGATTCTCACAAAAAAATTCGCATATCACAAAAACACAAAAAAAAATAGAAAATCTTGAAAAAGAACAAAAAAATTGGAGGGAGGAAATTTTGTAAGCCACATAATCATAAGGAGGAAAAGAGCAAAATGACAAAAAGTAGCACAAAATGAAAAAGAAAAAGAGATAGTCATTAGTAAGAGATTAAGGAAATAACTAAAGTTCTAGACCTTATCAAGAAAAAGAAAAATGAAGGAAAAAGTGCTCATGAGACACAAAAGAGATTAGCAGGAACACTGATCTTAGGCCTTTTGGGCTAGACTCTTAGGCTTAAAAATTCAAGTATCTGCTAAGATCTGGATATTCCTCAAGAGGTTGGGGAAAATGCGAAGCTTAAGTATTAGGTCTAAGGCTTAGGGAGTATTCGACCTTGTTAACTGACCTTCGATTTGCGGGACTCGATAACCTAAGCACCCTAATCCACACACAGCCTGGTTTAGTGCGCATAACTATCAAAATTACGCAAAAGCGATTAATGTTCTGAGAAAAAGTCACCTAGATTAGGAGTGATCGATCAACACAAGTTGATTCGGACAAGTTCCCGATGCGGAGAGGCGGGAAATTCCCCTCGAAGATGTGTAACAACATATTGTCTCCTCGGTGCTTGTCTCTTAGGATATTTACATATCCTACCGGGGGCATGTAAGCACTTTGCTGGTTCAGATACCATGGGTGACATTATCACGAAATGTCGATTGCCAGGGTTTGGATTCGGCCATGGAACGCCATGGGTGGGATTATCTCAAAATCTCGAAAGTCAGGGTTCTGGGGTTTGCCTTGGGCGGTGCTATCACGAAGCATCAATGGCGAGGGACCTTTGAGGATTGATGATAGGGACGAGGAATCCAATACAGATCGTGTTAAGAAGCCAATCCGAAGCTAGAAATAAAAAGAAAAGTCTCCAAACAAATAAATCCTCTATCTCTCTCTTACAAAAATGCATTGCAAACTGAACCAAGGCTAAAAATGTCTCAAGCATGGGTGCTTTAACTGCGGAGTCCAATAAACCCTAGGATAGTTTTTGTGGGCCTTAAAAACCTTCGCAGAGGACTGAAGATAAAGCTGGTTAGGTCCAGATTTTGGTTAGTATTTGAGTACCTCCAGGCCTACTGTCAGCATTCTAACCTAATCAAAAGAAGGAAAAAAACACTTATCAAAACTGGTGACAGAAACTAAGGGTCTAAAACAGAAGCTAAAACCTTGAAATTTTGCTAAGAGACTAGCAAAAGCTAAGCATGGGGTTATGATGAGAACCTCATTATGAGCCCTAACTAGCTCATTTTGACCTAAGAAAGCGAATAAGAGCTCCTACATAACCTAAAGATGGGCCTAATTCAAGGAACTAATGTTCTGAGAAGAAAACATGAAATAAAGGGTAAAACTACAATTTTACCATTGCAGTACATAAACGGGATTTCTGAGAGGCAAAACATAGGTCAAATGATCTTAAGAAGATGAAAAGTGGGTTGGTTCAGTCAGAAATGGGTTATTACAAGAGCTAGGAATTAAATGACATTTTGTAACCCTAAAACAAACCCACGTAATTTCACAAGGATCTGGTTAGGATAAAAATCAACTAAACCCTCTAAAATTCATGAGAAAATATCCTCTAGGGTTTAAAACCTTCAATTTGACCTTTGGAACCTATTTTGACCTAGATTGAGGTCCTAGCTCATTCTTTGACCTAATTTTGGTTTTTATGTAAAATGTCTAGCCAAATGTGGCCAAACCTAAAATCCAACTTCACCATTGGATTCCTTAGGTCCAAATTAGGCTTGTACCAAAATTTGGACCTAAGGGGAGGTCATCTTGACCTACTTTGTAAAATAGTCCACCCAATTACATTCTGGTCCCTAACTTTTGAAAACCATTACACATACCCCACTAACTTCCTCGCCACTCTTACAATTAGGTCCCTCCGCCATTAAAGCGGAGGAATCCTACTCTGGCGAGGAATGGAAGGGGATTACTCCCTGATTCCTCAGAGATCTCCCAGATTTGGAAGGGAGATTCTCTGAGGAATTCCCTTCCATCTGAGCATGGTCCCAATCTTTGATTCGCACCCAATCTCTCCTGCGAATGCACGAGAGATTTGGGTCTCCAACTGTTTCCATCTCCAGTGAGGACTCTTGTGCTTGGAAGCTTGTCTTCCAAGCATAACAGTCCCTGCCAGTGCTTATAAAAGGTCCACCACCTCCGGCCGCTCCTATTCAGCTTGACTTGGCCGGAGAAATACCCCCAATTTCGTCTCCTCTCCTTCAGCATAGTGTCCAGCGAGCTCTGACGAGCCCTCCTCTTTCTCGTCGCTCTGCCACAATACCATTGGTAGAGCTATCTTTGTCTCTTCCCTCCGCATCATGCAATACCTGCGTGCGTGCTCCAACCCCTTCGTCATTGTCGCTCTCCCTCCACTGGACATCTTCTTCTCCGGTGGTAGTAGGTACAGCCAGCTGTCTCCTCTCCCCCTTCATCCACTTAACTAGGTTAGAATTATTCCCCTCTCTCCCTTCTTCATTTCCCCTCTTTCTACTTCCACTTTCGACCCCTCGCAGCCGCAGACCACCTCCATCTTCTCCACCTCTGGCCGCCCATCGGCGAGGCGCTTCCACCGCTCCATACCTCCACATGCCTTGTCACTGACCTCAGAACCTCTGCCATCACTCACTGATCACATTACACCCATTCACTGATCGCCAACACCTCCCTAAATGCCCCCCGACCTAACCCATATTCATGGCTACAGAGCAACCAAGGCACGCATGCCTAGGCCGCCTCGCTGCCTACCATCCACCTAGGCACCTTCGTCATGCCATGGCGAAGCTCCCCATCTGGTTTAACGAGGCCGCAATGCCGTATTCGTGAACTTTAGGTCGACCCCCCTTTTCGCCATTGAAGCAGAAGCATGAGCTCACAAGCTTTGCTCCAGGTCGTGTGCTCCAGGTGTCAGAGTCCCAGAAGGCGTGGGTTGAGTGCGCAAACTCATCTAGCCAAGAGATTGGCTTGGTGAGCGACCCAGCAGCAGCAATTAGGTGAAGGTCTCCTGCGGGTGTGCACAAAGAAGTGGGTGGGACATTTAGTCCCACCTCATGAACTCAGAAACGTGGTGAGGGACTTAAATTGTTTTTGTGTTCTTAGCTCTTCGCCTCCAGTACACGAGGTGAGGTCCCTTGCCCATGTACGCACGCCTCATTCGTGACCTATGCCCCGCGGTTCTGGCTGACTGGCCCGATTGTCCCTCTCACTCCTCGTGCACTACACGTCGGTGCGCTTGAACCTAGGCACGCGAAAGTCGACCCGATTACATGGCTCTAGGAGAGCGTACGTAAGAGAGAAATGGAGAGAGAGCGATGCGGGGAAGCGTAGGGGTAGGTTTTGCTCCGTTGTGCACAGCAAAGAAGTGAAGGAAGAAGATTGCAAAGGAAGAAGAAGGTGCGACTAAAGGCAAAGGCTGAAGAAGGAAAACAAGGCAGAAGCCAAGGAAGGAAAAGGAAGAGAAGGAAGGAAGGAGCCAAGGGAAGGAGAAGCACTGTAGCAGAGGTGTGGCTGAAGAAGAAAGAAGAAAGAAAGAAATCAAAGTCAGAGAAAGAAAGTAGAAGAGAAATAAAAGGAAGAAAGCCAAAGAGTAGAAGAAGAAAGAAAGAAGAAAGAAGAAGGCCAAAGAACAAGGTAGAAGAAGACAAGGAAGAAGTAGATGGCCAAAGACAGAAGGCAAAGAGAAGAAGAAAGAGCCAAAGAAAGCAAGGAAGAGAAAAGAAGGCTAAAGAAAAGGAGAAGGTAGAAAGAGAAGAAAGAGAGTTAAGGAAGAGAGATATCTTTTTAAGACATCTGATTATAGAATTAGATGTCCAATTCTTCTATTTTGGTACATTTTAATATTCATAAACTCTTGCATTTATAATCTAAATTAGGCTTTGAGTAACTTCAAGTGTTCAATTACATTGAGATTAGTGAATAAATTCCATTTGCTCCCTGTGTTCGACCTCAGATACTTAGGTTTTCGAGTGATAAAAATTCTTATTTGTTTTTGAGGCGATTTCATCTATACTACAACGTACATCTTTTAAAACCCCGATCTCGCCTCGTTAACAGTTGCATTACAATTAGTGTTTTGAATTTAACATAGAAGTTAAGTTCTTACATATAAATATCCCAATAATCATTTTTCTTTATTTTTATTCTCTTTGCAGTAATGGCTTCTCATGCTGAATGCATGCTTTAATTATTGAGGAGAGAGGATACTGCACGTTGTCAACGATCCCTCTTCTCCAATGCTTCTTCCTCTTCATGATCCTGTAGCCATAAAAGAAGACCTCAACTGCACCAGCAGGCGCAGGCCATCACCCCCGATCCACTACTATGCAGAGAGTCAAGCTCTCTTCCATTCCGCCACTACCAGCCTCCTACCGTATGCGCAACTCCACACCACCGCAGGTAAGCTGGGTGACAGACTATTGCACCACTATTGGACTGTGCACATTACTATGAGCACCTCAGTGTGCACCACCCTCTCTGCCATCACCAGCACCCACCACCACAGCCACACGCCAGCAGCCATTCTCGTAAGTTTAAGACGTTTGGGAATGTTCCCAGATGTTTGAAGCCCCTACAATACCACCTCCATCTTCTTCTTCCTCATTTTTGTCTTCCGCTGTTTTCTTCTCCAACTCAACAAAACCCACCACCACCGTTACCAACAGCCATCACCTTCATCAACGCCCACTTCGTCACTGCCACCTCTCCCGTGCGCATGAAACAACAACATGCTGCATCTCACTTCTAGCCCATGTATGGCCCTCACTTGTGTGCAGCGACCAGCTGCAGCATCTCCTGACCACGCTTCTTGTCGTGCCTCTCCTCGCTCACAGCAGTAGCACGCATCACCCTACAGCTCCACCATATGCAGGCATGCATCACCTCCAGCAGTCGCGCCTTCTCCTCCGCGTGCGACCTACACGCGCTTCACCAGCAGTCCTGCACCCTCTTCAGCAGTGCGCAGCACCACTTCTACCACTTGCAGTCCACAATAGCAGCACCTATGACTGAGCCCAGCAGTGCCCGCGCGTGCCCTCACGACCCACGCACGCCTTCGCCGACTCCTCCAGCGAGCGCGCAGGCATCTGACGCCCTTGCGTGCATGCCTTTGCGAGCGCCACACCAGCAGCAACAGAGAGCTACAACCACCGCCAACCGCCGCCACTCCTCGCTGCCCTAGCCTTCGGCCACCGTTGGCCATGAGACCACCACCGCCGAATAGCCCTTGGCTCACTCAACCTCTGGTGAGCTTCTCGCCTTCAATCACGGCCTCCTCCTCGCGCACAGACAAGGGGAAGAATTTCCCCTATTTTGCTACAGTAAAGTTCCTATTAAAATTTACATTTAGTGCCATTGTGAACTTTTATTATTATTTTATTGATCTGCATTGCAAAATATATCCTTTAGTTATGCAAAATTACTATTTCAGCATTAGCTCTTATTGTTTACCTAATCTGAAAGCGATTCTGATTCGGTTTCTTGACGAAATTAATAGTGAACATTGGTTTTTGACCCTTGCGAGTTTAAATAGGTCATTGCCTCCCTGTGGACACGACCTGCTCTCTCAAGTGGTTTATTTTCAATTTAATACTTTGATTAGTCGATTTTCCACCACTTTAAAATACAACGAGAAATCATCTTAATCATCCTATTCGAAAGCGAAAATCAACACGTCAATAGGGGTCCCATTTGAGTAGCTAGCACTTAGACTCTCCCCATAAGACACAACAACTAGAGAGAACTATCTTAATGATTATCCACTTGAGCTATATTGGAGTCGAAAGAAAGGGAAGATGGCACCACTTGAGGACCTTGACCCCATTGATAGTATTTTTCTTACCCCTGATACCCCGGGTCTAGGTCATATTGTTCATGCCACTTCCCCTATTAATCATCTAGTGGAACCCCATTCTACCCTTAGTGAGCTTAATCTCGACCCTCCACTTAGGGAACCAACACCTACCATTCATCATTCTAAGGATTTACATGTGCCCAATGAAGGTGACCTTAAGGGAATGGAGGATGAATTGGATCAATTTTGGTCTCAGGGATACAAAGAGTCTATTTTAGAGGAGGATGATGACCCAATGGAGGAATCCAGGCTTAGAGTTTGGAGTGAATGACAGGGGAATTATGTGTTATTCGAGGACTTAACCCTTGAGGATATAAATGATCTGGTGAAATCTGGATTCCTTCCTTCTTTTGATTTTGAAAATCATCCTCCGCGGAATTAGGAAGATAGGGAGTTGATGTTGGAGGAGGATGAACACAATAGTGAGAAGCCTAGGAGAGACTCTCAGGGACAATACACATCAATTGAGGATTTATGCCCCCAGGAGAACAAAGAATTGAGTGATATAGGCTTACTCCAAAAACATTAAGACTGATCCTCCTTTAGGAATAATTGAGGATGCTGAAGCAACTACTCCCTTTATTGGTGAATCACATATACACCCCGACAAAAACTTAAGTGAACCAAAAGAATCCAGGGATGAAATTAATGATAATGATTTTGTTCCTTCGACCTTGCCATCAAATAAGTGTGATTTGAAGTCCACCATTGATTCACATATACTGGAAGGTGAAAATATGACTCTGATTCTTGAGGAAATCATTAATGATAGGCAGGATTGTAATTCCCTACTTGGAGGGGGTGAGATATGTGTGACGTATAAAATGCAGAATTAAAAAAAGATACCAATCTCACAAAATAAACAATCACACAATATACACAATTATTTTTAGGTGGAAACCCAAATCGGGTGAAAACCACCACCTAACTCTCTTGAGTTAGGATTTCCTGATTAATCTAATCGAACAAATCCACTATACGAACTACTTAAACGAGGGTAATTCAACCTCAAGTACAACCACGCTACAAGTACGAGGGTAGCGTTCCTCAACCCCTCCTCTTCACAAGGAGGAATTTGTCCCTCGATGGAGATGAGAATTCGCAAAGCGAATACTCAAACCACAGAAAAAGTACAATAATCCAATAGGGCCACATATATTAAAACCTAGTTTCTATAGGAGTTAGGAAACTTCCCTTTGGTGGAAGTGTGTCGATGTGACTACGCAAGTGCGTGAACCACGCGGCGACGCTTTGTTGCTCTCGTAATCGCAGAGGTAGAGCGGGTGCGCAAATTGGATGAGGCACTTGGATGTGGAATTAGCCTTTGAGAGAAAGTACTTCTACTTCAATTTGACACTAAATGGGTGGAAATATTCTTGCAAGATGTGTTTCTACAAGGCAAGGGTCCTCCTCTATTTATAGAGGGCCTACGAAGCTTTGGAAGGCCTTGGAAGGCTTCCATAGCCGTTGGGTACAAATCCAAGGCAAATCAAGTCAGAATCAGGATCAATCATGACTCTGATAGGGTTATCAGATGTCTGGTCTGGGCATCAGATGTTTGGAAAACCTATTTAAGACATCTGGGAACTAAGTCAGACATCTGATTCTAAGCGGGTTTCCTTCCTAACTTAAGTCAGACCTAAACAGGGTTCTAGTGTATGGCCATCAGATAACATACAGGACGTTTAGCACTGGGTCTGGATGTCTGGAAACCTATTTGTTATGCGAAAATGGATTCCCAAGGAAAATAACGGGTAGAAAATCTCTCAAAGGAGATTTTGGGTTAGTCGAGGCAAAACGGTCACATATCAGATGTCTGGGGTCCTCTACAGATGTTTGATATAAGGCTAATGGTCATTTTCCTCAACGTTTACATAGGCAGCCAATGTTCCACTAATTGGACGTCTAGCAAAGGCTCCAGACGTCTCTTAAGACGTCTAGACTAAGGTCTGGATGACTAATTCTAATAGACAGATCCTATTAAATCTAGCCTAGATGTTTTGGACATCTGATCAAATGCAGACGTCTTAAAAGTCACTATCAGACGTCTGATTTCTAGATTGGACGTTTGATAAAGCTGTCTGAACCTTATTTTGGTTTTCTAAGTTCTTTACAAAAATCCTAAATATCCTAGGGTTTGTGCAAGTGTTCCTAGGACTACTGTAAGGATTCTTTGAGGCTCTTTAATAGATACTCTAAGAAATAGAAGAGCAAGAATAAAAGGACAAAAGTACATAGAATAAAATAAAAAGAATTCTATCCTATTCTTCTTGTCTTTCCATCTTCATGCTTTCGCTCCTTGCAAAGCTCCTCCAATCAGCCATGGATGTGAGCTCGAACTTCGTCTAAACACCTGTGTCCATTTGCAATTTGACCTGAAAACTAAGACTCAAAAGCAAATGTTAAGAGGCACGTGTTTTTTTATCATCAAAATAAACGATCGTGGTGCTCTAGCACCAACAAGGGTGACTTCAATTTTTCTACAACAACTATTAGGGAAAATAGTATAGAATCTGAATTGTTGTTGAAGCTGGACTTAACACGGACTAAGCCCTCCTTAGACTTAATCATTATCTCCTAATACCACAAATAACCCTTAGACTCCCTAACCGATCCTTGGCTCCGGTTTCTACTCACTTACATTCTTTCTGGGGAGCATATCAGGCCATTATATCTCCAAGTGGAATGGCAAGTGTGGATTGATGCTTGTACTTTTAGTCTCGCCATTCAAGGGTTTGAAATAATTATGCATACATCTTTTAAAACCCTTCCTACTTTGGAGGATCCTTGTTATCCTCCACTTATTCCATTTCAAGAGGTTCCTTCTTTTGTTACTCTTTTTCCTAGACCTCTCCAGGTAGCTTGCGAGATTGTTTGCTATCATGTCTTCTGGCAAGCGTTTGGGATCACGCTGCATCATCAGCTCGCCAGCGTCTATAGCTACCTGCTTTCTAGGCTTGCATTTTTACACACATTTTTAGGGCCTAGCTCTTTCTGTTTGGAACCAAACTTACAGGTTCCCTATAAGTCTGTCTACCGACAAAATATGCAGTGCTTGTTGGGAGGCAACCCAACGTCCTAAATAATGCCTTCATCAGGTGATTTCCTTCCTTTATCCCCCTGTTTTAATTTTACAATGAGGACATTATAGGACTTAGGCACCGGGGGGGTTCATTTTTCATTCTTAGGTAGTATTCATGCATTTAGGTTAGGTGCATTAAAAAAAAAAATCTATCTTTTGTTTTTTTTCTTAGCTAAATTGGTTAGCCCTAGCAAAATATCTTTATTAAGGAGGTGTCATTGAAGATTTTCTTCTTAAACTATTTCTAAGTCTAGAATCTAGTATAGTTACTTCGCCTGCATGTAGACTGGGGAATGGATCTTTATAGAAAACCAATAAGCATTTTTAGTGTACTGAATCCTTGGACAGTTTGAAGAGAGTCAGGCATCCTATCTTCTATTAGATCTACATAATATTTCTGAGGAGAAAGTAGAATGACTACTGGTGCGCTAAGTCTACTGTAAGGACTCTTAAGTTTTAGATAATTAGATGATAATACCTCAGAGCTAGGCATAGTTTTTCGCTCTTTGTTCCTACGTGTGAATATTGCGTGTGAATTCCTGAGAGACACCAAATATGGCAGATACACAGAGATGGAGTTTTAATAAAACTATGACTATGGCGGAGGGTTATGACTGTCCCTCATAGAATCCTCGGCTGAAGGAGGGTAGTAGTATCAAAGGTCAAAAATACTCTTATCTTATCCAAGCCTTCCTGGTGCCGAGAGTAAGCACTTCCACGAAATAAGCCACACAATATCCTCTTGACTATCATCATCCCTAATAATGCCTTATGAATAAAAGTCTGTGTTGTGTTGTGTTAGTGTTATATATATATATAAATTAAAAAAAAGAGAGAAAAAAAAGAAAAGAAGAGAGAAAGAGAGAAAGAAGAAAAGGAATATATAGATATATATATATATATATAAAAGAGAGAAGAAAAGAAGAAAACAAAAAAAAAAGTTCAAGTTATAGCTGTCTTAGGTGTCTATTTTATCAGGTGTCCATAACATTGAGGTAACAAAAACACCCATTGCGATCCACCAACTATGACCCATACCTACTTTTCAGTATTTCTGATCGCCCAAATACTGGCTGAGGAGTTCTAACTTAGTTGTAGGGTTATTAGGACTTTAATTGAAGTGTGAATGCCATGTAAGGCCACCAAACACTGAGTAGATTTAGAAAATTAGGTGAGATGTGTGATCTTAGAAGAAAAAGGAAAAAGAGAATAAGTGCAAAGGAACATCAAGAGAGCACAGTTTTGTTTAGCCTCTCTCTGGGTGACTCATTTGATAGTCTAGAGATTTATAGTTTGCAGTACTAGACTATATGTAACACAAAAAGGGTATGAGCCACTAAATACGAATCCATTTAACTCAGTATCTCCTACCTAAGCCAAAAAGCCGAGGTCAAACTACATATTAATTTCTGCTTTATCCCCGAGAGAAGTTACCTATCCTAATAGAATTTTATCAAGGGTAAAGCACAAACATTAAACATAGGTTGGATTTTCACTTGGATCCGTTACCTAGGCTATTATCACTTCACATTTGTCTGGATCACTAAATGTTTGGAATAAGAAAAGAAGGCTTTTGATACAATCATGCACCTTGCATTCATTTCTTTTGCTAGGGACTAGCAAAACTTAGGCATGGGGGCATTTGATAAGTCCACTTTAGTGGATCATTATTTGGTCTAAGTACTCTCTAATTAATTATTCTTAGTTGTTAATTAATTAAGAGTTATATGATAATTCACCTTAGTCTACATATAATTTTATGCGTCAATTTTATACTTAATAACATAAGATATGGTAACATAATAGATTTGATGGATGCAGGCTAGGTGGAAGAGTTCAGACGTCCATTTTTGCATCTATAAAATGTCTGGAGATAACATCGGATGTCTAGGAGCTGCCATCATGCACTCACTGATAGCCACACTTTTTAAGACATCTGGAGTGTTGATCAGACACTGATAGCCACACTCGTGATCCTCGCTTAGTGGTTGGAGAACCTTCTGGCTGAAGAAAGAAACAAATAGAGGATCTCGGGAGGAGAACATTTAAATAAAAGCATGAGCCATCATCCCCTCCCTGGCGGGGACCTCCTCCATCCTCTTGACTGTGAAGAAAGCCTGCACTGTGGACCTAGCGTGCACCATGGCATAGGCGTGCTCCATCCCCACTCCTTCCTTTCGTTGGTCGTATGGTGACAGCGTGTGGCCATAGCATCACCGTTCTTCACCTCCCTTCTCACCATCCTACCCCCACAGATCACCACCACTTCCCCTCTCCATGCAAGCCCGCAACCATCCACCATCGCCCTTCTTCTTGTTCGTTTTCATCTCCACCTTCCCTGTCAAATCGCAACCCTCCCTCGAAGAACCCACTACAGCCACCCATCACCTTCAACCCACCACGGCCATCACCACACATGCACGCAGCGGCATAGCAGTTGCCGTGCGCAGCTACAACCACAAGCCTCACGCACGCACAACCCGTGGTGCATGCCCTCATGCTCCTACAGCCATCTTCATCTTCTTCGTTAACTAACAGAAAAGAATCCAAAGAGCCGATCATTCGTCCTCCACATAGCCACATCCAGGGGCCTCGAAGCTTCGCCCCATCGACGCCAACGACCTTGCCTCGACCCCACAAGGGCAGCCACACCCTTTAACAGGTTGGCCACAGTCCACGTGCATGCGTGGGCAACCCCACCACCGTTGGCCCTCCTCATCGCTGGTGAGAGCTCAGGTTACCGTTCACCGTGCCACCATTGCCATTGTGATCCTCTCGTCATGGCCAACCTCCCCCAGGCTTCTCTCCTTCAGCTGAGCCTCCTTGCCGTGCGGCCAAGAAAGGGGAAAAATCCCTTATTTTGCTAGAGGACAAGATCAATTAGAAATTACCATGCATGCCATTGCCAACACCACTATTCATTTATTTTTTATTAATTTATTATGGTAAAATTGAGACATTGCACTTATCCTTTCACGTATTTGATTGGCTTCTATTATGAATGTTAGTTCACATTGAAATTCGACTCAGAATTGCGTACAATAAAAATTTACATACTTTGCCACTACACATGCATCATTCACACATTTTGGGAGCTTTATTTCTGACATGAAAGTTACATAAATAGTACTTAACTTCTCATGAAATTGAAAGTTACATTCAGAGCAGCATATTCATTGAATTGATTTAGCGAATGTTTCTACGAACATGATGGCTACATACCCATGAATTTATTGCATTTGTTCCTCCCGGTGGATATCACCTAACTCATCATAGTTAGTTTTATTGGTAAATATTTTTGTTTGGGATTTTCCACCACGCGATTTTACTGCGATGACGTATATTTTCTGACATTATATTCAGCAAGTGAAAACTCCCATTCAGGTTTTTATAAAGTGGTGTTGGGTTGTTGTTAAAGCATGAAATTGATGTTTTAAAAGTTGTAATCGTCGTAGCAAGTCGAAATAGCACAAAAATAAATAAAATTTATAACTCGAATGAAGTTCGAGGTCGAATGTAGGGAGCAAGTGTTACAATTAATCTCAAAGATCACAACAAAATCATAAATATAAGCAATTTATAATGAGAATTCCATGCAAGAATGATATTTATAAGAGAATCAGTAGTAATGTGCAAAAAGAATGTGGTAAAATGGTGATTTAAATCACCAATTACCCCTTTACAATTGTACCAATTAAATGCACAGTATCAACCAATTAATTCCACGCAATGTCAAGTAAGCAATAAGTCCATAGTGCTGGCTGTCAAAGGCATCAGACATTGGGTGCTCAAGGCAGACAACTTAAACATCGTTGCTACAGTGCTCTGTAGAGAGCCCTTTCTTCTTCAGCTCTTCCTTTTCCTTCTCTTTTCTTCTGTTCTTCTTCTTCTTTTCTTCTTACGCATAAGGAGCTTCTCATATCTCAGAGTGGCTAAGTGTTTTGATCTTTGAAGAGAAAAACCCCCCTCCCCTCTTCCTTTTCTTTCCCTTCTTTCTCAGTTTAGACTTGGGCGAACAGTATCGGGTAATCAGGTATACGATCAGAGGTCCAAACCCGCCGACGTGGTGTAGCGGGTAAGGGCGCGTGCGCTGAGCATGTGAAGGGGACCCGACCCTCGTGTCTTGGGCGAGGGGTCGGTGTGCGTTTTTTCTGTTATTCTGCATTGAGAGCTCCCAATCCCACGATGTGGGACTAAAATGTCTGCAGTTCTCCGTGTGAAGCTGCTGTTGAGGAAGCTCCTGATTACTGTCGAAGATGAGGCCGTGAAGTCCAATTGAGCACTTGGGTCGCTTCATGGAGGGAGTCCGCATAGCTTGGGAGTCGATTAGGTAAGGAAGAGGGTGAGAATGATGCTTCAAGGTTGCTTGAAGCTGTTGCGCCAGTGGCGGTGGAGATTGCATACCAGAAACATGAAACATGACCTTTCGGCCACACCAGAGAAGCTCAGTAGCTTTGCGTGAGTGCAGCGATGGTAGTGGTGGTGGTGACGTGCTACGAATGTAGTCAGAGAGGCCTGATGACCTTGAGGAAGGCGTACGAAGGTGTGTGAGTCAGATGAGGAGATAAAGGGAGCTAAGCCCCAAATTTTTTTGGGGCTTTTACTCAGTGAGGCGAGTCGATGCCCGCGGGAGTGATGGCGGGCATTTTTATGGTCTATGGCAGTGGGAATGCCTTGCCGAAGGTACATCAGCGAGATGGAAGACGGAGTCGGAGCGGGCGCGACAGTGGTTGGAGTCGAAGTTTGGAGGTGTGGTTGTGATCAGTAGAGGTCGAGGAGTTGACGAAGATAGCTAGAGAACGAAGGAGGATGGGTGCTGGTTGAGGTATGGGTAGTGCTAGAGAAGGAAGATACCTCGATGAGGGAGACGGCGACGAGGATGGGGTTGGAAGGTACCTCGCAGGTATGGCGGGTGCAGATTTCGAAGGGGAAGGAGAACCAGCCGCCTATTGTACGTGGCGACTAGCAAAGAAGCAAGAGGTAGGAAGTCACCAGAGCAAGCTCGGAGCGAGCCAGAGGTAGAGGAAAGAAGATGATTTTCGGCCTAAAAACTTGCTAAGGAGGTGAGGTTGTCCATAACAATCTTTTATAAGCCTTCAAACAAGCTTCCAAGATTGAAAGGTTTGACTTTTTAGGAAGAAGGATTCTTGAAATCCTTGGATTCGCACAGGCAATTGAGATGGACTTGGAGCTTGGGAATAGGTTTAATCGATCAGGAAACTCCTTAGGACCATCCCTTTCAAATTTGGAAAGGATTGGTCAATCAATCAAGGCAGAATCAGAGATTGAAGCTCAGATTTGATGTGTTCACACCTGCCATGGTGACAGGGACCCAAATGTGAAGAAGACAATGACGTTAGGGTGTCTTTGTAAGGATTTTTGAAAGTTAGGGGTGTATGTGAGAAAAAAAGAGTCAGAATGGACCAAAATGCAAACTAGGTTGAAATGATCTCTGATTGAGCCTAAATTTTGGTAAAAACCTAATTTGGACTCAAGGAATCTGATGGTGAAGTAAGATTTTGGTTTTGACTAAGTTTGATTGGGTAATTTATGAAGAAACCCAAATTAGGGCAACTTTCTATTTGAGACTCTATTTTAGGTCAAAATGGGTTCAGATGGTCATATCAAGGCTACCAAACCTTATATAATATTTTATTATGATTTTTAGAAGGTTTAGGTGAATTTCATTCTGACCAAAACCTCATTTAATTAAGCAGGTTTGAAATTAGGGTTTCGAATGTCCATTAATTCTTGAAATACATGAAAACCCATTTCTTACTGCATGGACCCTGTTATTAGGCATTAATGACCATTTTACCTTTAATTAAGTCTTGAAATTCTCTGTGGTTATTCTGTACTTATGAAATGCTATTAAAATTGTAGAAATAACCCTGATTCATATCTTCTAAAATCAGAACATTGTGCATATATGACCCTTTGATAGTTATGTAGGAGCTTTTATCAACTTTATCAGACCAAATTAGGCTAGTTAGGGCTCATGATGGTGTTCCCATCAGGTGTGGTGCACCTTAGGCGTAGGGTAGGCTATAACTAACTCATGTGGATGAATGCACCAACGGCGTACGGGGCTTGAGGACAAGCCCCTTTCGGGCCGAGGACGGCCCTCACCGCCTACTGCATTCTAGGGGTCGGGTTATTCTCCAAAGTGCGGGTTTGGAGAAAACCCTCCATAGAATGCTTGCCAGGCTCCTCCCAATCTACTAACCATCCTTAAGGTTAGGAGATTGGTCTCCTTCCTAGCAAGCTATGCTAGGAAACAAACGTGCGTACAAAATATTATTTCGCATATGCTAAGGCATAGTGTAGTGTATGGTTAACTTCTAAGGAAATCTTTTGTACGCACTAGAGTTAAAGGTTAAGGGATACAACTTAAGGGAATTGGAAGATTCAAGTGGGGCCTAGAGAGGGTGCACCTAATGGTGCGTTTTGAGAGGTAGCGTAGGGGGGTTAAATGTGGGCTAATGGGTGCTTAAGGTGGCATGGGGTTTATTGAGTGGATTATTAGGTGAGATAGTTGTGGTGTAGTGGGCTTGTGTGTGCACAAGTGTTTATGAATATTGTAGGCCTAGACTAAGTGAGAAATTGGTGTAGAAAATAGGTGCCCATGTGAATATTTTTATTATGGATGGGGTGATTAGTTAGTGGGAGTGTTTGTGTTGGTTAGGTTTAGAGATGCACATTTTATGTGCACATGTGTGTGCATGTGTATGCATTGTAGAATAGACACATGTGTGCATTATTGTGTGTGCATATGGTTATAGGCTAGTTAGAATTGTGATGTGTGTGAGTGTGAGATTGAGTGAAGTTGGTGCACATGCATTGGCTTGTTGGGGTTGTATGGGGCTGTCCTAGTCCAGCATGGGTTTGTCGGGGCTGGGCTTGGCTTGTCACCCTTTCATCTGTTATTTCATGACGCTATCTCTCTCAACAACAACAACGGAGGAGGAGGAAAAGAGAGAGATATCTCTCTCAACAACAACAACGGAGGAGGAGGAAAAGAGAGAGATAGCAGGCTTACGCACATGCAATGATGATTGCCACTATAGGCCTGTAAACTAGAGAAAATAAGATAAGAATATACAGAAATGTAGATGCATGTTATGCATGAGATGCATGATTTATTTACAATGTAAGCTAGGAATTTAACCTAATTTAGTCATTTTAGGACCCATGATTATTACACAATCAGTTACTAGGTGTTGGACCTCATAAAGCTGAACCAATGACAAGACCAAGAAAAAGAAGGTGGGTCATGGACAATGGCTGCTCTAAGCACATAACTAGAGGACTATTTCTCAAGCGCAATCACAAGGAAGGTGGAACAATCACCTTTGGCAAAAACCACAAAGGTCGTGGTACATACCAAATTGGTAATTCCAAAACCTCCTTTGATAATGTTCACTTAGTTAAAGGATTAAAGCATACACTTCTTAGTATAAGTCAAATATGTGACAAAGGGTATAAAGTAAACTTCACCTTAGATGGTTTTAAAATTAAGGATAAGAAAACAAAAGATACCTTGCTAAAAGGACTTAGGTTTAAGGATATTTACATTATTGACTTTTACAAATGCAACACTTGTGACTATTTGGTTGCATGGGATGATAAGTCAACTCTTTGGCATAAAAGACTAGGACATGTTCACATGAGAAATATAAACAAACTTGTAAAACATGACGTAGTCAACGGTCTACCAAAAATTATTTTAAAAAAGACATATATTTGAATCCTCCTATGAATTAGGTAGATTGTACAAAGCTGCATTTAAAGCTACTCCACTTCGATTTATTTGAACCTACCAAATCTAAAAGTCTATGCAATGGTCACTATTGTCTCATCATCATGGACAACTCCTCTAGGTTCACTTGGGTATTGTTTCTTAGATCTAAAGATTTAACTTTTGAGGAATTTAGTAAACTTGCAAAAAGAATACAGATTGAAAAAGAATATTTGATCTCTAAAATTAGGGGTGACAATAGAGAAGAATTTGAAAATCAACTATTTTAGGATTTTGTACTCAATCTGGGATTAAATAAGATTTTGCTTTTCCTAGAACCGCACTACAAAATGGGGTTGTATAAAGAAAGAATAAGACTCTATAGGAGTATGTAAACACAATGTCGTGCAAGTTAAGCTTCCTCAATATTTTTGGGCAAAGGTAGTAAACATAGCTTGTTGCTATATTCAAAATCGCATCATAGTTAGACCCATCCTAAATAAAACACCCTTCGAGCTATATTTTGAAAGATCTCCTAAAATTTCTTACTTGAAGATCTTTGGATGCAAATGTTTTATTCTCAACATAAAGGATAATCTTGATAAGTTTGACACTCAAAGTGATGAGGGAATTTTTCTAGGATACTCCTCAAGAAGTAAAGCCTATAGGATTTTTAATAAGGCAAACCTTTGTTGTTGAAGAAACTCTACATGCATCCTTGGATGAGACATTTCTTAAAGGTAGACCCTCTAGAAGTCAAGATGATGAACTAAAAGAAGATCCATTAAATATACCTGAGGATAATATAGCAACTAGCGTACCAAAAGATCATAGGTTCTTACGAGATCATCCTAAGGAACTGGTAATCGGTGATGTGACCAAAGGAATTCAAACCATATCATCACTAAATAACCTAGTCCTTAGTGCATTTTTCCTTAATTAGATCCAAAATCTGTGAAAGATGCCTTTACTGATGAATATTGTATCTTGGCAATGCAAGAAGAGTTTAATCAATTCGAAAGAACTAATGTTTGGGAGCTAGTTCCAAAGTCAGAATCACAATCTATAATTGGCACTAAATGGGTGTTCAGGAATAAACTTGATGAATCAAGATAAGTTGTTAGAAATAAGGTTAGATTTGTGGCTCAAGGTTACAACCAAGAAGGAGTAGATTTTGATGAGACATATGCACTCATAGCTTACCTAGAATCCATTCGGATGAAGCTAGCTTTAGCCACTCATGTGGGATTTAAATTATTTCTAATGGATGTTGAAAGTGCGTTTCTAAATAGATTTATTATGGAAGAAGTCTATATTAAACAACCTCCAAGTTTCAAGAACTCCGATCATCCTGATTATGTGTAAAAATTAAACAAAGCTTTATATGGTCTTAAGTATGCCCCCAAGGCTTGGTATGAACGACTAAGAGTTTACCTAATTACAAATTGTTTTCGAATCAAAAAAATAGATCCTACTTTATTCACCAAAAGAAAAGATAATGATTTATTGTTAATTCAAATATATGTCAATGATATAATATTTAATGCTACTAACAATTTGCTATGGCAAGAGTCTTCTAAGGTTATGCAAGAACAAATTGAGATGAGCATGATGGGAGATCTTCAATACTTCCTTGGTTTGCAAATAGATCAACTCGAAAATGGGATATTTAGATCATAGACCAAGTACACAAAGGAGATTTTAAAGAAGTTCTTAATGGAAAACACTAAAGGAAAGGAGACACCAAAGGAAACAACAACACAACTAGAAGTAGATGAATCAAGCAAGTTTGTAAATCAAAACTTATACAGAAGTATGATAGGTTCCTGCTATACTTAACTACAAGTAGACTAGATATTCTATTAAGCACTTGTGTATGTGCTCACGTTCAAATGGAACCTGAAGATCACACATGAACGCAGTAAAGAGGGTACTTAGATATTTAGTATAGGCAGTTGATCTAGGTTTGTTCTATCCCAAGTCAGCCACACTTGAATTATACTCCTATTATGATGCTGATTATGTGGGATGTCAGACATATTACAAGAGTGCCGGTGGAATGTGTCAGTTCCTTGAGAATTCCCTGATCTCTTAGATTTCAGTTAATCATAGGATTTACATGGGTAGTTCTACCTGAGGGATCCAATCTATCCAATTTCTTATCCAAGTTTTCCACATTCTTTCCGACTAGTTCCACCTTATCCAATCATTTTGCAATAATTTCTAGGTCAACCAAGCTTGAATTATCCCAAACCTCATAAACTCCGCTCTTCAGTTCATAGACCTGTAAAAGGTGGATATAAAGGCATTGTTGAGGGAGTTTTCACTCATATTCTTAAATAATTCAAAGGTTCCCTCTTCATTTTTACTAAGAAAGTTGTTACCACGTGCTGCATCAACAAATTTCTTCATATTGTCATTTAAGCCATAATAGAATATATGGGCCAAATGCCACTTAGGAAGACCATGATGAGGGCACCTTCTGGTTAGATGATTGAACCTCTCCCAAGCCTCATGAAATTGTTCCCTAGGGTTTTGCTTAAAGGTGGTAATAGCACATCTAAGGGCATGGGTCATACTTAGTGGGAAAATTTTCTTCAAAAATTCATATCACAAATCTTCTCCTCGACCATTGTGAAACTTTATCTTTCAATGAATGATCACGAAAATTGTCTGCATGTTAAAAATGTGACCTTAATTAGGTTGTTATTGTAGTATAATGTCATAATGCAAATAAATGTCGTGTCATTTCATTTTTTTACATAATTTTTATTGGTTCATTCTAGGTCATTCATTGGGAGGTAGTTATTGTTATACATCATTCTCTATGTTCCAAAAATGCTGTTTTATTTCAAAAATGTCAATTATATATACAAAATGAATCAATGAATCAAAGAAAGAAAGAATGACTTAATTATGTACAAAAGAATCAATTAATGCTCACTACAATGCCTTAAACATATTTACAACTAAATAGGCATAAAAAAAAACTAAGTAAAACTACTCTATGTTATTTATATACAATTATCTTAAATAATACCTAAGTATTGGTACAAAAATAACTATTAATATGCACTATGCTAAATATATTGACATATACTAATAACTTTAGTAACATACAATGATCTATAGTGACATAAATAAGTGTTACTATAGCCTTATAAAACATATATACAAAATATAAGGCAAAAGAACTATATTTACTAACATATATATACACTTACAGTGATAGATCTAATTGTCACTAAAGCCTTAACACAAATATATATATACAAAAGGCTTATATACATATATTACTCTACTTATAATATATATGTATAATATACACATGTATTTACTATACATATATACATTATTTACATCTATATTCTATACATGTATGTATTATTTTACAAATATACGTATTATACATAAACCATATACATACATTACATATATACTCAGTACACACACAGAGCACACACTGAGGCATGCACCTACATAGCTCAACCCTTAGTCGTTTTTAACTCTACTTGTGCACACAACACTCTTCACTTTTCAAAAATTTGTTAATGGGAGGGCTCAGGGTTTTTCGTGGGATACACAGCACCCCTACGGGGTAGGACCAGACCACTATTAGGCCCAAGCCTTAGTTTATTATTTGTGTATTTTAGTGTATTTTTAGGCTCAATAGGCCCATAGCTCCTAGCCACCCATGCACTCATGCGCGTAGTGATGGGAACACCATCATAAGCCTTAACTAGCCCATTTTAGTCTGGAATAAAAGATAAAAGCTCCTACATATTCATCTGAGGGTTGTATCTCTACCTTATTATGTTTTGAGAAGAGAATAAGAAACCAGGGTTAATTCTGTAATTTTAATAGCATATCATGAACATAGAATAATCAAGGATTTTCTAAGGGTGAAATAGAGGTCAAATGAGCATTAATGACTAATAAGTGGGTCCATATAGACAGAAACGTGGTTTCACGCATTTCGAGAACCAATACAGCATTTGAAACCCTAAATTTTGACCCGCTTAAATTACAGAGGTTCTAGTCAAGATAAAATTCATCTAAACCTTATAAAATTCATAAAATATATATTCCTTAAGATTTGGTATCCTTGATTTAATCTTTGGAATCCATTTTGACCTCAAATGGTCTTAGATGAAATTCTGCCCTAAATTGGGTTTTTCCGTAAACAGCCATGTCAAAATTGGTCAAAACTAAAATTCGACCCCACCATCAGTTTCCTTGGATCTAAATTAGGTTTGTACCAAAATTTGGGCCCAATCAGCATTCATCTTGACTTAGTTTGCATTTTGGTCTAGTCTAACTCTTTCTCTCTCATTCATGCCCCTAACTTTTGAAATTGTTGCAATCAGGTCCCTAACCTTCTCGTCGTTCTTTAAAAATGGGTCCCTTCCACTATTGGTGTGAAGACATCAAGCTCGATCAAGATTCGAGAGAGGTTTTCTTGCTCGATTCTCAATCAAACACTTCGAAAATTGAAAGAGAGATTCCTTAAGAAATTCCCTATCAATTGGACCCAGCCTTGGATCTTGATTCGCTCACAATCTCTCATGCGAACATTTTGAAATTATGGGTATCCGATTTGAGCAAAGATTTCAAGCGTTGCGAGCTTTTTTCCAAGCTTGGAACTCCTCCTTTAGGCCTATAAAAGGACCCAAGATGAGAATCCTTTCTCCTTAACGAGTTTTGACTTGGAAAATCCTCTTCTCTTCTCTAGCCATGTCAAAATGTACTTCGGTGACCCTCTCCGCTCTCCTCTTCTGGCCATCAAACCGTCGAATTGGACGACCCTCTACCTTCCCCTCTCAACTTCGCTCCTCGCCAGCCACAGTAGGGGTCTCCTTCCTCCTCGTTGTCGCCGCTCCAACTTGCCGACCTCATCTTCATCTCCAACTCTAGTCAGACACAATTGGCACTCTCCATCCATCTCCTTCCCCTCTAAGCCTCTCTATCCCTTCCTCTCTCCCTCTACTTTCTGTCCCTACACTCACAACTCACTCACGACCACTGTACTACCCTCAACACCACCTTCATTCTCCGCTCCGGTGATACTTCGGTGAAGCCTCTAGCATGACACACAACTCCAAACACCCTCGCACCACGTCCACAAGCTTCGCCTCGACTCCCTCTACAAAAGCCCTTTCTTAATTTGAGGGTTCACATGCTCACTCGCCCTACCAAGGATTGTCTCTTGCATGCACCCTCATCGACCTCACCAAACCTCCATACCCACTCTCACCCGAAGCCACCACCACTGTTACACTCGTCAATGTCCGACGAATCTTTTGAGCTTTGCTGATAGGGTCGAGAGGTCGTATTCTCCTTTTGAGGTACATGTTGGAGCTCTACCACCACCTTCATCTTCTCTGGCTCCACTAGCTACCTTTGGGCCATGTTCTTCAGCACTCTAGGTGTTGCAGACGACTCCCAGGAAGTGCTCCAGACTTCCAATTAAAGCAGTAGGTGCTTCCCTCACCTCCAATTTGGAGCATCATCTCATGCAGCAGCTGCGCGAGAGGAAGACGATGTGGGATAGTCGCACATCGTAAACAATAGGAGACCCAGCAGTGCATAAGAGGAAAAACTGACTCTGCCTTATTGCCTTTGTATCACAAGGGTCAGGTAACCCATGCCCCTCCACAAGCTGTGCCTAAGGTGCTCGTCCATGCCCTCGCCTGTGCACATGCCATGCGGGTTTAGGTGTGGGTCCGTTTACCCGCTTGTTGAGTCTGGTTCGATTCTGAGCTTGGGTCTGAGAGAAAAAGAAAAAGTAAAGAGAGGGTGGGGGGTTTCTCCCTTCTCGCCTCTACTCTCTACACTTAGCCGATTCTTGAGAGGCCTTTGCCTTTGTGGTGCTGTGCTGTGCCTCTCTCTTGAGGCTTGAAATAAGAAAGAAAGAAAGAGGTCCTTGAGCCTCTTGAGGTTGCTGTAGTGGCTTACACTTAAGCTGTCTGATGCCTTGTGCCTTTGTTTGATTTCTGCTGGTGCCTTAGTTCTGAAACTTGGTTGACGTCGCATATTTGGCTAAGATTTACTGTTCAATTATTTGAGATACTTGTGAGCTTAATTTCATGGGTTAATTTGGTGATTTAAATCACCATTTTAACCAGTTCTTTTTGCACTTTGCTACTTGATTTCATATATATATCATTTTGATTTGTTCTAAATGAACCTTTGGTCATAATTTTTGTATTTTTATTAAATTGTGATTAGTGAGATTGAATTGCCATTAGTTTCTCCCAGCGAATGACCTTAGAGTCTTTTTCGATTCTTAGTTATAAATTTAATTATTTTCGAACGATTGAGGCTTTGCTATGATGATTACTCCTTAAAACCCCTCAATAATCCATTAACACCCACACAAGCACATGCCCGCTAGTGCACATGTGCATGCAAATCAAGGAATCAGTATGCTCATATGATTTGCATCTTGCACTGACAACCGAACAACCATTGAACACAATTCAACTTATACGCATGTGGCCGCTCATTAGCTAGCGATGTGGCACTAACTTTGCGCCCAATTAAGCGCGTGCAGGTGTGATCTGAGTCAAAGTTTGGTCCTCGATTTGGGGGACCAAATGTTATTCAAATTTCAATTAAATTCTACCACTGTAAAGCCTTTATATAGGGCTACATAATTATGTTGTTAATTTAATATAATAACTTAATTAATTATATTTAAAAATTAGCTAAACTTAGTGTTGTGTGCACGTTAATTTAGAGTTTAATTTATTAAGTATAGTGCAAATTAATAAATTAATGACCCGATTGAGTTATACATGAGTTAGTATACATTGTAAGGTATTTAATTTATATTTTTAGTTGTTTATTTTAATTTATATACATTTATAGACACGTTTTTATTAGAAATACATATAATTTAGTTATAAATATTATTACATAGTATGAATATATCATAAATAGATTTAAAATATTTTAAATTAATATATACAAGTTTCCTATATAAATTACCTCAGTAATAAGTTGAATTACTAGTTTATTTTATTTTAACTTAATAATTTACTTAATTAACTTAATAACATAATTACCTACAATAAATACATAAATAATTCAATGTACATGTATAATTAGGTATATAGTAAATACTTAAATACATATATATAGTAATAAATATGATTGTACATGTTTACTTATTGATTTATAATTATCCTAGTATATGTACATATGATTTACTATAAATAAATAGATAATTATATAGTTAATATATATACAGTATAACTCAATATAAATTCTTACTTAAATAATTATAATACATGTATACATTATTTATATATAATATAGATATATAAGTTATTATTTACATTCAACTTAGCTTCAAATAGTATATACAAGTGTATGTACAATATACATGGTATTTTTATGAAATTTTTAGCTTTTTAGATTTTATTGTGTTTTTATGTATAATAGAGATAAGAGAAGAGAGAGAAAAGGTGAGATGAGGGAAGAACCATTTCTTTTTGTATTTTTGATTTTGTTTCTTTTATTAAGTTTCAATGTATACAGAACCGTCGGCTAGTATGTTCTAGTAAGTCGAAGGTTTGGAATACCTCGGAACTTTGCAAACACTTAAGAAGATACCTAATCTTACACAAGACATGTTTATTTCTTTTTTTATGATTTTTTAATAATTTTTTGTTTATTTACAACCTAACACAAAATAGGCCTTGAATGAGTTTGACACATGAAACCAAAGGCCTTCAAACCCATTCCAATGGCTGGAAATGAGATAAAAACAATCAAATACATCTAGCAAGCCATATGTAACATAATTGGTCAATAAGACATGCTTTTCAAACTTAATTCCTTTCAACTTACAGTTTGGACAGATATATGATGAATATGCAGTTGACATAAGATATTAACATGGATTACATGCCACTTAAATCAGATTGAAGTTAAATTCTTGTACATGAATGCTTACACATCCTGTTCTAACAATACAATACATGCCAATCCCTCAAACACTCAATTTCCATCTCAAACATTCTTGGAATCAGCCAAGTTAGTTGCTGCAGCTGCTATCTAGCTAAACTGCTGCTACAAACCAGCAGCTACTGCTATTGTTATTGTGACATCTAGTAGCTTCTGCTGCTGTTGCTACAAGACATAAATCAGACCAAATATGTCTAGTCTGATATTCCTTTAAATCCCATCCGATCTGTAAATCCCACTTAAAAACCACTTGAATTTTTTGTTTAAACTCTTCATTCAAATCAATGTTGGACTAATATAGGTCATATCAGTCCTTTTAATTTGTTGATCTATAAATTCAGATTTGATCCTTTGAAAATTCTAAAAATCTAGAAATTGAAGTTTAAGACCAAATTCCTCCAGATAAAGACTAAACCATTGAAAGTTCTATCTCCATCATTGCAATCATTCATTAAGACATCTCAAAATCATTCAAAATTAGATTGAAACTTGAGAACACATTGTAAAAACCTAACTCAATCCTCCAATGTCAGATTTAAATCATTGCTAGAGCCTCAAATCAGTGCCGCTGATTTTCCTTAGCTCTAGCTTTCAATTAAGAACCAAAATTCATAATCTAAAATAGAAATTGGGCATTTGCTCATCTACACTTAAAAATCAAACCAAAACACATTAGAATCCTTGCAATACACCCAATTAAGTAATTCAAACCACGAATTGCTTGATTAAATCTGTTTAAACTCGAATGAACTCCAAGTTGTGAGATTGGACGTGAAATACAAATATGAAAGAATCGAGTGAATCAAAGAGATCAAAATCAAATTAGCGGTCTTTGTGAACTTATGAAACGAATGGAGAGACCCCAAGGTGGTTTGTGAGCTCGAATTTAGATCTGAAAGCTAGAGAGCTTCAGATCCTTTTTGGCTCTGATGGAGGAGTGAATTGTGGATTAAAACTTCAAGGAAATAGGAGAATATGAATTATGAGATGTAGAGGGAGATTAGTGAAATGAAATGAGAGTGTGAAAACACCTCTCCAATCTGAATTGATAGGAGAGGGCTAATCGACACTAATCTAATTTACTCCTACCTAAACTACCAAATCCGTGAATTGAGTTAACTAATCTACTCTAATTAATATACATTACACTAGAAGGCATTAGATCTATCCTAGAAAGCATTAAAAATCCTAGTTATGTGGAAGAATGGGATGCCTGGGCTACAGGTAGTCACTGTAGCGATGAAGGGGGATGAGGAGATCTCCAGTGAGGAATGGGGTCCTTGGATCCACAGTGGGTTGCTGTGGTGACGAAATTGAGGAAGAAGAGTTGCCCCTGTCATAAATGGCCCTGATGAAGGAGGAAGAGAAGAACTGGAGATGTGGATGATGACCAACATAGGGGGAGGGAATTGATGGCGCATGCAGGGGCCCAAGGAGGTGCTTAAGCAACCGCTTAAGTGGATCAAGTGACCAACAGTGGGGATGAGCTCGAGAGGAGCATAAGAAGATTCAAACTAAAAGTCCACCATAAAATCAGATCTAGATGAGGCAACGATCCTCCACAAAAAGGTGCGGGATCAAAAGTCAAAAGATTGACTATAGGATTAGAGGAGCATAGGAATGACGGCCTAGATGGGCCGTGTTCTTCTCGTGTGAACAGTGCGAGAGTAGCTACAGGTGTAATGGGATTGTTGCAAGGAAGGGCTTATAGTGAAATGGTGTGCAATTTGTAAGAAAGGCCCATTAGTGATAAACATCACTACAGAGTGGTCCCTGGCCACTATCAAGTGAGTCCCTGCGACCTTCAAAGAAGTCCTTGAAGGTTTTAGATGTGAATAAACTGTTATGCAATGAGGACCTAAATGTGAAACTCTAAATGCAAGGTCCTATTGATGTCCAAATGTAACGAAATTTTATTGATGTTTAATTGAACATTTTAGAACATGATTTCACTCTTGATTTAAACTTTTGAACTCAGAAATGTATTCAATTGGCAATTAGATCATCATTTTTTATTTATGTATACAATACTCATAAATAGACCTAATTATGCATTTTCAACACCAATTTGATATTTTAGGTCATTTTCCTTAATTCTCACACTTAACCCATTTATCATGTTAATAAGATAGTGTTTAACCTAGTTTCTAACTTAACTTGGGCATTTTAGCCATGACAAGCCACACTTCATCATTAAGAATGAAAACATTTTCATCATCAAAGTACCTTCATCCATATTTCTAGGGCCAAAGGTCCTTCCTATATTTAGGAGCTTCTCAAGGAGCTGGAAAGGATCATTAGAGTTATAGCCATGAAAGTGAGGAATTAGGTTGATGATCTATGGTTTAGGCTCAAAATCAGTCCTCTTCTGGGGTATCCTAACATAAGATTCAGGTTGGGCATTAGAATGGTTGTTGATTAGCCCATATTTGTGGGCTATTTAAGTATCTAAATGTCTAGACATTAAATTAATTTTAACATTTAGGTAGCATATATTAGGATGTAAATAAATTAATTCATATTTTTTATTATGAAACCCTCAACCATACAAGCCCCCGACCTTGAGTTGAAACCCCTCCCTGACACTCTCAAGTACATCTTCCTAGGTGCCAATGATACGCTCCCCGTTATCATTTTGGCTGTGCTATCTGAGGCACCGGAGGGAACCCTGATTGAGTGCTTGTCTAGGCACAAGGAAGCTATTGCTTGGAGCATTGCTAACATTAAGGGTATAGACTCTACACTCTGCATGCACCACATCTATACTGATGATTCCATCAAGCCATTTAGGGACATGCAGAGACGTCTGAACCCTAATATGAGGGAGGTGGTTAAAAAGGAAATCCTGAAGTAGTTGGATGCTGGGATCATATATCCCATTGTAGATAGTAAATGGGTAAGTCCTAATCATGTGGTGCCAAAGAATGCAGGCTTTACTGTGGAATTCAACGACCAAGGTGAAAAGTTGTCACTAGACCCTTAATTGGATGGAGGGTCTGTATTGATTACCGTAAGTTGAACACCGCTACCCAGAAGGATCACTTTCCCTTGCCTTTTATTGATCAAATTCTCGAGAAATTGGCAGGGAATAAGTACTATTGCTTTCTCGATGGATATTTTTGGTACAACCAGGTTGCAGTCTTCCCTGATGACTAGGAGAGGATGACATTCATGAGTCCTTACGATACTTTTGCTTTCAGGCGTATGCCGTTTAGATTATGTAATGCCCCTGCAACCTTCCAGCGGTGTATGATGCCTATTTTTTCGGACATGATTGACGAGTGTGTTGCAGTGTTTATGGATGTCTTCTCCATTTATGGCTCATCTTTTGACCAGTGTCTCCTACACTTGGAGAATGTGTTGAAGCGATGTAAGGAGACTGGTTTAGTCCTCAGCTGGGAGAAAAGTCATTTCATGGTAAAGAAAAAAATTGTACTTGGGCATGCTGTATTCGAGTGAGGTTTGGAAGTAGATAAAATCAAGATTGATTCTATTTCCCGTTGCCTACGAACGTCAAACAGATTAGATCCTTTCTGGGTCATGGCGGCTTTTATAGGTGCTTTATTAAAAATTTTAGTAAAATATCTAGGTCACTTTGTGACTTGTTGGCGAAGGAATCTTCCTTCAATTTTGATTCAAAGTGTGCTGAGGCCTTTCAAACTCTGAAGGAGGCCTTGGTCTCTGCGCCTATTCTTCGAGCTCCTGATTGGACACTCCCATTTGAGCTGCTATGTGATGCTTCGAATTATGCAGTGGGAGCAGTCCTTGGACAAAGGGTTGAGGGAAGACCTCATGTGCTGCATTATGTCAATAAGACTTTAACCGAACCTCAGCAAAACTACACCGTCACTGAAAAAGAATTACTTACTGTAGTTTTTGCTCTGGAGAAGTTTAGGTCTTATCTGCTTGGGTCTAGGGTGGTTATTTTTACTGATCATGCGGCAGTGAAACATCTCATTGCTAAGAAAGATTCTAAGCCACTCTGATTAGGTGGATCCTACTCTTTCAAGAATTTGACTTGGAGATATGTGAAAAGAAAGGAGTAGAAAATGTTGTGGCTGACCACTTGTCTCGCCTTCCACTTAATGACTCTTTCTGGAGACATCCATGAGACATTTCCCGATGAAACTCTGATGGCAGTAACACCAACTTCACCTTGGTATGCAGATACCGTAAATTACTTGGTCACTGGACAAACTCCTGGCTCTTGGGATGAGTAGAAATGAAAGATTCATTTCCCAAGTAAGATATTTTCATTGGGAATAGCTTGAATTATTTAGAATTGGACAAGACCAAGTATTGAGATGTGTACTTGAAGAGGAGCAACAAAGTGTGTTGAGTTTTTGCCATGAACTTCATTGTGGAGGACACTTTGGTGCTAAGAAAATTGCTTTTAAGGTTCTCCAGTCTGGTTTTTGGTCGCCTTCCTCATTTAAGGATTCTCATAATTTTGTTAAGGCCTGTATTAGATGTCAATGGACTAGAATGATTGGGAAGAGGAAAGAAATGCCTCAACACCCTATTCAATCTGTTGAAATTTTTGATGTGTGGGGAATTGACTTTATGGGCTCCTTCCCATCGTCCCATGGTTATGAATACATCTTGGTGGCAGTTGATTATGTCTCTAAATGGATAGAGGCCATTCCTACGTGCACAAATGACCACTTTGTGGTTTTGAAATTTGTGAAGGCCAATATCATATCTCGTTTTGGCTGCCCCAAGACCATTATAAGTGATGGGGGGCCTCATTTCCGAATCCACCACTTCAATCGGCTAATCAGGAGTTTGGGAGTGACTCACAAGGTCGCTACCCCTTACCATCCTCAGACGAGTGGCCAGGTTGAAGTGTCGAATAGGGAGATAAAAAATATTTTGGAAAAGACCGTTAGGAAAGACTAGTCTTAAAAGCTTGATGATGCTTTGTGGGCATATCGAATGGTCTATAAGACCCCTTTGGGTACTTCTCCCTTTCTGATTGTGTTTGGGAAAGTGTGCCATTTACCTGTTGAGTTGGAACATAAGGCACTTTGGGCTATTCAAAGTGTTAACATGGATTTAGAGAAGGCAAGTAAGGCACGACTTCTGAAATTAAGTGAGCTGGAGGAGCTGAGGAAGGATGCTTATGACACCTCTCAAGCTTATAAAGAAAGAACTAAGGTCTTGCATGATAAGTATATACTTCGAAAGACCTTTGAGCCCAAGCAACAAGGATGGCTTTTCAATTCCAGACTTAAGCTTTTTATTGGGAAGTTAAAATCTCATCGGGATGGGCCTTACATAATCACGAAAGTGTTTCCGCATGGAGCTGTGGAGATTAAAATCACAGCAACTCCCTTTATCGTCAACGGTCAACGGTTAAAACCATACATTACTTTGGATGGCCATCTAGTTGACGAGGTCACTCTTGAAGAGCCTTAGCTCCTACCATTCTCTGCCTCAGGTAATATCTTCCTTTAACTATTTTTGTTTTCAATAAGGACATTGTTTCAACCAGACATGGGGGAGAGGACCTGAGGCATTTTGTTTATAGCATGTCTACATTTTGCATTCATTCATGCATATTGCATTTAAAATAATAATAATAATAATAAATAAAATTAAAAATAAAAAAAGTTTTTAGCTTAACTGTCTAGGTCCTGCATTCTTAAGCAAATCAGAACTCTAGGTGAGACTAAGTTGGTTCTAGGGTCAAACTTTAGAAGCTAAGTGAGCTATTAGCTTTAGACCTTTAGGGTCCTTTGTGGACTTAAAAACTTAAGTAGGAGTTAAGTTGCGGATCATTCCTTAAGAGGTTGAGGAAGGAAAGACGGGATTGAGTTAAAAGGTGGGGTAGTGCCTGGAGTCTTGTTCTACCTTTTTGTTTACGGGTCCTTGTAACCCAAGCATCCAAATTTCACACACTTGGTCTTGTGTAAGTAAGTAATCACCTTAATTCATTTCTCAAAAGAAATTTGGTTCTCTTAGTTTTGACTTAAGAGAGGCTTGAAAACACAATGTGATTGGAAGAGTTCCTGCTGCAGGAGTGGTGGAGTATATACTCACCTTCAAGATGCGATGATGATATATTACCTCCTCAGCGCTTGTCTCTTAGGATATCCATCCTACTGGGGGCATGTAAGAGCATTGTGCGGTTCAGGTACCATGGGCGGCCCTATCTCGAAGTGCCGATTGCCACAGGCCTGAATTCACTTAAGAAATCCACGGGCGATACTATCTCGAAGTGTTGATTGCCAGGAGTTCTTGGGGTCGCTATGGGCGGTGCTATCTCGAAGCATAGAAAGCCAGGCACCCTTCGAGGTATGGTGATGGAGACAATGAATCCGACACAGACCGTGTTGATAGCTGATCCAAGGTTAGACTTAGAGGAATCAAAAATAAAAAAAAATATATATATTATTCAAAAAAAAAATCCTTGTTCCTTTAACTCAAATAACTCAGACCAACACACATGCACGGATGCTTTAATCTTAGGGATCAATAAACCTTAGGGTAGTGTCAGAAATCAGGGAAACTTATGCCTGCAACTCGTCTGTAGCCGACCTAGTCTATAACTTAGCAATTACTTGGGAACCTTAGGTCTAAAGTCTGAACTTAATATGTTTCTAAAGGAAGACCGATTGGGTTGACTAGTCTACTTGGAGTGCTAGGTTTTGCTTGGATTTGCTCGGGACTAGCAAAAACTAGGCAAGGGGGTATTTGATTAGCCCATATTCGTGGGTTATTTAAGTATCTAAATGTCTAGACATTAAATTAATTTTAACATTTAGGTAGCATATATTAGGATGTAAGTAAATTAATTCATATTTTTAGCTTAAGTACATAATTCATGCATTTAGAATTAACTTAGGGTTGCATACATTTAATTAGTTAATTAATTAGATGCACTATTTCAACTAACATAGAAGTTAAGGAGTTATGTACAAATAACCCCAATTATTTTATTCTTTTATTCTTTTTCTCCTTTGCACAGGTAACCCCTCCGACTCTGCCTCCTCCTCCTACGCATCACATTCATGCTACGGCATTTTGAAGTTCAAATTAGTTTGGCTGTGGCTACAAAAGGAGAAGGAAGAGCTGTCGTTGAGGAGGGGGCCACCACCCTTTGTTCCTCACTGTGCTTAGAGGACCTTGCTCCTCTTCCATTCCATACCACCGGCCTCACCATGGCAGAACGACTCACCACTATGGGCATGTAGGGTGACAACCCACTGATAACACTACACAAGGGGGTGATAATTATGTTGAATATGGCCCATCTTGAGGATAAAAGGCACAACATAAGTAGAATAGGAGCATTGCATGCATCATGTACCAAGATTGCTTAGAAACTGCATTAATGGCCATTTGTGTAAGCATTTGTCAAAGCAGGCCTCAGATGAGCAATCGGACCACACGGATGGATTCAGAACGACGAACGGAGTCCAACGGACTCAAGATTGGCCAAATCCGACATCCGAAGCTCCTACAATGGGTCCAAGAAGTTCTGACCGTTGATCTGGAGATCAACGGCCCAGATTGCACCACGTCAGCCCCGCCCCACCACTCGTTGTGCCTTCAGCTAGCCGAGATCAAATCTCGGCCGTCGATCTTCGATCGAACGGCCAAGACTCGGGCACCCGCCTGTGGTCGCCACGACAAAGTGCTGGCGTGGCGCAACGGTGAGCACGCACGCCCGCACCCACGCGACGCGGGTTCGAGCCGCGCGGAGTGGGAATTGAAGACGGGCAACGGGCGCGGAGAAATTGGGCCTCCCTATCAGCAGCGGGTGGCCGGGATCCTGCCACGCATCGCGACCGCAGCTCACGAGCATCCACGCACGCGTGCACGTTGAGCGGAGATGCGTGCGCACACGCGCGCCTGAGGTGCGATCCCAGCGCAGGCGAGGAAGACTCTCAGCCGTCTGATCTTTGATCGGATGGCTCTCGTTCAACAGCCACGAATCGCGCGAGGAGAAGGAACAAGGCGGGCGGCTGACCAGCGGCGGGAGGGCTTCACCGACGATTTTGGAAGTGGTTTTAGCGACGCTCTGGATGTCGCTAAAGCCTCTTCTTCTTTTAGGAATCCCTTAACTCTATTTAAACCCCCTCCAACCACCATTCAAGGCATTCACTCCCCCTTGCAACTACTCCACCCCTCCCTTAGCTAGTAGCTCTAGGCACTCTTGTAATCGTCGCAGATGACGAGCCGCCGACGGAGCCTCCTCCACCGCCGTGGCTGCCTCGTCGCTCTCCACACACACACACACTCTTTCTCTCTTTTAAGCTTTCTATTACTTTTGTTGAAGCATGTATTTAATGTTGTAAGTTATGAACAACAAGTGCATGTTTAATGAAGTTATTTTCCGTTCAATTGTCATTTTAATTTCTGTTCAAGTTGCATGATCAAAACAAAGAGCTTTCTAACCCTAAACCTTCTCTCTCTATGTCTCTCTCGCTTTTCAAAATCGCATCTTTCGCAAGTAAAACTCTACACTTTCCGTGACAACAAGTGGTAAGTAAAAATCCGATTTTCACGCCTCCCTGAGACCGACACTCGGACTCACCTCTGTTTACTTATTTTAAAATTGACGTTCCAAGTGCGACTATAACGACACACGTTAACACACACGCACTAACACACGTCAGTTTTTGGCGCCGTTGCCGGGGAGGCAACGGGTTTGTTTTATCACCTCCATTCCACATTCATTCTCACATCGTCTAATGCCCTATTTTCCTTTTTACTTGACTGTTGCAGGAATTTGGCGCATGCACGGTGAAGCAACGCATCCCACGACGGTAGCAAGGGAGTAGGCGCCACGAGGACCGATAGTGAGTAATCTCTCTCTCATTGTTTGCTTGCGTGAAAAAACTAAAAAAAAAATTTGTAAAAACTGAAAAAAATTGGAGTGGTGTTTGCGAAGCCATCATGAGTTGACATGGGCCGCACCACTCAACCCTAAAAATGACTCATCTAATAGAAGCTGCATGATCATTAGGATGAGTACACTAGGGTTTTTAGAGCCTCTACAGAATAAAAAGGAAATCTACTTTCACTGAATTGTGTGCAGAACTTGACGTGCCCACTGAAACTTGGTTGAAAACATTAAGACACGTCAACCCTAAAAAGCACTAAAGTAAGGATGAAACACTAAAAGACACCACACCTTAAAAATCCTTGCTTGAAAACCATGTTTTGCTCGAAGCACACACCTTGAAAGTGGAAAATTAAGAGGCACCACCCCAATCAATGCCTCATCACATCACCCTAAGCACAAGCACTATCCTAACACTTTAAAACTGAGTAGACGTGTCCTACGCAGGACTGAGTTAAGTCTTAAAAGGCGAGGTTTGGTTCGCTAGGCACTTGGCTTTCATTCTCTTGGTAGAATCTGGTGACTAGGCTGCGGGGCAGTGTCAAACGACCGCGGTTGTGGGGTCTATGGAACCGGAGGCGCAAGCCAAAGGAAGAACCTTGCCTTCAATCCCCTCGTAATCAACCTATCTAGATTAGCCTTGGGAAGGGGAGTGCAGTGCTTACGGACCTAATCACCCTTTGTGAGATTTCTAGGTCTCCTAAGGAATACACCGTAAGGACTAGGCTAGTGTGCTTGATTGAAAGACATTTCTCGCATCTGTCGCCCTCCGCATCTCCTCCTGTTCTTCTCTAGTGTATGCATGGGAGGCGCTCACTGCATCCCGAGTTATGTGTTTTGGGGTAGGAATCTAGGCGACGTAATTTTGTTGGAAACATGGCTGAACCTAGGGTATATGAGGCTAAGGATCAACCCCCACCAGATGCTATGGCCATCATCCAAGCTCAAATCAATGCTAACCATCGGCTTCAGCAACAACAAATCCATACCATCATGCAAGCCATACAATGGTTACAGAATCCATAAGAACAACCACCACCACCGTTCCAAGACATACCAGGGCAACCACCACTTGATTTACCGCCATTTCTGGACCAGCCAAGACCCCTCCGTGATTTCTATAACCCTTCTGCTATTAGAGTCGAGCCACACCTTAGGATCCCCGAGGGGGGAGATGATTTCGAGCTAAAATCGAATGTCTTAAGTCTGATCCAAAGCCACTTTCATGGAAGCTCAAATGAAGACCCCTTTCAGCACCTAGAGGATCTTGACCGCATAGCACGAACGGTGAAACCTAGGAACATTAGCCTTGACATTGTTCTAATTAAGATGTTCCTTTTCTCATTAAGAGACAAGGCTTCTCATTGGCTTAGGACCCTAGGTAGACCCATCACCACCTGGGAAGAACTGAGGCATGCATTTTAAAAGAAATTCTTCCCTATAGGAAAGACCAATGCCCTCAGAAGAGCTATCACTACCTTCACACTTCAGGGTGGGGAACAATTTCATGAGGCGTGGGAAAGATTTAATGGACTTTTGAGGAAATGCCCACACCACGAAGTTCCAAGGTGGCAATTGGCCCAGATCTTCTACCACGGTCTGGACAGCAACCTACGGAACTTCGACGATGTCTCATGCGGGGGAAACTTCCTAAACAAAGACGAGGAGAGCGCATTTGAGCTCTTTGAGTCTATGAGCGAGAATTCGCTCAACAATGCCTCCATGAACCAGTTTAACAGGTCCAGTCAACCCCGTGGCGGGATTTATGAGGTGCAAGCAAATTCTGGAATGGTTGACATGGACATCATTGCCAAAAAGTTGGATCGAGTGGAGTTGGTGGACAAAGATTGTTGAGCTACTGAATCAGACCCGGAACCCCTTGCAGACTTTCTCCCTAGGAAAGGGAGCACATAATGTTGACCTGGTCCAGCCTTTTGCCCATCTGAACCTGGAACAACCCCTAACCCCGTTCCAGGGAGGGACCTTTGCTCCCTCGACCCTTGATTACTCCCTTCCCTCTTCATCAACATCGGCTATCCTAGAAGATGTGCAAGCCGTCCAAGGATATGTGAAACCTGACCCTTTTTCCAATACTTACAACACCGGCTGGCATAACCACCCCAACTTTGGTTGGACAAACCAGAAACCACCGCAATTCCAAAACCAGCCCAGGCCAAACTAGCAGCCACACTTGCCCCCTATCAGCAAGGACCACCAGTTAGACCCCAATATAACCAGAATAGGGCGGCCCCTCCCCCACAAAACCAAATGGATACCCTAATAAAGATGATGGCTGACATGAACCAGAAACATCAGGAGGAAATGGCCTTGGTAAAGGGACAGTTAAGCCAACTCTTGGACTGTAAACAACAAGGATCCCTACCTTCCCAACCACAACTGAACTCGCGAAACATAATTAACAGAGGCCCCAATTCGCAAGGGTTCCAAAGCAACCCCAGGCAGGCTCACATGGTCCAGCCAGCCCCGCAAACACCTCCTGGGTTTGGCGCTTCTTCATCCTCGTCTTCTCAAGGATCACCCCATGGCCCCAATGCCTCTGCGAATGGGGTGACCTTGAGAAGCGGCACCAAAACCCGGGATCCCAAATGGCCGACTCTCCCCGAGACTTTACCTGTTGAAATACCCGACTCAGAAGAGGCACCAACCAAGGACCCAGACATGGAACCAATCCACATTCAGACACCCTACCCTGAGGCCCTGGAAACAATCAAGAAAAAGAGGAATACTGTGGAAACTGAGGAGCTGTTGGAAATTTTTAAGCAAGTACAGATTAATATTCCGCTCCTAGAAGCCGTCAAACACATCCCTACTTACGCCAAGTTTTTAAAGGATGCCTGTACACCCAAGCCGAGACCTCAAGCACCTAGGAAGGTTGTACTCTCTGAGAAAGCAAGTTCCGTGATATCCAGCAACCTTCCACTCAAGCGAACTGACCCAGGAGCGCCCCTAATTTCCTGCAATATCGGGGACATGACATTTGATAAAGCGCTCCTGGACCTAGGTCCTTCTATCAACCTATTTCCAACAACCCTGTACGACCAATTTGGTTTTGGGGAGCTGACACCAACCCCTGTCACCATCCAGCTGGCTGATAGATCGGTAAAAACCCGAAGGGGGTTGTCGAAGATGTAATTGTATGTGTCAAAGACTTCTATTTCCCGGTAGACTTTTTGGTGCTCGACATGGAAGTCCCTGAAATTACAGAATGCACCCATAATCTTAGGCAGACCTTTCTTAGCTACGGCTAAAGCAAACATTGATTGCGACACGGGATGTATGGAAATCACCTTCGAGGATAGGAAAATGCAATTTGATATCTTCCAGGCGACAAAGTCTAATCGAGGAATGCCTCACCCAAAGTTCTGTCTCAGACCACCAAACCCGTAGTGACTGTTCTGATCCATCACCATCTTTACCCATGGACCTCTGTAAGGCTGAGTACCATCACACGACACCTTTTGAAGAGATCGATGTTGATCAACTACCGCTCTTTCCCTTCCCATTGACTGTGGTCCCACCCGCACCTGAACTTAAACCATTGCCCGAGAATCTCAAGTACGCCTTCTTGGGACCTGACCAGACCTTCCTCGTGATTATTAATTCTCATCTAACCAAGGATCAGGAACTCAGGTTGACTGCGACCCTTTCAGAACATCGGGTCGCCATTGGTTGGACCATTTCGAATTTAAGAGGAATTAGCCCCACCTATTGCACCCACAAGATTTACCTGGAAGACGGCGCCCGACCTTCCCTCCAGATGCAGAGATGTTTAAACCCAAACATGCGGGAGGTCGTTAAAAAAGAAATCATCAAGTGGCTCGACGCCGACATCATCTACCCTATCTCCGATAGCCCCTGGGTGAGCCCCACTCAAGTGGGTTCCAAAGAAAGTTGGGCTCACCGTTGTCACCAATGATCATAGCGAATCCATCTCCACCTGCACCACCACCGCATGGCGGGTGTGTATTGATTATAGGAAGCTTAATGAAGCCACTAAGAAGGACCACTTCCCCTTGCCATTCATTGACCAAATCCTTGAAAGATTGGCAGGGCAGAAGTATTTTTGCTTCCTGGATGGATATTCAGGATATAACCAAGTCGCAATTGCTCTGGAAGATCAAGAAAAGACCACATTCACTTGCCCGTATGGCACGTTTGCATTCCGTCGAATGCCGTTCGGGTTATGCAATGCACCAGCGACCTTCTAGCGTTGCATGCTAGCCATTTTTTCAAAAATGGTGGGTGAATACTTAGAGGTCTTTATGGATGATTTCTCTGTATTTGGGAATTCATTCGACCATTGTGTGAGCAACTTGGAGAAAATCCTGAAACGATGTATTGATTTTAACTTGGTGTTAAGTTGGGAAAAGAGCCATTTCATGGTTTAAGAAGGAATTTTCCTCAGTCACATCGTTTCGCATAGGGGCATCGAGGTAGACCGAGCTAAGGTTGATTTAATTTCCAAACTTCCTCCACCTAGTTCGGTCCGGCAGATTCGCTCCTCCCTAGGACATGTTGGCTTCTACTGAAGGTTCATTAAAGACTTTTCCAAGCTTTCCAAACCCTTGACCGACCTTCTAGCCAACGATGCCATATTTCACATGTCTCCTGATTGCATCCAGGCTTATCACACCCTCCGGGACTTAGTCTCCATCGCACATGTACTTCAACCCCCAAACTGGTCCCAGGACTTTGAGATTATGTGTGATGCATCAGATTTTTCCATAGGCGCTGTCCTGGGACAAAGGCAAGACAAGAAGCCCGTGGTGATCTACTACGCGAGCAAAACGTTGGACGAGGCCCAACGTAATTATACGGTCACAGAGAAAGAGTTGCTTGCTGTAGTCTTTGGACTTGAAAAATTCCGATCATACTTGCTGGGATCCCACATGACTATTTACACTGACCATTCAGCCATCCGGCACCTGTTGGCCAAAAAGGATGCAAAACCCAGGCTCATCAGATGGATCCTACTTTTGCAGGAATTTGACCTGGAAATCCGAGACAAAGCCGGATCGAAAAATGTGGTGGCTGACCACCTGTCGAGACATCATCCAGATCACATTGGACCCTCCCTACCTCTATCTGATACCTTCCCTGATGAACACATCCTAGCCGTGCATGACAAGAAAATGCCATGGTATGCTGACTACGTCAATTACCTGGTTGTAGGACAAACCTCGCACAGCTGGTCCAGACAGTAACGGGACAGGTTCTTGGCTGAGGCCAAGCGCTATTTCTGGGATGATCCCATACTGTTTCGCCTCTGTGCTGATCAGATCATCAGGAGGTGTATCCCCGAAGACAAAGTTCAGAGTGTGCTTTCCTTTTGTCATGACCAAGCATGTGGCGGCCACTTCTCTGGAAAGAAAACAGCTGCAAAAGTTTTGCAGTCTGGATTTTACTGGCCGTCCTTATTTATGGATGCACACATATTTGCCAAGACTTGCTCATGCTGCCAAGCACTAGGGACCATGACCAAGAAAGATATGATGCCCCTTCAGCCCATTTTGATTGTCGAAATCTTCGACGTTTGGGGTATCGATTTTATGAGCCTCTTTCCACCATCCAATAGCTTCGAGTACATCCTGGTCTCAGAAGACTATGTTTCCAAATGGATTGAATCCGTCGCCACCCAACGATGCGATCACAAGACTGTTATGGACTTTGTGAAGAAGAACATCTTTTCTCGATTTGGAATACCCAAGGCCATGATCAGTGATGGTGGAAGCCATTTTATCCATTCCCAATTCCGTGCCCTACTTAGAAAATATGGGGTAAACCACCGCATTGCCACCCCGTATCATCCACAAACAAATGGGAAGACTGAGGTCTCAAATAGATAAATCAAGAACATTTTACAAAAGACTGTGAGACCTGACAGGAAAGACTGGTCCACACGACTTGATGATGCCCTGTGGGCATACAGGACCGCTTTCAAGACCCCGATAGGCATGTCGCCTTATCACCTGGTCTTCGGCAAGGCCTGCCATCTTCCTGTCGAATTGGAACACTGGGCTTACTGGGCTGCCAAGCAATATAACATGGATCCCCAGTTAGCCGGTGCGCAAAGGATGCTTCAATTATCTGAGCTTGAAGAAATTCGTTGGGACGCCTTTGACAATAGTTGACTATATAAGGAGAAAATGAAAGCCGTCCACGGCTGACTCATTCATAGAAAAACCTTTGAGCCTGAGCAGCAAGTTTGGTTGTTTGATGCACGCCTGAAACTCTTCCCATGGAAACTCAGGTCCAAATGGACAGGACCATTTCGGGTGGTTAAGCCCTTTTCTAATGGGTCGGTTAAAATCGCTGATCTTAACACTGGGTACACTTTTACAGTTAATGGTCAAAGATTATGCATTTCCTGGCCCAGGTACCCCCAAGGAAAGTATCACCCTCGTTGAGGGCTGACACCGAGCACCGCCCAGCTGAAGGTGTTAAACTCAGCGCTTCCTGGGAGGCAACCCAGAGGATTCAGACTGATCTAGTAATTTACATCACTCAGGTACTATCTTTTTGAACCCTTTTGCATCCATGAATCTGCCAATGAGGACATTGTCCAACTTAAGCATGGGGGGGTGATAAATTGTATAATCCTGAGCTTAATTAATCAGTCTGAATGAATAAATTAATTTAAAAAAAAAATTGAATTTAGGAAGAAAACTTAGGCATTAGAAACTTGTCAATAGTGGGAAATAATACAAAAAGAACTTAAACACTTAGACTTTTCAGGCCTTCAGGCTTAATCAGCCCTGGTGTCCGTTAAAATATGGATTTAGCGGCGAATCCTTGCAACCTGAAGCTATTCTAATCCACCTACTAAATAAGGTAATAAGTATACGACTTATTATCTCACCCTCTAACTCAGAAAAACTTTGAGTCTAAGCATCTGCACACATTTTTGCACAGACTCCTCGGAGATTTTGACAGAAATTGGGTAGCTAATGAACTCTCTAGGGTGGTATGGCTGACAAGTTGTCGTGGGTAACAGCGCATTGGCAGGTTGTCCAGAACCCAGCCACAGGCCATTTCTTTTTCGTTGCCTCTAGGTACATTTGAGATCAGGGAAGCCACCTACGAAAAAAAAAAAAAAAGAAGAAAAGAAAATAAACCACACGTCACCGCACAAGTATGGCTGGCAAGTGATCGTGGGTAACAGCCCATTGGTCGATTGTCTAGAGCCCAGCTCAATAATTGCACAAAAAAGACCAAAACACCTAAGGAAGAAGCGGGGAAGTAGTACAAGCCGGGGAGATATACACTGGAAAAATCCTTGTGTTGACCCCAATTAAAACAAATGTAAGGAGAAAGCTACCAATCGAACAAATACACCTTCAGGCAAAATTTATTATTTTTTCTGGTCACCTAGAGGTGTAGAAACTCGAAGTCTGTCTCAATTACAGTTAAGTGAGTCTATCACAACATTCACACCAAGATGCTTAGTACTTAGGGTTTTGACCGAGTTTTGTGTGGGTTGGGTAGCCGTAAAAAGTTACCAACTCACACTGAATTCCAAAAAAAATTCTAAAAAATATATATATGTATAGTTATATATACATTAAAGCAAGGATTCGGGTGATTCGTATTTTGGCAGAAACCCGGGTGCTGCTTAGTCTTTGTAGATTAAGATCTTCGTATATTTTCTCTTATTGACAAGTAACGAAGTGCCTAAGCAATTACTTCTTGAATTCTGCAAGTAAATAAAGACTAGAATAAACCTTGCTTGGGACTAGCAAGGAGTAAGCATGGGGGTACACAAGGGGGTGATAATTATGTTGAATATGGCCCATCTTTAGGATAAAAGTCACAACATAAGTAGAATAGGAGCAATGCATGCATCATGTACCAAGATTGCTTATAAACTGCATTAATGGCCATTTGTGTAAGCATTTGTCAAAGCAGGCCTCAGATGAGCAATCAGACCACACGGATGGATTCAGAACGACGAACGGAGTCCAACGGACTCAAGATCTGCCAAATCCGACATCCGAAGCTCCTACAATGGGCCCAAGAAGTTCTGACCGTTGATCTGGAGATCAACGACCCAGATTGCGCCACGTCAGCCCCGCCCCACCGCTCGTTGTGCCTTCAGCCAGCCAAGATCAAATCTCGGCCATCGATCTTCGATCGAGCGGTCGCGACTCGCGCGCCCACCCGCGGTCGCCGCGATAAAGCGCGGGCGTGGCGCAACGGTGAGCGTGCATGCCCGCACCCACGCGACGCGGGTTTGAGCCGTGCGATGTGGGAATTGAAGAAGGGTGCGGAGAAATTGGGCCACCCGATCAGCAGCGGGCCGTCAGGATCCTGCCACGCGGTGCGACCGCTGCTCACGAGCATCCACGTGCGCACACACGTCGAGATGAGACGCGCGTGCACACGCGCGCTCGAGGCGCAATCCCAGCACAAGCGAGGAAGACTCTCAGCCATCCGATCTTTGATCGGACGGCTCTCGTTCAACAGCCACGGATCATGCAAGGAGAAGGAATGAGGCGGGCGGCTGACCAGCGGTGGGAGGGCTTCACCGATGCTTTTGGAAGCGATTTTAGCCACGCTCTGGATGTTGCTAAAGCCCCTTCTTCTTTTAGGAAGCCCTTAACTCTATTTAAACCCCCTCCAACCGCCATTCAAGGCATTCACTCCCCTTTGCAACTACTCCACCCCTCTCTTAGCTAGCTCTAGGCACTCTTGTAATCGCCGGAGACGACGAGCCGCCGACAGAACCTCCTCCACCACTGTGGCTGCCTCGTTGCTCTCCACACACACACACTCTCTCTATCTCTTTTAAGCTTTCTATTACTTTTGTTGAAGCATGTATTTAATGTTGTAAGTTATGATCTACAAGTGCATGTTTAATGAAGTTATTTTCCGTTCAATTACAATTTTAATTTCTGTTCAAGTTGCATGATCAAAACAAAGAGCTTTCTAACCCTAAAACTTCTCTCTCTCTATCTCTCTCTCACTTTTCAAAATCGCATCTTTCGCAAGCAAAACTCCGCACTTTCCGTGACAACAAGTGGTAAGTAAAAATCCGATTTTCACGCCTCCCTGAGACCGACACTCGGACTCACCTCCGTTTACTTATTTTAAAATCGACGTTGCAAGTGCGACTATAACGACACTCCTTAACACACACGCACAAACACACGTCACCCACACCGCCAAAGAGTCTCTGCAACTCCTCACCTCAGCCATCAACTCACGCCAGCCTCTACACACCCACCTCCAGCACTTTCACCACCGCACGCCCTCACTTCATCACTAGCAGCATCAGTGCCCTCACTAGCCACCGACGCACGCGCGCTCTCACCCCATCACCCTCAACTTAGCCAGCGCACGCACCAGCAGCCCCCTTCTCCATCAGACCCACCACGTGCCTCTAGCCCAGCCGGCACGCCCGCGCCTCCTCACCTTCTCGAGAACCTCCAGCTCCCCTACACTTCCACCACCTTCGCTCGCCCACAGCGCGCGTTCCACGCACCTTCACGCCCACGCGCCTTCACGCCCACGCGCCCCTTGCGGCCTACAGAGCTGAGCCTCCAAGCGCCCACATTCTAGTGCCTCCCTGCAGCACCTACAGCCGGCGCCACCAGCACACCCTCATGTGCCTGTGCGCCTTGCAGAGCTTGCGCCTCCACGCGCCCACGTGCCGCGTGCGTCTGCAGCGCCTGCAGTGCCCGCGCGCTGCTCCCTTTGCGCCTACAGCACGCGTGACCAGCAGCAGGCTCCTCCACCGCCACCACTCCTTTCCTCCGACAGGCTAGCTCCGGCCATCTCACGACACACCACCGCCACCACCGCAAAGGCCTCACTTCATTCAACCTCTTGTAGGAGTAGCTCTTTGAATGAACCTCTCTCCCAAGCACAAGGAGGTGAGAGGTAAAATCCTCTGCTTTTACTTCAATTATTGATTACATTTGAATGCCATTGCCATGAAAATGAATTTTGATTTATGATTATTTTATTGTGGTGAAATTGTGACTTCATACTTGATAGCGATTTTACGTGGTTTGTTAATTAGGCAATTTAGTGTCGTTGCAACGCGTCAATCCGCTTTCGCTTTTAAATTTATATCCTAGATAGGGGAGTATCTAGGGTCGTCCAAGGAGGCAAAAATTGTAAAATTAATCCTTTTGCTTATAGATAGATCTCAACTTTCTTTTTGATATTTTTCAATATGTAATTTTTTTTGTATTTTGAAAAGACGAGGGCAAACTGTAGATTGTAGCTAAAAGAACTAACACCTACAAATGATTAACTAAAATCTAAAAGATAGAAATATCTTCTTCCTAAGCTCACTCTAGGCAAGTGGAGGCCTAGGGTAATTAGGAAGAAGAGGTGAAACAAGTGCTAGAACCAAAACAAACAACTGCAATAAAAAGCTAAATGAAGGCAATTTTGATTGAGTAGAATGAGTGTTCTTTTCAAGGACAAGTAGAGGAATGCTTCTACTAGAATTAAACAATCTAAAAGCAAGAAAAGAAACACAAATCCTCTTGTAACAATGGTGAAGAAGGTTGTCTTCTTGCTCCAAGCCTAGCTGCTCCTTGGCTTGAAAAGAGGGCTTCCTTCTCCTCCTTCCTTGAGAGCTCCTCCAAGGTGGAAGCTACCACCTTTAATGCTCTCTCAAAAGGGGTGGGCATGCACCACCCTCAAAAACTCCTCCAAGGTGGCGTGACCACCTTCAAGATCTCCTCCAAGATCTTCCTTGTCTGGCTTCTCCTTTGGCTGGCGTGACCCAAGAGAGAAGGGAAGAGGGGAAGGCACCAAGGGGACAGAATATCCCCTTAATCTTCTTCTTCTTCTTCTCTCTTGGACGTGGGATTCTTGGTGGAATATGAGAGTGAAATTGCTAGCCAAGGATGACTTGAATGGTAGTGGGTAGTGGTCTTTTTATAGGGTAGGATGGGGGGTTAAGGTGCCCCTTGAAATGGAGGGCTAGGATGGAAGAATGGAGGTGGTTGGTGATCCTATGGCTAAGGCGAGTTGGCGCCAACCCAAGGGGTGTTAAAGGGGGTAGTTATGGTGGTGTTGGTGTCTTTTGGTGGTGGAGAGACACCACCATGTTGGCGCCAACATGGGGTCTTCTAGAAGGGGGGTTAGGTGGATGGTGGAGATGAATTCAAGGGAAATTGTGTGGTGGAGATGAGGGGGGATTTTGGAGGGAAAAGTGGCGCCATTAAGGGGGTGGTTAGGGTAGTTTTTGGTGCCACTTTTAGGTGTCTTTTGGAGGTGGTGGGTAGGTTAGGTTGGTGCCAAGTAGGTTAGCTTATGTGGAGCTTAGGTGGAGCTAGTTGGGTGGAGTTGTTAGGTGGGTTTTTGGGGTGGTACAAGCCAAGGAAGTTGGAGCATAGCTAAGCTAAGCTAAGTTAAGCTAACCTAATCTAGCTTAGCTAATGGAGGAGTAGAGGAGAAGGTGTTGGAGCTAGAGTTTGGAGGGAGGAGCTGAGGAGGAGAAGTCTGGAGCTGAAATTGGAGCTGGCTGCTGCTGAAGAGGCTGGCATGGAGCTATTCTAGCTGGCTTAGCTTGCTAGTTCTTTGCTAGCTACTAAGCCGAGATAAGGTAAGCTAGCTTCTACCAAAATGAGCTGAGGTGAGCTAGGTCTGATGCTCCCGGGGAGAATCAAGCTGGTTGAGGCAGCTAAGGTAGCTTAGCTCAACTGAGTTGAGCTAAGCTAAGTCCCCGGGAGCTGGACTTGAGCTTCCTGAGCTGGGATGAGTTCTTCTTCAGTTGGCTGGAGTTGAGTGGAGCTGGATGTAGCTGGATCTGAGCTGGGGTGAACTCCTGTCAACTCAGCTGAGCTAGCTAGAGCTCCCTGTGAACTAGTGGGAGCTGAGATGAGCTAGACTCAGCTAAGTTGAGCTGGATCTGAGCTGACTTGAGCTAGGGTGAGCTAAGATGAACTCTCTTGAGCTACCATTCAGCTGAGATTAGCTGAATGGAGCTGGGATGAGCTAACCCTAGTTCAAGTGAGCTAGGTTCCAGCTGTGGTGAGCTGGATCGAGCTGAGTTCCAACTAGTCTGGGCTTCTCCTTCACCATTTTCCTTCTTGAGTGCTAGGGTTTTAAGGATCCGCATATCTGTGCATCCCTAACACTCACAAAAACATATTAAAAAGACAAATAAAAGATGCAATGCATGCCTAACCTAATTTATGCCTAAATGCAGCCCAAAAAACCCGTTTGCGGAGTAAAATCCTAAGAGCTAGGTTTGTTTTAATGCGTAAGAATGATGATAAACTGGCGTTTACACACCCCCATGCTTTCTTATAATTGTGTGGCTTTTGTTATTCACATGTTTTAACATTGGTTTTGGATTAAAATGTGCACAAATTTTCTCTAATGGATGTCAGTTGGAAATTACATAGATTCATCACATAGTTATTGAATATTTCAGTGAGAAAAAATTACACATATACCCTTATAATTTTGAGTTATTATGTATATTCTTTTCATTGCATTTCATGTCAGATTTGACTCGGGATTTCTCACTAGATTGAACGAATATGAGAAAAAATATTCATGACTTTATTGCATCATTGCCTCCTTGTGGACACGACCCTCTCTTCTGTGAGTGGTTAATTTTTATTGTAATTGTTTTGTTAAGTGATTTTCCACCATTTTGTTACTAAAACAACAAATCATCTTAATCACATTATTCGAAAGGGAAAATTGTCTTATCAGTTGTGGTAATCTCTGAGAGGTCAGTTTGCTCTACCAGTTTGGATTTAGTTCAGGGCCTCTACTTGGGTGTCAATCTGACGATCATGATGTTGGCCTTTCCTTTGGATTTGTCTCTAGAGATTGACAATAGGATTAAGAATTGGTTCCTCCCCTCCACTCATCTCTTCCTCATGGTAGCTAGTGATGGGACTAGGTTCTGAAGGATCAGGTCTTCTCTTAGGGTTTCTCTTTAAAGGTGGTACTAAATCAAGGTTGAGTGATCTTCTACCTTCCATGCACCATGAAGAATTTAAGTAGATGAGAGAGATAAGACAGATGAGAAAACACCCACACACATAGTACAAGCAATCAAACTAATCCTTATAGTGTATACCTAAATGAGACCTAATTCTGGCACCCCGAAATACAATTGGGTTACACCAACCCTTGAATTACTTGGCTGGCTAGAAGGGTGGGACCCCTTATGATACCCCGCATGGTGAGACACCACTAGAGGTTAATTGATCAAATGATTTTCGCTTTGGAATAATTTTCGCACATGAAATGATGCGTCGAAATAGTACGTAAGTGGTGGAAAATCGCTAATCAAAATAATTAAAATAACCACACAATGAGAGAGCGGTTCATGTCCACAGGGAGGCACTAACCTATTAAAACTTGCATAGGTCAAAAATAAATGTTCACGATTAATTTCGTCAAGAAAGTGAATCAAAACCACTTTCAGATTAAGTAAATAACAAGAGCTATTACTGAAATAACATTTATGATAAAGAGGGAGGTTCTTTGCAAAAACTAACCATAATATTTAATTAATAAATCAAAAATTAAAATGTGGAAATGGCATTGAATGTAATAAGAAATGAAACTCGAAATAGGGGATTTCTTTGTGGCGTTATTGCGCGTGAAGGATGCAATGGTTGACGATGAGGTGCCCGGAGGAGAATGTTTGGATCGAGGGCTTTGCGATGGCGGTCGCGGTGAAGTATAGGGCAGCCTAAGGTGGTCGGATGGAGCTATGGAAGGTGATGGGTGGCGGTGGAGCTTCTTCCTGCTGCTTGCTATTGGAAGTGAGGGAGAGGTGCGCGCAGACTATTTGCTGGGATCGTGCACCAAGAGGAGGGGTTATGCTACAGGTGCATGCGGTTGCACGTGCGGGTTGCTGCTGGAGGTGCACGCGGGTGGCATGCTGGTTGCACGGGTTGTGCATGTGCACGGGAAGCTGCTTGGGTAGGCGGAGGTACGACGAGGGTGGGTGCGAGGTGCGAGTTGTTGGATGTGCATGTAAACGCTAGCTGCTCGTGGATGGTATGGTGAGATGGTAGAGGTGGTGCTGGTGCTGTTGGAGGTGGCAGTAGTGGGTGGTAGTTTGGGTTGTTTTTGGTGGGGGAAAAAAAAACAGTGGAAGAAGCTGAGATGGGGAAGAAGATGAATAGTGATAAAATAAAAATAAGGTGTTGGTGGGTTTTGTTCTTCACGTGAAGGATGAAGAAGTCGAAGATGAAGAAGAGGACGAGGTGGGGTCGTATGGATGGTGGAGGTGGTTGTGGTGGTCACAGTGGTGTTGTTGGGTTGTTGGGGAAGGAGACTAAGCTGGAGGAGATGGTGTTGCAAGGAGTTCCAATTGGTGGTGTGACCTGTCACATCACACACCCACGGTGGTGGAGACTCTTTGCCACAGTCGAGGCCGACGGTGGTGAGGTGGATGAGCTCTTAAGCTCTACACAGTGGTGAATGGGGGTGTGGTGGCCTCCATGAGCATGGCTGCCTCCTGCTTCTTATCATAGTCGAGCAGACTGGATCCACTTCTCCTAATCCTCTTTGAATGCAGGTCTTCAATGGTGCGTAGCTGGTGCGAAGTGGTAGCAACCATTGAAGAAGAAGAAAAGTGGATAAAATAAGAAAAGAAATGAGGCTTATTTATCTACAAACCCTCACATAAAATGATAATTCTAATACATGCATGTAATGCAACCTTGAAGACTAATTATTTCAATGTATGTTATCTAAATGAATTCTAAATGGTATTTCTATCTAAACCATGCATGTAGTGTGTGAGATGCATGCATTCAAGCCAATTACAAACTAGTCTATTCATGTAGTAATGCATGCTACCTAAATGAATGTGTTACCTTATTGACTAGGCATTTACACATTTAATTAGCCTACAATTATGGGCTCATCAAGTGCCCCCATGCTTAGTTTTTGCTAATCTCTAGCAAATTCAAGCATGATTCCAATACTCCATGTCAACTTGACAACTCAATTAATCTTAGAAACATGTTAAGTTATAGACTTTAGACTTTAAGGTACCCAAGTAGTTGATAAATTACAGACTTAGTTGGCTAAGGACAAGTTACAAGCATAGGTTTCCATGATTTCTTGCTCTACCCTAGGGTTTATTGGTCCTAGAGATTAAAGAATTCGTGCATGTGCATTGGTCTGAGTTATTTGAGATTGGTATGATTGCCAACCTAGAAAGAGAGTAAAAAGTTTATATATATATTTGTTTGATCCTCTAAGTCTAACCTTGGATCAGCTATCAACATGGTTTGTGTTGGATTCATTGTCTCCATCACCGAACCTCGAAGGGTGCCTGGCTTTCAATGCTTCGAGATAGCACCACCCATAGCAATCCCAAGAACTCTTGGAAATCGACACTTCTAGATAGTATCACCCATGGATTTCTTAAGTGAATTCAGGCCTGTGGCAATCGACACTTTGAGATAGGGCCGCCCATGGCCTGAACCGCGTAATGCACTTACATGCTGCTAGTAGGATGGATATCCTAAGAGACAAGTGCCGAGGAGGTGACATGTTATCATTGCATCATCAAGGTGAATATATACTCCACCTCTCATGTGGCAGGAACTTGTCCAATCAAATTGTGTTTCAAGCTTCACCTAAGTGAGAACTAAGTGAAGCAAATTTTCTTTAAGAAAGGAATTAAGGAAATCTTTACTTACACAAGACCAAGTGTGTGAGAAATGTGGATGCTTAGGTTATGAGGACCTGTAAACCAAAGGGTAGAAAAAGAAACTAGGTACTACCCATCCTTTAACTCATTCCCTAGCTTTCCTTCCTCAACCTCTTGAGAAATGGTTTGCAACTTAACTCCTACTTAAGTTTTTAAGTCCACAAAGGACCCTAAGGGTCTAAAGCTAGTAGCTCAACTTAGGTTCTAAAGTTAGACACCTAGAGTCAACTTTAGTCTAACCTAAAGTTTTGGCCTTATGCCTAAGAATGCAGGGCCCTGCCAGTTAAGCTCAATGCAATTTTCTTTTTTTTTTAAATAAATGCAAATGTATGCAATGCAGAATGTTTTAACTAAATGCATGTATGTATAAATGCTATGTATATCCCCTTAGTACACCCCCTATGCCTAAAATTTGCAATGTCCCCATTGCGTAGAAGGATATTACCTGGGTCAGAGTTGGGCTACCCATTAAGCAGCCAGAGAATCTGCAAAACCAAAGAAATAGGATCTAAAAATGAGCAAAGTAACACAAGCCTAGAAAATAGATAACCTAGGATGTTGGCGAGTTGATGATGAATCTCAATAGCAAATGCTTGCCCAACTAGGATGGGACTGAACTCTTCCTAGGTCACCGGTGGAGGTTCTAACGGGTATACAGGAATAACAACCTTTAAAGGGGTAGGAGGATGACAAGGACCCTCCAAAAGAGATGGGGAAGTAATAGTGCAGAGATAAACCCCCAAGGTAATGGCATGACCATAGAAAGAATCAATCCATACCCGATACCCCAATACAGGAAATGTTGGTTTGATAAGCCCCTCGATCAAAATAGTACTGAGCAGATTTCTAATCCAAGGATTATCTAGGGTGTCCAAGTTTTGAGGCTACGGGATGGTCATAAGATCTAAGGTGGGTCCAGTCAGCTCGGTGTCAATGCCTAACAACCTTTCCAGTTTTTCAGCCATGTCCCTAGCATCTCTCATAATATCGCAAGTATCTTCCTACTCTTCATTAGTGATCAGTTCAAGGTATGGACTCAAAATTTCGCCTTCAGACATAGACGAATCAGAGGGTGACTCCTAGTCAAATGAAGGTAGGTTGGAAGCAACAGATTTAAGGATTAACCTATCAATTTCATCCTCAGGTTCTTATTCTTTTCTCAAATCCTCCTCGGAGTCTATATGTGAATTAACATAAATCTTAGAAGTTGCCTCCACATTTTCCATTATTTCATCATGAGGAGGGATATCTTCAATGGGTGTGCTGTTGAAACCTACTTTGATCAAATTTGTGACATCCTTGGGGGCTAATTCTTCAAATAAGACATAATCCATTAATGTCACTCCAAATCTTGAATGTAGGTTCCTCACATAATTCATCATTCTCCTCATCATGCAATGCATCATGTACCTAAGGTATAGAATCATCTAAAATCTCTATAGATCCCCTAGGGCATTCTATCTGGGGTAAAAGGTACTCACTAGCAACACTAGACTCCTCAGGTAGGTGAATTTCTTCAGGGTCAGGTTCCCTAAGGGCAGGTTGGAGTTCCAACTCATGATTGTCATCAAAAGGGAGGTTGGGATTAACAACTTGGCCTTGAACCAATTCATCAAATGTCAAAAAAATGCTTTCATCTGGGACAAGGTCTTCTAAAGGTACCATTTGTCCCTTCTTTTGACTCCAATATAATTTAGGTGGATACTCAACCTAATCACCATCTTCCTCGGGTTGCTACCTTTCTAAATCCACATGGTAGCTACTTTGATCCATATTATCATCCTCCGACTTAATGCATGAACTTTTCAAGGGTGGATCATCTAGCAAGGAGGGTTAAAAATCAGTCCTATAGAAGTAGCTGTTCTTCCTTTCAGAATCCTAGAAATTCCCCTCCAATTTAGGGCATGGCTCTCCCATGAGAGATGCATTTAGTGGAGAGGGATGAAAGTCATCCTTAATGGGGTAAGTTAGGTGGCTAATGTCCTCCTTTTCTTGTTGGCCTGCTCTTGAAGATTCACCTAATAATTCGATCATTTCATCTTGCATTTTTTGTATTTCCATCTTCAAGATGGAGAAGTCATTACTACTTTCAGGAGAGAAATCAGGCTCAGGGATATAATACCTAGGAGTTTCTATCCAACCCTGGAAAGCAGTGTCATGAAGGGTGGGTGGGTTGGGTGTATCAATCATGGGAGGGATATTGGACAAGGAAAATCTCATTCCTAGGTTCTGCTCACTGAATTGGGGCTTAACTAGGCTAATACTCCTATAGTAGGAGTAAAAAGGATCCCAATGACTGTCATTATGTCCATCAAAGGATGGACGATCTCGGCGTATGGGATCAAAGATTGCAGAATGGGGGTAAGGGTGTGGGCAAGAGGTGAAAGAGAGGTGATCAAATTGGTCCATTCTAACTCACACCCAAGTCAGATTCTTCCCATTACAAACACAAATCAAAGGACTTTTTAGGTCTTTACCAATTTAGGCATTTGGTTTTAAGTCAGATTGTAGGTGACAATACAATTTATTCAATAAATTTACGCACCTATTGTCGATCTACGGAATGCCCGAAAGACCTAACTGGGACTTAGGTGATCCTCCTTAAAGCCCAAAAAGTTTAGTCATCACCAAACATGACAAAGAGGGATGCAAGTAGGGTCAAGCCCTTCCTTTGAAGTGTTGCACTCGCAATGCTTCTTAACTATCCCAATCCATAAGGTTTAGAAGCAACTTCACCTCTGAACTAAAGTTTGGGTCACTTCAGACCCCAGTAATAGGAGGCTCTAGTTCTAGCGGCTCAAGACTTATGAAGTGACTATATGTGTGCCTTGGTGCTGAAAGCATGCATGTGTGAATCCACTATAAAAGATTTTTCACTTTGAGTTTTGAATCGCATGCAAGGTTGCAAGAATTAAGTCTTGAATTTTCAGTATTTCTCCTTTAATTAGTCCTTCTCAAAAGTTTTAATGTGACCACTCTGTTAGATATTTTCAATTCAATTAGGTAGTCATGCAATTAAATCATAATGCAAATGCGTGAACAAATATAGATGCAAAGAAAGAGGACATACCTTCCCTCCTGCGATCAGCAATGCAAGATGCACGCAATGCAACAAAAATGAACTCTAGATGTTGTCATGCACACCTATATGGTTTGACCTAGGGGCATGTAGCTTCTAGCAAGTTGCTCGTGTTTTTTTTTACCTACTTATGCACAATCAAGAAAAGGATAAACTAACTACAAAATAAAGCAAAAACCTAAAGCTAAAGAAATGGGAATAGACTTCCAAAAAATTACTCGCACAGGGGCCTAAAATAATGGCGGGGAACAAAACCCTCAAAAGTCGTGACCCTCGAACAAGGGTCTTCCAATCAACGTACTGAAATAAGGAGAAGAAAGAGAAAAAATAAAATCTATCTATAGCTAAATGGATGATATGAGGATGTGGTCCTTCGGATATCTCCTCCAGTGGTTGTAACAAGGTCCACCAAGGTGTTGCTGAGGCAGGTGTGATGCTCCTTCTCCCAGTGTTGCAACTCCACTGGCGACGTCAAGGGTCACCTGATCTCTGAGGCTAGTGTGACAAATTATCTCTAAAGACTCATACTGAAACAGGGGATTTCTTTGTGGTGTTGCTGCGCGTGAAGGATGCGATGGTCGGTGGTGAGGTTCTCGAAGGAGAATCTTTGGATTGAGGGCTTCGCGATGGTAGTCGTGGCGATGTGCAGGGTGACTCGAGGTGGCCGGATGGAGCAGTGGAAGGTGATGGGTGGTGGTGGAGTTATTCCTGCTGCTTGTTGTTGGAGGCGAGGGAGAGGTATGCGCAAGCTGTTTGTTGGGGTCACGCACGACGATGAGAGGTCACGCTGGAGGTGCGTGTGGCCACACGGGTAAGCTGTTGTTGGAGGTGTGCGTGGTTGATGCATTGGTCGCGCGAGCTGTGCATGTGCGTAGGAAGTTGCTCGGGCAGGCGGAGGCGCGATGAGGGTGGGTACGAAGTGCAGGCTGTTGGATATGTGTGCAGCTGCTGGCCACGTGTGGATGGCATGGCAAGATGGTTGAGGTGGTGGTGGTGCTGGTGCTATTGGAGGTGGCAGTAGTGGGTGGTAGTTTGGGTTGTTTTTGGAGGAAAAAAAAAACAAAGGAAGAAGAGATGGGAAAGAAGATGAATAGTGGTAAAATAAAAAGAAGGTGGTAGTGGGTTTTATTCTTCACGTGAAAGATGAAGATGAAGAAGAGGATGAGTTGGGGTCGTGTGGATGGCAAAGGTGGTTGTGGTGGTCACAGTGGCGTTGTTGGGTTGTTAGGGAAGGAGACTAAGGTGGTGGAGATGGTGTTGTTGCAATCGAGGGTGAATCACAGTGGAGTGCACACCTGTGTGTGTTCACAGTATTGCAAGGAGTTTTGATTGGCAGTGTGGCTTGTCATGCCACACGCCCATGGTGGTGGAGACTCGTTGCTGTAGTCGAGGTCAGTGGTGGTGAGATGGATGAGCTCTTGAGCTCTACATAGTGGTGAATGGGGGTGTTGTGGCCTCCATGAGCATGATTGCCTCCCGCTTCTTCTTATCGCAGTTGAGGAGACCAGATCCACTTCTCTTACTCCTCCCTAAATGCAAGTCTTCAATGGCAAGCAGCTGGTGTAAAGAGGTAGCAGCCGTTGAAGAAGAAGAAAAGTGGATAAAAATAAGAAAAGAAATGAGGCTTATTTATCTACAAACCCTCACATAATATGTTAATTCTAATATGTGCATGTAATACAACCTAAAAGACTAATCATTTTAATGCATGTTATCTAAATGAATTGTAAAAGCTATTTCTATCTAAACCATGCATGTAGTGTGTGAGATGAATGCATTCAAGCTAATTACAAACTAGTCTACTCATGTACTAATGCATGCTATCTAAATGAATGTGTTACCTTAATGTCTAGGCATTTACACATTTAATTAGCCCACAAATACAATTGGGTTACACCAACCATTGAATTACTTGGCTCGCTAGAAGGGTGGGACTCATGACAGCCCGCATGCCGAGACACCACTAGAGGTTAACACAGCTACTGTACCGACTGTTCTTGTCACCAATTGGCCCAAGTAGACAAGGCCTTGAACTTAACCTAATGTAACTTCAACTTACCAAGTAGATTAATCCAGCCTAGGGCATGTTTACTCAATTCTAGGCTTAGGTTTGAAGTGCTTTTGGAATTATGATGGGTGTTAGGGGGTGTTACCCTTAAATTGATTAGATAATGTGTAGAGCACAATCAAAGGTCCTCAAACAAGATTTTTATGATGAGATGACTTTTAGGATTAATCTTGTTTAGAGAGGGATTTTAGGGTTTCAATGAGATAATAGATTTAGACAAGATTCATGTGAAGGCACACACAGGAAGTTTTACAAGCATGGATGATGGTATTTTTCCTTTAGAGCTTAGAAAAATATGAGTGCCTAATTGAAAACCTTAAGAATTTGACCTAGGCAGACTTCTAAAGGATGAATCACTTTTAATTGGTTCAAGTAGTGTAGCTTAATATAAAGAAACTATGGTTTCTCAAACACCACTAAACAAGGAATCCAAAAAATATTTTTTCAAGAAAGTTAAGTCCCTAAAAATATTTTTTTGTGTACTTGGGTCCAAAAGTCAGAAAAGACCCCTAGTTAGTGTTTTCTATGCCTCAAGTAGTGCCGTACCTTAATAAATCCTCACGATTTTTTCAGAGATGGGTATTTTGATTAGGAAGCCAATACAAGTTTTTTCACACAATTCTGATTTGTATAAAAAATATTAAAATTCAAATACTCCCCAAAATTAAGAATAGAATAGATTTCTGATAGAGGTCTAGGTGTAAATTTTTAAATTTTTTCTATTGAGAGTTTGTTTGTGAAATTTTCAGGTTGGTTCCTAAGTTTAGAACACACGTCTAGGGGCACATTTGGAATTTTGGGCAAATAAAAGTTTGGGAATTAAATTTTCCAAACTGACTTTTGCTTCTAGCTCGAATTTCAGGGAGGTGATTTTGATGATTTCAAAGAGATCTACTAAAGAGACATTTTTATTAATGCAAGAAACTCAAGAAAATGACTAATCTTAAGGATCAAATGACTGGGAGGGCGAAGCCTAAGAGAGGAGAGATTACGCAGGCGGGAAGGGGGGTTTTGCTGTTGAAGGCATTGGCTGACACTTAGCTTATTTGAGAAGTTCCCCTCCCTTGTGAGAAGAAGCGGAAAGCAGAAGTGGAAGCAGAAGGTAGCAAGAATAGAAGCAGCCGCAGTAGAGAAAGAAGAGAAGAAGAAGAGGCTGAGAAGAGAGAAAGAAGGCTGTGCACTGTAGCATCAGACATTTAAGCTGTCTGATCCCATCTTCAGATGTCTGATTTGAGTTTCTAAAGCTATAATTAACTCTGATATTGAGCTTGTACTTACTATTTCTATATAAGGGTAATTGGTGATTTAAATCACCATTTTACCCTCTTCATTTTGCACATTAATCATTGATTTGCATTAAGCTTTTACTTATATATTGTGCTCAGTTATGAATTGTGATCTTGAGCTTTAAATTCCATATTGCTCCCTCTGTTCGACCTCGGAATCTTTTTCGAGTAATAAAATTTATTTGTTTAAATGCTATTTTGGTTATACTGCAACGTGACATTCTTGAAACACCGATCTAGCGTTCGAACAGCCAACAAGGCGCGTGCGCAAGTGCCAGCGGGGGTGTATGCAGATCTTTAGCGACATTTAGGGGTGGATCTTCAGCGACGGCTTTGATGTCACTACAACCCATGGATGGAATTCTTCCTCTCCTCCATTATAAAAGGACCTACACCACTCCCTCCGTCTTCATCTCTTCCTTTCTCTCCCTCACCACCTACAAGGCTATAGAGGAGCTTGTCCCAAGCCAAGGATGCTCCTCTAGAGTAGAAAACCAACATTTGATCCCTTCCTCTCTACTCTCACCCCGTCCAAAGCTCTACGAGCTTATCCTAAACCTGGGCTACTCCATTAGAGTCTTAAATACAAGTCCACCTTCTCACTCCCATTCGTGGAGCGCCCATGATTGTCCTCTCACTACCGTTCGGGAAGCAGATCCCGCTGCAATGTCACCCTGCTCGGTCCTCCTTCCTCCATCTTCGTTCTTCCTCATTTAGCATCTCACCACCCTCTTCCATGTGCTCCGTCAACGAGGCTTATCCTCTAAGCAGCCGTCGAGGAGGATAATTTCTCATCCCCTTCTCTTTTATCACTTTCTAGTGTAGATTTCTTGCTTTCTAGTGTAGCACATATATGTAATGAACATGTTCCTATCAATATGAAATATTTGTTTATCCTATCCCTATTTTCTCTTTATTTGTATGATTCTTTCTCTGTCTTCTATTATTTAATTTTTCAAGTAGAATAGTTAGGGTAGATTTAATTCAACTAGCTAATATGCTTCATGACAATAATTATAAATGCGATTTTTGATCAAACGTTCACCTCCTCGTGTTTGACCTGGGACTCACCAGAGTTTCAGTTAAATTATCTGTTTGGCAAATTTTTACGCGACTACAACGATAGGGTTTCAAGTTCAAAACTTTTAGCTTAGAAATCTCGTCCAACATTTTGGTGTCGTTGTCGGGAGGCAACACTCTTTGGTTTGTATCGCGTTTTTTGCCTTACTTATCTTTTTAGCTCACTTTGCTCCTTTCTTTATGTAATTACAGGCACCCTTCCAAGGTGAGCCAAAGCGGATAGATCAAAGTAAAGTGTGGTTAGAAGGTTCTGTAAGTGTATCCCTCCACCTACCCATTAGATTTCCATTCCATCACCTAAAACTCAAACTCAAATCAACCTAGGTACTTTTAGGGTAGATCTGATTATTTGATTGTCACTTCACCTCACCTCACCCACTTGCATAAATTCAAAAAAACAAAACAATACTCTTCTGTTACAAGATTTAATAAAAAGAGACACTTAACACCCATAAATTCTCATCTAAGGTGCACAATCACTTTGATTCTAGCAATTAACCGAGAACTGACCTATAGACCTGGTACACTTCAACTCAATACACATAAGTGAGTAGAGATTTGGTTAGGTTAAGCCATTGTGTGCCTTAATATGTGGTGTGAATAGAGTAATTGATTGATTTGTTTGGGCCGCATCACTTAAGATAAAAGTGATTCATCAGTAGCTTGCCCCATAGGGTTGATTTTTAGGGTTGAACCAGGCACTCCATAATCTTTCTGAGTTTTAAAGGAATATATCAACACCCATGTTTTCAGAACTTGGAGTGTTCTCCTAAACTTAATTGAATACACCTAAGATTAAATCATAAAAGCTACTAAACAAGGTTAAACCCTAAAAGACACATCATAATAACCTTGTCTGAAAACCCTGGTTGTGCACACACACACATATTAACTGATCATTAAGGGCACAACCTATCTAAAGGGACCATCACATTCCAAGAGCACAATCATCCCAAGCCTAATTAAAATTGAATAGATGTTGGCCTTAAGGATTAACTCACTCTTTGGGACTTCAACTGAGATTTTTTTCGATTAATCTACTTCTACCAATCCATCTGATGTCTAGCTAAGGGAGTAGTGTCAAATGATCGTGGTTGGGGGGTGTCAAAGGAACTGGAGTCGCAAGCCAAAGGAAGAACCTTCTCCCCAACCCCTCCCTCTAACTGGTTGGATTGACCAAATAGAAGTAGATCAAATCATTTTTATCATCTCAACATGGGTTTAGGGAGTCTGTAGGTCTTTAGGCTACCCACCTAAGGATAGGTTTGGTTGGTTGTATTGCAGGGCACCTTTCTCTATTCTCTTTTCCCTCCTACTTCACCATGCATGCTTCCACATTCTACACACATTTCCAATCCTACCCTCCTACCACTACTTATCCTCAAGATGATTATCCCAACTCAGCTTATGATTACCCATCCACTAGCCGAGATAACTTTGATTGGGGATATGATTCCAGACCTCAATGTCTAGGACCTAGCCCTGACATTATGATCATATTATTATCCTTCCCAGAGCTACACTGATTATAGATCACCGCCCTCTTATGAACAAACCAACCCGATCTACAATCAGGAAGGATATAACACCTACCCTCCCCAGGATTATACTAAATATAGGTCACCACCATTCTTTGAACAACCCAAAATGGCCTACTATCAGGGAGGACCCAAGAACCACAATTTCTTGACTCCCTTAGTTTTAACCCAAACCCTCCCAACCATGAACCAAACCATTTGGTTCAGGTGAACCAGGTCTAGGATAAGGTGTTGGCTAACTTGAGAAACACTATACAATCTTCAGAAGCTTAACCAACACCATGCATTGAAGCATTGGAGCCTATGATCAAAATGATTGATGAACTTAGTAGTTCTTTATTGGATTGGCTACAAGATGTTAAGGATAGGAGGGTGGGTGAGTTTTTACTTGGGAAATTATCAAGATTGAGGAAGAAATTCGTGGTTGCCTTAGTCCAATGTTAGACCCAGGATGAACCCCCTTTAGGAGAGCCAATGCTAGAACCCGCTTAAGTGCCTCTCGGGGGGGGGGACACATTTTCTAAGACCAAGGATGACTAGGTTGGTCTAAAGCAACCCATTGAGGGTAAATAGATTTTCTCACCCGAGATCCCTGAGCTAGGGCACGAGGAAAAATATGTCTCTATAGACCAAGGAACAAAATACGATTTTGAGACATATAAAAATGTGGATCAAGAATTCTTTGATTGTGAGGGTGAAGAATCTTATAGGCGAGGTCTCACTTGAGCTCGAAGAAAATGGTTTTAGTGAGACAAACGGGCCTGAGGAATCTGATGAACTATTTGATAGCCCGATCATTGAGGAATGTGATCTTAATCTGAATCCTGATTTACTAGAAGATTTAATCAATAGCCCCATCCCTTAACCACACCACGAAGGGATTGATTATGATTTTGATTTGGAAATCATTGTACCAAAGTCAATCCTGATTTAACCACAATTGTTGGACTTGGATATTTTAGATGGGGTGTACAATGATCTCGAGGTCCCGAAAACTGAACACTTGAACTTGGAGGATAGGAATTTGGAAGTTAAAATCTTTGAGGCTAATTCTGAGGGAAATACAATTTTGGATTTAAGGGTTCCTACTTTCCTAAAACTACCTACCTTCTACTAGGACCCTTATGATAATTTTGACATTGAAGATGTGCAACCCAAGTACATAACAATTGACTATCTTTCTGAGATAAACTTTAAGTGGACATATGAACCCAATAAATCAGATCTACCCATTGTTCGACATTTCAGGCTTGGGTTGCACACCACCAAACCATAGGCCCACCCCTGCAAGCACAACAATCTCTGGTTCTGGGTGATTTTCATCCAGAACCTTAGAACCACTCGACCCTGGGACATGGGTCTGCACCACAACTTGGTCCACATCTGTTGACATCTTCTGCTGGCATGTTTTAGGATCAATATTTTTATCTGATTCTGGCCTGCACTTGTGAATTCCTAATTTCTTCTTTATTTGTCTATTATGCCTAGCTAAAGGAAATAAACTTAGCACGTGTGTGTACTCCTTTCTCTCTACGGAGCCGACCGGATTGTCACGAAATTCAAGTGATTTTCTATTTATTCTACCCTTTTCATGTCTTTATTTTTGCAATGAGGACATTGCATCATTTAAGCATGGGGGGGTGGATACCTAATTCTGAAATTATTTTGTTAGCTCTATGAAATTTTTTTATTTAAAAAATGAAAAAAATTCAAAATTCAAAAAGAAATAAAAAAGATTTAAGAGAAGAAAACTTAGTCATTAGGAGTTGTTAACTTTAGGAGATGATGCATAAGGACATGGACACTTATACTCTTCAGGTCTTTGGGCTTAATCAGCCTAGGCATCCACTAAAATGTGGACTTGGTCTCAAGTCCTAGCCAAAATTAATTTTACATTAATTTTACATTAATTGGGATGATAAGTATACGACTTATCAACCCGTCCTCTGATTTGAGGGGACTTTAAGTGTAAGCATCTACACACTATTTGCACTGACTCACATTTCGGTAGTTTTTACAGAAATTGGGTAGCTAATGATCTATCTAGGGTGATATGGCTGGCAAGTTGTTGGTGGTAATAGCTTATCGGCTGGTTGTCCAGAGCCCAGCCACACGACCATTCTCTTCCTATTGCCTTTAGGTAAATCTTAGACCAGGGAAGTCACCTATTTAGGAAAAAAGAGAAAAAAAAATAGAAAAAAGGAGAATAAAATAAAATAAATAAATAAGCCACACTTCACCGCACAAGTATGGCTGGAAAGTGGTCGGTGGTAATAGCTCATCGGTCGGTTGTCCAGAACCCATCTCACGAAATGCACATATAATTCCTAAACACTTAGGAAGAAGTGGAGAAGTAGAATAAGCTGAGGACATATACACTTGGTTTGCCCTTGTGTTGACCCCGTAAAAAAATAAAAAGTAAGGAGAAAGCTACTGATCAAAAAGATAAACCTTTAGGCAGAAATTCTTAAGGTCACCTAGGGTCGTAGAAACCTGAAGTCCGTTTTAATGGTCTCCTAGTGAGTCTATCACTCTTTTACAAGATGCTTAGCACTTAGAGTCCTTTCTGAGTCTTGGGTGGTTGGGTAGTCGTAAAAGGTTATCCCGAAACTCTCAACTCCAAAATTCCAAAAGAGGAGAAAGCAAAAAATGTATCTTTCCTTTTCAAATAAGACAATGACTTGGGCGGTCTGCATTCTAACAGACACTCGGGTACTATTGAGTTTTCGTAGTTTAGGACATTAGTTGAAATTTTCTCTTGTTAATAAACAACTTAGGCCTAAGTGATTTGACCCTAATTCTATTTTTATACATAGCATTTAGTTTGATTTTGCTAGGGACTGGCAAAAGATAGTCATGGGAGTATGATGTAGACATTTATTTAGGATAAAATGCCTATTTATGCATGTCCTAGTCTTAGATATGCATTCCATACTATAAATATTGCATAGCATGCATCATTCTGCATTTAGAGTAGTTTGTGTATATTTCAGGTTAATTGCATCTTTTTATGGACAGGAGGGAAGGAGATTTAATTTAGGGCCTCAGATTGACAATCCGACCGTACAGATTTGATCAAGACGACGATCGGAATCCAACGCCTCCAAAATTGTCTAGATCAGAATCCTATAGCATCGTATGCAATCCGAAGAGGATCAATGGTCAGGGGGTATTGCAACATCCTTACTAGCTTCAGATGAAAAACCCGACCTATGGATGGATCCCGAGAGATGATCGCAGTCAACCAATGTAAAGATCATCTTGATCTGAGCAACGTGGCATCATCTGCAAGTGAAAGAAGATGGATGGCCCAGATGCCGCCATGTGGCACCTTCTTAGCCACCCAACATCGGCTAGTAACAACCGTAGGTGCCACTTATCATCTGCGACCTCGCACCACTTTTGTTGGATCAAGATCCAATGGCTGGGATGCCTCTACACCCTCAGCACTCAATTCCTCCTCGAGAAACAACCATAAGGGTGGTGCATTGGTCTTGAAGCGCACTCCCAAAGGAGTGGTGTGGGTTCAAATCCTGTAAGCCCCCCAAATTCTCAATTGGATGTAGCTGCACGCAAGGGCACATGACACGTGCACATGAGAGCTGTGCACTTGTAGCACGCAACAGCGCACGAAGCTCAACGCCAATGAACACACGAGGCATGGGCGTGAGATGCGCATAGCGGCAACAGTGCCAGCGAGGCACGTGTGTGGGTGCCAGTGGGGATGTGCGTGGATCTTTAGCGACATTTAGCGGTGGATCTTCAGCGATGGCTTTGATGTCGCTACAGCCCATGGATGGAATTCTTCCTCTCATCCTCCACTATAAAAGGACCCATACCCCTCCCTCCATCTTCATCTCTTCCTTTCTGTCCCTCACCACCTCCAAGGCTTTAGAGAGGGCTTGTCCCAAGCCTGCGATGCTCCTCTAGAGTAGAAAACGAACATTTGATCCCTTCCTCTCGACTCTCACCCCTTCCAAAGCTCAACAAGCTTGTCCCAAACCCGGGATGCTCCATTAGAGTCTTAAATAAAATTCTTGCACCTTCTCTCCCCCATTCGTGCAGTGCCTTGCTCAACCGCAAGATGTGTTAGAGATTATAGCTATCGTTGTAGTGCGAATCACAATGAAACAAATAATATTTATAAAATTTTAGTGAGTACCGAGTCGTTCATAAGGAGGCAAAACATTATTTTTATGCGAAAGCTTTTTAGAAAGTCATTCTAGATAAATATTTATATATTTATATACGTATATATAGACATTAGATATCCAAAAAATTAGAATTTTGTTGATATTTGAAAATAGTTTTTAAACTAGAAATCACTATGCTAAAGAGTAGATAGAGAAATAGAGAGAGAGATAGAGAGAGATAGCAGATGATGACGACGTCGCTTGTGAGATTCTTGTGTGAAGTACAGAGCACTTCAGATTCAGAGTGCCAGGAAAAATGCCAGAGAAGAGTTGCAGAGAGGGAGAGAGGCTAGAGTTGTATCTAGTGGGAGTTGCCCCTTAACTGGAGGGCCCTAAGGCACATTTTATAGCTTTAATGAGGGGCAAAGTGGACATTTTAGCCCTCCAACTCGTGCAACAACTCAGGTTTGATCAGATCCGTCGATCGGGAGATCAACTGCTCTGATTGCACCTCAATCCAACATCTAATGCACCTTATACGCGTGGATGCATTTTGGTGGCACCACGTGGCAGCTTTGGAGCCGCCCTATTGCGATTTGCTGCTCGCTCGCTTCTCCTCGCACACCCAAATTCAAAACACACGTGCTTTGATTTCAGCTGTTCGATCTCACAATTGGACGGCTTAAATCGTGTGCACCACCACCTTGAGATTAACATGTGTAGCCACGCATTTGTGGCGTTGTCAGACCGCATGTACGCATCGAAGGCCCCTCGTTGTGCCATGCGTTCACCTTCATTCCTTCGATTATCATTTGACGGTTCAATTCCTTCGATCGCCACCGCCTTCCCAAATTCGTGTGCAGCGTGGCTCGATCCAGCGTTGCCCATTCATGGACCAGTACGCTAACCAACATGCTGTAAGCATGGATGGTTGCGTTTCCATTTCCGTGTGCGATCTCCATCAGCCGTTGGATCTTCATCCAATGGTTGAGATGGATCCCCACTGATGAGGGTGTGGCGTAGGCGTCGACGTGGCATGCTTGTGGCCGTTGAGTGACGATCCAATGGCCCACAATGCATGAGAAGAGTGCTTCAGAGATTGGAGCACGACGAGGGTCAACTATGATGGTGCCACGTGGTGCCATCATGGTCATCCATCTTCCTTTCTTTGTGGATCATGCTGTAGGTCTCCAATTGAGATGATTTTTGCATTGTTGGACTGCGATCATTAATCCAGATCCATCCGTGCTGTTGGATTTTACATCTAGGGCTTAGATTTCTATCATCTTGCTCCTTGACCTCCGTTCTTCTATGGGCTGCATGTGATCCTACAGATGTCTGATCAAGATAATTTCGGAAGCGTTGGACTTCCGTCGCCATCCTGATCAGATCTGTACAGTCTGCTCTATCATTTTTGACCTTGGATCATCTACAATCAATATCATCTCTCTTTTAGAGCATAAAATGGTAATATTATCTCGAAGGCTACTAAGCTAACTGTTCTGCAAATTATGATGCTTATGTATGCATTATTCCTAAGTTTTGCTAGAATCTAACTTAATTTTGGTAGATTAGGTCATATGATTACTGTGTAACCACAACCCCATGCCTAAATCTTGTTAGTCCCTAGCAAATGCAAGACTAAATGCAAAGCGGTCCTCAATGACTGAATTCTATCAAGAGTTCGATTAGTGATTTATTTCTTTTATTTTCATTCAAAACTTTAGAAATACAAACAGTCGTGAAAGTGTATTATTGTAGCCAATGCAATAGATCCAAGTGAAAAGCCAATGCATATCCAAAGCTCATACTTGACCCTCAATAAAATTTCTATTAGGATAGGCAAACTTCTTCCCTCAGGGTGATAAAATAATTTGTAAATTTAGCCACAGCATTTTGGCTTAGGTAGAAGATATTTTGAGTCAAGTGGATTTATGTTTGGTGGCTCACACTCATCTGGTGCTATACATAGACTAGTACTACAGAACCTAGATTTCTAGACTTATTAAATAAATCAACTCAAAGAGAGGTGGAGAAACTGTGCTCTCTTTAGTTCCTTTGTACTCATTCTATCTCTTCTTTTTTTTTCCCTTTTTCTTTTTTTTTCTCTTTTTCTATGTTTTTTCTTTTTGAGCTCACGGTCTTACCAGATTTGTCAGTATATTTGGTGGCCTCTCATGGCATTAATACTTTGATTAAGTTTTGATAACCTTATGACTAAGTTAGAATTCCTCAGCTCATATTTAGGGGTTCAGAAATACAGAAAAAGTGGGTCAAGGCTGTATTTGGTGGATTGTGAAGGGAATGGATGTTAGGGAGCCTCAATGTGCTTGACACAATGCAATTAACACACTTTTTTTCTTTTCCCCTTTTTTTTCTATATATATATTTTTTTTTTTTTTGCTTTTCTTTTTTTTTCTCATCTTTCTTTTTATATATTTATTTCCACCAACACAACGTACTGTAGCAACCGTGCACATTTTTATTCACGAGGCGTTATTCAGGATTGGGGTGTTCAAGAGGATATCGGATGGCTTATTTGGTGGGAGTGCCTACTCTTGGCACCGAGAGAGAAATGGATGGGACAACGTATTTCTGACTTTGATATTAATACCCTCCTTTAGCCGAGGATTCCATAATGACGGTTGTAACCATCTACCTTAGTCCTAGCTTTATCAGAGCCTACTCTCTGTGTATTGCCTTATTTAGTGGCTCTAAAAAATTCACATAAAGAATTTGTACACAGCAATGGGGAGTGAAAACTATGTCTAACTCCGAGTATCATTATCCAATTACCCAGAAACTAAGATTCCTTATACTAGCCTTAGAGCACCCATAGACTTTCTATTCTCACCTCACACTTGTTTAGTGGATCTACTAGAAGATGGTTTGCTTGACCCCCTGATTACTGTCCAAGGGTTCAGGAGAAGAAGCATTGCTTCTTCTCGACAAACTAAAGATGTCTTTCAGAGGATCCATTGTAAATTCTACATGTAAGTGTGAAATTATATTGGATTCTAAGTTTAGGAATCAACTTAAGAATAAATCCCTAATAAAACCTTCTTGATAAAAATTCTTTATGCATGAATGCAAAGGCATTGTTTCGATCTTTTATGCATGACCCTAAAATAATTAAATGTTGAATTCTAATCTAATCTACTAATCTAAACTATCTAATTAAACTAATCTACCCTAAGAAAACTATAGATCCTAGACTAAGAGGAAGAAGGGGACCTAAGGTACTACAATTGGTCACTGCAGTGACGAACGGAGGGAGGATGACTCCAGCGATCGAAAGCTCAAGTGAGGGAGCTCAGTGTTTCCCTCAGGAGCTAAGGGATCCCTAGTAGCAAGGATGAAGTTGGAAGATATTGCTACCTCTGCCGCAGGCGGCGATGAAGGGGAAGGAGTACTGGAGTGGAATGAAGTGATCAACTTAGTGGGGGAGGGAGTCGATGAGCTTGCACAGGGGTCTGGGATTGAGTATTTATAGGCTAGAGAGGCTATGGTGATTGGCAATCAAAGGTGTATGGCATTAGCCATCAACGGTTCAGATGAGACCAAAGAGTGCAGGAAGTAGATTATGATGAAAATGGTCCATTGGATAAGATCTAGGGAGAGGTGTGAATCGAGGTGCACTGGTGCCAGTCGGTTGGAGTTAGATCCATTGTTGGATTAAGATGGAATGAAATGGACAGTGGCTATGCTTCATGTTCATCGTGAACAATACATGAGGTGAGCATGTTGCAAGTCTAAAGGGGTAAATTACAGGTGAACCCAATAGGAGAAATGGTAAAAATAACTTTGAAACCCATAAGTGATAGATTTTATAACAAAAAGGTCCCTAAAGGCTTACAAAGAAGTCCTTACAATTTGCAAGAAGGTCCTTGACCACTTTTGGATGAATAAAATGTAAATGCTTGATATATATGTAAAGCACTTAAATGTAAATCACTAAATATAAGGTCCTAATGTGGTCAAAATGCAATATAACTTTTTATGGCATATTAATTGAACATATTAGAACATAATTCTACCATTGATTTGTTCATTCAAGCTTAAATTGTGTTCAATTGATATTTAATACATCCATTTATATAATTAATAGAGAATCTCTCAAATGTGACCTAATATTGCATTTTTAACACCAATTTGATGTTTTAGGTCATTTTCTATTATTCCCACACTTAACCCATCTCTTGTGTTAATTGATAGTATTTTAATCTCGTTTCTAACTTTAGCATTTTAGTTATGATGAGCTACACCTCAGCATTCCCCCATGTTTAGGTTTTACTAGTCCCTTAGCAAACAACTCATTAAAGTGCAAGGCATTCAGCATCAGCTAGGTAAGTGTGAAGAGATTTCTATTTACTTATTTCAAATGTTAGGTGTTTAGAGATGATCTTTAAGCTGGATTTTTCTGAAACAAGCTGACTACGTTTATCAAGTGGACATTGTGAGAACGAACTGCCTAGAAAGACTACTAGTACTCAAGTCTTACATGATATAGACCATCTCTTGACTAAAAAGGACTATTGATATTTAAACTTTAAGTGTGATTTTGAGGACTTAGAGTGTTTTACCAAGCTCAAGAGCTAAGTTATGGTTGTGAACTCTAAGACTCAAATCCATGGTTTTACTTCCTTTTAAGCCCAAGTTGGTCTCAGCTTCAGCTCATGTTTTCAGATTGACTCTCAAAATAACTGAAGACTCAAACCCAACACTTATTACACTTGTGGCTCAAAGAATATTTGGTGGAAATACAAGGTATTTGTAATGCACCCTAAAATAACCTTTTTGGTGGAAATACAAATATATACAACTAGAATTGGAGAACATACTGACTTATTCCAGAGAATGTTATTTTCTTTTCTTTCTATTTTTTCTACTTTTTCTTATTTTTTGATTTGTTTTCAAAATTTTTCTTCTTTTTCTAAAAGCAAATGTCAATATGTCTCCTTCAACTTTATTTTGTGGGTGAGTACTTTGGTGGAAAGAGCATCTCCTAGACACATGACTAAAGACTGAGATAAAGAGTTTATCTTCACGCACAGGTAAGGATTGCACCTTCCATAATGAGCACTAGGGTTGAGATTTAAGTTCATCTAATCTTTCCTAAATCCCTGTATTGTAAAGCAAAGTTAGACTCTTGAATAGAGACAAACAAATTAATGCTATACTAGTGACTCAAGTACAAGAATGTATCTTAGCTTAGGAGAGATCTTAGTTCTATCTTGTCAAAGATCAAGTGTATTAAGCCCAAGCGAATCAAGCTTATGTGGCCAAGAAAGTCTAACCTGCAAAGGTTGAATGTCCATAAACACTTATTGTATTTTTTATTTAACTTTAAGATCATAACTAAACACTTATAAGAATTTTGATTCTTGTTTGTCCCTTTTAGAATATTTTGGAGCTTCTTCCTTTGAAGTGAATATGAAAAGATCCTTTATTGTATTATTGGAATTTTAGTTTTTTTTTAATTTTTTATGTTTTTATTTTGTAATTTCTTTCAAATTCGTCAAAAGTTTTCAATATTTTTGGATTTTTCAATAATATATTTATATACACTAAAGGGTGCATCTATAATTGCATTCCAGTAAATGATTTCACCATTTACATTCCCCATACTTAAATGATGCAATGTACTCATTGAATGATTAGGGTGGATGCAAATGCATGCTTTGCTTTTCACTAACTTTGCCTAAGTTAATGGAAGGAAGATGGAATGAGGAGATAAAATCTCTATGCGGATGATTTCAAGTCTAATAAGAATCAGAGTGGAAAGTCGGAATAGCTAGTGAAATGCAGGACAAATGTGACTATGCATGCTGACTAAGAATGCAAGGATAGACACCTAAGGAAGAAAGGAAAACAAAGAAAGATAAAACAACCATATACAACATGAGTTAACTCCCAAGAAGTGCTAATTGTTATGCCTTCAGCTAGGCGTAAACCCAGAATCAGAAGTGAGTTCAATATGTAGGAGCAAAAAGGTAGAATTGACAAGTCTAAGATCATGAGGTTCAATAAAGGGTTTCAATCTCTGTCCATTCATAGTGAAAGGTTCAAATTTTCCAATCTCAGTAATCTCAACAGGTCCATTATCAAATACTTGCTTGATGATAAAAGGCCCAGTCCATTTAGGTTTGAGTTTCCCTGAGAAAAGTTTAAATCTAAAATTAAATAGGACTTTCTGACCAGGGTGAAAGGTTTTCTTATGGATGTGACGGTCATGGAAGGCCATCAGTTTATCCTCATAAATTCTCAAGCTTGCATAAGATTCGTTCCTTAACTCATCTAGCTTAGAAATTTACAATCTTCTATGATCACCAACCTTGTCTAAGTCCAATTACACTTTCTGATTGACCAATAGGCTTTATGCTCAAACTCTATGAGAAGATGACAGGGTTTCCCATACATTAGTTTAAAAGGAAACATGCCTAATGGGGTTTTGTGAGCTTCCTATATGCCCACAAAGCCTTAAAAAGGTGGAAAGACAAATTTTTCCTATCATGTCTAATAGTAGTTTGCAAAATTTTTTTGATCTCCTGATTGGACACTTCAGCAAGTCCATTGGTTTGTGGGTGATAAAGTGTTGCTATTCTATGTGTCACCCCATACTTTTGAAGCAGGGATTAAAAATGTGTGTTCCTAAAATGAGACCCTCCATCACTTATGATGGCTCTAGGTACCCGCAAAAGAGAAAAGATATAATCCTGCACAAATTGTGTCATAACTTTGTGATCATTTGTTCTCGTGGAGAAGGCTTCAATCCACTTTGACACATAATCTATAGCTAGGAACATGTACTCGAAGCCATGAGAATTCGGAAAAGGTCCCATGAAGTCTATGCCCCATATGTCAAAGATCTCGCACACTAGAATCGGGTTGAAGCACATCATATCTCGGCGGCCAATAATATCGAGAGACTGACAGCATGAACATGCCCTACTATAATCATGTGCACCCTTGAAGATCATGGGCCAATAAAAATTGCTCTGTGAAATCTTGGTAGAGGTCATTTTACCAAAGAAGTGACCACCACATGCCTAGTCATGGCAGAACAATAGAATGATATCTATCTTCTCATCAGGGACACACATCCTAAGAATCTGGTCTTTACAGTGCTTGAATAACCAAGGTTCTTCCCAGTAATAGTGCTTGGCTTTGCATCTAAGTCTGTCTTTTTGATGTCAAGTCCAATTAGAGGGGACTACTCCAGAACCTAGGTAGTTGACTATGTTAGCATACCAGTGAAGATCAAAATGAATGACCAGCACTTGCTTGTCAGGGAAGTGGTCTACTATGGGTAGTGAAGGAGAAATTGCTTCAGAAGGAAGGTCGGATAAGTGGTCAACTACCACATTTTGCTTCCCAGCCTTGCCATGAATCTCTAAATCAAATTCCTACAAAAGTAGAATCCATCTAATCTGATGAGATTTCTCAACCTTCTTAGCGAGGTGTCAAACTACAATGTGATCAGTGTAGACTATAATGTGGGAACCTAAAAGATAAGGTCTGAATTTTTCCAGTGCAAATACTACTGCTAGCAATTCCTTCTCAATGACTGTAATTTCCCTATGTTTTATCTAAGATCTTGCTAGCATAGTAAATGACTGCAAGCTTCCCATCCAGTTTTTGCACAAGGACAACCCCTACAGCATGATCAGAGGCTTCACACATGATCTTAAAAGGGTGAGACCAATCCAAGGTTTGTAGTATTGGTGCCTTGGTGACCAGATCACAAAGTGTTGTATAGGCATGGACACAATCTTTAGAGATCTGGAAGTCTACATCCTTAGAGAGGAGATTGGTAAGAGGTCAGGCTATTGATGCGGTTAATATGCGTTTTGTTAAATAAGCGAAATAGTGTCACTGTACACATAAATCTGCAATCAACTCTTAAAATTTCTAATACCTAGATAGTGGAGTATATAGGGTTGTCCAAGGAGGCCAAATTGTTAACACAAGAATTGATTCTCTCTCTTGCCTCTCAAATCAACACTTCTCTTTTTGTGATTTTGATTTATATTGTTTTTAGGGTTTTTAGAAACAATCGGGTATTTTTATGCGAAGATGAACTAAAGATTAACCTATCACTAAACCTAAGTGACAAGAAGTCGTCTCTTCTAAGCTCACCCTAGGCAAGTGCACCTAGGGTAATTAGAAGAGTGTGCTCTACTAATGATCGCATGGCTTCCACTCAACTCAGTAATTAAGTTTATTTACTTAATTAAGAGTAGAAAAAGTCACTTAGGTTAACTCAAAATTGTGTCGGTTGTGTAGTATAGGGTCGAATTAACCTAACATTTTAGAAATTTTTACTGGTTGAGTCCTGGTCGTTCATTGGGAGGTATAATTTTTTCTAAATTCACCAATTATCTTTAATTTCTTTATAAGTTTAGGAGATATAACTAAGTTGATTTTAAGAACATGAATTTTGCCAAAATATTAATTAAAATGAAGTGATATGCAAAATCCCATAAGAGAACATATTTACTCAAAATGATGTACTTTATTAACAAGTAAACATGTTAGTTTTCCAATTTTATTTCAAAGAAATTAAGGCAATAAAAGTTGTTCTATTAAAACATGCCTTTTTACAATTAAAACAAATTCAAAAAGAAATTAAAGAAATAAAACTCATTTCTTCAACCTCTCTCTTCTTCTTCCTTTCTCTTTTATTTATTTACCCTTTATTATTTACTCTCTCGACCTCTTTTCTTTTTCTTCTGTTCTGTTCCTGCCTCTTCTTCTCTTCCCGTAGTACCTGTTCTTCTTTAACACTCCTTAGCGCCTATTCTCCTCCTTTCTTTCCTTAGCCATCAGACTTAACCTTAACCTTCAGCAATTAGACATTAGCTCCTCTGTCCTTTGGACCATCAGTTGAACCGGCAGGTTTGTTTCTTTTTTAACCAAAAATTATTTTATTTGCGGTAAGGCCCTTTCGAGGATACACAGCACCCTGAAATCAGGGTGGGACCAGACCCTACTCGATCCTCGCCTGATTTCAATTTGGTTGGATTTTGGTTTATTTCATTTAAGCCATAGTTTCAAGCCAATCCAGCTCAACCCGGCCTCCTAGGCTTCGCCCTCCCAGGGCACAGTTGCTCACTCCCACTCAGGCGCACACTCGCAGGCACACAAGCCCGCACACACACATATGCTCAATAGGTTCAGAATGATCAGATCAGTAACCGGTGCGCCGAGCGCTAACGACTGAAGGACCGGGGTAACAAATCACTTTTGTTCCCATGCGCGCGCTTAGAAACTGACAATGTGGGACTATGTTCCCCCTTTCCAGACCCAACTTCAACCGATCATAACTCCCAGCTCAGAGCTTCGTTTCAAGTGATTTAAAGTTTGCTAGAAAGCTCTAAGGTTACTCTATAGGATTGCAGGGTCAATTTAAGGTTTAGAGGATGTTTTCCTCTTTAATTTGAAGAGTGAAATAAGGGGTTCCTACGGGTTATTATTGCCTGGAGAGTGAAAATTAACTTCACAGAGTCCTCAGATGGACTTATCTCTCTTAACTAAAGGTCTGAACAGTTACTACAGGTTATTCCACATCTGTTAGAGTGAGTCTTAAGCTCTCAAGACCTTCAGGAATAGCATGAAAGCTCTACACTTCTTTGAAAGCTTCAGAGAAAGCAATTTCTAACTCTGATATGTGCAACAGACACTTAAGGGCATTGCTAAATGATTTAAACAAGTTCTAAGGGTTGTAACAGACTAATCTGGGTAGGATTTGAAATCAAAACTCAACAAAATGGCACTGCCATTAGTTTGGGTTCAAAAATAACCCAAATTGCCAGAGTTTGAATTTTCACCAAAATACAGGTCTGAGCTCACTTTATTCTCTCTTAAATCATTCAACAAGATTTCAGAATCCATTTAATCTCATCAATTCCTCTGATTGAGCTCAGAACTCCATAATCAGACTTAGTTTGACAATGAAGGCATAAAAATTTGACTTTCTGTTTAGTGCCTTAACCCAAGAAATCAAAGCCTTGAATAAGATCTTCTCAACCTCAGAAGCTCATTCAGATTCTCAGATAGGCGCTCTGACCAAGATTTCTAGGGTTTCAGGCTTGCCGCCTGAGCTTCAAAATGACTTTGTTCGTCAGAGGAATCTAAGAGTTGTGATAGTGATTGGAAGACATGAATAGCTTCAATGCACTACACTGAAGCTTCTAGGTTCCTTAAATGCTTCTTAAACCTAGACTTCTCCAACTCCGCCGAAGTTTGAGAAGATGACACTGAAATTCTAAAATTACATCTAATCTAACTACCTAAACTAACTAACTAATTAAGCTAACCTACTCCTACTCCTAATCTACTGTTACCTAGACGAAGGGGTCAATAGGGTTCCACCAAAGGTTCATAGCGGACGATGAAATCAGAGGGTGGAAGAAAGATCTCCGGTGGGTGGATGTGAGGTTGAAGCAGAGGATTCCTTTGGTCGACGCCTGTGTCAGAGACGCGACAGACCATGGCGGATCTCCTCAGGTGATCAAGATGGATGGAGGAAGTCGGAAAGTGAGATGGAAAGTCGCCGGAGTTTTGGACGAATAGCCTATCGAAGTCAGCTACAGTGTTAGAAGAGGGAAGGGAGCCAACTTGAGTAAAATCAGAGGGGTAAGGGGGTATTTATAGTAGTTGGCAGCGAAGAAAGTGGCGAGGTCTGGTCGAAGAAGGAGCTTGAGGAGCTTAACCTCCGACGTCATCTCCGATGACGGTGAGGTTATCTCCCACTGGAAATTAGGATTTCTTGTTAATCCAGACCGGTAGATCAAGAGGAGGTGGTGAGCGCAAGCTGCAAGAGCTTGGATAAAGAAGAGTGATGTCGGCAGGGTGGTAATCGTGCGATGGCATGACTCTCCATCACCAGCCGTTCATTCGGCTGAAGAAGAAGGAAATAGACTTAAATGTAATAAAACTTAAGGACCTGTGTGAGAAATAAGGATCCGATTGTAATAAATTTTAAGGACCAAAATGTAAACTTAATTTTTGAAGGTTTATTTTAACTTAGATCTTTTTCAACTTTTTATATATGTTAGTAAATAAGGTAAATATTATGTTTTCCCCTTGAATTTACATTTTTGACCTTTTTAGGTTAATTTATTAGATTAGTAAAATCACTTAAGTTATTATATACTTATGTATACATTAAGTTTAAGTTACTTAACTATTAATTAAGGGAATGATTAATAGAATTTCGAGTCCAATTATTATCTAGATTATTAATAATGTTAATTGAATGATAAAATGTCATTTTAAACTTATTTTAAGGTCCTTTACTAAATCTCCCTTATTCTATAATTAACCCTTATAAATTCATAATCTTAGCTAATTAACTAGGAAGACTAGTTAATTAGGGGAAATTAGAGATCATGATGAGTGTCTCATCAACTAATTAACTACAAGCATGAAGTACACACTAACTAGAAAACTTGAATTAGAAGGCAAAGTGAAATTTGTATTGCTAGTAAATGGAGTACATGTAGAGGAATTCTTCGTAACAAAAAAATGAGAAACTAAACTAACTAATACAAAGATAAAATAAAGATGAAGAGAGGGATCCTTCGGTAGAAGTTCTGGATGACTCTTGCTCCAAGTGTGGTTGCCCCACACTTGAAAAGAGTTCTCCTTGGCTTCTTCTTCCAGTTTTCCTCCTCCAAGCTTTCTTCATAAGGTGGGTGTCAACCACCTTGCTCCTCCTCTTGCCTGGCGGTCCCTGATGAGTCCATTTTAATGGACTAATATTACATCTAAGTAACTTTAATCTTACCTGTTAGGTTTGTTAATAACTACATTAAGTTATAGAATGTTTGCATGCATCATGATTTAAGTTTACATTTATTTTATAGCATTCTATAACTTAATATGTAATGATTTTATGTTTTTATGTCCAAGAATGATATTTAGAAAGAACAAGGAGGGGAGAATAAATTTCCCCAACAAACAGCCGGTTCAATCCATCCCTCATCCTCCGGCCAGCCGCAACTCTTCCCTCAATAGCCACCGGCCAAAAATAGGAAAGGGATTTGAAAATCCCTTAACTCACGCACATAGGGAGAGGAGATAAAGAGGTTGGGAAAAGTTGGATGAAGGCCATCTTCTTCCTTCCCCTGGCGGGGAATTATCTCCACCTTCTCCACCATGGAGAGCGCTGACCCTGTGAACCAAGCGTGCACTGAAGTCACCTTCCACCGCTATCATGTTGCTGCACAGCAAGCGCTACATCGACCTGCACCAAGCACCCTTCTAGCCTGCAGCCGCCCCACCCACGCCAGCACCAGTGCCATTGCGCCCCGCAAGCGCAGTCCTCTCACTGCAGGTGCACCCGTAGGCCGCACACCCTCTTGTGCGCATGCAACACCTTCCACTGCCTTCACTACACTGCCTCAGCGTCTTCACCTGCCATTGTGCACCCTGCAGGCGTGCACCCACGCTAGCCCGCACCAAGCGCTCTCTCCAGCGTTCGCACCCGCACAGCACCATCACTGCAGCCCCTGCAAGTGCACGCACCGCCTTCACCGTGTGTGCCCAAGACTGCCCGCAGGTAGCACACCCATAGGCAGTAGCACGCCCCCCGGCAGCAAGCACCCTCACGCGCCCTTGTGCGCGTGCCCATCACGTAGCAGCCTTCACCACGTATAGCACAGCCACGCCCTTATGTGGCCAGCAGCCGCACGCGTGCCTCTTCCACTTCATCTTCTTCGTCCTCCTCGTTCTTCCACTACTCAACAAAGAAGAACCCATCATCGGCGAGATATCCTCAGACGCAGCCGGCCCCTCCGTCCGTCGTTCGATGTGCTGTTGAATCCAACAGACTCACTGCACCCTCACAAGCTCAGCCACCCCGTCTGAAGGTCGGAAGTCGCCCTCCATGAAGCGTCACCAGTCGTCAACGTCGCCGGCGTTCATCTCCGCCGGTCGGCCACCACCGACCTCCTCACGATGTGTCGTTGCCACCATCGTGAAGCACTTGTCGAGATGCATCTCTACGTGTGACCTTGCCATCAGCCGTCGACCCATGCTTGCGCACGGAAGAGAGAGGCAAAAACCTCTGTTTTTCATTCAATTAGTAACTACGGAAAATGCCACTGTGAAACTTCCTATTCATTTATTTACCAAAGTAATATATTAAGGTGAATTTGCATGCATATCTCTTTATTCTTTATAAATTGCTTCTGATTGAGTATTTCATGAATTAGATAATAGCATGCCACATTGATTATCATAAATAAGGAATGTTTTACGGGAAATTAGTAGATACCTTGATTATCATTACCAAGATCATTAGAATGTTATATTGCGATAAGTTTGCATATAAACCACTTCAGTTTTAATTAATTGCTTAGAATGAGAATTCATGAGGGTAACAAGTTGCACTAAGGAATATGCGTACCCACTGAGATTCCCTAATAAACAAGACACTATTTACTAGTTTAAATAGGCTAATTTCTCCCTGTGGAGATGACTTAACTATTCACGGTTAGATTATGAAAACTAAAATGTTTTGAAAAGCGATTTTCTACCATGCGATTAAATACAATGACACATCATTTTATGTTAAAGTTTTCAACGAAAATGAAGATCACTCTTTCAAATGGTGCCATTGCTAGGGAGGAAAAATGCCTATTAATTTCTTTCAGGAATTTTATATTATTTTTATGCTATTTTGAAAGCTTTTCTGAATTACTAATTGTGGATTTTCTTCTATGCAAAAACATGCGACGAACGTGACGGGCATGCACGGCGGAGACGATCTTTTTGGTGGACCTTTACACCACCTGGAGGCCAGCAACAGGAGCACGTGGGCCTTGATCCCACGCACAGGCTTACAGAGAAGCCTATTTGTGATTTAGTCAGTAGATCTTAGTTAGATTTAGTTTAGATAGAAATTAAAATTTAATTTCTGTCTTTTGGACCCTTGTCGAGTATTTTTGGGAACGTGTTCCCAGTGCCTCTTTATTCCTTATCACTCTTGTATGCGGGAGCATATTTTCGGGAGCGTGTTCCCATTTATTTAGATTATAGGATTATTTGCATTGTTTGAATAACATTTCGGTTAGTTAGCTAGATTAGGTATGTTTGTTTATTGTTATTATTAAAAAAAAAAAATCAACCTACCTGCTAGTAGCTACATATCTATAGGATGACCATCTAGGACTGAATGAGCAGCATCTAGTATATTTTTACTGCATTGCATACATTGCACAAAGAAAGCTGGAGTAAGGTATGTCTTCTCTTGAGCATCGATTACCTGTCATGCATATGCATTGAACCTAAATCTAAGACCACTAAAGTGCTTGAATCAAATTAATTCAGTGGTCACTTTAAAATATGTGACTGAAAATTGTGTGCAAAAGGATCCAATTTGCGAAACTTCAAAAATCAAAACAAGATCCTATGTTTGCACACTTGAGACACTGTGCACCTCACACATAAGGTCACTAGATAAATTTCTACCTCTCCTCTTTTTCATCACAAGGGAAGTTACTCGAAAATCAACAAGCCTATCCACCAAGTTACTTCGGTTCCTCGTGTGTGGGCTCGATTCGAGACTTCCATCCCTTGCAAGTAGGTTATAGGCACTAGCGAAGGTTGGCCTAGGAAGCGTAATCTTTTGCAAAACTTGTTTGGCCACCAACTGAACATATAATTCTAAGACCTACAATCTACTAAAAATAGATCCCATTGAATTTGAGTTTGCTTTGACAGTAGAACTCTCTTGGAAGTTTCCGCTTGTATTCTAAATTCTTCTAAATCCTAAGAGAGTTAAAATTGTTTTGCTTAAAGAAATGGATCACCCTTACTCCTATTAGTTAGATTACCAGAGTCAATACTTCCCATCTTTTAATCAGGATCCCATGCCCCGAGCGTATCCATCCTTTGATGGGTACATTGATAATTCATGGGATCATTCTTATTCTTATCTTGAGAGTACTAGCTTGATAACTTCCACTTTTGAGAAGAGCCTAGGAGTGGGATTTTCCAACCCTGAAATCCCTACTTCCATGCAAACACCCAACCCTCCCACCCTTCATGATTTTCTGTATAGAGGTTGGATTGATACCCCTAGGCAACTAGAGCCTGAAATTGACTATCCTCCCCAACCTGATAATAGTAGCCTCTCCTCTTTTATGATAAAAATGCAAAAACAACAAAAGGAAATGATGGAATCAATGGGAGAGATGTTGAGGAATAGTCAACAATTAAATGAAGAAATAAGACAACTTAGCTACACGCTTTCCAGTAATTCTGATCCCTACCCATACGACCCTAATCATGAAAATAATTCGGAGGAACCCAATGATAATAGGGATCTAATTTTATGTAGCTATCACTTAGACTCTCCCAATGAGACACGGCCACTAGAGGAGAACGATCATAGTGATTATCCACCTGAGCTATATTGGAGTCAAAAGCAAGAGAAGATGGTACCTCTTAAGGACCTTAACCCCAAGGACAGTATTCTCTTTACCCCTACCAAACTAGGTTAAGGTTCCCCTATTGATTATTTAGTGGAATCTCATTCTAGCCTTAGTGAGCCTACTCCTGACCCTCCACTTAGGGAATCAACACCTATCATTCAGTATCCTGAGGATTTAAATGCACCCAATGAAGGTGACCCTAATGGAATGGAGGATGAATTAGATCAATTTTGGTCTCAGGGATATGAAGAGTCTAATTCAGAAAATGAGGATGCCCCAATAAAGGAACTTGGACTGAAAATCTGGAGTGAATCACAAGGAAATTATTTATTATTTGGGGATTTACCTCCAGAGGATAGAAATAATATGATAAAATCCAGATTTCTCCCTTCTTTTGAGAGTCATCCTCCATCAAAATAGGAGTTGCTATTAGAGGAGGAAAAGAAAAATAGCTAGAAGTCTATGGGAGACTCTTGGGGATAAAACATGTCAATTGAAGATTTATACCGCGAGAAGAATAACAAATTCAGTGATATAGGCTTGCTCCAAAACATTAAGGCTGATCCTCCTTTAGGAATAATTAAGGATACTGATCCAGCTCCTAATGAATCACATATACACCTCGACAAAAATTTGAGTGAACCAAACGAATCTGGGGATGAGCTGAATAATAATGATTCTGACATTTTGACCCTGCCATCAAAGAGTTGTAATTTGGAGTCTACCCTTGATTCAAATATGACTCCGATCATTAATGCTAGGTAGGGTAACCTTTACAACTGTTAGGGAGTATACACAATCTGAATCATTGTTGGAATTAGACCTAACACTGACTAAGCCCTCATTGGACTTAACCATTACCTTCCAACACTACAAACAACCTTTATACTCCCTAATCGATCCTTGGCTCAGATCTCTACTCATGTACATTATTTTTAGAGAACATATCAGGCCAGTACATCTTCGGGTAGAATGGCGAGTGTGGATTGATGCTTGTACTTTTACACTCGCCATTCAAGGGTTTGAACTAATAATGTGTATATCTTTTAAAACCCGTCCTGCTCTGGAGGATCCTTGTTATCCTCCACTTTTCCATTTCGAGAGGTCCCTTTTCAGATTCCGTTTATTATTTCCTAGACCTCCCAAGGTAGCCAACGAGGTTCTTCGCTTTCATATCTTCTGGTGAGCATTTGGTATTATGTTGCATCATCAGCTCGCTAACATCCGCGGCTACCTATTTTCTAGGCCCGCACTGTTATGCATATTTTTAGGGCCTAACCTTGTCTATTTGGAACTAGACTTATAGGTTCCTTCTAAGTCTGGCTGTTGATAGAAAATGCAGCGCTTGTTGGGAGGCAACCCAACGGTCTGAATTACACCGTCATCAGGTGATTTCTTTCCTTTCTCCTCCTGTTTTAATTTTACAATGGGGACATTGTAGGATTTAGGCGTGGGGGGGTGCATTTTGCATTGTACGAAGTATTCATGCATTTAGGTTAGCATATATAAAAAAAAAATCTCTTTTCTTGAGCTGAATAGGTTAGTCCCTAGCAGAATACCTTTGTCATTGGAGTTTTTCTTCCTGAATTATTTCTTAAGTTTAGAATCCAGTACATTTATTTTACGTGCATGTAGACTTACTAATGAATCCTTGAGGAAAACCAATAAGCATTTGTAGTCTACTGAACTGACAGTTCATAAGGAGTCAGGCATACTATCTTCTAGTAGATCCACCTCATATTTGTGAGAAGAAAGTAGAGAGATTACTGATGTGCTAAGTCTAGTGCAAGGACTCTTAAGTTTTGGATAATTGATTATGATAGTTCAAAGTTAGGCATAATTTTCACTCTCTGTTCCTTTGTGCGTGCTTTGTGTGAATTCCTGAGAGTCACCAAATAAAACAGATACACAGAGATGGAGTCTTAATAAAGCTATGACTATGGTGGATGGTTATGACCATCCTTCATAGAGTCCTCGGCTAAAGGAGGGTAATAGTGTCAAAGGTCAGAAATACGCCTGTCCTATCCATTCCTTCTCGGCGCCGAGAATATGCACTTCCACCAAATAAGCCACACAATATCCTCTTGACCATCATCATCCCTAATAATGCCTCATAAATAAAAGTCTATGTCGATTTATAAAAAATAAAAAAAAAGGGGAGAAAAGAAAAGAAGAAGAAAAAGAAGAAACAGAAAAAAAAAGAAAAAAAAAGAAAATGAAAAAGAAGAAACAGTTATATTACAAAAAAAAAGTCAAAGTTTATAATGTAACATTATTTCTGAGGCAACAGAACACCTATCGCGTTCCACCAAATATGACCCATACCTACCTTTTAGTATTTCTGATCGCCCGAATACTGGTTGTGGATTCTAACTTAGTTGTAGAGTTATAGTGACTTTAATTGAAGTGTGGATGCCATATGAGGCCACCAAATAATGAGTACAATTACTAAGTCTGGCGAGATTTGTGATCTCAGAAAGAAAAGAAAGAAAAGAGTAAGCGCCCAGGAACATCAAGAGAGCACTGTTGTTTAGCCTCTCTCCGAGTTGACTTGTCTAATAGTCTAGAAATCTAAAGTTTGTAGTACTAGACTACATGTAGCACCAGATGAGTGTGTGCCACCAAATACAAATCCATTCAACTCGATATCTCCAACCTAAGCCAAACGCCGAGGTCAAATTACAGATTATTTTCTGCTTTATCCCTGAGGGAAGTAGTTGTCTATCCCGACAGCAATATTTACCAAGGGTGAAGTACGAACCCCCAATGCGAATTAGCTTTTTCACTTGGATCTGTTACTTAAGCTATTATCACTTCAAATTTGTCTGGATCTCTAAAGTTTTGAAATAAGAAAAGAAGAAATCTTCTGATTACTTCTATTATTTTTCATTTTTGCTAGGGACTAGCAAATCTTAGGCATCGGGGTATTTGATGAGTCCATTTTAATGGACTAATATTACGTCTAAGTAACTTTAATCTTACCTGTTAGGTTTGTTAATAACTACATTAAGTTATAGATGTTTGTATGCATCATTAAGTTTACATTTATTTTATAGCATTCTATAACTTAATATGTAATGATTTTATGTTTTTATGTGAAGGAATGATATTTAGAAAGAACAAGGAGGGGGAATAAATTTCCCTAACAAACAACCGGTTCAATCCATCCCTCATCCTCCGACTAGCCGCAACTCTTCCCTCAACAACCGCCGACCAAAAATAGGAAAGGGATTTGAAAATCCCTTAACTCACGCACGCAGGGAGAGGAGATAAAGAGGTTGGGAAAAGTTGGATGAAGGCCATCTTCTTCCCTCCCCTAGCGGGGAATTATCTGCACCTTCTCCACCGTAGAGAGGGCTGACCCTGTGAACCAAGCATGCACTGAAGTCACCTTCCACCGCCATCACATTGCTGCACAGCAAGCGCTACATCAGCCTCCACCAAGCACCCTTCCAGCCTACAGCCACCCAACCGGTGCCCGCACCAGCGCCAACGCACCCCGCAGGCGCAGTCCTCTCACTGCAGGTGCACCCGCACAGCACCACGTACCCATAGGCCACGCACCCTCTTGTGCGCATGCAACACCTTCCACCGCCTTCACTGCACTACCTCAGCGCCTTCACCTGCCCTTGCGCATCCTACAGGCGTGCACCCATGCCAGCCCTCACCAAGCTCTCTCTCCAGTGTTTGCACCCACACAGCACCATCACCGTAGCCCTTGCAAGCGCACTTACCGCCTTCACCATACGTGGCCAAGACCGCCTGCAGGCAGCATGCCCGTAGGTAGCAGCACGCCCACCAGCAGCAAGTGCCCTTGCATGCCCTTGTGCACGTGCCCATCGCGCAGCTACCTTCACCGCGCACAGCACAGCCACGCCCTTACGCAGCCAGTAGCCGCACGCGTGCCTCTTCCACTTCCTCTCCTTTGTCCTCCTCATTCTTCCACTACTCAACAAAGAAGAACCCATCATCGGCAGGAGATCCCTGAAGATAGCTGGCCCCTTCATTCGCCGTTCGATGCGCCGTTGACTCCAACAGACTTGCTGCACCCTCACAAGCTCGGCCACCCCGTCTAATGGTCGAAAGCTGCCCTCCACGAAGCGGCACCCGCTGTCGTCGTCGCTGACGTTCATCTTCGTCGGCCGGCCGCCACTGACCTCCTCGCGACGTGCCACTACCACCATTGTGAAGCACTCGTCGAGACGCATCTCTACGTGCGACCTCGCCATCAGCCATCGACCCACGCTTGCGCACAGAAGAGAGAGGCAAAAACATCTATTTTTCATTCAATTAGTAATTATGGAAAATGCCATTGTGAAACTTCCTATTCATTTATTTACCAAAGTAATATATTAAGGTGAATTTGCATGCATATCTCTTTATTCTTTATAAACTGCTTTTGATTGAGTATTTCATGAATTAGATAATAGCATGCCACATTGATTATCGTAAATAAGGAATGTTTTACGGGAAATTAGTAGTTACCTTGATTATCATTACCAAGATCATTAGAATATTATATTGTGATAATTTTGCATATAAACCCCTTCAGTTTTAATTAATTGCTCAGAATGAGAATTCATGAGGGTAACAAGTTGCACTAAGGGATATGCATACCCACTGAGATTCCCTAATAAACAAGACACTATTTACTAGTTTAAATAGGCTAATTCCTCCCTGTGGAGATGAACTAACTATTCGTGGTTAGATTCTGAAAATTAAAATGTTTTGAAAAGTGATTTTCTACCATGCGATTAAATACAATGACACATCATTTTATGTTAAAGTTTTCAATGAAAACGAAGATCACTCTTTCAGTCCCCTCTAGTAGAAGTTCTCCTCCTCCTTTGGAGTCCCACAAGTGATAGACAGATGGAGAAAGGGTGGTTGCCCACTAAATCTTCATCTCCTCTTCTTCTCCTTGGTCGTGGATTTAGGTAGTGTAGAGTGGAACTTAACTAACGGAAGAGATGATCATGTGGTGGTGGTTAGGAGGTTATATATAGAAGTGGAGAGGGGGATTGTTGTCATGGACATGTGGATGGCTAGGATTAGGTTTGGTGGGTAGTTAAGGGATCCTAAGGTAGAGGGTATTTGGTGCTAACCTAAGGGTTTCTAGGAGGATAGTTATGGTGGCTAAGGGGTGCCTAAAAGTGGCACCATCTATGGAAGGTTGCTTCCATTTTGGCGTCAACCTATGTAGGTTCTAGAAGGGGGTTAGGTGGAGGGCTAGGATGAGATGTGGGCTTAGGTGTAGGGTTGTGATGAGAGGGTTTTTGGAGGGAAAAAATGGCACCAAAAGAGAGGTGGTTTTTGGCACCACATATGGTGTCCTTTGGTGGAGGTGGTGGGTTGAAGGGTGGTGAAGAGTTGGTGCCAAAAATTGGTTTAGGAATAGGAGCTTAGGTGGACTAGGTTTAAGGCTATTTGGTGGAGCTTAGATAGGTGGGTTTTAGGGTTAGGTTTTGGTGCCAAGGAGGTGACTAGCTAAGTTAAGGTAGCATAAATAGCTTAGCTAGTAGGAAGTAGGGTAGAAAGGTAGAGTGAGATAGGGTTTTGGAGGAAAGGAGCTACTTGGAGTTGCACTGGAGTTGATGTCTATTGAAGGGAGCTGAAGTGGAGCTCAGTAGCTAGCTAGTTATTTTCTATCAACTAAGCCAAGCTAATCTGAGCTGGATTATTCTAATCAGAGTTGAGGTGAGTTGGGTCAAGTTTTCCCGAAGATTACCTAGCTAGCTGGGGTAGCTAGCTTAGGTCAAATAGCTCAGCTCAACTAAGTTGAGCTAAGTTAAGCCTCCGGGAGCTAGACTTGAGCTGGCCCAAGCTTCTTGATGGCCTCTTCAGTTGACTAGGTGTAGTTAGTTGATGGCAATAGCAAGTCTTAGTCTGGTTGAGCTTCCAGTGAACTGTTCTGATTTGGAGGAGCTAGAATCAAGCTGATGATGTAGACACATTTATTTAGGATAAAATTCCTATTTATGCATGCCCTATGCTTAGATATGCATTCCATACTATAAATATTAAATAGCATGCATCATTATGCATTTAGAGTAGTGTGTGTATATTTTAGGTTAATTGCATTCCTTTATGGCCAGGAGGGAAGGAGATTTAATTTAGGGGCTTGGATTGACGATCTGACTATATGGATCTGATCAGAATGATGATCGGAGTCCAACGCCTCCGAAATTGTCTAGATTGGAATCCCATAGCACCATATGCAATCCAAAGAAGATCAATGGCTAGGGGGTAATGTGACATCCTTACAGGCTTCGGATGAAAAATCTGATCGTATGGATGGATTCGAAGTGATGATCACAATCCACCAATGTAAAGATCATCTTGATCTGAGTATTGTGGCATCCTCTGCAAGTGAAAGAAGTTGGGCAACCCAGATGGTGCCACGTGGCGCCATCTGGCCTGACCAACACTGGCCAGCAGCAACCGCTGGTGCCCCTCATCATTTGTGACCTCACACGATAATCGTTGGATCAAGATCCAACAGTTGGGATGCCTCCGGGCCATCAGCACTCAATTCCTCTTCGAGACACAATCATAAGGGTGGTGCATTGGTCTTAAAGAGCACTCCCAAAGGAGGGGCATAGGTTTGAATCCCGCAACCCCCCCCAAATTCTCAATTTGACGTATCCACACGTAAAGGTGCATGACACAAGCGTGCGAGAGCCGTGCACCGGCGGCGCACGAAGCTCAACGCCAGCACACGTGCGCAACACGGCAGTACGAGGCACAGGTGCAAGATACGTGCAACGGCAACATCGCCGGTGATGGGAACACCATCATGAGCCATAACTAGCTCATTTTGACCCAATTAAGTCAATAAATGCTCCTACATAACCGTCAGAAAGTCACAAGTCATTACATAATCATTCTGAAGGAAAAATAAGAAATTATGGTTAAAACTACAATTTTACCAGCTCATCAAGAATGCAGTACAACCATGGGTTTTTTCAGAGGTTGAATGGAGGTTAATTGCTCTTAAAAAGATAACAAGTGGTATAAGATAGACAGAAAAGGGTTTGCACATGTTCTGAGAATTAAATGACTTTTGAAACCCTAAAATAGGCTCGCTTAAGTAAATGAGGTCATGATTAGGATAAATTTCACCTAAACCCTCTAAAATTCATATAAAAAGTATTCTCCAGGGTTTAGAACTTTCAATTTGACCATCAAAATCCATTTTTACCTAAAACAAAACCACAGACAGACATTTATCCTAATTTGGGTTTTTACATAAATTACCCAGTCAAACATGGTCAAAACCAAATCTAACTTCACCATTGGATTTCTTAGGTCCAAATTAGGTTTGTATCAAATTTTGGACACAAGATGAATTTATCTTGACCTAGTTTGAAAATTGGTCCTAATTAATTACATTTCTACCCCTAACTTTCAAAATCCTTTCAAAAAGGACCCTATATTTGTCATCACTCTTCGCAAATAGGTCCCTCTACCATTATCGCAGAGGAATCCTTCTTCGGTGACCGTTGATTGAAGAGAACCTCTGTTTAATCAATCCCTTTCAAAATTGGAAGGGAGATTCCTTGAGGAGTTCTCTTCCTTCTGAATCCGTCCATAAGCTCCATAGCCTTCTGAATCTCTCATGCAAACGCATGAGAGATTCAGGCATCTTTCAAAATCATACTTTGGCTAGCATTCCTACCTTGGAAGCATGCCTTCCAAGCTCAAAACTCTTTCTAGGGCCCTTTATAAGGACCCTTGGACCTCGCCAAGTTCCGGAGGCTCATTTTTGGTCGGGGTTACCCCATGCTCTTCCCTTCTCTCTGATAGAAAAGCTCCACGAGCTCTGATGATACCCTTGACCTCTTTCCTCATCCATTCTTGTAAAACTAGCAACGGATTCCTCATCCTCAAATTCTTTAGTGTGCTGCAATACCAGTGGTCATCCCCTTCCACTTCTTCATCGCTGGTCCTTCCTACCGAAGAATCCATCTTCCTCGACGTCGCCATACTAGCCGGTGTCGTTCTCCCCTTTTTCGTCCACTTAGAATAGGTAGTTAGGTCTCTTTCGGTTTCGAGGTTAATTTTTTACCCAAAATACCAAAAACAACCCCTCTCTACCGCCGTTCACCCTCATCTTCTCCGTCTCCGAACAAACCTTCGGTGAGGTCATTGATGGGAACACCATCATGAGCCCTAACTAGCTCATTTTGACCCAGAAAAGAGAACAAAAGCTCCTACATAACCAACTGGAGGTCTTAACTCAATGGATAACCATTCTGAGAGAAGAGCAAGAAATAAGGGGCAAAACTGCAAATTTATCATTGCAGTACAACAACGGGTTTCCTCATGAGCTAAACACAGGTCAAATGATTTTAAAGGATAAAAAGTGGGTTGAATCAGACAGAAAAGAGTTCATGTGAATTCTAGGAATTAAATGACTTCTTGTAACCTTAAAACAGACCCACTTGATTTAACAAGGTTCTCGTCGATATAAAATTCACCTAAACCCTATAAAAATCAAGGAAAAATATTCTCTAGGGTTTAGAACCATCAATTCGACCCTTGGAACCTATTTTGACCTAAATTGAGGTCTCAAATAAATATTTGCCCTAAATTAGGTTTTTACGTAAATTTCCCAGTCAAGCGTGGTCAAATCTAAAATCCAACTTCACCATTCGATTCCTTAGGCCCAAATTAGGTTTGTAACAAAATTTGGACCTAAGGAGAATTCATCTTGACCTACTTTGCAAACAGGTCCAACTGAATTACATTTCTACCCCTATCTTTTGAAAATCTCCCCTAGCTTTGTCTTTATTCTTTGCAATTAGGTCCCTCTATCATTATAGCGAAGGGAATCCTACTCTGGTGAGATTTCGAGGGCAAGATCTCTCTGGTTTCTTAGAGAATCCCCTTCAAAATTGAAAGGGAGATTCTCTGATAAATCCCCTCTAGTATGAACACAATTTGAGGCTCTATTTGGTACCCAATCTCTCATGTGAATGCATGAGAGATTCGAGTCTCCTTCAAATTTCCATTTCTGGTGAGCTTTCAGTGCTTGGAAGTTTGGCTTCCAAGCACAAATCCTTCCTCCAGGGCCTATATAAACATACCCAAATCCACCCGCATCTCGGAAGCTTGACATTGGCCAGAGAATTCCTCTAATTCGTCTCTTCCTCCTCTGACCAGTGGCTCAGCAAGCTCCGGTGACCTCCCTCTCTTTCCCTCATCGCCTAGCCACAATACCAGTGGCAGGGGTCTCTTTCTCTTGTTCGTCCGCGTCGCGCCGCACCCGCCGATGCCTCTGCAGCCCCTTCATCGTTATCGTTCCCCCCACTAAGCGCTTCGTCTCCGGCGACGGCAATATGAGCCGACTGCCATCTCTGCCTCCCCCTTCATCTCTTTACACGCAGATAAGTCCCTTTTCCCTTATACTCATTTTTTTCTCTCTTTATTTCTCAAAAACACACCTCGACTCACTCAATCACCATCACCCCTTCCAACTCCGGCCAGACCTCCAGAGAGGCATCCCCGTCGCTCCGCACCTCCATCCGCCTCGCCAACCACCCCATTAACATAAACCCCCACTCCACTCACTACGCCATGCGCCCGAAACACCCCCCGAACACACCCACTCTCACGCACACTGGGTGCCCTAAGCATGCACACTCTGGCAGCCCGACCCCCGCAACACATTCACTCTGTCTCGGCGAAGCCTCCTGAGCTTTCTGATGAGGCCACGAATTTGTTTGTGTGTTAACAGGTGTAGGAGGTCCACCGCCATTGACGCAAGCAAGCAGCTTGCTTGCAAGCTCCCTCAAGGTCTCCCCGCTCGAGGGTAAGAGTCCCAGGGTGAGTGACTTCTCTCGTGCATAGCTCTAGGCAAGCAATTGGCTTCGAAGGCCAAAGTATCAGCTAAAATCAATCGAAGACTCCTGCTACAGATGCATGGGAAGGGGGGTGGGAAGATAGTCCTACCTTGGAAGCTGTTGGCACGTTGCAGTAGAATAAATTAAAAAAGTGCACAGGCCTTATCGCCTCCTGACCACGGGGTGAGGTCCCACTCACCTTCACTCGCCTCGTCCGTGACACGACCTCCGCATACTTGGCGTGACCCGTAGACCTAACCTTGCACTCCTCGCCCACCACCGCATGTCGGTGGGCTTGATCCCAGGCACGTACCCTACCCGGTTACCCGAAATGGTGGCTCTAGGAGAGCGAGCCTAAGAGAGAAAGAAGGGAAGGAGCACGCGCGAGTAGGGGTAGGTTTTGCTCTCGCAGGGAAGGGATAAGAAGAGGAAGCCAAGGAAGAAGAAGGCAGAGGCCAAAGAAAGCTAAGGATAGAGAAGGCAAGGCTGAAGAGGAAGAAGCTGAAGTCAGAGAGGCTGAAGATCTGAAGAAGAAAGAGAAAGAAAGTGAAGGAGAAGGAATTGAAGGCAGAAGAAAGAGGAGCCACCAAAGAAAGAAAGAGAAGGAAGGAGAAGAAGCTCAAGGCAGAGGAAAAGAAGCAAAGAAAGGGTAAGGCATAGGCACGAGAACAGAAGAAAAGAAAGAAAGAAGAAGGAAGAAAGCAACTAGAGACAGAGATCAGAGAAGGGAAAAAGAGAAGAAATAAAATGATTTTGGGCCTTTAGTTGATGAATGTACCTCTCTAACATTCTCAGAAATACAGATTAATTTTTCGAAAGTCACGCCAATCTACGATACAGAAACCAAGGAGTTGGAAGAGTTGGGTTTTGACTGGGTCTTCCCTACAAGCCTAAAACTCGAGCCTAGACCTAATAATGACACCTTTTTGAGCTCGAAATCTGAGAATAGGCTAGACCCAAGTCAGGTTGCTGAGTCTACATCTTGTGATTTATTCTGTGGTGGAACCTCTGATCTCGAATCAAATTCAAAACTTGATTCTTGCAAATTCTTCGTCGATTTCGAATCTTACTATGATTTCGGAGAACTATTTTTCCTGACGACTATGAGATAATCTACGACCACAACGTACATGATCCATTCTTCGACTCTGACTCTGAGGTACCTGAGCCTGAGATCACCGATTCAAAATCATGTTCCATTGAGATGGAATAATTCCTTTTTGATCCTCAGGAATCAGAAAAAGAAATGGCCAAGAGTGTCTGCAACCCAAAATTCGAACCTCTTCTTGACTCAGACTTTCTTCATCCTATAAACATTCTGCAGGCATTTACCTTTGAGTATGATGGCTACTATGAGGACTCTCTAAATGAACCTACCTTTGAATCCTTACTAGAAGAACCCTCATATACAATTCTTATTGATGCCACCTCTTCTACACATGCAGAACCTTCCCAAACAAGTTTGCATCCCCAATGCACAACCAGACTCAATTTCTACTATGATTCTCATCTCGATCCAGTTGTAGATGATTCCCCTCCACATTCAAATCGATTTTCAGACTTCGATCAGACTACAAATCATGCCCCATCCTTCTCTGATCACTCTCGTAGGGATCTCACATCTTCCAGTGATTCCTTTGAGGATCCCTACTATGACCAAGCTGATCCGACTTAGCCAAACCCTAGATTCACACTTCCGCATCATTCCGAGCTCCACAACATATGGTGGGTTTCGCATCTCTTGATCCATATCTATCAACCCACCAGATTAATTGGGTTTGGGTTGCATCATCAGCCTGCTGATCTGAACATGCACCTGGTTGGACCAACCGAGCTATTGATCAAGGTGCTTGTTCTACAAAACTCATCTGATTTCACCACTACTCTATACCATTTTCCGCTCGGCTGAAGGCGTTGAATTTAGAATGGGAGGCAACCCGTCATTCCAAAAAACCCGAGATCCTTCTAATTATCCTTCTGTACTTCACTTCTATTGCACCCCGAATTCAGTTTTAGAACAGTTGATCCCACCTCTGGTACGCATACTAGGGCTTGAAATCGTCCGCAACAATCATTCTTGACCCGTTCGCCCACCCGATAATCCTGTTCTAATTCCTAAACCTAAAATTGTTTCACACCCTCCATTTACAATGATGACATTGCAAAACATAGGCATGAGGGGGTGATAAAGTGCAAACATACAAAAAAATTCACAGTTTGGAAGGATTCTCACAAAAATAGGAATTTTGAATTAATGGCATATCAGATTTTGAGGAGAAAAAGGGGAGGAGATAAAAATGTCAAAAAGGAGCACAATTTGTAAAGAAAAGAAGAGGTAGTCATTAGTAAAAGAATAAGGAATTGACTTAGTTCTAGACCATATCAAAAGAAAGAAAATGAAAGGCAAAAAGTGTTAACAAAACAAAAAAAGAGATTAGTAGGAACATTGATTTTAGGCCTCTTGGGCTATAATCTTAGGCTTAAAAATTCAAGTACCCGCTAAGATCTGGATAATCCTCAAGAGGTTGGGGAAAATGTGAAGCTTAAGTATTAGGTCTAAGGCTTAGGGATTATTTGGCCTCGTTAACTGACCGCTGGTTTGCGGGACTCGGTAACCTAAGCATCCCAATCCACACACAGTCTGGTTCAGTGCGCCTAAGTATCAAAATCACACAAATGCATTTAACTTGTTCTACAAAAGTCACTTAGATTAGGAGTGGCTGATCAACACAAGATGATTTGGATGAGTTCCCAGCGTGGAGAGCCAAGAAATTCCCCTCGAAGATGCGCAATAACATATCGTCTCCTCGGTGCTTGTCTCCTAGGATATCTACATATCCTACCAGGGCACCCTGTGCTGGTTCATATGCCATGGGCGGCATTATCTCAAAATGTCGATTGCTAGGGTCTGGATTTAGCTATAGAATGCATTAGGTGGGATTACTCGAAATCTTTAAAGCCAGGGTTCTGGGGGTTGTCATGGGCGGTGCGATCTCGGAGCATCGATTACCAAGGACCCTACGAGGATTGATGATGGGGACTAGGAATCTGATAAGACCGTGTTGTAAAGCCAATCCGAAGCTGGAAATAAAAAGAAAAGGAGAGAGAAAACTCTCCAAAAATGAAGAAAAATTCATCTGTCTCTCTCTGACAAACACACACTGCAAACTGAACCAAGGCTAAAACATGTTACAACCACGGGTGCTTTAACCGCGGAGTTCAAGGAACCTTAGGTTAGTTCCTGTGGGCCTTAGAAACCTTTGCGGCAGACTGAGACTAGAGCTAGTTTGGTCCGAATCTTGGTTGGTACTTGAGTACATCTAGGCCTAATATTGGCATTCTAACCTAATCTACAAAAGGAAGCACGCAACAAAGTTTTTAAGCATCAAAAGGTTTTATGGTCTAGAATCAAAGCTAATACCTTGAAATTTTGCTAAGAGACTAGCAAAAGCTAGGCATGGGGGTATGATGGGAACACCATCGTGAGCCATAACAAGCTCATTTTGACCCAATTAAGTCAATAAATCTCTTACATAACCGTCAGAGAGCCACAAGTTGTTACATAATCATTCTGAATGAAAAGTAAAAAACTATGGTTAAAATTGTAATTTTACTAGCTCATCAAGAATACAGTACAACCATAGATTTTCTCAGGGGTTGAATGAAGGCCAATTGGTCTTAAAAAGATAACAAGTGGGATAAGACAGACAAAAAAGGGTTTGCATGTGTTCTGAGAATTAAATGACTTTTGAAACCCTAAAAGCAGACCCGCTTAAGTAACTGAGGTTCTGATCAGGATAAAATTTACCTAAACCCTCTAAAATTCATAGAAAAATATTCTCCAGGGTTTAGAACTTTCAATTTGACCATCAGAGCCCGTTTTGACCCAAAACAGAACCACAGACAGACATTTGTCCTAATTTATGTTTTTGCAAAAATTACCCAGTCAAACATAGTCGAAATCAAAATCCAACTTCACCATTGGGTTCCTTAGGTCCAAATTAGGTTTGTATCAAAATTTGGATCCAAGATGAATTTGTCTTGACCTAGTTTGCAAATTGGTCCTGTCTAATTACATTTCTACCCTTAACTTTCAAAATCCTTTCAAAAAGGCTCCTATCTTTGTTGCCACTCTTCGCAAATAGGTCCCTCCACCATTATCATGGAGGAATTTTTCTCTGGTGACCTTTGATTGAAGAGAACTCCTCTGTTCAATCAATTCCTTCCAAAATTGGAAGGGGGATTCCTTGAGGAGTTCTCTTCCTTTTGAATCCGTCCATGAGCTCCATAGCCTTCCCAATCTCTCATGCAAACGCATGAGAGATTCGGGTATCTTTCGAAATCCTACTCCGGCGAGCATTCCTACCTTTGAAGCTTGGCTTCCAAGATCAAAACTCTCTCTGGAGCCCTTTATAAGGACCCTCAGACCTCGCCAAGTTCTGGAGACTCGTTTTTGGCTAGAGTTACCCCATGCTCTTCCTTCCTCATTGACCGAAAAACTCTGCGAGCTTTGACAATACCCTTGAATTCTTTCCTCATCCGTTCTTGCAAAACTAGCAATGGATTCCTCATCCTTAGATTCTTCCGCATGCCGCAATACCAGTGGTCGTCCCCTTCCACGTCTTCATCGCTGCTCCTTCCTACTAGAGAATCCATCTTCCCTGACGTCAGCCATACCAGCCAGTGTCGTTCTCCCCCTTTTCGTCCACTTAGAATAGGTAGTTAGGTCTCTTTAGGTTCCTAGGCTAGTTTCCTACCCAAAATACCAAAAATAACCCCTCGCTACCACCGTTCACCCTCATCTTCTCCATCTCCGACCGAACCTCCGACGAGGTCATCCACTTCCTACACAACTCCATCCACCTCATTTTTGGCCAGAGTTACCCCATGCTCTTCCCTCCTCATTGACCGAAAAACTCTGCAAGCTCTGACGATGCCCTTGAATTCTTTCCTCATCCATTCTCGCAAAACTAGCAATGGATTCCTCATCCTCAGATTCTTCCGCGTGCTGCAATACCAGTGGTCGTCCCCTTCCACGTCTTCATCGCCGCTCCTTCCTATCGGAGAATCCATCTTCCCTGACGCTGGCCATACCAGCCAGTGTCGTTCTCCCCCTTTTCGTCCACTTAGAATAGGTAGTTAGGTCTCTTTAGGTTCCTAGGCTAATTTCCTACCTAAAATACCAAAAATAACCCCTCGCTACCATCGTTCACCCTCATCCTCTCCGTCTCCGACCAAACCTCCGACGAGGTCATCCACTCGCTACACAACTCCATCCACCTTGCCGAAACTTCACAACCTTCGCCACAACACCACGCACAAAACCCCTCACCTATTCACCCCTATTCACCTCGCAAACCACCCACCGAACAACCCATCATTCTCCGACGGACTCTAACTTTGCTAGCCACCTACACACATCCTCACGTTACACCACGATCGTCACCATGTTCGTCATCACACGGTGAAGCTTTTGAACATATTTGACATGGCCAAAAGGGCTTATTTGTTTGTTTCAAATGTTAGGTCGGAGCTCCGCCACCATTGCCATCTCCGACCTTGTTCTTCGAGCTTCAGGACATGCAAGCCCCAGGCATCTCCTCCAGGTGGTGCGGAACCAATAGTGCCAGACTCCCAGGTCTTTGATTGGGAGTGTAAACCCCTGTAGGTACGCTAATTAGACACATCTTCTTCAGCAAGGTGTAGCAGTCATGCGCAAGGAAAAGGATGTGGGTTTAGTCCCACATCGTAAAGAGTCGAGTGTTTGGCCATATATATATATTGATTTTTTGCTTTTGGCTTGTTGCCTCAAGACACACGGGGTGAGGTCCCTCTCACCTACACACGCCTCATCCGCGACATCTCCCCCGCGCACCTGGCCTGACCAGTTAACCCACCTAGCCAAGCACTCCTCGCTCATCACCCACTGCCGGTGAGCCTAGACCTGGGTACGCTAGGTCCGATAACCCGATTATTTTGTGGCCCTGGGAGTGCGGAGTCTAATAGAGGAGAGATTACGCAGGTGGGTAGGGGGGTTTTGCTATTGAAGGCATTGGCTAACACTTAGCTAATTTGAGAAGTTTCTCTCCCCTGTGAGAAGAAGAGGAAAGCAGAAGTGGAAGTAGAAGGTGATTGCACAGCAAAAATATGCCAACAATTGTGCCATCTTGTGCTATTTCCTAGCATTGCCAGTGCATATTAGGTAGCCATAGTCGCATTTGTGAAAATTCACGCATGCATGCATTTATTTTAGAGGGGAGGAGAGTGAATAAAATGGCCTTGAAATTAACGTTTTCCTCAAGTGTTGCCTTGCAAAATCACCATCCTCATTTTTTATTGACTTTGATTTTCTTCTTCACCGCGGCTGCAAGGCATGGCAGTTCTTCCTCGTGCCATGCTCTGCAACAGCTCTCCCTGCCAGCCGCATGCACAGCCATGCATGCAGCCTAGGGCAAGGCTGTGCATGCCTTCTTCCTCTTTAAAAAGAGCATAGCCTTCTTCCTTGCGGCTAAGCCTGGTCCAACAAAAAAAACACACAGCAGCTTCCCTTCCAGGCCGTCTCCTCCCCTCTCCCCTCCATACGTAGCCTCTCTTCTTCCTGAAGAGCCACACTGCGGGCAGGAGCAGCTCACAGTGGTGCACAACCACCACTGTGAGTCCCACCACCGCCCAGCTCATCAAAGAGCCGATGGGCGTGGTGGTTCACCGCTCTGATTTCGTCGTTCCAAGCATCTCTGCCATTGCCGCAGAATCAATCTTGGAAGCTCGGCAGTAGCAGCAGCATGGCGCAGTAGCCTCTCGCCCGCGTGCAGGCTACCGCGGGCCCCTGTAGCAGCCGACGCAGCTCTTTCCGCGCACACCAGCACGCTCCACAGCACCAGCACGCGCTGAACCACCAGCAACCGGTCGCGCAAGTCGAGCGCGCACTGTAGCCACTATTCACGCTATAGAGTGCGACACTGTGGCTACAGTGCGGTGACCGGAAAGTTTCTCACTTATCTGGTCACCGCACACTCTCTCTGCACCGTGGCCTACGCTAGCACGTGCCCGCGTCTCTCCCCGCACCCGCTCCAGCGCCCGCTCTCGCGTCTGCACCTGCTTTCGCCCGCACCCGCCTCACCGCGCAGCGTGGTGCGCTGCGGTCCTTCCCCTTGTGCCCACTCCCTCCTACGTGCGCGCGCCTGAGCATGCGCGTGGCCATCAGACGATGCTTGGAGGCTCTGGATGACTTAACTTGCCTACCCCTCTTCCTTCAACAGAAGATCTTTCTCTCTCTCTCTCTCTCTCTCACACACAGCACTCTCTCACTCCTGCAGACACATACACTCACACACACTCTCGTACACACACACTCTCACTTGTACACCCCTGTATACACACTTATATATATATACCTATATAATATATATATATACATACATATATATATATATATATTAGTACCTATACAATTATATATAAGTATATATACATACATACATACATATATATACATATCTATATACTTATATATATATATATATATATATATATATATATATATATATATATATATATATATATATATATATATATATATATATATATATATACATACACACACATATATTTACATATATACATATATTTATACATATATATATCCATCTACATATATACATAGATACTTATACTAATATATATATATATACATATACATACATCTATCTATACATATATTTACATACCTATATATATACACACACACACACATATATAAGTACACATATACCTATATAATTATAACCATATATATATACATATAGATATATATTTACATATATACATATATATATATTTCATATCACCTACCATATGTTGTATCGCGGGAATATCCGCACCAGCTGCTGATATTCCCCACACGCATACAGAAAGCGTCTTCGCACACATCTTCCACCCATCCATCCTACACTCCACGTAGCACTTCGTCCTGTTCGTTGCGTCTTCCTAGACGACGATCAACTTGACACCATGCTACACACCATCTCCACCTCCACCCCTACCCCTATATACATATATAATATATACATATATATATACTATATTTACCTTATTTCTATTTCTCTTTCTTGCCATTAAAAAGATAAAAAAAATATACAAAAGGGAAAAGATAATCCTTGACTTGCAGGTACTCAGTCTTGCGAATAGCAAGACCAGTTTTGGAACCCTAATTTGGCTCAAAGCCAAGAACCTGATTTTGAGGGTGTACCTCAAGGACAAAAATTATCAGAAAAAGTCTTAAATAGAAAAACACCAAAAACATAATAAACGAACAGAAGAGATTCATTGTAGGAAGGGTGTAAAACTTATTCACCTTTAATCCCACTTCCTTGAGTTCGACCCTGGGCCTAAAAGTGACCAAGATAAAATCAAGTAGGCCAGGTAAAAAAAATTTTGTAAAGAGATGGTTAGGCTCGATTTAGGTTAACCACTATACTCATTTCAACGATAAAATCACCATATTAACACAACCTATCTGGGCCCGACCACACTCTTTTCTTGCACCGTTGTCGGGGAAGTGCACATTCAAGTAAGTTTTTACTCCATTCCTTTAATTTTTCTCTTCTCACACCCTTATCTTCATGGGTGTTTCTATTTGTTGGTGTGCAGGTGAACCAGTTGCAAGGAGAAGGCAGGCAGACGAAGTTAGAGACGTAGGCAGATCCAAGGCGGGAACAAGAGGGTGAAGTCGCTAACACCGTACTGGAGCTTCGCACACGTTGCTGAATAAGTAGGTCTTTCTTTCTTAGCAACTTAGGTTAACTTGTCACCTTAATAAAAGAAAAAAAAGTAAATGTTGGGATCTCTTGGGGAAAGTGGATTAAAAATCACTTGTTTGATTGTTTGTCATCATTCCCACCACCCTGGGATTTCCCGCCAAACTTCGCATAGCGAAGATCCAAGAATCTTGATTCTTGAATCTTTCGCCGTGTGAAGTATTCTTTGAGGCAAAAATAGAAAGATTGATTGCCATCCCTCTTTGCCTCATTTATCTACAATTCGGGATTAACTTTTTTAGTGAGTAGACTTGGAATTGAGTTGATTCCAACCCCACCATGACCTTTCACGTGCCTAAGATTCGATCCCGAATACTTCAACCCCAACAATTTGATTTTCTTTATCTTATGGTTGAGCCCTATGTGTGGAAATCATTTTGGTGATTGGGAGCACTTGAATTGAAGTGTTTTGGCTCTCTTTCACACTAATCTAAAATTGATTCGTGCATCCACACATAGAAATCTCCACCTAGGGAAGCCCATTGCATTTTAGCATGCATTAACCAACTAACATTGAAGAAGGGTTTGTTGGGCTTAGAAGAAAACTTGTATTCTCTCAAAACCTGGAGATTGGTTGAATTGGTAATTCAGAGAAATCTTAAAATCCATACTATTTAAGGCTGAATTCTAAAAACCATTCACCAATTAAAACTTTAATTCGGGGAGATTTCCCCATTGCATGCTTGGTTTACACACTTTGTAAAATCAATCACTTGGGCATTACCCGTAAATAACGGCCTTCACATTCCAAAAGCACTTGATCCTAAGCCTCTAACTAAAACTGGTAGTAACTTGACCCTTATTAAGGATTAGAGGTCTAACTACCTGCGTGTAGCGCCTACGTGCTGGTGAGGGTTCCCGTGTGCTATCGGGTGTCTAAGACTGGAGCAAACAGCCTTTCAATCTGGCCCAGTGGTTCTGCGGTGCTCGCATTCGGTTCTGTAGGTCGTGATAGTAGGTAACTTAGATCTTTAGGTCTACGGGCACACTGTAGAGGTTAGGAATTTGATTGTATTAATTTGTCATCAAGTGTACCTTTGCGACGTCATTTCTCTCATTTCCTTTTCCCTTCGTATCCCTCCCAAATTCTTCCTACGGCAGTTCATGTTTGGGAGGAGGTCACAAAATCCTGAACTGTGTGAATTGCCTGATAATTTTAGAAAAGAAGCCGCATTGTCCTCCTCCACGAACATGGCTGCACGCCCACCCCCAAATCCCGAGGGAGGAAACCTCCCTCAAAACCCACCAGGTGGATCCCATAACCCGCCTCCAAGCCCAAATGGAAATGTATAATGAACAAATTGAAGCCATAAGGGAAACATTGGAGGAAATGCAGAACCCTCTCTAATGGGAGGAGCCTAGGTTTCTTAGCTCCTATCAGAATCCCGCTGCTACAGAGACCATAGGACAAATTCGGGTCCCCATGGGCAGGGACGACTTTGAATTGAAACCTAACATAATTGGCCTGATAAATTTTCACTTCCATGGTCTTGCAAGTGAAGATCATTTTCTCCACTTGGAAGACCTAACCTAATTAGCTGAAACAGTTAAACCGAGAAATATCGGGTTACCAATAGTCCTCATGAAAATGTTCGTGTTTTCATTGCGGGATAAAGCGTCGCAATGGTTATGCACCCTTAGGAGAACCATCCACTCTTGGGAAGAGATGTGAATAGCATTTCTCAAGAAGTTCTTCCCAATCGGGCGAACCAATGCCCTTCGCCGTGCTATCGCTTCATTTATGCAACAAAACGGCGAACAGTTTCATGAGGCATGGGAGAGATATAATGACCTCCTCAGGAAGTGTCCGCACCGCAGTTTGCCTAAGTGGAATATAGCCTAGATTTTCTACTATGGACTAAATGAGACTTTGAAGCAGATTGCAGACACTTCCTGCAGAGGGAATTTCATGAATAAAGTCGAGAATGGAGCATTCGAATTATTTGAAAATATGAGTGAAAACTCAATGAACAATGCTTCCATTGTCACCTTTAATCGTACCAGCCTGCCCCGTAATGTCCACGAAGTTGACACGGGACCCTCCCATTCATCCACAGATCTCAGCCTTATCGCACAGAAATTGGATGAAGTCTCTGTCGTGAACAAGAAGCTGGACGAGCTTCTGGCCAACCCCGCCCATTCTATGGCAAACACCCCCACTTCACCACTTCGTCACAATCCCAATTCTTCCAACACCAGGCTTATCCCGAGAAACCCCGTATGACCTTCCTTATCGAGTGTTGCGCCGAGAGGTTCGGTAAGTCATGTGGATCTGGCTTCTGCAAGCCAACATTTTGACACGGAGGACCAAGCCTCTGTATGCTCAGAAGCATATTTACATGTGGATGCGTCTTCTGGCATAGAAGATGCTTGCGCCCTAGGGAACAACCCGTTCTCTACCACTTATAACCCAGGGTGGTGAAATTATCGAAACTTCGCATGGTCCAACAACCCGCAACGCCAAAACCCCACGGGTGGACCAATGTGACCGTCCGCACTCGTCATCCCAAGGGCCCAGTCTAGTCCTATGGTGAATCCGCCATCGGGTCCTTATGTACCGCAAACAGAACACGCATCAAGTCCTCTTGATAAATTGATGCGAATGATGACGGAAATGTCAAAGTGCCATGAAGAGAACATGACCTCTCTTCAGCACCAATTGGTGCAGCAGAATGCTGAGATCAGTCAACTACGCATGGCGACTCGATCTCAGGGCACTCTTCCAGCCCAACCTGTTCCCAACCCGCGAAATTTCATACCCTGTGGTCCCCAACCATAGGTACGACCTTCTCAAGGGCAGGTTCACCAAATTCTGTAGGTTCCGAGCATTCCACCGAGATTTTAGGCTAATCCCACTGTAGCACCTCACTCTTATGTCCCTATTGCGAACCCTCCTCCGCCTTATGATCCCACTGGACCCGCATCGTCCAATGCGATCACTACGAGGAGCTGTAAGCAGACCGTCGATCTGCCTCGACCTGATCCTGGCTCGTCTTCTTCATCGCCCTCTCATTCGGGATGCACACCGCATTCATGAGAGGACGATACACCCAAATTGGTCCCAGAATCAGTCCATTCCCTGAGGCTCTACTAAGGGAGCCAAAAGGCAAGAAGAAGGATACGTAGGCCTTTGATAACTTGCGTAATTTGTTCAAGGATGTTGAAATCAAGGTACCCCTGCTCGAGGCTATCGACCACATACCTACTGTCGCCCGATTTTTCAAAGACTACACAACACCCAGGCGACAGTCAAAGAAAACTAAGAATCTGGTGGTTCTCTCGCCTCATGCGAGTTGTGCTATACTGTCAAATCTACCACCGAAGTAGAAAGATCCGGGCACACCGCTTATTTCCTGTAGCATCCAAGGCTGCAATTTTAATCGTGCCCTACTTGATCTAGGATCTTCCATCAATCTTATACCAACCATCATGCTCGAAAAATTTTCCTTGGGAAATCTGAAACCCACCCCTGTCAAGTTACAGTTGGCAAATCGTTCTGTCAAAATTCCAAAGGGTGTGGTGGAAGATGTGGTGGTTAGGGTCAATAGTCTCTGTTTTCCTGTTAACTTTCTTGTTTTAGATATGGAAGTTCCTAGCTCACTTTCTGATTGTTCGATCATCCTTAGTCGACCTTTCTTGGCCACAGCCCGTGCCCATATCGACTGCGAGTCGGGCTATATTGAGATTGCCGTTGGATCTGAAAAGCTCAAGCTTCACATCTTCAAGGTAGCCAAGAACTTTGATTGCGATTGCATCGAGGATGACACGTCTGACGAGGACATGGCAGTCAGCACGTGTATCGGACTAATTGGGACCTATTCTGACTGCTGCGGATTACCTGTAAACACTGACAATTGCCTGACCGACACATATTGTGACATTCCCCCATCCCTCCCTTGTCCCATACCTTCTCCTGACTAGACTTCTGACGAGGTTTTCTCCACTCCCCATACCTTGTGGTCTGAGCCATATCCGGGCTACTCACCGCCGGTCCACACTTTTAAAGATTGGATTGCCCTTTCTTTCCTGCCAAATTAGGCAAATTTGCAACTCCACACTGGGACCTTGAGCCCACATACTTCTCACTGGGGCTATTCCTTTTTGGATCCATCTATCCAAGAAGCCCCTCTTCTTCGCCAATCTGAGGGCCAACTTCTTCCTCCTGATTTGTTTTCTGATCCGCCTGGGACACTCTCGTCCCAAGAAATGCCAGATCTTTCACCATCCACTCCCAAGCTAAAAGAGCTGCCTAGTATACTTAAGTATGTTTTCTTAGGACCAAATGAAACACTCCTCGTAATCATTAGTTCAAAATTGACCAGGGAGTAGGAGTGCAAACTAACTAAGGTCCTTATGGAACACAAGACAGCCATTGGATGGTCTTTATCAGACTTATCTGGTATTAGCCCCTCCTACTGCACTCGCCGTATATATACGGAGGAGGAGGCTCGACCTTCCCGCGAGATGCAGCGACGTCTCAACCCTAACATGCGGGAGGTCGTTAAGAAGGAAATTATTAAGTGGCTAGATGCAGGTATAATCTACCCAATCAGCGATAGCCCCTGGGTGAGTCCGATTCACGTCGTGTCCAAGAAGGCGGGACTCACCATCCGTGTCAATGACAGGGGCGAATCCATCCCTACACGCACTCCTACATTTTGGAGAGTGTGTGTAGATTATAGGAAACTCAATGTTGCAACTAAGAAAGATCACTTTCCGCTACCTTTCATTGATCAAATCCTGGAGCAGTTAGTGGGAAATAAATTTTTCTGTTTCCTGGATGGATTCTCAGGATATAACCAGGTGGCAATTACCCCCGGGACCAAGAGAAAATCACTTTTACCTACCCCTTCAGCACCTTTGCATTTAGAAGGATGCCGTTCGGACTTTGTAATGCGCCAGCAACTTTCCAGAGATGTATGCTGGCGATATTTCATGACATGGTGGGTGACCTTCTCGAGGTCTTCATGGATGACTTTTAGTTCTTTGGACCATCTTTTGATGACTGTCTTGCCAACCTGACCCGTATCCTTAGGAGATGTATTGATGTAAACCTCGTGCTTTCTTGGGAAAAAAGTCATTTTATGGTACACGAGGGAATTGTTCTCGGACATATCATCTCCGATAGGGGTATTAAGGTTGACAGAGCTAAGCTTGATGTAATTGTTGATTTACCAGTGCCTGGCTCTGTCAAACAAATCCGCTCCTTCCTGGGACACGTTGGTTTCTATAGGAGATTCATCAAAGATTTCTCCAAGATTTCTCGACCTTTAACTCATCGCCTATCGACCGACGTACCCTTCGATATGGGCCCTGATTGCATATGATCATTCACGCAGCTGTGTAATGCTGTCACCAAGGCCCCTGTTCTCCAGCCACCTGATTGGTCCCTCGACTTTGAACTCATGTGTGACGCTTCCGACCTTGCAGTCGGAGAAATCCTAGGACAAAGACGCGATAGACACCCCTTTGTGGTGTACTACGCCAGTAAGACGTTGGACGAGGCCCAGCATAATTGTACACCACTGAGAAAGAACTACTGGCGGTCGTCTTTGGGCTGGAGAAATTTTGCTCTTACCTTCTGGGCTCACATGTTATTGTTTTCACTGATCACGCGGCCATTCGCCATCTCATGCACAAGAAGGATGCCAAGCCTAGACTAATTCGTTGGATCCTTCTGCTCCAAGAATTTGACATTGAGATCTGCGATAAGGCCGGAGCCCAGAATGTTGTGGCTGATCATCTTTCAGACTGATCCCTGACCATATTGGACTTACTCTGCCGATTAATGAGATTTTTCCTGATGAGCACCTATTGGCAATTAATGTGTCAAGTGGACCTTGGTATGCCGACATTGCCAATTACCTTGCTTCTGGATCCCTTCGCGTGGCTGGCCTAAAAACCAGCACTAGCATCTCATGGTAGAAGCAAAGTATTAATCCACTTCTTTTTCGAATAGGTGCTGATCAAATCATCTGTCGTTGTGTTCCTGACAGCGAATTCCCCAGTGTGCTATCCTTCTGCCACGATCAGGCCTGTGGAGGCCATTTCTCTGGGGGAAAACTGCAACCAAGGTGTTGAAATGCGGTTTCTTTTGGCCCTCCCTTCACCAGGATGCACACAATTATGCCAAACATTGCACTAGGTGCGAGTCGTTAGGGTCAATGTCACATCGTGACATGATGCCCTTGCAACCCATCCTAGCTGCGGAAATCTTCGGCATTTGGGGAATTGATTTCATGGGTCCCTTTCCTCCTTCCAACGGCTTCGAATTTATCCTGGTGGTTGTTGATTATGTTTCGAAATGGATCGAGGCTATTCCCGCGCGACGTACTGACCATGTTATATCCACTCGATTTGTCAAAGACCACATTTTTGCGCGCTTTGGGATCCCTTGAGCCATTATCTTGGATGGAGGAAGCCACTTTACCCATGCTTCTTTTCAGGCACTTCTGAGGAAATACGGAGTCCACCATCGTATCGCATCCCCGTATCATCCTCAAACGAACGGCCAGGCAGAGGTGTTGAACAGGTAAATCAAGCAAATTCTCCAGAAAATGGTTCGGCCTGACCATAAGGATTGGTCCGACAAGCTGATTGAGGCACTTTGGGCGTATCGAACCGCCTTCAAGGCTCCCCTTAGTATGTCTCCTTATAGAATCATTTACGGGAAGCCTTGTCATTTGCCCGTGGAGTTGGAGCACCGCGCTTATTGGGAGGTTCGCCAATGTAACCTCGACCCAGACCTGTGTGGTCGAGAAAGGAAACTCTAACTCCAGGAGCTGGAAGAGCTCCATCGTGAAGCTTATGATTCTGCCTTAACTTTCAAGCAACGCACTAAGGCTTTTCACGACAGCCATATTCGGCGGAACGAATTTGAGCCATCTCAGCAGGTTTGGCTCTAAAATTTCCAGCTCAAATTCTTTCCTGGGAAACTGAAGTCCAAATGGACTGGTCCTTTCCTGGTCTCGAGACCATTTCCTAACCGGGCCATTGAAATTGAAGATCCCAAATCTGGGCAGAAATTTACGATCAATGGGCAGCGTTTGAAACCCTATCTTACTCATGAACCTACCCCCGTTGGAGAAACTGTTGCCCTGCTGGAGGGTAACTAATTTTGTGCCTCATTCTAAGTCCAGCTGGGAGTGTTAAATTCAGCACTCTTTGGGAGGCACCCCAACAACACTTCACCACTGTCACGTTCACTTCACTTTTCACCTCACCACCCACCATCCACCCACCATCCACCCACCCTACCACCCTGCTGTATACCCTGCACCTCAGCTCTCGTTACTCGATCTTTCGTCCTTCCTCTACCCTTCCCTGCATGCATATGACATAGCATCGTTTGGCATGGGGGGGTGGATAGGCATCCATAGGATCTGGGTATTTTATGGTATCATGCAGTTCCCATCTATCTATAAATATGTTAAAAAAAAAATGGTGTTTAGTAATGATCTGAAGGCTGAAACAAAAATACAATAAGTGTTTATGGATATTCAACCACTGTTTTGAAGACTTTCCAGGCCACAGAAGCTTGATTCGCTCAGGCTCGGCTTAATTCACTTGAGCATTGACAAGATAGATCGGAATCCCTCCTAACTAAGGACGTATTCTTGTACCAAAGACATCAGTACAGGATCCGTTGGTTTGCTTCTACTCGAGAGCCTAAGTAATCTTGGTTCACACTACACATATCAAGAAAGACCAGGTGAACATAAGATCCAACCCTAGTGTTCATTAGGGAAGGTGGAGTCCTTACCTATGCACGCAGGTAGACTTTTTATCCCAGGCTTTAGTCTTGTGTTTAGGAGAGACTCTTTCCACCAAAAAGAAAAGTGTGCTCCTCGAAATAATGTTGTAAGAGATATACTGACACGTGTTTCAAAAAAAAAAAAAATGCAAATAAGTCAGTATATCTTGCAAATATCTGTAAAGTCTTCTCCCTATAAAAGTTCTTCAGGGCAAGTTACAAATACCCTGTTTTCTTTGAGCCACAAATGTCACAAAATGGAGTTGAATTTTCTGTCATCTTTTTAAGGGTCAATCCAAAGACATGAGCTGAAACTGGGACCAACTTGCACTTAAAAATTCGTGAAACCATGGGCTTGAGTCTTAATGTTCATCTGGTCAATCTTGATCCTTCACTAAGCACAAGCCATAATCTCTTGAGCTCTCGAGTACAGCAAAAACCTCCTGAATCTTGGAAATCATACTTAAGGTTTAAATATGAAGATTTCTGGATAATCGAGAGATGGTCTATGTCATGTGAGACTTAAAGTACTGGTAATCTTCTCTACAATTGGTTCTCACAATATCCAACAAATAAACACACCTATGTCGCCTCAGAAGAAAATCTTCAGCTTAAGATCATTTCTAAATACAATACAAAAATGTTTTGCTAGGGACTAGCAAAAGATAGGCATGGGGGTATGCTTGCACAGCAAAAATGCAGCAACAATAGTGCCATCTTGTGCTATTTCCAAGCATTGCCAGTGTATATTAGGTAGCCATAGTCGCATTTGTAACAATAAACGCATGCATGCATTTATTTTAGAGGGGAGGAGAGTGAATAAAATAGCCTTGAAATTAACGTTTTCCTCAAGTGTTGCCTCGCAAAATCACCATCCTCATCTTTTATTGACTTTGAATTTCTTCATCTCCGCGGCTACAAGGCATGGCAGCTTCTTCCTCATGCCACTCCCTGCCAGCCGCATGCACAGCCATGCATGCAGCCCAGGGCATGGCTGTGCATGCCTCTTTCTTCTTTAAAAAGGGAATAGCCATCTTCTTGGCGGTGAGCCTGGTCCACACAAAGAATAACACAATATCTTCTTCTTCCAGGCCGTCTCCTCCCCTCTACCCTCCATACGCAGCCTCTCTTCCTCCTGAAGAGCTACGCTGTGGGCAGGAGCAGCTCACAGTGGTACACAACCACCACTGTGAGTCCCACCACTGCCCAGCTCATCAAAGAGCCGGTGGGCGTGGTGGTTCTCCTCTCTGTTTTGTCGTTCCAGCCCATCGCCGCCATTGACAGGAGCTTCAAGCTCGGAAACTCAAGCATAAGCAGTGGCAGCCAGCAGCAGCGCAGGCCATCACGCGCCTCAGGCGCCTGTTCCGCATGCTCTGCACAATCCAGCAGGTCACCCTAACCTTTCTCAGCGCACCCTGTCGCAAATCTCCGCCGCAACCCAGCCGGTTTCTTGTGCAGTAGCCGGCGTAGCTCCTTCCGCGCTCGCGCCAGCTCGCTTCGCGGCACCCATACACGCAGAACCGCTAGCACCCGGTCGCATGAGCCAAGCGCGCACTGTAGCCACTATTCACGCTAAAGAGCGTGACACTGTAGCTACAGTGCGGTGATCAGAAAGCTTCTCACTTATCCGGTCACCGCACGCTCTCTCTCTGCGCCGCAACCGTCGCCAGCTCGTCCGCGCGCCCACTCCTGCATACGCCAGTGCCTGCACCCATCTGCGCCTGCATCTTCACTCACTTCTTTGCCCGTGTTTCCCTCAGCACCCAGCGTGGTGCACTGTGGTCTGCAGTGTGCTGCACTACACCTTCCTCCCACGCCCGCTCCCTCCAGCGTGCGCGTGCATCTGCGCACCTACGCGCCTGCACCTGCACATGGACCATCAGACAACGACTGAGGCATCCGGACAACTTAACTCGCTCGCACCTTCTTCACTCCAGCAGACGCTCTCCCTCTCTCTCACTCTCTCTCTCTCTCACTCTCTCTCACTCCCTCTCTCACTCCCTCTTGTAGACACATACACACACACACACTCTCGTACACACACCCACTCACTTATACACTACTATATACTTATATACATATATATATACATATATCTATAATTGTAAATACATATATATATATGTATATCTATCTACATATATCTATATACATAGATACTTTTACTAATATATATACATACATATACACATATATATAACTATATACATATATTACTATATAAATACATATATATATATATATATATACATATCTATATCTATATATATAGTTATATATACATACATATATATCTAATTATAAATAAATAAATATATATATATATATATATACATATACATACATCAATCTATACATATATTTACATATCTATATATTTATACATATATATACATATATATACATATATAACTACATATACACCTATATAATTATAACCATATCTATATATATACATATAGATATATATTTACATATATACAAATATATATATTTTTTCATATCACCTACCACACGTTGTATCGCGGGAATATCTGCACCAGTTGCTGATATTCCCTGATACATGCATACAGAAAGTGTTTTCTCACACACCTTCCACCCATCCATCCAACACTCCATGCAACACTTCATCCTGTTGGTTGCGTCTTCCTAGACGACGATCAACTCGACACCGTGCTACATGCCATTTCCACCTCCACCCCCACCCCTATATACATATATAATATATACATATATATATACTATATTTACCTTATCTCTATTTCTCTTTCCTGCCATTAAAAAGATAAAAAAAATATACAAAAGAGAAAAGATAATCCTTGACTTGCACGTACTCAGTCTTGTGAATAGCAAGACCAGTTTTGGAACCCTAATTTGGCTCAAAGCCAAGAACCTGATTTTGAGGGTGTACCTCAAGGACAAAAATTATCAGAAAAAAATCTTAAATAGAAAAAACCAAAAACATAATAAACGAATGGAAGAGATTCGTTGTTGGAATGGCGTAGAGACTTATTCACCTCTAATCCTGCTTCCCTGAGTTCGACCCTGGGCCTAAAAGTGACCAAGATAAAATCAAGTAGGCCAGGTTAAAAATTTTGTAAAAAGATGGTTAGGCTCGATTTAGGTTAACCACTATACTCATATCAACGATTAAATCACCATATTAACACAACCTATCCAGGTCTACACCATCGTCGTGCACGTTCTTGATCCAGTGCCTCTGCGCCGACCACGCGTCCGTTACAGATCCGCCCGATGCTGATCCAATAGTCAAATTTCATCTGCGAGCACACGTCCCCTAATTGCGCTTCGATCCTGCGTCACCCATTATCGGTTAAGCGTCCTCTCCACTGCACTACGTGCACGGATTGTCGCACTTTCCATTTTCTGTCTGGCCACCCTCAACCATTGGATTAACGGTCGAGATCTTCGCCCGTGTGTGATGAGGTAGCTGGAGGCGACGATGTGGCTGCATCGCGGTCATTGGATGATGATCCATTGACCTACGATTCTCCTTTCTAGATTGGGGCATGGTGAGGGGCAGCTACGATGGTGCCACATGGCTCCATCATGGTCGTCCATCTTCTTCTCCTTGTATCTGATGATGTAGGCCTCCGATTAAGTTGATTTCTGTGTCATTGGACTACGAACGTCAATCTGGATCCATCCATGCGGTTGGATTCATCATCTGAGGTCCGAATATTCTTCAATTTCTCCTTGGCTCCTACTTCTTCTACGGACTCCCTAGGGTGCTACGAGAATCTGATTGATGCGCTCTTGGAATCATTGAACTCCCATCATTATTCCAAATAGATCCATAAGGTTGGATCGGTCATCTCCAACCCTGGATTACCTGCAATTAATAATACCTCTCAAATAGCAAATTATTATGTATAAAACATATAAATCATCTAAGATGCAAAGTACAATGTGTATGCATGTAGAATACCCATGTTAAGCTAGGTTCTACCTTAATTCAGGTGAATTAGGGCCTATGATTACTGTGCAATCATACCCCCATGCCCAAATCCTGCTAGTCCCAAGCAAGTGTAAGGCTAAATGCATTTTATCAATAGTTTACTAAAGGTTTATTTCTTTTTATTTCATCTAAATATTCAAAATCCAGATAACCATGAATATATAATGTTGTAGCTTCGGCAATGGATCCAAGCGAAGAGTCGATACACATTTAAAGCTTGTACTTGACCCATAGTAAAATTCTGTTGGGATAGGCAAACCTCTTCTCTCGAGGATATGAACTATTCGTAGATTTTAACCTTGGCTTTTGGCTTAGGTAGAAGATGTCTAAGTTAACTGGATTTGTATTTGGTGGCTCACTCTCTTCTGGTGCTATATAGAGACTAGTATTTCAAAATCTAGATTATTAGATTATTGAATAACTTAACTTAGAGAAGGGCTGGAAAACTATGCTCTATTAAATCTTTTGTACCTTTTCTTTTCTCTCTTTCTCTTTTTCTTTTTCTTTTTTTTTCTTCCTAAGCTCACATCTTACTAGATTTGCAATTGTATTTGGTGGTCTTACATGACATTACACTTTAATTAAGTTCTAAATAACCCAACGACTAAGTCAGACTCCTCAGCCCATATTCAGGTGGTCAGAAATATAGAAAAATAGGTTTAGGCTGTATTTGGTTGTTTGTGGGGATGGTAGGTGTTTTCGCCTCGAAACATTTTGACTTACATAATTCAAACTTTTTAACATAACACTTTTTTTTTAAGCAAATACCTCTTTTGTTTGCTTTTTCTTCTTCTTCTTCTTCTTTATTATCAATATATATTTTTGCTGGCACAATGCCGTTACCAACATAACATAACGCAACAATTCAATATGACATACATACTTTTATTCATAAGGCTTTATTTGGGATTTTTGGGGATGACCAAGAGGATCACGAGTGGCTTATTTGGTGGAAGTGCCTACTCTCGGCACCGAGTAGGGAATGGATAGGACAACGTATTTCTGACCTTGACATCAGTACTCTCCTTCAGCCAAGGATTCTGTAGAGGATGGTCGTGACCATCCACCTCAGTCCTAGTTTTATTAGAACCCTCTCTCTGCATTTTTGCCTTATTTGGTGGCTCTCATACGAAATTTCTCACAGAACTAGTATGCAAGATCTGAGAATGAAAACTATGCCCATCTTCGGGTACCATTATTCAATTATTAAAGATTAAAGATTCCTTACACTAGCCTTAGAGCACCAGTAGACTCTCTACTCTCATCTCACGTATGTTTTGGTGGATCTACTAGAATATGGTTCACCTAACTCCCTGATTGCTGTCCAAGGGTTTAAGAGAAGGAGCAATGCTTCTTCTCGACAAACTAGAGATGTTTATCGATTTTCATAGTGGATCCATTGCAAATTCTACATGCAGATGTGAAATTATACTGATTCTATGTCTAGGAATCTACTAAAGAATAATTCTCTAATAAAACCTCTTGATAAAACTATCTAATCCCCCAATTGTTGGCAGAAAATTTTCAGTTTTTATGGACTACCCCTCCTACCTAAGTGTTTTCATGTCCTCATGCATGAATAAAAGAAATTGGAATAAGGTAAGGTGCATGTGGATAGAAATCACGTGGAACTACTTCTGAGTTGTCGTTCAGCTCATGCCAACACTACAATGCCATACACAATATGTAAAACAATATGCAAAAATGACATATGCTATGTATATATGTATAAGTGAAACCATGATGCCTAAATGCGAAGTCTAAATGCTATGTCTAACTACGATGCTGAGTTTAACGCCCCCAGCTGGGCGAAACTCATTAGATGGATCAATGACTAAAGGAGACAAACTAAAGATAAATAGGAAGATGTGTTCCACTATCATCAACGGGCCAAGAATGTAGAGTAGTTCCCCGTGAATACCAAGGCCACAAGGTCGGCAGAATAGAATCTCAAGGCCTGGAACAAGTTGTAGGCAGGTGCCAGAGTGATAGGGAGCAAGTGGCAGCCACAAAGGTCAGGAGTAGGAAACCAGTCATACGGGTGTTGGAATCGTAGAATGCATATTTGATAAGAAATGTGTCATAGTACAATTGCGAAATACGATCAACAAAAATAATTTATAAAATAACAAGATTTGGAGTCCTGGTCGTTCGTCTTTGGGAGGTGTTTATGGAAATGCAGATTTGAAATCGATCTCTTTTGCTCTACTTGCTTAAAATCTCATGCCGATTTATGGTGATTTACTTATTGATGTACGACATGCTAGTTGCCAAAAGATACTAATTAAAACATGCAACTTCAATCACACTAAAAGATGATAACTAGGCACATGGTGATTCTCAACATATATATTTATATATATAAAAGATGATGATGATATCAAAGTTGTAGAGCACAGGTAGAGGAATGCTTGTACAGGAAAATAAAACTACTCGCTACTAGAAAACGACTGCATAGATGAATCTATGGGGGGATTTTGCATGCATCATTGGGGGAGAATAAAGAGCTACACTACTAAGCAATAAATAAGGCATGTAAATCTAGGAAGAACTATAATCAAATCTAGCAGAAATAAGGGATTCGGAGGTGGCTCTGATGGCCTTTGAGTTGGTTGAGAAGAGGAGGGTCGGCCAAAAGTGCTTAGGTCGGCCCTTGGAGAGAGGTTGAGTAGGTGATCCAACATCTTGGCATGGAGACGGTGGTGGCCATGGTGATGCTACTCGTGGAGATGGAGTGGAGGTGGATGTAGCTAAACTAAATGGAAGCCAAGAGTGAATGGGTGCAAATGGCCACCCCTTAGGTATTTTTATAGACCTAAGGGAAGCTCTCTAGAGAATTATGGAATTCTGTAGAGCGACCTATGGTGGGAGCTCGAGGGAGAGTGAGAGAGAGAGGATGGATGGTGGTTTTAGATCCACCAAATGTGGATCTAAAAATTGAATGGCTTTTGGTTGCTAATTTTAGCAACCAAGCCGACAACAAATGGTAGAGAGTTCTAGAGAACTCTAGGCTAGGTAATTTCGTGTGGATGGTTTGTGTGGGTGTGTGTAGGTCGAAACTTAGGTGGCTAGGTTGATTAGGTTAGGTTCTAGTGGGTTTAGGTCAAGGTAGGTCTCAAATTAGGGTTGTAAACCCTAATTCACTAAGGTAATGTGCAATTAAACTTAATACAAGTTTAATTGGGTGTGTGAAAACTTAATTGAGAGTGAAATAACTTAATTACCTTAGGTCTAGGTCAATTGGACTCTCACTGAGTCCAATTGGACAGTGTGTGCTGAGATCAAGGCTCAATTGGACTCAATGAGTCCAATTAAATAGGATGATGGAATTGACTAAGATCCAAGTCAATTAGGTTTAGTGAGGACCTAATTAGGTCCTTAGGGAGGTCTAGAGGTGATGTACTAGGGTTAGGGCACCTTAATTTAGGTTCCTATGGGGTTAGAATTGGGTTTAGAGGGCTAGAGATCCATATTCAAGGCTTGAATTCCAAAATAGGAACTGAAGGGTAGTATCAGACATCTAATAATAGCATCAAACATCTTATAATGAAAAATTAGAAGTTCATACTTATTATCTTGACGTCCAATCAGAGTCAGGAGGGATTCTAGGTTTTGTCTTGGGTATTCTACAGAAATTAGACGTTTGACCAAGTGTCTGGACGTCCAATAACACTGCAGAAGTGGGTTTAAGGTGTGCGGGAGTTTGCTAAGGGTTCTGGACATCCTATAACTCATCTGGACATCTAGATAGAGGATAGAATTAGGGTTTTAAGGTTTCCTAAGGTGCGGTGACCTAATCTAAGGGTGGCTAAGGCTTAGGGAAGCTTCTAGGCTGTCCTAGGGCTAGGATGGACCTAAGTTCTTCACAATTTATTACTTTATTCCTACTTAATAGAATAGCATACCTTAACTCTCTTACATTATTATCTACTGTATCTAATCTAGGTCTTCCGCTCCAGCTCTGCTGCAACACCTGTTATTCTTTATTCTTCAGATCCAGCTTTAGATCCAGCTTCAGATCTAGCTTCTTATCAGTTTATTACCTGCAATTGATATAATGCACCTAATTAGTACATTATAGCATTATTTTATGCATAGCTAAAAGAAAGTAGTAAAGATGCAAATAATGCTTATGCATGCATGGATTACCCTAACTTATGCCAGGTCCTAGCTTAATTTTGGTCAATTGAGGCCTATGATTGCTGCGTAATCATACCCCCATGCCTAAATCTTGCTAGTCCCTTGCAAATGCAAGACTAAATTATTCACAAAAGGTTCCCTAAGGGATTGATTATTTTATCAAGTGTATGCCTGGAGATTTTTCTCCCTTTTGTTTTCATCCTATGCTTTAGAAATCCAAACAATCGTGAAAGTGTAGCTATGTAGCTTTTGCAACGGATTTGAGTGAAAAACTAATTCACCTCTAAAGCCTGTACCTGACCCTTAGTAAATATTCTAGTAGGATAGGTGGACTTCTTCCCTTGGGGTATTCAAAATATTCTATGAATTCCACCCCGACTTTAAGCTTGGGTAAAGGATGTCTGAGAGATACGGGTGTTTATTTGGTGGCTCACTCTTAGTTGGTGCTACATAGAGATTAGTATTTCGAAATCTAGATTCCCGAACTATCAAGTAACTCAACTTAGAGAAATATGAGAAAAACTATGCTCTCTTCTGGTTCCTTTGTATTCATTCTCTCTTTCTCTTTTTCTTTTTCTTTTCTTTTCTTTCTTTTTCTTAGAGCTCACAATCTTACCATATTCACATATATGACCTGTATTTGGTGGTCTCACTTGACATTAACACTTTAATTGAGTTTCTATAACTCTAAGACTAAGTTAAAATTTCTCAGCAAGTATTCGGGCGGTCAGAAACACTACAAAGGTGGGTTAAGGCCATATTTGGTGGATCTCAAATTTATTTAGTGGTATTGCCTCAATGCAACTGAAATAAACACTAAATATTCACTCTTTTTTTTTCTTTGCTTTTTCTTCTTTTTCTATTTTTTTTTAATTTTTCTTTCTTTTCATCATTTTTTTTCTTTTTCTTTTTTTTCAACATAACACAACTAGCACACATCCATGAACTTTATTGAGGAGACATTATTAGGGATTGGTGGTACTCAAGAGACATTGGGTGGCTTATTCGTTGAAAGTGCCTACTCACAGCACCGGAAGATATGGATAGGATGGTGTATTTCTGACCTTGACATCAATACCCTCCTACAGCTGAGGATTCCGTAAAGAATGGTTGTAACTATCCACCTTAGCCCTAGTTTTATGAAAACTCGCTCTCCGCGTATTTGCCTTATTTGGTGGCTCTCAAAATTCACACAAAATGTATACGCAGGAACCGAGAGTGAAAACTATGCCTTATCTCTAAGTATCATCACCTAATTATCTAGGATTTCAGATTTCTTACACTAATCTTAGAGCACTAGTACACTCTACTCTCATCTCACACTTTTTGGTGGATTTTTTGAGGAAAATCTGCCTGATTCCCAAAACACTATCCAGGGGTTCAGGAGAAGAGGCACTACTTTTTCTCGACAGACTAAAGACGTTTATCAGCCTTCACCATGAATCCATTGCAAATTCTACGTGTGTGTGAAAAATTGTACTAGATTCCAGATTACAGGAATCAACTAGAGGATAAAATCCCTAATGCATTCTCTTAATAAGATAATCTTATTCATGGATGCACTATGTATATATGCTATAAACAAGTAACCTCTTATATTTGTACTTCATGAAATTTTCCCTTTCTGGTTACATTCAGCTTGACCCTAAATTTTAAATAAAAGGTGAGCGGGTAAGTCGGAAGTGGATGTTGCGGACGATTTTTAGCTCCAATGAGAGCATTGGAGGTAGAGTCAGTTGTCCTTTTATTTAGGGTCCTAAAGTACATTTGACATGCAGCTCTGGGGTTTTCCTAAATGTTGGCATAAAAATTTTCAGTTTTGTCGTATCTACCCCCCATGCCTAAGTTCTTGCATGTCCTCATTTATGAATATAAATGAAAATAAGTACAGCAGGGAGTAAATGGGTAGAATTCACCTGGAATTTGTCTTGAAATTTTAACGTTCAACACCGGCCAACCTGACAGTATGCAATATGCAAGAGAAATATGCTTAAAAGAAAAATATGATATGTATAAAAATGGTTATGTATAGGGTGATGGTAGAATGTGAGGTAGATGCTGAGTTTAACGCCTCCAACTGGGCGAAAACTCAATCAAATGTATCAGTTCTTGATACGAGCCGATCAAGATTAAGAGAAAGATGTGCTCATATGCTCCTAGAATCAATGGTCCAGAGATGCGAACCAGCTGATTGTGCACCCCTACTCCAAAAAGTCTAGCTATAAGAAAGTGTGGAGTGGTGGTGGAAAATAGAGGATAATCAGAGGGGGGATCATGATGCTAATTCAGCTGATTTATCATGTCCCACAATTCAGTTGGAAGTTGCTGAGGGAGTAGATCAAAATGTATCTCAAAACCAGAATCAAGTCATAGGGATCCTCATAACGATAATTGACATCAAGGATCATGTCCTCTCTAGGCTCTAGATCATATGGGGGTATCCGTGAAAGTAGAAGATCTGTGGAGAGGTCACTAAAATCCTCATCAGAAATTACTTCGTCCTTGTTCGTACTCATATCTGATTCATCAGAAGCTGACACTTCAGACTCTGAGTCAAGCCATCCATTAGATTGACTAGGATGATAGGTGCGTCCCCAGCTCATTCTGCTCAAAGCTTCACCCTCATATGCATTGGGTTCCTCAGTAATTCCTGCCTCAGGTAGCATATTTATTTCTTTGGTCAAAACATCCATAGCTACTTCTGGTCTTCTAATGTCAGCATCAGGGATAGAAAGTGTCATCTCAGAATCTCTAACATCCAAAATAGGTATGTAGGTGAAAGAAGAAGAGTGCAGATCAGAAGATGTTGGTTCTAGCACAAGTTCACCTACAATGGGAAGTGGCCTAGATTGATCAGTAGTGTTGCATGTAATGTTTGCCTCAAGATCCATATCCTCAATTAGATCTACTTCCCTTATCTCGATTGGGTTATCTAACCCAAAAGGTATCTCCCAGGATTTAGGATAATCCGATTGTGACTCAGTCCTGGAGATATCAGTCATTTCTCCTCAATTTCCTGAATGGAGTTCTCAGACGAACCCATTCGGCATACTTCCTACTCCTGTCTAGATTCTTCTTCCCCTAAACGATCTTCCAGCATCTGCTCCAGAAAATCTCTGTGTGTCCTTCCAGCGTAGTCATTTCAAATTCTTCAAGGTCTTCAAGGCTATTTTCCACTTGATATCTCAAAATTGGTAGTTCTTGAGTTTCTCGATTTTGTTTTATTAGCCTTGTTATCCCTGCTGTTCCCTGAAGGAGCTCCATCACGTTTGTTGATACAGAATCCAGCTTTGTCTTTGGTTCGGCTTAGTGATAGCTTGGATTTCGTGTAGGTAGAATGCGGCCTTCTCCTTAGCACTAGCTATAGCTCTCTGTATTCTATAATGCGGTTGCATATGCACCGGTATTTCTTCAGGGGTTCCAGGGGGTGAATCAGGTCTACCCATATTCCATGGGTGAGAAGCAGGAGTATGAAATCCATATCCTGGGTTGTAAGATGCGGTCCTTTGAGGGACTGGCTGGTATGGATCATAATATCCAGGGTTAGGATATGGGTTAACCATTTCAGTAACCCGAGGAGAAGGATCAGATGAAGTGAAAAGTCATCTTTGCCACCTTGGGGTTATGATCCTAAGGTTGAGCTGATTCAGTGACCTAGGCTCTTAGATAAGCTCGTGGGTCCAGCTCTTCTGGATCCTGAATAGGTCCAAATCCAGGGTTAGACATTGCGGTTAAGCAGATAGAAGAAGAGGGTGGGGGGGGAAGATGGCCTAGGCAAAGTGACTCGCCTCCTTGGGAGTGGCTCTCAAGGTCCAACCAGTCGAGGTCTGAGTGACCTCCTTCCTCGCATACGCCACCCAACCCCTGGGTTGGTGTAGCCAAGCCAGACATGGCTAAGGCCCTGTCAATCAGATGATCCTTATGATCGGATGACTGGATTTTTCGTTTTAAGTTCTAATTCCTAAAGAAAAAAATTTGTCGTGCAACCTACCAAAAGTGATTTCCGCCTCTCAAGCTAACCCAGCCACTAGGTTTGGCAAGAGAGGTTGAAAGCACCCTATTATGACAACGAATTCGGGTTGATTTTGTGTTTTAAAATTGATTTTAGCCCATTTTCTTCAGTTGGGGTTTGTGGTGAGTGGCCCACAAGGTGGCCAAGCTCACCGGCTAAGCACTAGACTTGACTAAGTCTAGGCTAGCCAAAATGTGGTCTCTAGATTGTAACCCTAAAGGTGTAGCCTAGGGTTCATGCAATTCTAGGGTTTTTTGGTTTTGTTCTTCTTTAGCAGCCCACAAAAATAAAAATAGTTCTCTAAATAAAATTGCAATCCAATTAAATTGAAATTTGGTGAGTAGATTCCTTTTTCAATTATCTTTTCAGAGAATACTTTTTTGTGATTTTTACTATTTCAACCAAATTTATAGAGATTTTTAAATGTCAAGGGGTCAGATTTTAAATTTTGACCCTTGCTCGATTTTCCAAATTGAAACAGTATCAAATGACTTTCACAAATTTGGGGAAAATATGAAAATTAAAGCCAATGAGATTAGATTTCAAACCCCGCTATTTTTAGTCAAAACAAATTCGTCGATTGCTCAGAATTACTTTTGGAATTTTGAAAAAATCTCAAATCTAGGTCAATCTGACCCTCTTTCATTTCGTGAATTTTTAAAAATTTTGTACTTGGAATTTTTTCAAATGAATAGTGTTGTTTGAAAAATGGTTTAAAAATGAAGAGCTAGCCTGAATTTCAGAATTTTTTGATCATTAATTTTTTGGCAATTGAATTTTTAAATCAGACTCAGAAGCTTGGTCGAAAATCAGAGGGTGGTGGAGAAGCTTTTGAAAAGGTGTTTGAGTTTAAAATTCAAACTTTCCACAAAAAAATTTCTTTTCAAAACAAAAAATTTTGAAAATATTTTCTTTTTCAAAGGATTTTGAATTTTTTTTTTGCTTTTTCAAAACTAACCTAGGATTTAAAAAGAAACCTAATCTAACTACCTAGATTTTTTTTCTTTGATTTCTTTTTTCTTTTTCACGAAAATGAATAGGCTTTTTTTCTTTTTTTTTCAAATAAATGTAACCTAGGGTTCAGAAAGGGAAATCCTAATCTAAGGTAAGATGTGAACCTGATTTTTGTTTTAATCTGCGCTCGTTGCGTGCGCAGATTCCCATTTTTCCTATTTTCCTACACATCAAAAGACAAGCGGAGGAAGATTTGTCAGTGATAGCTCAAAAGATTGAAGTAAAAAATGATGTTGCCTCCCCGGCAATGATGCCATTTTGTTGGGAATCGTAAAGTGCGTTTTTGATAAGAAAAAGCGTCGTAGTATAGTGCGCAATATGATCAACAAAAATAATTTATAAAATAACGAGATTTGGAGTCCCGGTCGTTTATCTCTAGGAGAAGTTTACGGAAATGCAGATTTTAAATCGATCTCTTTCTCTCTACTTAAAATCTCATGCCGGTTTATGGTGATTTACATATTGATGTACGACATGCTAGTTGCCAAGAGATACTAATTAAAACATGCAACTTCAATCACACCAAAAGATGATAACTAGGCACATGGTGATTTTCAACATATATATTTATATATATAAACGATGATGATGATATCAGAGTTGCAGAGCACAGGTAGAGGAATGCTTGTACAGGGAAATAAAACTACCTACTACCAAAAAACGACTGCATACATGAATCTATGGGGGGATTTTGCATGCATCATTGTGGAAGAATAAAGAGCTACACTACTAAGCAGTAAATAAAGGCTGTAAATCTAAGATGAACTATAATCAAATCTAGCAGAAATAAGGGCATTCGGAGGTGGGTCCGATGGCCTTTAAGTTGGTTGAGAGGAGGAGGGGCAGCCAATGGTTAGGCTGGCCCTTGGAGAGAGGTTGATGAGGTGATCCAATATCTTGGCATGGAGATGGTGCTGGCCATGGTGATGCTACTCGTGGAGATGGAGTGGAGGTGGATGTAGCTAAACTAAATGGATGCCAAGAGTGAATGGGTGAAAATGGCCACCCCTTCGGTATTTTTATAGACCCAAGGGAAGCTCTCTAGAGAATTATGGAATTCTGTAGAGAGGCCTATGGTGGGAGCTCGAGGGAGAGTGAGAGAGAGAGGATCGATGGTGGTTTTTAGATCCACCAAATGTGTGATCTAAAATTTGAATGGTTGTTGGTTGCTAATTTTAGCAACCAAGGCAACAACACATGGTAGAGAGTTCTAGAGAACTCTAGGCTAGGTATTTTCATGTGGATGGTGTGTATGGGTGTGTGTAGGTGTGTGTGGGTTGAAACTTAGGTGGCTAGGTTGATTAGGTTAGGTCCTAGTGGGTTTAGGTCAAAGTAGGTCACAAATTAGGGTTGTAAACCCTAATTCACTAAGGTAAACTGCAATTAAACTTAATACAAGTTTAATTGGGTGTGTGAAAACTTAATTAAGAGTAAAATAACTCAATTAAATTAGGTCTAGGTCAATTGGATTCTCACTGAGTCCAATTGGATAGTGTGTGCTGAGATCAGAGCTCAATTGGACTCAATGAGTCCAATTGAATAGGCTAATGGAATTGACTAAGATCCAAGTCAATTAGGTTTAGTGAGGACCTAATTAGGGTTAGGGCACCTTAATTTAAGTTCCTATGGGGTTAGAACTGGGTTTAGGGGGCTAAAGATCCAAGATCAAGGCTTGAATTCTAAAACAGGAACTGGAGGACAGTATCAGATGTCTAATAATAGTGTCAGACGTCTTATAATGAAAAATCAGAAGAGTCAGGTGGGATTCTAGGTTCTATCTTGGGTATTTTGCAGAAATTAGACGTCTGACCAAGTGTCTAGATGTCTAATAACACTGCAGAAGTGGGTTTAAGGTGTGTGGGAGTTGGCTAAGGGTTCTGGACATCCTATAACTCATCTGGACGTCTAGAAAGAGGCTAGACAAATCAGAGTCAGGAGGGATTCTAGGTTCTATCTTGGGTATTTTGCAGAAATTAGACGTCTGACCAAGTGTCTAGACGTCCAATAACACTGCAGAAGTGGGTTTAAGGTGTGTGGGAGTTGGCTAAGGGTTTTGGACATCCTATAACTCATCTGGACGTCTAGAAAGAGGCTAGAATTGGGGTTTTAAGTTTTCCTAAGGTGCAGTGACCTAATCTAAGGGTGGCTAAGGCTTGGGGAAGCTTCTAGGCTGTCCTAGGGCTAGGATGGACCTAAGTTCTTCACAATTTATTACTTTATTCCTACTTAATAGAATAGCATACCTTAACTCCCTTACATTATTATCTACTACATCTAATCTAGGTCTTCCGCTCCAGCTCTGCTGCAACACCAGTTATTCTTTATTCTTCAGATCTAGCTTTAGATCCAGCTTTAGATCTAGCTTCTGATCAGTTTATTACCTACAATTGACATAATACACCTAATCAGTACATTATAACATTATTTTATGCATCGCTAAAAGAAAGCAGTAAAGATGCAAATAATGCTTATGCATGCATGATTACCCTAACTTATGCTAGGTCCTAGCTTAATTTAGGTCAATTAAGACCTATGATTGCTGCACAATCATTGGGTCTCGAAAGTGGTGAAATAGGAATGGAGGGACCCGTGTGGTGTAATCAGAAATAGTGTAAAGAGCTATTTTGTGATTGGATCTGGGTGTTGGTGGTTGTAGAGTAGGTGTGTCGAATATGATTTTGTGCTTAACATCTCTATACTCACCCAAATCATTCTTCTCCTTGGGTTGATTAGAAATCTCATATAGATTGCCCAAATTCTAGTTGTGGTGCAGATCCTCAAATGTAATGGGCGATGACAAATAGAGATTCTCGTGCATGTTTTGAAAATAGAGATCTCGTCGTAGTATAGTGCATGAAAATGCTTGTCAAAAATAATTTATAAAATAATGAGACTTGAGTCCCGATCGTTCATATTTGGGAGGCATTTAGAAAATGTAGATTTGAATTCGATCTAAGTCTCTCTACTTATTTAGAAATGCATGCCAGTTTACAATAATTCGTATTGATGCACGACATGCTTAGTTGCAAAAGAATACAAATTTTGCACATGCAACTTTAATCACAAGGAAATATGGCATGGTGATTTTCACACATAGACATAGAGATATATAAAAGATGATTTCATTGATTGCATCATGGTGGCTTCAGAGTGAAGCTTGTGGAAAGCTTGTACAGGAAAGCTTGAAAGCAATAACTTAGCTAACAGAAAACGACTGCATACATGAATCTATGGGGGGGATTATGCATGCACCATTGGAGGAGAATATGGAGCTACACTACTAAGCAATAGTAAAGTGGTAAATCTACAAAGAACTATTCTACTTAGCTAACAGAAATAACCGCATTCTAAGGTGGCTCTGATGGCCTTTGACTTGGTTGAGAGGAGAATGAGGGGCGGCCAATGGTGCTTAGGCCGACCCTTGGAGAGAGGTTGGAGGTGATATAGGCCTAGCGTGGAGGTGATGGGGATGCCATGGTGTGCTCGTGGAGATGGAGGTGGAGTAATGGAGGTGGAATGAAGGTAAAACTAGATGGAAGGCTAGATGGGTGCAAATGGCTACCCAAAGTCCTTTAAGTGGACCAAAGGGAGCCTCTCTAGAGAAGTGTGGAACTCTCTAGAGAGGCCTATGGTGGGAGCTCGTGGGAGAGTGAGAGAGAGGATGGATGGGTGGTTTTTAGATCCACATTTGGTGGATCTAAAAATTGAATGCATCTTGGTTGTTATTTTTAGCAACCAAGGAAACAACACATGGTAGAGAGTTCTATAAAACTCTAGGCTAGGTATTTTCGTGTAGATGGTGTGTGTGGGTGTGTGCGGGTCGAAACCTAGGTGGCTAGGTTAATCAGGTTAGGTTCTAGTGGGTTTAGGTCAAGGTAGGTCTCAAATTAGGGTTGCAAACCTAATTCACTAAGGTAAAATGCAATTAAACTTTATACAAGTTTAATTGGGTGTGCGAAAACCTAATTGAGAGTAAAACAACTCAATTAAGTTATGTCTAGGTCAATTGGACTCTCACTGAGTCCAAATGGACAGTGTGTGCTGAGATCAGGGCTCAATTGGACTCAATGAGTCCAATTGAATAGACTGATGGAATTGACTAAGATCCAAGTCAATTAGGTTTAGTGAGGACCTAATTAGGTCCCTAGGGAGGTCTAGAGGTGATGTACTAGGTTTAAGACACCTTAATTTAGGTTCCTATAGGGTTGGAATTGGGTTTAGGGACCTAGGAATTCAAGATCCAAGCTTGAATTCAAAGACAGGAACTAGAGAGCAGTTCCAGACGTCTAACAATAGTGTTAGATGTCTTAAAATGAAAAGTCAAACGTCCATACTTGTTGTCTGGACGTCCAAACAGAGGCAAGGAAGAGTTAAGGTTCTGTCTGCAAAAATTAGACGTCCAGACCAAGTGTTTGGACGTCTTAAAATGCTGCAGAAGTGGGTTTTAGGTGCATGGGTTGTGGCTAAGGATTTAGGATGCCCTGTAACTCATCTGGATGTCTAGATAGAGGCTAGAAATAGGGTTTTAGGGCTTCCTAGGGTACAGTGACCTAATTTAAGGGTGGCTAAGGCTTGGGGAAGCTTCTAGGCTGTCCTAAGGTTATGATGAACATAAGTTCTTTGTAATTTACTACTTTATTCCTGCTTAACAGAATAGCATACCTCAACCACTTACATTATTGTCTACTACATCTTATTCTAAGTCTTCTGCTCCAGCTCTGCTGCAACTCTAGGTTCAGGTCCAACTTCAGATCCAGTTTCAGATCTAGCTCCTGAGCTTCTTATTTCCTGCAATTTATATAATGCACCTAATTAGTATATTATATCATTATTCTATGCATAGCTATAGGAAGAACAGTAAAGATGCAACTAATGCTTATGCATGCATGAACTACCCTAACTTATGCTAAGTCCTAGCTTAATTTAGGTCAATTAAGACCTATGATTGCTGTGCAATCAGGTGATGCTTCACTTTTCCCAAGGGATGCAAAATCAAAATGTAGGTATAATAAAGCCTCAAATTCCTTCATTTTCTGCTCTATGGCTTTTGTGAAATCTTTGATGTCCAAGGGCAAAGAGGATGTAATAGATTCTTCTGACTTCAAATCCAAAAATGCCTCCAAATTTTTCAAATTTCTTTCCTAATCAGAAATGGAGTTTTTATCAGATTCTTCCTCAACTTCGCTTGGATTATTTGACAATTCAAATTTAACCCCATGGATATATGGTATCTCATGTAAATTTATGTTCTGGATATATTTATCATCTAAGATTATCACGGGGTTTTTATATAATTTCACTCCAGATCTTTCAGAGTCCAAATCATGGGCCTCATTAAGTGTATGTACCCAAGTCTCAGAATGTACTAAGTTTTGGGTGTCAAGATCCTCCATCATCTCTATCTCCCAAGATTCAGGATTTTTAGATTGAAAATCGATCATGGGACTTTCCTCACTATTTTTTAGGCTAGGGTTCTCAACTGATTTCATTTCAAATATGCCAAGAGCACTTCCCTTAATTCCATCTGCCCTTTAGATGATAACATAAAGAATCCTCAATACATCCACCCTGAAATTCAAGAACTATTGAACTTTGAGGAGGTTCAAGAAATTGGACAATTTAAGGACATGAACCAGGTAAATGAAGAAGCAACATCAGAAAGAGAACCTCAAATCATGATGAACTAGGGAAGAACTTATACTCCAACTGGTTCAAATGGATGGCTTGAATCTGAGAAAGAAATGACTTCTGATGAGGAAGAGGTAATTTCTGATGAGGATTTTGACAAATTTAGCACAACTCTACCTTTGTCCTCGTATGACCCAGAGCTTGGAGAATTCATGATTTTTGACATCAACTACCATTATGAGGATCCTTGTGATTCTAATTCAGAACTAAATTTAAATCTCCATCATGATTTCAATCTAGACCCTCTACCACCTCTTCTTGAAATATGGAACTGGATTAATGAATAGGCTCTGCATCATGAACCTCATCTATTTGACCCTATTTTCTATTTCAAATAAGAAAAACTCTTCGTAGTAGGACTACATCATCAATTGATTCGCATTTGTGGATCACTGATTCTTGGACCAAACAATCATCTCTTTATACTAATCCTGAATCTCTCAGCAACAGTTATTACCCCTTCCCTTGACCCACAATATCGAATTGCATATTTCTTCTGGGTTTAAGTCTGGCAAATGACATTAAACTTAATGATGGCTGGGAGGCAACCCAGTATTCTTTACAGGTAGTTTTGTATCCAAGCTAACCTGGAATAACAAGCTCAGTCATGTGATATCCCCTCCACTTGTTACTTTTTTATTTTCCTGCATACGTTTCAATGAGGACATTGTAATGAATAAGCATGGGGGGGTGGACATTGCATGTCTTATTTTTATGTTAGAAAAAAAAGAAAAAAAATTGTATTCATGCATAAAGAATTTTTATCAAGAAGGTTTTATTAGGGATTTATTCTTAAGTTGATTCCTGAACTTAGAATCCAATACAATTTCACACTTACAGGTATAATTTGCAATGGATCCTCTGTAAAGACCAAAAGACATCTTTAGTTTATCGAGAAGAAGCAATGCTTCTTTTCCTGAACCCTTGGACAGTAATCAGAGAGTCAAGCAAACCATCTTCTAGTAGATCCACCAAACAAGTGCAAGGTAAGAATAGAAAGTCTATGGGTGCTCTAAGGCTAGTATAAGGAATCTTAGTTTCTGGGTAATTGGATAATGATACTCGGAGTTAGGCATAGTTTTCGCTCTCGATTCCTACGTACAAATTCTTTATGTGAATTTTTTAGAGCCAACAAATAAGGCAATACACAGAGAGTAGGCTCTGATAAAACTAGGACTAAGGTGGATGGTTACGACCATCATTTATGGAATCCTTGGCTAAAGGAGGGTATTAATATCAAAGTCAGAAATACATTGTCCCATCCATTTCTCTCTCAGTGCCAAAAATAGGCACTCCCACCAAATAAGCCATCCGATATCCTCTTGAACACCCCAATCCTGAATAACGCCTCGTGAATAAAAATGTGCATGGTTGCTACAGTACGTTGTGTTGGTAGAAATAAATATATAAAAAGAAAGATGAGAGAAAAAAGAAAAGCAAAAAAAAAAAAAAAAAAATATATATATATATATAGAAAAAAAAGGGGAAAAAAAAGAGTGTTAAGCATTGTGTCAAGCACATTGAGGCTCCCTAACACCCATTCCCTTCACAATCCACCAAATATAGTCTTGACCTACTTTTTCTGTATTTCTAAACCCCTGAATACGAGTTGAGGAATTCTGATTTAGTCATAATGTTATCAGAACTTAATCAAAGTTTTAATGCCATGAGAGGCCACCAAATATACTAACAAATTTGGTGAGACTATGAGCTCAAAAAGAAAAAACATAGAAAAGGAGAAAAAAAAAGAAAAAGGGAGAAAAAAAACAAGAGATAGAATGAGTACAAAGGAACTAAAGAGAGCACAGTTTCTCCACCTCTCTTTGAGTTGATTTATTTAAGAAGTCTAGAAATCTAGGTTCTGTAGTACTAGTCTATGTATAGCACCAGATGAGTATGAGCCACCAAACACAAATCGACTTGACTCAAAATATCTTCTACCTAAGCCAAAATGTCGAGGCTAAATTTACAGATTATTTTATCACCACGAGGGAAGAAGTTTTCCTATCCTAATAGAAATTTTACTAAGGGTCAAGTACGAGCTTTAGATATGGATTGGCTTTTCACTTGGATCCGTTGCATAGGCTACAATAATACACCTTCACGACTGTTTGGATTTCTAAAGTTTTGGATGAAAATAAAAGAAATAAATCACTAATCAAACTCTTGATAGAAATCAGTCATTTAGGACCACTCTGCATTTAGTCTTGCATTTGCTAGGGACTAGCAAGATTCAGGCATGGGGTTTTGGTTACACAGCAATCATACAACCTAATCTACCTAAATTAAGTTAGGTTCTAGCAAAACTTAGGAATAATGCATACATAAGCATCATAATTTGCATAATAGTTAGTTTAGTAGCCTTAGAGATAATATTATCATTTTATGCTCTAAAAGAGAGATGATATTGATTGTAGATGATCCGAGGTCAAAAATGACAGATCAGACTGTACAGATCTAATCAGGACGGCGACGGGAGTCAAACGCTTCCGAAATTGTCTTGGTCAGACATTCGTAGGATCATGTGCAGCCCATAGAAGAACGGAGGTCAAGGAGCAAGATGATAGAAATCCAAGCCTACCATTATCACAGAGGAATCCTTCTCCGGTGACCTTTGATTGAAGATAACTCCTCTGTTTAATCAATCCCTTTCAAAATCGGAAGGGAGATTCCTTGAGGAGTTCTCTTCCTTCTGAATCCATCCATGAGCTCCATAGCCTTCCCAATCTCTCATTCAAATGCATGAGAGATTCGAGTATCTTTCAAAATCCTACTTCGGCTAGCATTCCTACCTTGGAAGCGTGGTTTCCAAGCTCAAAACTCTCTATAGGGCCCTTTATAAGGACCCTTGGACCTCGCCAAGTTTCGGAGGCTCATTTTTGGTTGGGGGTTACCCCATGCTCTTCCCTCCTCTCTGATAGAAAAGCTTTGCGAGCTCCGATGATACCCTTGACCTCTTTCCTCATCCATTCTCGTAAAACCAGCAACGGATTCCTCATCCTCAAATTCTTCCATGTGCCGCAATGCCAGTGGCTGTCCCCTTCCACTTCTTCATCGCCGCTCCTTCCTACCAAAGAATCCATCTTCCCCGACATCAGCCATACTAGCCGATGTCGTTCTCCCCCTTTTCATCCACTTAGAATAGGTAGTTAGGTCTCTTTAGGTTCCTAGGTTAATTTCCTACCCAAAATACCAAAAACAACCCCTCTCTACTGCCGTTCACCCTCATCTTCTCTGTCTCCGACCAAACCTCCAATGAGGTCATTGATGGGAACACCATCATGAGCCCTAACTAGCTCATTTTGACCCAGAAAAGAGAACAAAAGCTCCTACATAACCAACTGGATGTCTTAACTCAATGGATAACCATTCTGAGAGAAGAGAAAGAAATAAGGGGTAAAACTGCAAATTTACCATTGCAGTACAACAACGGATTTCCTCATGAGCTAAACATAGGTCAAATGGTTTTAAAGGATAAAAAGTGGGTTGAATCAGACAGAAAAGGGTTCATGTGAATTCTAGGAATTAAATGACTTCTTGTAACCTTAAAACAGACCCACTTAATTTAACAAGGTTATGGTCAATATAAAATTCACCTAAATCCTCTAAAAATCATGGAAAAATATTCTCTAGAGTTTAGAACCTTCAATTCGGCCCTTGGAACCTATTTTGACTTCAATTGAGGTCTCAGACAAATATTTGCCATAAATTAGGTTTTTACATAAATTGCCCAATCAAGTGTGGTCAAACCTAAAATCCAACTTCACCATTCGATTCCTTAGGCCCAAATTAGGTTTGTAACAAAATTTGGACCTAAGGGAAATTCATCTTGACCTACTTTACAAACAGGTCCAACTGAATTATATTTCTACCCCTATCTTTTGAAAACCTCTACAGAAACCCCCTAGCTTTGTCTTTGTTCTTTACAATTAGGTCCCTCTACCATTATAGAGAAGGGAATCCTACTCCGGCAAGATTTCGAGGGAAAGATCTCTCTGGTTTCTCAGAGAATCCCCTTAAAAATTGAAAGGGAGATTCTCTGAGATATCCCCTCTAGTATGAACACAATTTGAGGCTCTATTTGGTACCCAATCTCTCATGTGAATGCATGAGAGATTCGGGTCTCCTTCAAATTTCCATTTCTAAAATCTAGAGAGCTTTGTTAATGCACTTTTGTCTGATTTTAAATACACATTGTAGTATACAAAGAAAGCGAATCAGCACTTAAATTTATAAGCTCGCATTGTGAGTCCGATGTCATCTGATGGAGCAAATAATTGCAATACACCACTAATCAAATGAATATAATGAAGCACAATAGTTTGAATGCAAAATGATATGTATTATGCAATAAATATCACCATCAAACTCTAAAATTAAGGCCAAAAAGAATTTGGGTTTATCAACTAAAGAGAGCCTTCAACACTTAATCAAATTTCAAGCCCAAAGAAAGCCTCTCAAGCCAAGACAAAATCAGCACAATGCATGCTCAAAGTGAATCAAAACCTGACCCAAGACCAGCTCATGCCCACATGTGTGCGGGTGTATGTGCACGAGTGGATGGGGACCCGACCCCCTGAAGCTTAGGTGAACAAATAATGTGGACGTTTTCTATTATTCCCAAATCCAGCTCAGTGTTCCACAATGTGGGACTATGAGTTCCTTTATTCTTCCTTGTCATCACGTACTGCAGTGATGAGGAGGCGAAGCTCGATTGGCCCTTGATGGCTGTTGGATCTTGAATCCAATGACGTAGAAAGCTCCATTGAGCGATTCCATGCGAGGGGAGGGTAGCTCCTTGGTTGATTGCCTACTGGAGAGATGTTTACCACGCGAAATTGATGTTTTAAAAGATGAGTTGCAGTATAGGTTGAAATCGCTTGAAAATAAATAATATTTATAACTCAAAAGGTCGTCAAGAAAATCCAAGGTTGAACATAGAGAGCAAGTGTTGCAATTAATCTCAAAGATCACAATATCACCACAAATATGAGCAAGTAAGAATGATATATATATATATATATATGAAAATCAATGTCAAGGTACAAAAAGAATGGGGTAAAATAGTGATTTAAATCATAAATTACCCCTATAATTATTATGCTCACAATAATTCTAAAATAACTGAATAGTAATGATCAACCAGTTATTCCACATCAGTAAGCAACCAATATAGCCACAGGAACACAGTGAAGGTTTCATCCTACCAGGAGGGGGTGACGTAATAATTGCGGAAATAAATATAAACAATCTCACAAAATAGACAAACACACAAGTACACAAGTATTTTTAGGTGGAAACCCAAACTGGGTGAAAACCACCACCGAACCCTCTCGAGTTAGGATTTTCCGATCAACCAAGTTGATCAAAATCTACTAAACAAATCACTAAAAACGAGGGTGATTCAACCTCAAATACAACCATGCTACAAGTGCGCGGGTAGCGTTCCTCAACCCCTTCTCTTCACGAGAAGGATTTTGTCCCTCGAAGGAGACGGGAATTTGCAAAGCGAATACCCAACCAAATAACAAAGATAAAACAAAAATCCTATAGAGCCAACAAAGTAATTTTGAACCTAACTTCTATAGGAATTAGGATGCTTCCCTTTGAAAGGAGTGCGTCGACGACGCGGATGCGTGAGCCACGCGACGGCGCAACGTTGCTCTCGTGAACTACGGCGGGAGAGCGGGTGCGCAAAGCTTGATGCTCTCAAGATGAAGAATTAGAGCTTGGAGAGCAAGAGAGTCTATTTGGACACAAAAGAGTGTGAAAGTGTGTAGCTAGGTGTGTCTTGTGTTTCTTGGTGTGTTTTGTGTTGCAAAGGTTCCCCTCTATTTATAGAGGCCTTAGGAAGGCTTTGGAAGGCTTAGGAAAGGTTCTATAGCCGTTGGGTGCAAAGCCCAAGAGAATCAACCCGAAATCAGGAACAATCATTGCACTGACAAGCTTATCAGATGTCTAATTCTGGCATCAGACGTCTGGAAGTTCACTTTAAGACGTCTGATTTCAAGGTCAGACGTCTGATTTTGGGCGGGTCTCTTCCTGACTTGAATCAGATCTAAACAGGGTTCTTGTGCAAGTCCATCAGACGACATATAGGACGTTTGGCACTATGTCTGGACGTTTGGAAACCTACTTTTTCTGTGGGAATGGATTTCCAAACGTTGCAACGGCTAGAAAATCTTTGAGAAGAGATTTTGGGTCAGCCGAGGCAAAATGGTCAATTATCAGACGTCTGGAAAGTCCTATGGACGTCTGATAAGGCTCTAACGGTCACATTCTTGACTGTTCGCTAAGCCAGCCAACGGTCCACTAATTGGACGTCTGGCAAAGTCATCAGACGTCTCCTAAGACGTCTGGTCTAAGGTCTGGACGTCTGATTTCACCAGACAGAACTAACTATGCCAACCTACTAGTTATCAGACGTCTGAATCAACAGTTAGACGTCTTAAAATACTTTATCAGACGTCTGATTTGGGAATTAGACGTCTGGAAGCTCTGTTTGAACCCTATATTGGTTTTCTAAGTATTCTACAGAAAACCTAAGTATCCTAGGGTTGTGTAGGTGTTCCTAGGACTACTGTTAAGGTACTTTGAGGCTCTTTAACATGAATCTAAGTAACAAAAATAAAGAGCAACAGAAGAAATGAAAAATACAAGGAGTACAAGAGAAGGAAATCTATCCTATTCTTCATCTCCTTCCTTCTTCAATCTATCGCTCCTCGCGAATCTCCTCTGTTTTCCATCGAGCTCCTCCAATCCGTCCTAGATGTGAGCTCGAACTCCGTCTAATCACGTATCCATTTGTGATTGACCTGAAATCTAGGACTCAAAGTGCAAATGTTAAATGACACGTGTTTTGTTATCATCAAAACAAATGATCGTGGTGCTCTAGCACCAACACACAGAACCAGCGAAATCAGATGACGGATAAGGCACTTAGATGCCTTAACCAACAAAGGCTCAAGGTCCTCTCTTCTTCTCTTCTTCAAGTCATGCACAGAGGCAAAGTCCTCTTCTCTATAAGTGTTAGAGAGTTGGAGAGCGAGGAAAAAACCCCCCACGTCTCTCTCTCTTTCCCTTTCTTTCCTTCTTTTCTTTCTCTCAAAGAACTAGGGTTAACTGGGTAATTGGGTAGAAACAGTAATAAGATCCGGGTGCAGGGCTGCGTGCGTGTGGTCGCAGCCAAGTAGTGGGGCTAGGCGGGTATGCAGGTGATGGTGCATGTGAGGGACCCAACCCCTCATGTACTGGGCAAGTCGGGTTCACAAAAATAATTTATGTAGCTCTTTTCGTTCCAAATTGCATGATGTGGGACTATCTGTCCTTGTTCTTCACGTGAGGCAATAGCAGGAGGTGAAGTCTTGATTGGAGTCAATGAAGAGGGCAACTCCTTCAATTGGAGAGCTGGCCACACTCCTGGACTAATTCCGCATCACCTAAAGGTGGTGCCTGGGGCTGTTGGAGCAAGAACACCTGCTTCGAGCTCTTCGAAGGAGCTCTATCAATGGCAATGGCAGCTGTAAACCTGAAACACAAAAATGGCCTAAGGTCCACGTCAGAACAGCTCACTGGGTGCACGAGAATGCGGCGAAGACGGTGGTGGCGGTGGCGTGTTGTGGATGTAGTCGGAGATGGTTGGCGAACGCGAAAAAATGAAGATGGAAGTGGTTGTGTTCGGTGGACGGATAGAGCAAGCAATCTCCTTAACTTCTTGAGGGTTTTACTCGTGTGGATGATGATGTGACCACATGTGTGGTCTAATTAATTACATATATAAGGCATACTTTGATATGCAAATAGATTAGTGCTTGCATATTTTACTTGCATTTATATAAGATAGTATATATATTCTAGGGGCATGCATGTATTATATGCATCATTTTATTATTTTCTTGTAAATAACTCTTTTCTTTTTACAACATGCAAGACCTGCAAATCACAACAATGGGACCGCCTCCTCCTCGCCCGCCTGATCGCCCACCTAAATCAGCCGAGTCTCGCACAGCAGCCTCAACTACCTTGGGATCTTCGGCAATCCGTTGGAGAGTCGGCGATGATTTCTTTAAAAAGGAGTCTTATGCATAGGAAAAGAAATCTCATCTCCTGCCCTTCCAGGGACTGGCCCCACTCGCCCACCATGGAACATGAAGCTTACACCATGATGCCACCGCGAACTCCTTGCAACCACCTGCAACCCTCCTCTCCAGACCACTATCAGCCATGCGTTGCCACCCACAACCCCCTTCATCTTCTTCCTCATCTTCTTCCCCTGCACCTCATAAAGGAACCCATAGACCATCGACGCATTCACTCATCCACACGACCATCTGACCACCTACCCTTGCTCCGTCCACCACCGGTGACCTCCCGACATCACCCATCGACGTCTGTTCACATCTGAGTGCCACCCGCCACTCCTCCACCCGGCGGCAACTCCATCCGGTCGTAACTCCATCTGGCCTGCTTCCGCATCTTCCGAACATCTCGGGCCACACCAAGACCGCCAACGCAAAGCTTATGCTCCAGAGCATCTCCATCGAGCTCACCGTTGCTAGAAGCCTTCCCACGCGGCACGGTCTTCCTCGTTTCGTTTCCCCTGTTTCTCATCATATTAGTTGCAATGCCCGTGTGGGGATTTGGTTGGAGTTGAGTTTTTTTTTGATAAATAGAATTATTTATTGCATTTTACACTCATGTCCCTGTTCTCTATCTCTATAGCTAATAATCTTTAATGTCTCTCTTTCACAATACCACCCCTCTCTGAAGGATTGATGGAATAAATTTGATGAGCATTTATGTGCATGAAAGTCTTTACAAATTTGAAAACATAAATGTTACATAATGTCAGTTTTTACTAGGTTCATACCTCCTAGTGGAGATGACTTGATTTTACAGTTTAATGTCAGAATATTTTAGTTAATCTTTGATTGAGGAGTTTCTCACTACATAAAAAAATATACATCAACGATAAATCATCTTTTTACAACTATTTCAATTAAGTGGACATCTCCCTTAATCTCCCACTAGGGTGACAGAAAATGCAGTGTTTGTTGGGAGGCAACCCAACGTTTAGAATAACACCTTCATCAGGTGATTTCGTTCCTTTCTCCCATTATTTTAATTTTTACAATGAAGACATTGTAGGATTTACGCATGGAGGGGTGCATTTTGCATTTTAGGCAGTATTCATGCATTTAGGTTAGGTGCATTAGCATAAAGAAAAACTCTCTTTTCTTGAGCTGAATTGGTTAGCCCTAGCAAAACATCTTTATCAAGGAAGTTTCATTAAAGATTGTCTTCTTAAATTATTTCCAAGTTTAGAATCCAATACAGTTAGTTCACTTGCATGTAGACTGGGTAATGGATCTTTGAAGAAAATCAATAAGTATTTTTAGTCTGCTGAACCCTTGGACAGTTAATAGGAGTCAGGCATACTATCTTCTATTAAGATCAACCTAATATTTGTGAGGAGAAAGTAGAGTGACTACTGGTGCGCTAAGTCTAGTGCAAGGACTCTTAAGTTCTAGATAATTAGATGATCATACCTCAGAGTTAGGCATAGTTTTCACTTCTATTCCCATGAGCGAACATTGTATGAATTCTTGAGAGTCACCAAATAAGGTAATTACATAGAGATTGAGTTCTAATAAAACTGACTATGGTGGATGGTTACGATCGTCCTTCATAGATTCCTCAACTAAAGGAGGGTAATAGTGTCAAAGGTCAAAAATACGCTTGTCCTATCCATTCCTTCTCGGTGCCGAGAGTAAGCATTTTCACCAAATAAGCCACATAATATCCTCTTGACCATCATCATCCTGAATAATGCCTCATGAATAAAAATTTACGTCATGTTGTGTTGGAAGTAAAAAAAACAAAAAAAAAAGAAAAAGAAGAAAAAACATATATACAAAAAAAAGAAAAAAAATGTTCAAGTTATAGCTGACTTAAGTGTCAATTTTATCAGGTGTTCATATCATTGAGGCAACAAAAAAAACACACCTATTGCGATCCACCAAATATAACCCATAGCTACTTTTCAATATTTCTCATCGCCCGAATATTAGCTGAGGACTTCTTAGTTGTAGGGTTATTAGGAATCTAATTAAAGCATGAATACCATGTGAGGCCACCAAACAATTGAGTACATTTATAAAATCTAGTAAGATATGTGATCTCATAAAAGAAAGAAGAAAAAGAAAAAGAAACGAGAGAGTGAGTGCAAAGGAACACAAAGAGAGCATCGTTTTTAGCCTCTCTAGGGTGACTTGTTTGATAGTCTAAAGATTTAGAGTCTGCAGTACTAGACTACATGTAGCACCAGATGAGTGTGTGCCACTAAATATAAGCCCATTCAACTCAGTATCTCCTACCTAAGCCAAAAATTCGGGGTCCAATTCAGATTATTTTCTACTTTATCCCTAAGGGAAGAAGTTGCCTATCCTGATAGAATTTTTATCAAGGGTAAAGTCCGAGTTTTAAATGTAGGTTGGCTTTTTACTTTGATCTATTACCCAGGCTACTACCATTTCACATTCGTCTGGATTTCTAAATTTTTGGAATAAGGGAATAAGAAATCTTTTAGTCACTTCCATCATTTTCAATTTTGCTATGGACTAGCAAAAGTTAGGCATGGGGCCATTTGATGAGACCATATGTGTGGGCTAATTAATTACATAAATGCGTAAATATTACGATAATATCTACATATATAAAGCATACTTTGATACACAAATAGATTAGTGCTTGCATATTTTACTTGCGTTTATCTAAGATAGTATATATATTCTAGGGCATGCATGCATTACATGCATCATTTTATTATTTTCTTTTAAATAACCCTTTTCTTTTTACCACCTGCAAGACCCACTGATCTCACAACATGGGACCGCCTCCTTCTCGCTGGCTTGATCAACCACACAAATCAGCTGAGTCTCGCGCAGCAGCCTCAACTGCCTCGGGATCTTCGGCCATCCATTGGAGAGTTGGCGATGATTTCTTTAAAAAGGAGTCCCATGCGCACGAAAAAATCTCAACTCCTCCCCTTCCAGGGACCGGCCCCCACTCTCCCACCGTGCATGAAGCTTTCACCGTGGAACATGAAGCTTACACCGTGATGCCACTGCAAACTACTTGTCGATCAGTAGTGCAGTGACAATGCACTGCCTTGCCTCCGCAACCACCTACAACCCTCCTCTCCAGTGACCACTATCAGCCATGCATTGCCACCCGCAACCCCCTTCGTCTTCTTCCTCATCTTCTTCCCCTGCACCTCATAAACGAACCCATAGACCATCGAAACATTTACTCATCCACAGGACCATCTGACCACCTACCCTTGCTTCGTCCACCACCGGCAACCTCCCAACATCACCCATCGTCATCTATCCACATCTGAGTGCCACCAACCACTCCTCCACCTAGCGGCAACTCCATCCGGCCTGCTTCCGCATCTTTTGAACATCTCGAGCCGTGTCGAGACCGCCAATGCAAAGCTTATGCTCCAGAGCACCTCCATCAAGCTTGCCGTTGCCAAAATCCTTCCCACGTGTGCATAGTCTTCCTTGTTTCGTTTCCCCTATTTCTCATCATATTAGTTGTAATGACCATGTGGGGATTTGGTTGAAGTAGTTGAGTTTTTTATTTTGATAAATAAAATTGTTTATTGCATTTTACACTCACACCCCTGCACTCTATCTCTATAGCTAATAATCTTTAACTCTCTTTCACAATACCACCACTCTCTGATGGACTTGGTGGAATAAATTTGATGAGCATTTATGTGCATGAAAGTCTTTACAAATTTGAAAATATAAATGCTAGATAACATGAGTTTTTACTAGGTTGGAACCTCCTAGTGGAGACAACTTGATTTTGTGGTTTAATGTCAGAATATTTTAGTTAATCTTTCATTGAGTTTCCCACCACATAAAAAAATATACATCAATGATAAATCATCTTTTTACAACTATTTCAGTTAAGTGGAAATCTCCCTATCAGATGAGGCAAAGGTGTGGGAGTTGAGAGCGACTAGTTTGGTGGAGTGTGGTGGTCGCTAGGGCTCATGAAGGTATGCCGGCGAGGTGGAAGACAGAGGTGGAGCAGGCGTGGTAGCGGTCGAAATGGAGTTGTGGCGACATGGTTGTGATGAGTAGATGATAGGGAGTTGTCGAGGCTAAGTAGCAGATGAAGGGTGCCGGTTGCGGTATAGCCGGCACTGGAGGAGATGAAAGCTCCGGTGAGGTAGAGTGGCAACGATGGAAGGTTAGAAGGTACCTCGCTGGTATTGTGAGGTGCGGAAAGAAAAAGGGAAGTCGAAACTGACCGCCTATGATATGTGGCAGACGATGAAGAAGCCAGAGGAAGGTGGTTGCCGGAGTGAGGTGGAGCATGTTGGAGGTTAGAGGAGAAGAAGGATTTTTTGCTCTATTTCTCACTAATGAGGTGATGTTGTGCATAGAGGTCCTTTATAGGCCTTCAAGTGAGCTTCCAAGCTTAGAAACAAGCTTGAGAAGCTTGGATTTTTAGGGAAAGAAAGCTTGAGGTCCAAGGATTTGCACGAGCCACAAGGGCATATTTGGAAACTAGAAATACGTTTAGATGATCAGGGATCTCCTTATGATCATCCCATCCAATTTTGGAAGGGATTGGTCAAGCAATCAAGAAGGAATCCTTGATTGAAACCTTGGGTGTGTGGGTTCACACTTGCCATGGCGGCAGGGACCCATCTGCGAAAAGAAGACATAGTTGGGTGGTAGTTCGCAAGGATTTTTGAAAGTTGAGGGGCTTTTTGTAAGAAAAGGAGTGAGATTGGACCAAAATGCAAACTAGGTCAAATGGTCTCAGATTGGGCCCAAATTTTGATACAAACCTAATTTAGACCCAAGGAATCTAATGGTGAAGTTAGATTTTGTTTTTGACCATGATGGATAGGAAAATTATATAGAAACCCAAATTAGGGTAATTTTCTTTTTGTGACTTTGTTTTAAGCCAAAATAGGTTATGATGATCAAATCAAAGATATCAAATCCTTTAGAATATTTTTTTATGAATTTTAGAGGGCTTGGGTGAATTTTATGCTGGCTAGAACCTTAATTAATTAAGCGAGTCTATTTTTAGGATTTCAGTTGTCCATTAATTCTTGAAATACGTGAAAACCCGTTTCGTTCTGCATGAACCCACTTATTAGACATTAATGGTCATATCACCTTTAATATACCCCTAAAAATACCTTACGATTTTTCTGTGTTTATGGAATGCTATTAATTTTACAGAAATGACCTTGTATTCTTCTCTTCTTTTCAGAACAAGATTTTGTGCCCTTAGGACCATCTGGTGGATATGTAAGAGCATTTGTCAACCTTTTTCAGATTAAATTGAGCTAGTTATGGCTTATGATGGTGTTCCCATCATACCCCCATGCCTAGCTTTTGCTAGGCCCTTAGCAAAACGTTATGGATTAAACCATTTATCTTGGTCGGATGTAACCGTCAGGATGCCCTACTAAGCCGCAACTCCAGGAATCAACAATAGGCTTAGAGGTACTCAAGTACCAGCCTAGATCCAGACCTGAGTAGCTTTTTCCTCAATCTGCCACGAAGGTTTCTAGGTCCTGCAGGAACTATCCTAAAGTTCATTGGACCCAGCGGTTAAAGCACCTGTGCTTGTAACATGGTTAGTCCAGGTTCAGTTTGCTAGTGCATTTTTTGTAAGAGAGAGGGATAGAAGAAGATTTTCATTTGTGGAGTGTTTTCTCTCTCTTTTTCTTTTCATTATATTTTTCCTTAGATCCAATCTCAGATTGGCTCTAAACACATTCTGTATCGAATTCCTTGTCCCCACCATCAATCCCCGCAGGGTTCCTGGCAATCAATGTTCGAGATAGCACCGCCCATGGCAATCCCTAGAACCCTAGCTTTCAACACTTTGAGATAGTGCCACCCATGGTATTTTGTAGCTAAATCCAGACTTTAGCAATCGACATTTCATGATAATGCCACCCATGGCATTTGAATCAGCATAAGGTTCTTACATGCCCTCCGTAGGATATTTAAATATCCTAGGAGACAAGCACCGAGGAGATGATATGTTATTGCGCATCTTCAAGGGGAATTTCCCACCTCTCCGCGTCGAGAACTCATCCAAATCAACTTGTGTTTTTGAGCCACTCCTAATCTAGATCTTAGGACCATTTTTAGAATAGCATAAATGCTTTTTGACATGATTTCATATTTAACTCACTGAACTAGACTGTGTGTGATTTAAGGTGCTTAAGTTACCGAGGCCTGCAAACCAGAGGTCAGTTAACGAGATCAAATAATCCCTACTAAGCCTTAGACCTAATACACAAGCTTTGCATTTTCCTCAACCTCTTGAGGACTAATCCAGATCTTGACAAGTACGTGAGTGTTTAAATCTCAGAACAGATCCAAGAGGTCCAAGAGGCCTAAGGTCGTTATTCACCACAAATCCCTTAAGTTTGAGCCTTCCAGGTCTTAATTTATCATTCGATTCAACCTAAAAGTTAGGTAAGTTCCATATTATTTTAAAGGGACTCAATTTCTTTCCTTATCTTTTTGCTCCTTTCTTTTCTTTTCAATTTTCCCTTCCTCCTTTTCATTTTTTTCTCAAATGGATCTTCTTTTTCTTCAACCAATTTTTTTTTTTGTGAAATCCTTCTATGAGATTTGATTTTCACGACATTTTGTGCTTTAATACCCCCTCCCCCCCATGCCTACAATTTGCAATGTCCTCATTGTAAATTAGGTGGGTTCGAGTTCAGCTTAGATCGTACATTAAAACAGGGTCAAAGGGTGGGTGGATGGGTCAGGGTGACTGTTGCAGACGATTTCAAGCTTTGGTACGTATACCAGAGGTGGAGTCGGCTGTTCTAATGAAGGAACCCTAAAGTGCAATATGAGTTCGGCAAAGAGTTATGTCAAAAGGATTTCAGGTTTTTCAAAAAGATGACAAGTTGCCTCCCATTAAGCGCTAAGTTTAGCACCATCAGCTGGGTACAATGAGCTCAAGGAGAATGGAGATCAAAACATAACTCAGTCAAGTTTGTGTTAGTGAGTTCAATGAACAGTTTGAGTCTCTAACCATTCATGATAAATGGTTCAGAATCACGGCTGAGTTCACTGATTTCTATAGCCCCATTTCCAAAAACACGTCAGGCAAGGAATGGTCCAATCCATTTTGATTTGAGTTTTCCTAGGAATAGTTTGAGTTTAGCATCAAGGAGTAGGACCTTCTGACAAGGATGGAAAGTTTTTCTTGATATGTGTTTGTCATGAAAGGTTTTAACCTGTTCTTTGTAAATTTGCGAGTTCTCATACGTGACATTGCATAGTTCCTCGATCTCGCTCATTTGTAATTGTCGGTGGGTTCTAGTCTTATAAAGATCTAGATTACACTTCCGTACAACCCAATAGGCTTTGTGTTCCATTTCATCGGGTAGGTGACATGTTTTCCCATACACGAGTCTGAATGGAGACACACCTAATTGGGTTTTGTGGGCGGTCCTATAGGCCCACAAAGTTTCGAAAGGCGGGCTGACCAATCTTTCCTATCAGGCCGAATAGTGACTTGAAGGATTTTCTTGATCTCCTGATTAGAAAGTTCAGCCAATCCGTTGGTTTAGGGGTGATAAGGAGTCGAGATTCGATGCGACACCACATATTTTGTCATTAGGTATCTGAACTGTGTATTTGTGAAATGGGTCCCTCCATCAGAGATAATAGCACATGGGACACCGAACCATGAGAAGATGTGCTGATGAATGAACTTGATTATCACCTTATGATTGTTGGTTTGGGTCAGGATGGCTTCAATCTATTTGGATACATAGTCCACTATGAGGAGAATGTATTTGAAGCCGTCTGATTTGGGGAAGGGGCCCATGAAATCAGTCCCCCATATATCAAAGATTTCGCACACGAGAATCGGCTGTAAAGGCATCATATCACAGTAGCTCATGTTGCCCAAGGTCTGGCAACGACTGCAAGCCTTACAGTAATTGTGTGCATTCTTGAAGATCGTGGGCTAATAAAAACTGCACTGGAGGACTTTAGCTGCAGTTTTATGTCTGGAGAAGTGTCTACCGTAAGCCTGGTCGTGGTAGAAGGAAAGATGTTCTGAGTTTCCGCTTCCGGGATGCATCGTCTGATGATCTGATCAGCACCAATGCAGAAGAGGTATGGGTCTTCCCATATGTAATACTTGGCATTAGAAAGCAATGTCTTTCTTGGCCTTTGGCCAATCAGACGGGATCTAATGAGATGCCAAGTAATTAACCAAATCAACGTACCAGGGATGTTCCGCACCAATAGTCAAGAGGTGCTCATCAGGAAAATGCTCTGTGATTAGGCCAGAAGGGTCGATGATAGCAGAAGGAAAGTGAGACAAGTGATTTGCTACCACGTTACGTTCTATTTTCCTGCCTTATCATGAATTTCGAGGTCGAATTCTTGCAATAGCAAGATCCAACGAATTAGTCAAGGTTTCACATCCTTCTTTGCGAGAAGGTGCCTCACTGCGATGTGATCCAAGTATATGATAACATGGGAACCCAAGAGATAAGATCGAAATTTTTCCAAGCCAAATACTACGGCTAGCAGCTCTTTCTTAGTAATTTAGTAATTGTATAGTTACGCTGAGCCTTATCAAGTATCTTGCTTATGTAGTAGATGACCACGGGTTTCCCGCAATCTTCTGCCCAAGCACCGCACCTACTGCATAGTCAGATGCATTGCACATGATATCGAAGGGTTGAGACCAATTAGGGGATTGCAGGATAGGTGCTTGGGTGACTCGGTCACGTAGACTTTCAAATGCATAAGTGCACTCCTCGGTGATTTCAGAGGGGCCATCTTTTGATAGGAGATTAGTCAGGGGGTGTGCAATTTTCAAGAAATCAAGAATGAATCAATGGTAAAAATCGACGTGCCACAAAAAAGATTTAATGTCCTTTACCGAGCTAAGTATAGGTAGTTTGGAAATCAAATTAACCTTAGCCTGATCAACCTAGATGCCATTTTCAGAGATAAGATGTCCCAGGACAATTCCCTCAGGAACCATGAAATGGCTCTTTTCCCAGGAAAGAACCAAATTTATGTCAATGCATCTCCTGAGGATTTGGATGAAGTGCAGGAGGCAATCACCGAAAGATTCCTCAAATACTGAGAAGTCATCCATGAAGACTTGAAGGTAACACCTACCATATCAGAGAATATGGTGAGCATGCACCACTGAAAGGTGGCAAATGCATTGCAGAGCCCGAAAGGCATCCTGTGGAATGCATACGTCCCGTAGGGACAGGTAAAGGTAGTCTTCTCTTGGTCCTCAGGATGGATTGCCATCTGATTATAACTGGAGTACCCATCTAAGAAGCAAAAGAATCGATTTCCCGCCAATTTCTCTAGTATCTGATCAATAAATGGTAGTGGGAAATGATCCTTTTTCGTGGAGGCATTCAGTCTTCAGCAATCAATGCAAACTCCCGAGTTTGTGATACTGGTCGGAATGGTTTCTCCGGTTTCAGTCGTAATCACGGTGAGCCCTACCTTCTTAGGGCACAACCTGGATCGAACTCACCCAACGATTGTTGGAGATCGGGTAGATGATCCTAGCATCTAACCACTTAATGATCACCGTTTTCATGACATCCTGTAGGTTCGGATTCAGACATCTCCGCATTTCACGTGATGGTTGTGAGCCCTCTTCAGTGTAGATGCGGTGTGTGCAGTATGAATGGCTGATACTAGTCAAGTCATTGAGAGTCCATCCGATGGATCTCCGATGTTGCTGGAGGATAGAAATCAATCGTGTTTCTTGATCAGAGGTTAGTCGAAAATTGATGATCACAGGAAATGTGCGACTAGAACCGAAAAAGATGTATTTTAGATGATCAGGGAGGGGCTTCAATTCCATGACAAGATTGTCAGTAGCAGTAGGAAGTTCAGGGTGGGTTTCTGGAACAAAGGCAGGAGTTGTGGGTGTGTCTAGGTCTGGTCTAGGCTCCTCTATCTACAAGGCTTAGTCCTCTTGTGGTTGAATATCAGGATAAGCGGGTTTTCCTCAATAAATGGATCTTCAACCACGGACTCGATATCACAGATTTGCTCAATAACCCCACAGTTATTCCTTTTTAGCCTTAAGGATATCAATTTTTAAAGTTTTGTCCCAAAATTTTAATTCAATCAGACCCTCTTCACAATTGATGTTGGCCCTAGTCATGGCCAAAAATGGTCTCTCTAATATGATCGGTGTATCTTTCAATTTCTTAGGAGCATCCATGTCTAGCACAATGAAGTCCATGGGAAAATAAAAATCACGGGTCCAAACTATAACATCCTCGAGAATTCCTTTAGGTAACTTGATGGATCAATCTGCTAATTGCAAAGTCATCCTTGCGGTTTGAGCTCAGATTCTTCAAAGTGCTCTAGTAGGGATGTGGATATCAAGTTTATGGAGGTTCCTAGTTCTAATAAAGCACAAGCAAACTGTATGTCACCGATTGCACAGGAGATCAGAGGGGTACTTGGGTCTTTTGCCTTAGGCGGGAGTTTGCTCAAAATGATGGAGTTGGCTTGCTTTGACAATATGATCGGATTCTCGCCTTTGGTTTGCAGATTATGCTTAGGTGTACATACATCTTTCAAGAATCTTACATAGGCCGGTACTTGGCGTATTGCATCCACCAAGGGGATGTTTATTTGGACCTGCTCAAAGAGCTTGACCAGGTCCTCCTCAAGTGCCACGATTTTGGGTTTCCTCTTTCCCTTGGTTAAGGCCTCAGGAAATGGAACCTCAGTTGGTTCTTCTAGAATTGGCTTAGGCTCTTTATCAGGGATAGGGGTGTCCTGGATGACCAATCTAGGGTTAGGGTTTGCTATATCAGGCTTGTCGTGGCTAGGAAATGGTGGGTCTTGTGTCACTTTGCCACTATGGGTGATGACGGAATTTAATCCTACCTGATTCTGATTTGGGTTAGGCAAAATATGTGTCTGCTGCTGAAATCCCGAGTATGAAGTGGAAGCGTCTATCCCATCAAGCGATAGAGCAGAAGGGGTCTGATAAATAAAGTGTACTTGGCCCTGATTTGGGTTCATAACGCACCTCTGGTTCGGCACGTTATTTGTGTTTGGAAGAGACTGAGAAGGAAGTGCACTAGGTTGGCGAGCACTTGCCAGCTAGGCCAATTGATTGCGCAGTTCAGAGATCTCTTCTTTGTGTTGTTTCTGCATGTCTACCAAGGTCTGAAGAATTAGGGATGTCTGGTCCTCCTTAGGTGGGCCAGATTGAAAATTTTGATTGGGCCTTAGTTGAGTGGGTTGATACAGTCGTGGGTTTTGTGGTTGGGGTTGGAATTAAGGTTTCGGATTTGGGTTATTTCTCGACCACGCAAAGTTGAGATGATTACACCATCCAAGGTTTTAGGTATTAGAGAAAGGATTATTTTGGATGGTGTGGAGATCCTCGCAGGTCTGAGGAACTCAAGAAAAATCAGGATACAAGGGTTCAGTGTTCCCCCAACTGTGGTAGGCTTTCCTGAAGTTTCCTCCAAGATCGAAATCAGATGGGGGTGGATAGGCATCCATCCCCTGAGAGTGGTAGATGTTGTGTGCAGCCTCCCTACCTGAGGGCAAGTGCTCATATGTGCTTTGCAGTGCAGTGATGGTCTTGTGTAGATGTCAAGTGATGTCATCCACTTTTTCTCAATGACAGAGACCTTATCCAATTGACTGGCTACCAACTCCAAGTCAACGGATGTGGAAAGGCCTCAGGTCTCGTGTACCCCCCTATTGTTTGTCAATGCATGGGTGGTCGTCTGGTTGTACGCACCCAGTGACTCATTATTTAGGGAGTTCTCACACATATTTTCAAGAATTCTCCAAATCTCATCTTCATGTTGCCACCACAGGTTACATTGACAAAAAGCTTGAGGTCGTCACGGAGCCCGTTGTAAAAGGATTGGACTTATTCCCACTTCGGTACTCTGTGATGGGGGCATTTGCTCATGAGATCCAGAAAATGATCCCATCCCTCGTGTAGAGATTCTCCCGCACCTTGCAAGAAGTGTTTGATTTGGTGCCGCATTGCATTAGTTCTACCAATGGGATAGAATTTTTGTAAGAAAGCAGTCTAAAGTTCTTCACATGTGTTGATCTGGTGAGGGTATGTCAGAAACCAATTGGCGGCTTTGTCAGCTAGAGAGAAAGAGAAGATTTTCAAGAGTAGACCATCTCGATTATGCAAGTCTACCCCAAATGTGTGGGCCAGATGCTTCAGATTCTTGATGTGTTGGAAAGGATCCTCGAAGTTCAAGCCATGAAATTTCAAGGCCATGTGAAGCATACTAGGCTTGAGCTCCACCTCGGGTCCTCCTGCAAGATTGTTGATTCGAGGTTCGATCTCCACTACAGTGGGATTGTAGTGATCTCACATTTGAGGATGCGGCGATGGGTTGATGTAGGCATTGATGTGATCGAGTAGTTACACAAACAAGGAAGTCAAGGCTTGGCCTCAACGAGAGTGAAAAACTAGTGGAGTCCTCAAGGGTGGTCTTAAGGACCTCCTCCCATACATACATTGATGGAATAGACAAGGGATGAAGGTGTGATGGACCCAATCAAGACACCCAAAGATTTTTGGATGACTATAGAGGTTCAAGGTAGATGATACCTCTAGATCATGAAGTCGTCCATCTGAGAATTATCTGGACAGCCAGAAAGGGAGAGTCCCGCAAAGACCCCTACACGGTATAGCATCCCCATTGGTTACAAGGTTTCCCCCACCCAACCTTCCTTATCACCGTGGATCCAGGTAGACCAGAATGGACAACTTGACCTCTTAAGTCTACCAATTTTAAGTTTAGATGAGGTGCTTAGGATTCCACTTGAACTTTAGAATGAATTTGTGAGTGGTGACCTAATTTGAAGATTGGTTGACCCTACAAGGTGGGTCAACTTTACCGGATCTATCCTGAGATTATTAGGTCCCAATTTTAGGATTCAAGTGATGTTTAGAGCCTGATTTTAGCGTTTACTTGATTAGGTAAATTCAATCAAGGCTTAGGAAATATACAATTTGGGAGAACTAGATTATATTTTAAGCAAGTGTGATCCTCCACCCCAAAGTGGAAACCCTAATTTTGGCTCTAATTGGTCCAATCAATTTTTTGTCCAAATTTGGCACCTGGGGCTTAATCAAGAAGGTGAGTAGCCCTAGGTGTCTTAAATCCCTAACAGGTGCAGAAAATCAGGTTTGGGTCTTTTTCTAATCAAATCAGGCAACTTGATGATTAATTCTAAGTAGAAAATGCAAATTGATCCTAATTGATTTCTTCCTTTTTTAGCTTTCCCTAGAATCAAGGGCTTAATGGAAAAGGAGATGAGATTACCTACCCCTAGAGTGTTTGATGTGTGGCTTATCTTCCTCCAGTGAATTCCTACACAGATCACAGCCAAAGAGATAAAGTAAGTTAGTGCTAGATCAGAAATTGTAATCAGAGAGATCAAATTGCACGTTGCTCCTCGACAACAACGCCAAAATGTTTACCGTGCGAAATCGATGTTTTAAAAGATGCATTGCAGTATAGGTTGAAATCACTTGAAAACAAATAATATTTATGACTCAAAAGATCGTCAAGAAAATTCGAGGTCAAATGTAGGATGCAAGTGTTGCAATTAATCTCAAAGATCACAATACCACCACAAATATGAGCAAGTAAGAATGATATATATATGAAAATCAATGTCAAGGTGCAAAAAGAATGGGGTAAAATGGTGATTTAAATTATCAATTACCTCTATAATTATGCTCACAATAATTCTCAAATAACTGAGCAGTAATGATCAACCACTTATTCCATGTCAGTAAGCAACCAATATAGCCACAGGAACACAGAACCAATGAAATTAGACAACAGATAAGGCACTCAAATGCCTTAACCAGTAGAGGCTCAAGGTCCTCTCTTCTTCTCTTCTTCAAGTCACACACAGAGGCAAAGGTCTCTTCTCTATAAGTGTTAGAGAGTTAGAGAGCGAGGCAAAAACCCCCCACCTCTCTCTCTCTTTCCCATTCTTTCCTTCGTTTCTTTCTCTCAAAGATCTGGGGTTAACCGGGTAATCGGGTAGGAACAATAAACAGATCTAGGTGCAGGGTTGCGTGCTTGGGATCGCAGCCAAGCAGTGGGGCTAGGCAGGTGAGGGTGCATGTGTGGGACCTTTCCCCTCGTGTACTGGGCAAGGAGTCAAGTTCACAAAAATAATTTATGCTGCTCTTTCCGCTCCTAATCCCACGATGTGGGGCTATCTGTCCTTGTTCTTTGCGTAAGGTAGTAGCAGGATGTGAAGTCTTGATTACAGTCGACGAAGAGGGCAACTCCTTCAATTGGAGACCTGGGCACACTCCTAGACGAATTCCGCGTTGCCTAGAGGTGGCGCCTGGGGCTGCTAGAGCAAGAACACTTGCATCGAGCTCTTTGAAGGAGCTCTGTTAATGGCGATGGCAGCCATAAACCTAAAACATGAAAATGACCTAAGGACCACGTTAGAACAACTCAGTAGGTGCGCAAGAATGCGGCGAAGGTGGTGGTGTGCTGTGGATGTAGTCGAAGATGGCTGGCGAACGCGAAAAAATGAAGATGGAAGTGGTTGTGTTCAGTGGAAGGATAGAGCGAGCAATCCCCTTAATTTCTTGAGGGGCTTTGCTCGTGTGGATGAGGCGAAGGTGTGGGATTTTAGAGCGACTAGTTTGGTGGAGTGTGGTGGTCACTAGGGCTCATCAGAGGTATGCCGGCGAGGTGGAAGACAGAAGTGGAGCGAGCGTGGTAGCGGTCAAAATGGAGTTGTGGCAGCACGGTTGTGATGAGCAGATGATAGGGAGTCATTGAGGCTAAGTAGAAGAAGAGGAGTGGAGATGGTGCCGGTTGTAGTATGGCCGGCGCTGGAGGAGATGAAAGCTCCGGTGAGGTAGAGCGGCGACGACGGAGGGTTAGGAGGCACCTCGCTAGTATTGCGAGGTGCGGAAAGAAACAGGGAAGTCAAAACTGACCACCTATGGTATGTGGCAGCCAACGAAGAAGCTGGAGAAAGGAGGTCACCGGAGCGAGGTGGAGCGAGCCAGAGGTTGGAGGAAGAAGAGGGATTTTTGGCTCTATTTCTCGCTAAGGAGGTGAGGTTGTGCATGGAGGTCCTTTATAGGCCTTCAAGCCAGCTTCCAAGCTTGGAAACAATCTTGAAAAGCTTAGACTTTTAGGGAAAGAAAACTTGAGGCCCAAGGGAGGATTTTGAAACTAGAAATAAGTTTAGATGATCAGAGATTTCCTCAGGATCATCCCTTCCAATTTTGGAAGGGATTTGTTAGGTAATCAAGGAGGAATCCTTGATTGAAACCTTCGGGTGTGTGGTTCACACTTGCCATGGTGGCAGGGACCCATTTGACAAGAAGAAGACAAAGTTGGGGGGTAGTTCGCAAGGATTTTTGAAAGTGAGGGGCATTTGGTAAGAAAAAGAGTCAGACTTCGACCAAAATGCAAACTAGGTCAAAATGATCTCAGATTGGGCCTAAATTTTGGTACAAACCTAATTTGGATCCAAGGAATCTAATGGTGAGGTTAAATTTTGGTTTTGGCCACATTTGACTAATAAAATTATGCAGAAGCCCAATTAGGGAAACTTTCTGTCTGACTCTATTTCAGGCCAAAATAGGTTCTGATGGTCAAATCAAAGATACCAAACCCTTTAAAATATTTTTCTACAATTTTTAGAGGGCCAAAACCTCAATTAATTAAGCGGGTCTATTTTCAGGGTTTCATATGTCCATTAATTCTTGAAATGCATGAAAACTCATTTTATTCTGCATTGACCCACTTATTAGACATTAATGACTATATGACCTTTAATAAACCCCTAGAAATACCCCGTGGTTATTATGTGTTTGTGGAATGCTGTTAATTTTGTAGAAATAACCTTGTATTCTTCTCTTCTTTTCAAAATAAGATTTTATGCCCTTAGGACCATCCGATGGATATGTAGGATCATTTGTTAACCTGTTTTAGATCAAATTGAGTTAGTTATAGATCATGATGGTGTTCCCATCAAGAGAGTATCTCGACGCCAGAGAAGATGGTTCACCGGCGATCACTTGAAATATGAGCTTTTGGCCCCAAATAAACACCTAAAAACCTTTGTTGCAACATGACGAAGGTGGTGGCAGTGGTGATTTGGTGTATGGTGGCGAGGTGATGCTAGATGGATGGGGAGAATGTGGTGAAGGAGGTGGTGTCCGATGTGAGGATCTATAGATCAAAACCCTTAATTTCTTGAAGGCTTTTAATCTACAAGGCCTTACGATGATTCTGGTGTAAGTGGTGTGGTGGAAGGTGGCATGTTATGCGATTTTGAACTCGTCAAATTTCTCACTGGATGCAAAGAAGAATGAGAGGAACAATGATAAATACACATTTATTCTTGATAAAATATCTATTTAGGTGAGTTCCTAAGCTTAAACATTGCATTCCACATTATAAATTTTGCATAGCATGCATCATTCTATATTTAGGATAGATTACATAAATTATAGGTTAATTTGCTCCTTTTTATGGCTAGGGATGAGATTTATATTGGGGCCTCAGATTGATAATCCAATCGTACGGATCTGATCCAGATGACGGTTGGAGTATATGCCTCCAAAATTGCCTTGACCAGAGTCTCGTAGCACCTTATGCAGTCCGAAAAAGATCAAGGGCCAAGGGGTAAGGTGGTGCCAATCCAAACCTTAGTACCTAAAATGTAGAATACTAAATGCCCCAATTAGTATGCTCAGAAGGTTTGCCTGAGGGTGGTAAATGTGATGGTGGTTGTGGAGGTGTGTGTGAGTGAGTGAGGAGGTCGGGAGAGCTTAGAGGAGGCATGCGTGGAGTGCTATGTCCGAGTGGGTGTTTGAGTGCGTGAACCCCTCAATTTCTTGAGGGGTTTAGTCGAGCGTGAAGTTGCGAAAATCATGGAGTCGATGCAAGGCGGTTTGGTGATCCATGGAGGTTGGGCGAGTTCATCGGAGTTTGGCCAGCTATGAATAAGATGAAGTGTGGGAGGGTGGTGCGATGGTCGAATTGGAGTGCGAGTGAAGGAGAATACTATAGAGAGGGAGAGGAAGCGATAGAGAGTCTTAGGGATGAAGTAGAGGGGCGAAGAGCTCCGATGTTGGTCGATCGGAGCCAAAGTAGGTGAACAGGGCGAAGGTGTATGGCTTGTCGGCGAGGCATTTGGAGGCGTGAGGTGACGGAAAGCCTTGCCGGAGATGTGGCCGGAGCGGAGGAAGTAGGTGGCGTGTGGTGGTGTCGAGGGATGTTTTTGGGTTTTTAGGAGATAAACAGAACCTAAAGAATTAAGGCAACCTAACTACCTACTTTAATTGGATGAAGGGGGTAGGGTCTGTGTCGGTTTTGGTAGGCCGACGATGGAGAAGACATTCTCCAGATGGGGATGGTGAGGAAGGAGGTCAAGGAGCCTTCACTTTGACTGGCGAGAGGTAGAGGAAGGTGAGGAAGATGATGGGCCACTTGATTTGATCGTCTAATGGTCGGAAGAAAGGGGTTGAAGAAGCTCACCGGAGCTCGGTTGGAGAGGGACCAGAGGTAGGGAATTGAAGAGGCTTTTGACCCTAAACCTTGCAAGGATGTAAGGTTGTGCACGAGGGTCTTTTATAGGCCATTGGGTCGAGCTTCAAACTTGGAAACCAAGCTTGAATGCTCGAAAATCATGAAATAGGACCTGCAAATTCAAGGAGTTCGCATGGGCATCTCAGTTCAAATCTAAGCTCGAGATTGCAATCAAATGGAGGAGGAAGGTCTCAAGATCATCCCTTCCAATTTTGGAAGGGATTGGCCATGAAATTAGGGAGCTCTTCCTAATTGAAGGTCGGCATAAGGTGGGTTTAGGAGTTCTATAGGTATAGAGGCGGAGGGGACTGTTTGGTGAAGAAGATGATGAAATTAGGGGGGTCTTTGCAAAGATTTCAAAAGTTAGGGGCATATGTGTAAGGAAAAGAGTCAGAACAGGATTGGAATGCAAAGTAGGCCAAGATGATCTCTGATTGGGACCAAAATTTGGTACAAACCTAATTTGGGCCCAAGGAATCTAATGGTGAAGTCAGACTTATTTTTTTACCAAGTTTGAATGGGTAATTTATGCAAAAACCCAAACTAAGGCAATTGTCTGTTTGAGACTCTATTTTAGGTTAAATTGGGTTCAGATGGTCAAATCAAGGATACCAAACCTTAGAGAATATTTTTATATGATTTTTAGAAAGCTTAGGTGAATTTTATCTTGACCAAAATCTCAGTTAATTAAGCAGGTCTATTTTTAGGATTTTAGTTGTCATTAATTCTTGAAATGCGTGCAAACCCATTTTGTTCTGCATGAACCCACTTATTAGACATTTTTGAACATTTAAACTTTATTTAATCCCTGGGAAACCCCATGATTTCTCTACAATTAGGATATTCTATTAAAATTACAGTTTTACCCTTGTTTTAATGTTTATCTCTCAAAATAAATATATAGTGAATTACAGCTCTTTGGCAGTTATGTAGAAGCATTTATCAATGGATTATGATAAATTAAAGTTAGATATGGCTGATGATGATGTTATCATCACGGAGGAGGTAGTCGGAGTCAAAGATGTAGGTGGCCATGTGTTAATGAAGAGGGTGAAACATTGAATTATGCATGGAAACATGCAAGAACTTATATAGAGGATGAATTGACGTTGAATTGCTTGGAATTCGGAAGATTACCTTGTGATTTTTGCAACTTAGGTCGCGGGTATCTCGAGTTCACCGGCAGTGATTGACTCAGAATCTGAGCTCGAGATCATGGTCAATCAAAAGGGTTTGATCTCTCGAGCAATCCCACCAATTTTGGTGGGATTTGGAGAAGATTTGATGGCCTAATTTCTCAATCAAAGATACACTTGATTGGGTTCATTTTCTTCTGCATCTTGTCACTTTTAGACGATGAAGAAGAAGAAGCAAGGGGTTGTTTGCAATAGAAATCAAACTTTAGGGGCTTTATGTAAAATCAGAGATAAATGAGCTAGAATGCAATCTAGGTCAAGATGAACTTTGATTGGACTCAATTTAGGAGCAACCTAATTTAGACCTAAGGAATATAACGGTGACCTCAAATTTACGTTTTGACATAGTTTGACGAGGTAATTACACTGTAGCCCAAAATAAGCCAATTTCCACCCAAGTCTCTGTTATTTGGTCAAATTGTGTTCTTTTGGTCAAAGTGAAGGTTCCAACCCACGTAGAATATTTTTCAATGAATTTTAGGAGGTTTATATTACATTTATTTCCATCAGAACCCATTCAATTTAAGTGATGTTGTAATTAGTGTTTATATTATTAAATTAATCCTCAAATCTCAAAAAACCCTAATTCAATCAGTTCGATTCCACTTTTGGGGAATTTAAGTTCATTTAACCTTGGATTAGGCACTGATTAACCCCTTAGTTAATTTGCATTTTTCATTATACATTAAAACAACAGAATAACTCCCTTTCCTATCTTCCTCTCGCATTCAGCTCAGAATAGAATTATGACCTTCTAATAGTTATTAAGTAGCATTTATCACTAGATTTAAACTAAATTAGGTTAGTTATGATAGATGATGGTGTTACCATCATACCCCCATGCCTAGCTTTTACTACTCCTTAGCAAAATCTTATAAAATAGACCAGATTTCTAGACCATAATTTTATCATCAGGATGCTTAATCGTACCACACTTCTAGAGATTAGATTGAAATATCAACTCTAGGTCTAAAGGTACTCAAGTACCAGCCAAGATATGGACCTAACCAGCCTCAGCCTTGGGTCTGCAATAAAGATTCTAAGGCCCCAAAATCTACCTAGAGGTTCATTAACCCCAGCGGTTAAAGCACCCATGCGTTCGTGTAACAAGGTCCAGGTTTAATTTACTAGTGTATTTTGGGAATAGAGAGAGATATTTTTGATATTTTTCTTATTTTGTAATTTTTTATGATTCCCCTAAATCTGACATCTGATTGGCCCTAAACACAGTCTGTATGACATTCCATATCCCTATCGTCAATCCTCGAAGGGTCCCTAGTAATCGATGCTTCGGGATAGCATTGCCCATGATAACCCCCAAAACCCTAGCAACTGAGACTTCATGATAGTGTTGCCCATGGCATTCTCTAGCTAATTTAGGCCCTGTTAATCAACATTTTGTGATAATGCCTCCTACGACACCTGAACCAACATAAATTGCTTACATGCCCCTAATAGGATATTTAAATATCCTAAGAGACAAGCGTTGAGGAAACGATATGTTATAACGCATCTTCAAGGGGAGTATTTGCTCCTCCTTTCAGTGACGAGAACTCCTCTAACGTAGACACATTTATTTAGGATAAAATGCCTATTTATGCATGTTCTTAAGCATAGAGATGCATTCCATACTATAAATATTGCATAGCATGCATCATTCTGCATTTGGAATAGTGTGTATAAATTTTAGGTTAATTGCATCCTTTTATGGTTAGGAGAGAAGGAGATTTATTTCCGGGCCTCGGATTGACAATCCAATTGTACAGATCTGATCAAGATGACAATTAGAGTCTAATGCCTCCAAAATCGTCTTGATCGGAATCTCGCAACACCTTATGTAGTTCCAGGAAGATAAATGACGAAGGGCCTAGGTGATGCAATTTGGAGTTTCAAATGATAAATCCAACCACATGGATGGATCCGGATCGATGATCGCAGCCCAACGGTGTGAAAATTAACCAAATCTAACATTCGTGGTGCCACCTACAAGCATCCGAAGTTGGACGGTCTAGATGGCACCACGTGGCATCATCTGAGCCACCCAATGTCACCTAAAAGATCCGCTCAACTTCTAAAGCACATGTTCTATGCAATCTGGGCCGTTGGATGCCTAATAAACGCTAGTTTATCATCATTCATATGCATTAAAACAAACCTAGTTCTTAGGATTTTACTCTACAAATGGGTTTTTGGGCTGCATTTAGGCATTAACTAGGTTAGGCATGCATTGCATTTTATTTTGTTGTTTCAATGTGTTTTTGTGAGTGTTAGGGATGAAAAAAAATATACAGATCCCTAAAACCCTAGCGCTCAAGAAGGCAAATGGTGAAGGAGGAGCTCAGACTAGCTGGAACTCAGCTTGATCCAGCTCACCACAGGTGGAACCTAGCTCACTTGAACTAGGGTTAGCTCATCCCAGCTCCATTCAGCTAATCTCAGCTGAATGGTAGCTCAAGAGAGTTCTTCATCTTAGCTCACCCTAGCTCAAGTCAGCTCAGATCTAGCTCAACCTAGTTGAGTCTAGCTCATTTTAGCTCCACTAGTCCATAGGGAGCTCTAGCTAGCTCAGCTGAGTTGACTGGAGTTCACCCCAACTAAGATCCAGGTACATCTAGCTCCACTCAACTCCTACTAGCTGAAGAAGAACTCATCCCAGCTCAGGAAGCTCAAGTCTAGCTCCCAGGGACCCAGCTTAGCCCAAGCTAATTAAGCTAAGCTACCTTAGCTGTCTCAACCAGCTCAATCCTCCCTGGGAGCACCAAACCCGGCTCACCTCAGCTCCATTCAATAGAAGCCAGCTCATTTTAGCTTGGCTTAGTAGCTAGCAATGAACTAGCAAGCTAAGCCAGCTGGAGTAGCCCCATGTTGACCTCTTCAGCAGCTGCTAGCTCCACTTCAGCTCTGGACTCTTCAGAACCAGCTCCTCCCTCTATACCCTAGCTCCAACACCTCCTCCTCTATTCCACCATTAGCTAAACTAGCTTAGCTTAGCATAGCTATGCTCCAGCTTCCTTGGCTTGTACCACCCAAAAACCCTACCTAACAACTCCACCAACTAGCTCCACATAAGCTCCACATAAGCTAAACCTACTTAGTGCCAACCTAGCCTACCCACCACCTCCAAAAGACACCTAAAAGTGGCGCGCCAAAACCACCCTAACTACCCCCTTGTTGGTGCCACTTTTCCCTCCAAAAATCCCTTTCATCTCCACCACACATCTCCCCTTAAACCCATCTCCACCCTCTACATAATCCCACCTTCTAGAAACCTCAAAGTTGGCGCCAACTCGTGGCACGTCTCTGTGGTTGGCGCCACTTTTAGGTGCCTCTTGACCAACCCTAACTACCCCCCTTACACCCCTTAGGTGGCGCCAACCATCCTTAACCCTAGGATCATCTAACCACCTCCAACCTCCCATCTTAGCCATCCATTTCAAGAGGCACCTTAACCCTTCATCCTACCCTATAAAAAGACCACTACCCACCACCATTCAAACCATCCTTAGCTAGCAAATTCACTCTCATATTCTACCTAGAGCCCAAGCCCAAGAGAGAAGAAGAAGAAGAAGATTAAGGGGATATTCTGTCCCTTTGGTGCCTTCCCTCTTCCCTTCTCTCTTGAGCCACGCCAGCAAAAGGAGAAGCCAGGCAAGGAAGATCTTTGGAGGAGATCTTGAAGGTGGTCTACGCCACCTTGGAGGAGCTTTTGAGGGTGGTGCATGCCCGCCCCTTGGAGGATAGCATTGAAGGTGGTAGGATCCACCTTGGAGGAGCTCTCAAGGAGAATAAAGGAGGCCCTCTTTTCAAGCCAAGGAGTAGCTAGGCTTGGAGCAAGAAGACTCCCTTCTTCACCAAATTTTGCAAGATCATTTGTGTTTCTTTATTGCTTTTAGATTTTTTCATTTCTAGTAGAAGCATTCCTCTACTTGTCTTGGAAAAGAACACAAATTCTAGTTAATCAAATTGCCTTCTTTTTACTTTCTTTTGCAATTGTTGTTTTTGTTCTAGCACTTGCTTCACCTCTTCTTCCTAATTACTCTAGGCCTCCACTTGCCTAAAGTGAGGTTAGGAAGAGGATATATCTATCTCTTAAGTTTTAGTTAAGTAATTATAGTTGTTAGTACTTTTCGCAATAATTCGCATTTTGCCCTCGTCTTTTCAAAACAAAAAAATTACATATTTAAGATACCAAAAAGAAAGTTGAGCTCTATTTTGTAAGCAAGAGAATTAATTTTGCAAACATTTGGCCTCCTTGGACAACCCTAGATACTCCCCTATCTAGGATATAAATTTAAAAGTGTATGCGAATTCACGTGTTACGACATTAAAAACCTATTTTTATAAATCACGTGACTTTTCGCATCACTTTTTGGTGCCGTTGCCGGGGAGGCACGGCATTGCATTAGTCATTTTTCTCTTGCTTGAAGTGGATCACATCCCCTTCTCTTTCTTTTCTTTCGTGTGTGCAAGAATTATGGGAAAGTGGGAATTTGGAAGCAAAAGCTTAAAGTTCCTTTTCTTCCCATGGATTTCAGGTTGGTTCCCCATTTCTTGTCACATTTAGGCTAAAAGACTACAAAAAAAAATATTAAACTTGGCTTTCAGAATCCTAAACACTTCAATTAAGTGGAATGGTGCCCATAAAAATTCACTATTTGCTTGAATGTTTCATTAATACCACTCCATGGCAAGTATTGGTGTTCTATTTTTTTGGGTCCAGATTTTAGTCCGGAGTTGAAAAATCAATTCCTAACACCATAGGCCTCCAAAAATCATAAAATTTCATATGGTGATTCCAAATTGAGTTAGGAACATCTATTCCAAATTTTAGATCAATTGACTTTGTATTTAATTTTTAAAAATTCGTGGACTGTAGAGGGGTCACACCCTCTAATCTTCCTATTTTGTTACTATTTTTAAATTTTTAGAATTTTTATACTCATCCAATTTTTTTGAAATTTAGCTTTCTGGAATCCTTGTGAAATTTTACACAATATAAAATTATCAAAATTTTCTGAGGTTAGTGGTAATACTGTGGTAATATTGAAAAGTCTAAAATACCCACAAGTATCATTTCTGGACTTTGACACCAGTACAACTAAAAATTCAAAACAATTATCAAATAAATTCCTAAAATCTTACAAAAATCTTTTTTGAAATCCTTGTTTGATTTTACATAAGGTAGTGGTGTTGTTTTCATTGTTTGGACCACTACCTTTTCAGAAAGCCTAAAAATAATTCATTGGTAGTAATTTTCTGTGTTAGGGACAATTGGCTTAGGGTTTCTTTCTTTCTTTTTAGAGACTCACATTAAAGGAAATTAACCATCACCAATACAACTTGTTTTTCCTTTGATTGTGGAGTTTCAAACCTGTTTGAAAATTTAAAAAGAAAAACCCTAAAACACATTTAATTAAATCAAATCCTAAAAGACAAAAATACAAGAAATTGTGTGACAACTTGCTTTTTAATTGGAACCACTCTCCAATTCCTGCACACGCACAAAAAAAAAATTGAAATAACATGGCAACAACCCAATTAACACCCTCCACATTTCGTGTGCACTATAATATCCTAGACCTAACTAAAATCTGTAGCAACTTGACCCCTAAGGGTTCATCAACATAGGCTTGCTATATAGGTCTTAAGTTTTCTTTAGTTAATACTAATTCTGTCATCCATATCTGGTGTTCAGGCTGAGGGGCCATGTCAAACGACTAGGCGCGGGTTTGTACAAGCACCTGGGGATTTTCCTGGGGAACGCTTGGGCCCAAACGTCCCCTTAAGCAACTCGGCTAGATTTGTTGACAAAACGGGTATTCACTATTGATTACTTATTTCCTAGGTAGATCAAGTCTTAGATTAAATTCTAGGGAGTCACAATTAAGTTAGGTCTAGAATTTGATTGCTTGTGTGCACACTTCTCTCATCTCCATCTCTTCTCCTCCCCTCCCATTTCTTCCATTTTGCACGGGCGGCGATCCAAAACTCCACACTTGGAGGGACCACTTGATTTTGCCTCCCCAAAAAGACTTTTCCTACATTCTTCCTCTTCTTTCAAAATGGAAAATCAAAATTGGTCCTCTAACCCGCATGCTAATTTTTCTATCCCCCATTTTTCCACCCAGGAGCTACTTAGGCCCCTGCACCTAATCTCTACTCTATCATGGCTCAGCTACAAGTTAAGCAACAATAGTTGCATAAGGATTTAACAAACCTAGCCAACCAAGGGAGTCCTGCCACACTTGCCCAAGCTCCACACGCTCCACATCTCACCCCTTTCAATACCTGCAAGAGAGAAAACCTACATAAATCCTGTGCTGAGTATGATTATTATTTTGAGGCTTTCTATGGTTCAACAGGGAATTATGTTTATCCCAATCATCACCCCACCCAAAATGTCCCTCCTTTCCAGGAGAAATTGAAAAATTCCTCTAATGGGGGGAATTATTCGGCTCACTCCTGGACCAATCCGGTTCCACACCAACAACAAAGCCCGTTTAGAGGGCATGGTTCAAATCAGACTTATCAATCTGGGCAATCTCAAGAAGACATTAATGCCCAGATGATGAAAACCCTGCAGGAGTTACAAAGAAAAACAAAGGAAACAACCCGTCTTATTAACAATCTCAATGATCAAATTGGGGATATTCCGACTCAAAGACCTACAGGACACTCACCATCCCAACCCACACCAAACTTTATTAATCACAGAAATCAACACCTGGGTGGATACCAACATCAGAACCACATGGTTCAGCCTCGTATTAACCCAATATCGCAGCACCAACCCAGTTTCTATCAACATTAGGCCCCCCCACCTCCTCCCAGTGATCACCAAGCTGTGTATGCAGAGACTTTGAGGAGTGAGGAAACCACCATGGATTTAAGGCCTTCACATTCAAATGATGAAACTAATTCTCAATCAATGCAGATTGACTCCCCTAACCTCAATAAGGAAGAAGAAAAAGAAATCCCAAAAACACATGATTCAAACCCTATTTCCCACTCTCAAAAACTACAATCCAACAATCCAAAATCAGAGCCCTCTGACCACAATCCTTTGGACTTATTTGAGCAATTCGAGAGGACTATTCCCTTCCTAGATTCTCCCCATGCCTCTAAAAAATTTACTTCAAAAAGGCATGATCAGAATCTAGAAAGGTTGGTCCTTTCTAAGACAGCCAGCTCAGTTTTTCAGAGCAAGCTGCCTTTCACAAAAAAGGACCAGGGCACATCACTCATCTCAATTGTCATAACTGACACCATTTTTTTTCGCACCCCTCTCGACTTAGGTACCTCTAGTAATCTCATCCCCTCGATCTTATTTGAGGAATTTCAATTCAGTGATTTAAAACCTACTAAGGTTCAATTCCAATTGGAAGACCGATTTACCATTCAATCGTAGGGAGTTATTGAGGATAGTATTATCAAAATCCATAATTGTCTATTTCCGGTAAATTTTCTGGTCCTTGACATAGAGGTACCTAAGGCTCTCATTAATGTCATCCTTGGAAGACCTTTTCTGATTATGGCAACAGCTATATCAATTCTCATTCTGGGAAAATGAATATAAGTTGCAGTAACCAGACCTTCTCATTAGATTTATTTCAAGCTTCCAAGAGGTCCATTGATCACAAAATTTTTGAGGACACTGATAATAAAATGGAAGCAGTATTTGAGAAGTCTATGTTGATCCAATCTAATTCATCTTTGACCACTATTGATCTAGATTTTATTTATTCTTATTCTAAGGATAATTGTGTGGTCAAAGACTTTCCAGATCAACTAGGGTTTGACTTTCCCCCTTTTCATCTTCCTATTTTTTCACCAAAAATATCCACACTAACTTCACCCATCTTGCATCTCACTAACTCCTTTCCCCTCCCTTTTCTATTGGACCTACCACCTAATCCACCTGAGTTTGGCTTTCATCATCAATTCAAACCATCGCCAAACCTAGGTCCTTTTTCCATTTCTCTATTTTATTTTGATCCTTTATCTTTACCACTCATCTTTTTAGGGATCTTGAGGAAGACACTTTTATTAAAGACATGCAAGTGTCCAACTATTTACATGATTTTTCATCTTCAGTGCATACCTTCACGCCTGGCTGAATGGCGTAAAAGATAGCACTGGATGGGAGGTAACCCATCATTTTTCCTGCTTTCCTTTTTTCTTTCTTTTTCCAGGTTTTGACCATCCTAAACCCGACTGCTCTTCACTAAGGTGATCCCTTTTCCCTCCTAATGCATGAGGACATTGCATATCTTAAGCATGGGGGGGGGGGGGTGTTTTTAAAATTTGACGATCGATTTCGGATTTTCAAAACCTAAAAATATGCATTTTTCTTTAGTTATTTTATTTTCCTGCTTGCATACCCAAAAAAATAAAAATGTTGAAAACTTTTTGAGGAAAAATTTTTGAAATTGGGACTAAGGTTGAAAAAATTCACTTTGGGTACAATGGGATTTAATCTTTAACAAACTAGGGATGAGGATGCAAATCTGATCATTAGAATTTTAGGGTGTATTTTTAGACTATATTAGATATCCTTCTCTAAAATTCCACCTGAACTCATGATAGTTCAGGTGACTTGATTTTATTTTGTAATGTGAAAAGTATTTGGCTTAGTTTCTGATTCAAAAACTTGCATTTCTTGAGGAACTTCTTGTGTCAATTTTCACACACAAGCCAACACTTAAAAACAACTAAAAGTTTGAAAAACTCCCTTGTTTAGACTTAGTAAAAGTCTAAAGCAGATCATGGGTTTGAGTTCCCACCGCTGAGGAGGAAAATGCCTCCTTTGAGGACGCGATGTCAACATGTTACCGCCTCGGCACTACTCCACATCTATATTTCATATCTTTAGACAGAGCATTAAAGTGCATTTTAGTAGCTCAAGTATCTTGGATGGTGCTCTACCTATAGTGTCGGAGCAAGAGCTTGAGTTTGCTTGGAGTGCCCCTTTACACCGCATTGTGTTTTGGGGTTGTGAGCTCCTGGGTGGTGTCATGGACAGTGCTATCCCGAGGTACTGCCACCAGAGCCTCCTCGAGGATTGGAAACGGGAATGATGATCCCGACACATCTGTTGTAAGAATAAGCTAAAAATAAGCATGGGGGAGAAAAAAAGCAATAATAAATAAATTAACACGTCCTTATAAATGTTGGCTTTTCATAGGCACAGACACAAGGTTTTAAAGGATTTTGCAAGTTGCGAATCAGATTCATGAGCTAAAAAAATCCTAAAAACAAAAATTTCAAGTCATCTGAATTAACAAGGGGTTAATTTGTGAATTTTTTGGAGGATCTATTGATCCTGTTTTGTCTAGCGGTTGGATCCAAAACAAATCCCGATGTTTTTCTCTAACAAATCCCATACCTCCAGTGTTTAGATCAACCAAGGTCCCTTAATCTCTTTCTCAAAAGTAGAAAAAAATTAGATTTCCCAAAAATTTCATTTTCCAAAAAATTTGAAGTTTTGCTAAGAGACTAGCAAAAGGTAAGCATGGAGGTATGATAAACGCCAGTTTATCATCATTCTTATGCATTAAAACAAACCTAGCTCTTAGGATTTTACTCTGCAAGTGGGTTTTTAGGATGCATTTACGCATTAACTAGGTTAGGCATGCATTTCATTTTCTTTTGTTGTTTTAATGTGCTTTTGTGAGTGTTAGGGTTGAACAAATATACAGATCCCTAAAACCCTAGCACTCAAGAAGGCAAATGGTGAAGGAGGAGCTTAGACTAGCTGGAACTCAACTTGATCCAGCTCACCACAACTGGAACCTAGCTCACTTGAACTAGGGTAGCTCATCCCAGCTCCATTCAACTAATCTCAACTGAATGGCAGCTCAAGAGAGTTTATCCTAGCTCACCCAAGCTCAAGTTAGCTCAGATCCAGCTCAACCTAGTTGAGTCTAGCTCATTTTAGCTCCCACTAGTCCACAGGGAGCTTTAGCTAGCTCAGCTGAGTTGACTGGAGTTCACCCCAGCTCAGATCCATCTACATCCAGCTCCACTCAACTCCTACCAGCTGAAGAACTCATCCCAGCTCAGGAAGCTCAAGTCCAGCTCCTAAGGACCCAGCATAGCCTAAGCTAATTGAGCTAAGCTACCTTAGCTGTCTCAACCAGCTCAATCCTCCCTGGGAGCACCAAACCCAGCTCACCTCAGCTCCATTCAACAGAAGCGAGCTCACTTTAGCTTGGCTTAGTAGCTATCAAAGAACTAGCAAGCTAAGCCAGCTGGAGTAGCCCCATGTTTACCTCTTCAGCAACTGCCAGCTTAACTTCAGCTTTGGACTCTTCAGAACCAGCTCCTCCCTCCATACCCTAGCTCCCACCTCCTCCTCTACTCCACCATTAGCTAAGTTAGCTTAGCTTAGCTTAGCTATGCTCCAGCTTCCTTGGCTTGTACCACCCAAAAACCCTACCTAACAACTCCACCAACTAGCTCCACCTAAGCTCCACATAAGCTAAACCTACTTGGTGCCAACCTAGCCTACCCACCACCTCCAAAAGACACCTAAAAGTGGTGCCAAAACCACCCTAACTACCCCCTTGTTGGCGCCACTTTTCCCTCCAAAAATCCCTTTCATCTCCACCACACATCTCCCCTTAAACCCATCTCCACCCTCCACATAATCCCACCTTCTAGAAACCTCAAAGTTGGCGCCAACCCATGGCACCTCTCCGTGGTTGGCACCACTTTTAGGTGCCTCTTGACCAACCCTAACTACCCCCCTTACACCCCTTAGGTGGCGCCAACCATCTTTAACCCTAGGATCATCTAACCACCTCCAACCTCCCATCTTAGCCCTCCATTTCAAGAGGCACCTTAACCCTTCATCCTACCCTATAAAAAGACCACTACCCACCACCATTCAAACCATCCTTGGCTAGCAAATTCACTCTCATATTCTACCTAGAGCCCAAGCCCAAGAGAGAAGAAGAAGAAGAAGATTAAGGGGATATTCTGTCCCTTTGGTTCCTTCCCCTCTTCCCTTCTCTCTTGAGCCACGCCAGCCAAAGGAGAAGCCAGGCAAGGAAGATCTTTGGAGGAAATCTTGAAGGTGGTCCACGCGACCTTGGAGGAGCTTTTGAGGGTGGTGCACGCCCACCCCTTGGAGGAGAGCATTGAAGGTGGTAGCATCCACCTTGGAGGAGCTCTCAAGGAAGGAGAAGAAGGAGGCCCTCTTTTCAAGCCAAGGAGCAGCTAGGCTTGGAGCAAGAAGACTCCCTTCTTCACCAAATTTTACAAGAGGATTTGTGTTTCTTTATTGCTTTTAGATTTTTTCATTTCTAGTAGAAAGCATTCCTCTACTTGTCTTGGAAAAGAACACAAATTCTAGTTAATCAAATTGCCTTCTTTTTACTTTCTTTTGCAATGTTGTTTTTGTTCTAGCACTTGTTTCACGTCTTCTTCCTAATTACTCTAGGCCTCCACTTGCCTAGAGTGAGCTTAGGAAGAGGATATATCTATCTCTTAGGTTTTAGTTAAGTAATTATAGGTGTTAGTACTTTCCGCCATAATTCGCATTTTGCCCTCGTCTTTTCAAAACAAAAAAATTACATATTTAAAATACCAAAAAGAAGTTGAGATCTATTTTGTAAGCAAGAGAATTAATTTTGCAAACATTTGGCCTCCTTGAATGACCCTAGATACTCCCCTATCTAGGATATAAATTTAAAAGCGTATGCGAATTCGCGTGTTACAAAGACATTAAAAACCCACTTTTATAAATCATGCGACTTTTCGCATCAATGCCCATCCAACGGCCATACGCATGCCATGTTTCCTGCTTCATTTGAGGAGCTCATAAACTCTGATTCTTGACTGTTGGATCTCCATCTAACAGTTGAGATCTCTCACAACTTCGATCATCAGCTTGATAATCCACCTGCGTGGCGCAATGGTTGCACCCATCACTCTTAACGTGGGGACACACGATTGAGACTTCATGTGCACATCCAATTTGCTGCAAAGGGGTGTGGACGAAATTCATCTGCACAATCTCAATCAGTCAGTGAAGAAGGTGGTGACGTGGCGCGATCAGTGCCACGTGATCTAAAGCGGTGATAATGCTTGGACCAACACGTGAATCAATGCGCCATCTGACACAATTTGAAGAGCATGATGCTCGCATGATCCACAGCCCTCCGATGGAGATTTGACGATGGAAATTCAGCCTTGTGATGACAACAGTGCATGCATACTACGCGCACATGTGGGAGCATGAGCTAGGGTTGTAGCCACATTTACAGTGGAGCTACAGCAACATCTTTGATGTCGCTATAACCCATGGACAGATTTTGCCTCCTCTCCTCCACTTTAAAAGGACCCTTACCCCTCCCATTTCTCTTCATCTCTTCCTTTCTCTCTCTTACCATCTCCAAGGCTCTAGAGAGAGCTTGTCCCAAGCTCGGGATGCTCCTCTGGAGTAGGAAAGAAAATTATTTTCCCACTTCTCACCCCCTTTCGTGGAGCATCTGTGGTTGTCATCTCACCACCTTTCAAAAGAAGATCCTTGCCACGATGCTGTCCTATCCTATCCTCCTTCCTTTGACTCCGTTCTTCATCCAACTCCTCACAACCGTCGCCCAGGGAACCGTTAGGGGGAGTCATCCACTAAGTAGCCATCGAGAGGGACACTTCTTACCTCTATCTATTCTTTACAGCTTTCTAGTGTAGTTGTTTATCTATAGCAAACTTTGGTTAGTTATGTAATAATATCTCTCTCTCCCTTTGCAAGTAGATTAGTTACATAAATATTTTATCGATTTGATCTCTTGCCTATTAAAATACCAAAAAAATTGCAAAAGATAAAAAAATAATGAAAATAAATAAAATCAAAGTGTGGATTTCAAAACCAATTGTTCACCTCCCTGTGTTTGACCCGGGACTCACCTCGAGTTTCAATATAAATTTTATCTGATAGAGATATTTTGCGACTACAACGACAGGTTCTCCAAAACCCTAATTTTCATAGTGCAAAACACATTCATCATCCTCTAATAAACTTATGTCTTCGAGCCACTCTTAAGCCAAATCGTTGAGAAATCATTTTCTTTTTTGAAACAAGGCACTACTTGGCATTTTCTTTGTTAAGCTCCTTGAACCAAACCAGTGTGTGACTTGTGGATGCCTAAGTTACCAAGTCCCGCAAACCAAGGGGCAGAAAATGGGGCTGAATAGTGGCTAAGCCTTAGACTTAATAAATCAGTTTTGCAGCTCTCTCAACCTCTTGAGGAATCATCTAGAACTTAAAAAATACATGAATTTTGAAGCCCAAATAGGCCCAACAGGCCTAACATTGGTATCCCTCACTTATCTCCTTTCCATTAGTACTTTAGGACTAAATTCATCATCGGATCCAGCCCATAACATAAATATGTTCCACACTCAACTACCAGGACTAACATAATTTTCTTTTGCTCCCTTTCTTTCTGTCTTTCTCCTCTTTTCATCCGAAAAATATATTTGCAATTTAGCTCAAAAGTTTCCTCCCCTGTTGATGCGAAAAATCACGTAATTTGTAAAAGTGACTTTTTAATGTCGTTGTAACACGCGAATTCACATATGCTTTTAAATTTATATTGCTAGATAGGGGAGTATCTAGGGTTGTCCAAGGAGGCAATATGTTTGTAAAATTTAGGTCTCTTGCTTGGAAATAGAAATCACCTTTCTTTTTGGTCTTTTTCAATATATCATTGTTATGTTTTTGAAATTAAGGCAACATGCGAAGTTGTTGGCGAGAAAGTGACTAACACCTAACTCAATACACTACTCCTAAAGTGGCAAGTGGAGCCTCTCCCTAAGCTCACTCTAGGCAAGTGGAGGCCTAGAATAATTAGGGAGAGGGAGTGAAGAATGCTAGAAACAAAGCAATTAAGAATGCAACTTAAGAAGGCAACTTGATTAATGAGAAAGTGTTGTACAAAAACCCTAGTAGAGGAAAGCTTCTACAACTAGAATTATAAGTACAAAGTAAAGAAACACTAATCCTCTAAAAATTGATGAAGAGGGGAGGCTCCTTGCTCCAAGCCTAGTAGCTCCTGGGCTTGAAAAGAAGTGCTCCAACTCTTTGTCTCTGAAAGCTCCACCAAATTGATGTCCTCCAAAGCAAGCCCTAAGGGCGCATGCCCTAAACTTTTCTCCAAGGGTGGACGTCCACCCGAGGTCCTTCTCCTTTGCCTGTCCATCCTCCTTGAGATGAAAAGGTCCTCCTCCTTGGCGTGGCCCAAGTTGAAGAGAGTGGGGAGAAGAAGGTACCAAAGGGGTTGGTGATGTGCCCCCTTAATCTTCTTCTCTACTCCTTCTTCTTGTTCTTAGGTGTAGGTGGATGTAGGTGGAATTAAACACTAATGGAGGATGAAAAATGTGGGAAGATAGGTGGGTATATATAGTGTAGGAAGGGGGGCATAGGTGGCTCTTGGAATGGATGGCTAGGATAGGATATGGGGGGTAGTTGGGGATCCTATGGCAAAGGGTGATTGGCGCCAACCTAAGGGGTACTTAGGTGGTAGTTATGGGTGGTGGCACGCCTTGAAGTTGGCACCAAAATGGCTTCTAGAAGGGGGGCTTAGGTGGCGCCAAGTAGGGTTCTAGAAGGAGGGGTAGGTGGGTGGCTAGGATGGGTTGTAGGGTTAAGTGTATGGTGGATATGGGGGTGGATGTTGGCACCAAAAAGGGGGATAGTTAGGGTTAGGTTTTGGCACCAAAATTGGTGCCTTTTGGTGCTGGTGATGGGGTGAAGAGGTGGCTAGGTGGTGGCGCCAACTTGGAGTAGGATAACTAGCTTAGGTAGGGCTTAAGTTGGTGGAGCTAGCTAGGGTTGAGTTGAAGGTGGTGGATGGCCAAGGAGCTAATTGCTAGCTAAGCTAAGCTATGCTAAGCTAGCCATGGAGTAGAGGAGGAGGTATTGGAGCTAGGGTTTGAAGAGAGGAGCTGAGGAGGAGATGCCTGGAGCTGAACTGGAGCTGGCAGCTGCTGAATAGGGTGGCATGGAGCTACTCTAGCTGGCTTAGCTTGTTAGTTCTTTGCTAGCTGCTAAGCCAAGCTAAAGTAAGCTGGCTTCTACCATAATGAGCTAAGGTGAGTTGGGTTTGGTGCTCCTGGGGAGGATCAAGTTGGTTGAGGCAGCTAAGGTAGCTTAGCTCAGCTAAGTTGAGCTAAGCTAAGTCCTCGGGAGCTGGACTTGATCTTCCTGAGCTGGGATAAATTCATCTTCAGTTGGTTGGAGTTGAGTGGAGCTAGATGTCGCTGGATCTGAGCTGGGGTGAACTCCAGTCAACTCAGTTGAGCTAGTTAGAGCTCCTTGTGGACTAGTGGAAGCTGAGATGAGCTAGACACAACTAAGTTGAGCTGGATCTGAGCTGACCTGAGCTAGGGTGAGTTAAGATGAGCTCTCTTGAGCTGCCATTCAGCTAAGATTAGCTGAATGAAGTTGGGATGAGCTAATCCTACTCCAATTGAGCTAGGTTCCAACTGTGGTGAGCTGGATCAAGCTGAGTTCCAGCTAGTCTGAGCTCCTCCTTCACCATTTGCCTTCTTGAGTGCTAGGGTTTTAAGGATCTGGTAACCTGTATATCCCTAACACTCACAAAAACACATCAAAAAGATAATAAAAAATGCAATGCATGCCTAACCTAATTAGTGCCTAAATGCAGCCCAAAAACCCGTTTGCGGAGTAAAATCCTAAGAGCTAGGTTTGTTTTAATGCATAAGAATGATGATAAACTGGCATTTATCACACTCCTATGCTTATCTTTTGCTAGTCTCTTAGCAAAACTTTAATTTTTTTGGAAAACAGAATTTTTGGGAAATCTAATTTTTCGACTTTTGAGGAGAAAAAGATTAAGGGACCTTGGTTGATCTAAACACAGGAGGAACGGGATTTGTTAAGGATAAACATCAGGATTTATTTTTGGATCCAACCATTAGACAAAACGGGATCACTATTTCCTCTAGAAAATTCACAAATTAACCCCTTGTTAATTCAGATGACTTGAAATATTTATTTTTAGGATTTTTCTGGCTTGTGAATCTGATTCGAAACTTGCAAAATTCTTTAAAACCTTGTGTCCGTGCTTGTGAAAAGCCAACATTTATAGGGGTGTGTTTTTGGTTTATTATTATTATTATTATTTTCTCCTCCATGCTTATTTTTAGCTTAGTCTTATAACAGATGTGTCAGGATCATCATTCCCATTACCAATCCTCAAGGGGACTTTGGTGCCAGTACTTCGGGATAGCACTGTCCATGACACCACCAAGGAGCTCATAACCCCAAAACACAATGCGGTGTAAAAGGGCGCTCTAAGCGAACTCAAACTCTTACTCTGACAATATAGGTAGAGCACCGTCTAAGACACTTGAGCTGCTAAAATGCGCTTTAATTCTCTGTCTAAAGATATGAAATTTAGATATGGAGCAGCACCGAGGTGGTAACATGTTGAATCGTGTCCTCAAAGGAGGCATTTTCCTCCTTCTCGGCAGTAGGAACTCAAACCAATGATCTGCTTCAGACTTTTACTAAGTCCAAACAAGGGAGTTTTTCAAATTTTTAGTTGTTTTTAAGTGTTGGATTGTGTGTGAAAATTGATACAAGAAGTTCCTTAAGAAATGCATGTTTTTGAATTAGAAACAAAGTCAAATACTTTCCACATTACATAATAGGATCAGGTCACCTGAACTATCATGAGTTCAAGTGGAATTTTAGAGAAGGATATCTGATTTAGTCTAAAAATAGACCCTGAAATTTTAATGATCAGATCCACATCCTTATCCCTAGTTTGTTAAATATTAAATCCCATTGTACCAAAAGTGAGTTTTTCGACCTTAGTCCCAATTTCAAAATTTTTCCTCAAAAAGTTTTCATCATTTTTATATTTTTGCATATGCACGCAGGAAAATAACTAAAGAAAAATGCATGTTTTTAGATTTTGAAAATCTTAAATCGATCGTCAAATTTTAAAAACACCCCTCCCATGCTTAAGATATGCAATGTCCTCATGCATTAAGAGGGAAAAGGGATCACTTTAGTGAAGGGTGGTTGGGTTTAGGGTGGTCAAAACCTGAAAAAAGGGAAAAAGGAACCCAGGAAAAGAAATGATGGGTTACCTCCCATCCAGTGCTATCTTTTACGCCATTCAGCCGGGCGTGAAGATATGCACGGAAGACGGCAAATCATGTATATAGTTGGACACTTGGATGCTCTCAAAAAAAGTGTCTTCTTCTAGATCCCTAGAAAATTGATTAGAAGTAATATTGGGATCAAAGTTGGATGGAAAATGATAAGTGTAGCCCGAGTCTGGCGATGGTTTTAAATCAAGTTGGATGCCAAACTCGGGTAGGATTGGTGGTAGGTCCATAAGAAAGGAGTCGGGGAAGGGATGGTGAGAATTGGGTGAAGTTAGTGTGGAAAAGTGGGGTGCGGGAATAGTGGGTGGGTTAGGGTGATCAGGGGTACATCAGGAATAGATTTGGGGTCAAGACAAGTCTCCAGATCACAGATTTCGCTGACCACTGATTCTGAATCAGAGTCCTCAAAAAAATTATGGTCGGTAAGGGTATCATCAACATTGTCTCCTCCACCATATTAGAAATTTCCGTATCTGAGTCAAAAAAGTTATCATCATGGAATCTCCTAGAGGATTTGAAAATATCTACAGTGATAGTTTGGCCAGTGCAAGTGATATCCATTTTACCTGTGTGGCAATTGATATTTGCCTTTGTAGTGGCCAAAAAGGGGCATCCAGGGATTATTGGGGAGTCTAGTAAGGATTTAGGTACCTCAATGTCAAGGACCAGAAAGTCTGCAGGGAAGACACAATTCTGGACCTTGACCAAAACATCCTCAACAATCCCACGAGGTTTGATTGTAGATCGGTCGGCTAATTACAGGGTAACCTCGATGGGTTTTAATTCACCGATCTGAAATTCTTCAAATAAAATCGTGGGAATAATATTAATTGAGGCACCAAGATCAAGGAGGGCACGATTAAAGGTAGTATCATCAATAATTACTGAAATTAAAGGCGCCCCCAGATCTTTCATCTTAGGAGGTAGCTTGCTCTGTATGACAGAGCTTACTGTCTCCGAAAGATGCACCTGTCCTAGATTTTTGGTCTGCCTTTCAGGAGTACAGATCTCCTTTACAAATTTAGCATAGGTAGGTATATATTTGATGGCATCTAGGAGAGGAATATTGATTTGAACTTACCCAAATAGATCCATGAGTTCTTCTGTGGTGGGCTCAAATTTCTTTTTTTGGTTGGTGGTGGGGTGGAGAGCTTATGGGAAAGGGATAGGAATCGTGTCTTGAGATTTTTTTATTTCTTTTTCTTCCTGATGGGGAGGTGGGGAGTCAATTTGCACAGTGCTGGGGATTTCACCAGGTTTATGTGAAGGCCCAGGATCAGTGGTGGTTTTCCCACTCCTCAATGTAACTGCATGTGCAGTTGGATTATTATTTGGAGGAGGTGGGGGGCCTGCAGTTGCGGAAACCTGGGAGGCTGCTAAGGTGGTGGATTAGTAGGAGGCTAATTCGGGTAGTGTGGATTTCTGCCAGGATATTGGTTCCTTGGGTGATTAGTGTTTGGCATGGGTTGGGACGGAAGATGTCCTACAGGTCTTTGCGTAGGAGTAACCCCAATCTGATTGTTCAGATTTATGATGGTGCGGGTTACTTCCATCATTTTTGTTTGCATTTCCTGTAGGATTCGCATCATCTAGGCATTGATGTCTTATTGGGATGGCCCAGGATGAAAGGTTGGATTCAATCCATACCCATTAAAATGATCTAGTTGGGAAGGAACCTGATTATTCCAGGAGTAGTTCAGGTAATTTTTCCAATTGGAAGAATTTTTAAAGGGCTCCTGGATGGCAGAAATATTTTGAGTGGAGTTAAGATTTGGATAGTTGTAATTCCCCAGTGAATCATGGGCAACCTCAGAATATTGGTAATAATCAGCAAGAGTAATGTTGAGATTGTGCAAATTTTCTCTTTGTGGAAAGTTAGGTTGGGTTAGATGTGGACTGTGTGGAGCTCGGGTTGATGTGACCAGTCTTTCCTCAATTTTCTTTTGATTAATATGCATCTAGTCGAGTTTTTGAACGATCATTTGAAGATCATCTTAGGTGACAGGGATAGATTGAGTGCCTACTTCATGAACACCGACTGCGGGTTTTGAGTTCTGCAAAATGTGTTCATGGAAGCTTGATTAAATGAGTTTTCACTCATTTCTTCAAAAAGGTCATAGGCACTTTCAGCATCTTTATGTAAGAAGTTGCCGTCACACGAGGCATCGACGAAAAGTCAAATTTGATCTTCTAATCCATGATAGAAGATTTGCACGAGCTACCATAAAGGAATCTCGTGGTGCGGGCAACTTCTTAAGAGATCTTGAAATCTTTCCCATGAATCATGGAAAGTCTCACCAGATTTTTGGTGAAAGGTCGTAATAGATCTTCGCAAGGAATTTGTACAACATATGGGAAAGAATTTCTTGAGGAAGGCGCTCTTGAGCTGAGGCCAAGTTGTGATTGGTCGGCCCATGGTCCTGAACCAATAAGCGGCCTTATTTTTAATAGATAGTGAAAAAGTCTGCATCAACCATATGTCCTCTTGTACATTTCGAGAACAGGTTGTTTGTGCAAGAAGAGTCAACTCTTCAAGGTGGCTGAAAGGATCTTCCCTAGGAAGGCCATGAAAGTGTCAATCAGGTTCAGGACTGCAGGCTTGATCTCGAAGTCCCCCTCTGGTATGACCACCCCTGGTCGTTCCTCATAATAAGATGGATCATAAAAATGATCGCATTTTTTGCGCGGTTTGTTAATTTAGGGTTTTAAGTCGTTGCAACGCATAAAAACGGATTTGCTTTTAAATTTATATTCCTAGATAGGGGAGTATCTAGGGTCGTCCAAGGGGGCCAAATGTTTGCAAAATTAAAATCCCTTGCTTAAAGATGGAACTCAACTTTCTTTTTGGTGTTTTATATATATGATTCTTTTTTGGTTTTGAAATAACGAGAACAAGGCGAGTTTGTTGATAGCAAGAAAATTCTCTATACTAATCCACTACACTACTATTATAGTGACAAGTAGAACCTCTCCCTAAGCTCAGCTAGGCACGTGGAGGCCTAGAGTAATTAGGGAGAGGGAGTGAAAAAGGTTAAACAAGAATTCTACAAGACTATGCAACAAAAAGATTAAAGAAGGCAACTTTGATTAAAAGAGAGAGTGTTTTACAAAAAACCCTAGTAGATGAATGTTCTACTGCTAGATAATTGCAACAAAGAAAATAAAACACAAATCCTCCTAAATTGTTGGTGAAGAAGGGAAGCTCCTTGCTCCAAGTTTAGTGGCTCCTAGGCTTGAAAAGGGCTCCTCCTCCTTCCTTGAAAATGGTGTCCTCCAAGGTGGTGGCTACCACCTTTAATTCTCCTCCTCCAAGGGTGGACGTCCACCCTAGGTTCTTCTCCTTTTCCTGGCCTTCCTCCTTGAAGTGGAAAGCTCCTCCTCCTTGGCGTGGCCCAAGTCGAAGAGAGTGGGGAGAAGAAGGCACCAAAGGGAGAAGAAGGCATCAAAGGGGCTGGTGATGTGCCCTTTTAATCTTCTTCTCTACTCCTTCTTCTTGGTCGTAGGTATAGGTGGATGTGGAAGCATTAGTGGACCCATTTTGTTGATTTTCCAATTTTTGTTTAGACGAAGAAGATAGAAAAAGTGGTCCTTTTGCGTGGGGGGCGAAATCAAATGATCCTTCCAGGTGCGGATTTTGAGACCGTTGCCCATGCATAAAATGGAAGAATGGGAGGGGAGGAGAAGAGAAAGAGATGAGAAAAAGTGTGCAAATCAAACAACTAAAGCTAGACCTAATTTAAGTGTGACTCCCTAAAAATAAACCTAAGACTTGGTCTATATAGGAAATAAGTAATCAATAGTGAATACCCGTTCTGTCAACAAATCTAGCCAAGTTGCTTAAGGGGAGGTTTGGGCCCAAACGTTTCCTAAGGAAAATCTCAGGTGCTTGTACAAACCCGCGCCTGGTCGTTTGACATGGCCCCTCAGCTTGAACACCAGATATAGATGACAGAATTGGTATTAACTAAAGAAGACTTAAGACCTATATAGCAAGCCTAAGTTGATGAAGCGTTAGGGGTCAAGTTGCTACAGATTTTAGTTAGGTCTAGGATACTATAGTGCACATGGAATGTGGAGGGCGTTAATTGGGTTGTTGCCATGTTATTTCAATTTTTTTGTGTGTGTGTAGGAATTGGAAAGTGGTTCCAATTAAAAAGCAAGTTGTCACATAATTTCTTGTATTTTTGTCCTTTAGGATTTGATTTAATTAAATGTGTTTTAGGATTTTTCTTTTTAAATTTTCAAACAAGTTTGAAACTTCACAATCAAAGGAAAAATAAGTTGTATTGGTGATGATTAATTTCCTTTAATGTGAGTCTCTAAAAAGAAAGAAAGAAACCCTAAGCCAAGATAGAAAATTACTATCAATGAATTATTTTTAGGCTTTTTGTATTAAGTAGTGGTCCAAACAAGTCAAACAACACCACTACTTTGAAGAAAATCAAATAAGGATTCCAGAAAAGATTTTTGTAAGATTTTAGGAATTTTTTTGATAATTGTTTTGAATTTTTCCTTGTACTGGTGTCAAAGTCCAGAAATGATACCCATTGTTATTTTAGACTTTTAAGTATTACCACCAACCACAGAAAATTTTGGTGATTTTATATGATGTGTAAAATTTCACAAGGATTCCAGAAAGTTAAATTTCATAAAAATTAGATGAATATAAAAATTTCAAAAATTCACGGACAATAGCAAAATAGGAAGATTAGAGGGTGTGACCCCTCTGTAGTCCACGAATTTTTAAAAATTAATTAAAAAATCAATTGATCAGAAATTTGGAACAGATGTTCCTAACTTGACTTGGAATCACTGTATGAAATTTTATGATTTTAGGAGGCCTGTGGTGTTGGAAATTGATTTTTCAAATCCAGACAGAAATCTGGACCAGAAAAATAGCACACCAATACTTGAAATGGAGTTATGTTAATGAAACATTCAAGAAAATAATGAATTTTAATGGACACCACTTCACTTAATTAAGATGTTTGGGATCCTGAAAGCAAAGTTTAATATTTTTTTGGTAGTTTAATTAACTATGTGACCAGAAAAGGAACCAACCTGAAAATCCACTGGAAGAAAAGGAACTTTGAGCTTTCGCTTCCAAATTCCCGCTTTCCCGTTGTAGTTCCTACACACACTAGAGAAAAGAGAGAAGGGGATGAGATCCACTTCAGGAAAGAGAAAGAAAGATTAACCAAAGCCGTACCTCTGCGACAACGATGCCAAAAAGTGATGCAAAAAACTACGTGATTTGTAAATGCGAGTTTTTAATGTCGTTGTAACGTGAAATCGCATACGCTTTTAAATTTATATTCCTAGATAGGGGAGCATCTAGGGTCGTCCAAGGAGGCAATATGTTTACAAAATTAAGGTCTCTTGCTTGGAAATAGAAATCACCTTTCTTTTTGGTCTTTTTCAATATATCATTTTTATGTTTTTGAAATTAAGGCAACATGCGAAGTTGTTGGCGAGAAAGTGACTAACATCTAACTCAATACACTACTCCTAAAGTGGCAAGTGGAGCCTCTCCCTAAGCTCACTCTAGGCAAGTGGAGGCCTAGAATAATTAGGAAGGGGGAGTGAAGAATGCTAGAAACAAAGCAATTAAGAATGCAACTAAAGAAGGCAACTTGATTAATGAGTAAGTTTTGTACAAAAACTCCAGTAGAGGAAAGCTTCTACAACTAGAATTATAAGTACAAAGTAAATAAACACTAATCCTCTAAAAATTGATGAAGAGGGGAGGCTCCTTGCTCCAAGCCTAGTAGCTCCTGGGCTTGAAAAGAAGTGCTCCAACTCTTTGTCTCTGAAAGCTCCACCAAATTGATGTCCTCCAAAGCAAGCCCTAAGGGGGCGTGCCCTAAGCTTTTCTCTAAGGGTGGATGCCCACCCTAGATCCTTCTCCTTTGCCTGCCCATCCTCCTTGAGATGGAAAGGTCCTTCTCCTTGGCGTGGTCCAAGTTGAAGAGAGTGGGGAGAAGAAGGTACCAAAGGGGCTGGTGATGTGCCCCCTTAATCTTCTTCTCTACTCCTTCTTCTTGGCCTTAGGTGTAGGTGGATGTAGGTGGAATTAAACACTAATGGAGGATGAAAAATGTGGGAAGATAGGTGGGTATATATAGTGTAGGAAGGGGGGCATAGGTGGCTCTTGGAATGAATGGCTAGGATAGGATATGGGGGGTAGTTGGGGATCTTATGGCTAAGGGTGATTGGTGCCAACACAAGGGGTACCTAGGTGGTAGTTATGGGTGGTGGCACCCCTTGAATTTGGCACCAAAATGACTTCTAGAAGGGGGTCTTAGGTGGCGCCAAGTAGGGTTCTAGAAGGAGGGGTAGGTGGGTGGCTAGGATGGGTTGTAGGGTTAAGTGTGTGGTGGATATGGGGGTGGATGTTGGCACCAAAAAGGGGGGTAGTTAGGGTTAGGTTTTGCCGCCAAAATTGGTGCCTTTTGGTGGTGGTGATGGGATGAAGAGGTGGCTAGGTGGTGGCGCCAACTTGGAGTAGGATAACTAGCTTAGGTAGGGCTTAAGTTGGTGGAGCTAGCTAGGGTTGAGTTGAAGGTGGTGGATGGCCAAGGAGCTAGTTGCTAGCTAAGCTGAGCTAAGCTAAGATAGCTTAGCTAGCTATGGAGTAGAGGTGGAGGTATTGGAGCTAGGGTTTGAAGAGAGGAGCTGAGGTGGAGAAGCCTAGAGCTAAACTAGAGCTGGCAGCTGCTGAAGAGGGTGGCATGGAGCTACTCTAGCTGGCTTAGCTTTCTAGTTCTTTACTAGCTGCTAAGCCAAGCTAATGTAAGTTGGCCTCTACCGTAATGAATTGAGGTGAGCTGGGTATGGTGCTCCCGGGGAGGATCAAGCTGGTTGAGGTAGCTAAGGTAGCTTAGCTCAACTAAGTTGAGCTAAGCTGTGTCCCCAGGAGCTGGACTTGAGCATCCTGAGTTGGGATGAATTCATCTTCAGCTGGCTGGAGTTGAGTGGAACTGGATGTAGCTGGATCTGAACTGGGGTGAACTCCAATCAACTCAGCTGGGCTAGCTAGAGCTCCTTGTGGACTAGTGGGAGCTGAGATGAGCTAGACACAACTAAGTTGAGCTGGATCTGAGCTGAGCTAAGCTAGGGTGAGCTAAGATGAGCTCTCTTGAGCTACCATTCAGCTAAGATTAGCTAAATGGAGCTAGGATGAGCTAATCCTAGTCCAAGTGAGCTAGGTTCCAGCTATGGTGAGCTGGATCAAGCTGAGTTCCAACTAGTCTGAGCTCCTCCTTCACCATTTGCCTTCATGAGTGCTAGGGTTTTAGGGATCCGGTAACTTATATATCCCTAACACTCACAAAAACACATCAAAAAGATAATAAAAAATGCAATACAAGCCTAACCTAATTAATGCCTAAATGCATCCCAAAAACCTATTTGTGGAGTAAAATCCTAAGAGCTAGGGTTGTTTTAATGCATAAGAATGATGATAAATTGGCATTTATCACCTATCAACCTCCTTTTTTTTTGAGTGAGAACCCCTCAAAAGAATCAAATTCTAGTCACTTTGCACTTTTGATACCCCCCATGCCTAAGTTTTGCATTGCCCTCATTGCAAACCAGGTGGGTTTAAATTCGGCTTAGTTCATATTTTAGAATATGATCACATGGGTGGATGATTGGGTCAGGATGGCTGTTGCAAACGATTTCAAGCTCCAATACAAGTATTGGAGGTGGAGTCGATTGTTCTAATGTATGAACCCTAAAGTGAAATAGAAATTCAGCTTAAGATGGGTAGGAAGGCTCTCAGGTTTCCAAATGACAGGTTGCCTCCCATTAAGTGCTAAGTTTAACACCATCAGCTAGTCACAATGTAGCTTACAGGGAATGGAGATCAAATGATTCAACAGCCAGATTCGAATTGGTAAGCACGAGGAATGGTTTTAGTGTTTAACCATTCACTAAAAAAGGGTTTGAGTCATGGCTGAGTTCATTGATTTCGACCGTTCATTTCCAAAGATCCTCTGGACTAGAAAAGGTCCAGTCCATTTCAATCACAGTTTTCCTGGGAAGAGTTTAAGTCAAGCATTAAAGAGAAGCACTTTCTGACTAGGATAGAAAGATTTTCGTGAGATGTGCTTGTCATGAATGGCCTTAATCCGCTCTTTGTAGATAAGCGAGTTCTCTTGCGCATCATTGCGTAGTTCATCAATCTCATTCATTTGCAAACGGCGGTGGATTTTGACCTTCCTGAGGTCCAAGTTACACCTCCGTACTGCCCAGTAGGTCTTGTGCTCTATCTCTATAAGAAGGTGACATGCCTTCCTGTAAACAAGTCTGAGCAGAGCAATCCCTAGCTAGGTTTTATGAGTGATCCTATAGGTCCTTAATGTTTCTGGAAGTTGGGTCGACCAATCTTTTCGTCAGGTCGTATAGTGACTTGAAGAATTTTCTTAATCTCCCCATTAGAGAGCTCAACCAGTCCATTAGTCTTGGGAGGATATGGAGTCAAAATACGATGTGATACTCCATATTTCTTCAACAGGAACTGGAAGTGCACATTCACGAAGTGGGACCTGCCATCATGACGGCCTTAGGAACACCAAATCTGGAAAAGATGTTCTCTTGGATGAAGTGGAGAACAACTTTATGATCATTCATTCTAGTAGGGACGGCTTCGATTCATTTCAAGACGTAGTCAAAAGCAAGTAAGATGTACTCAGAGCTGTTGAATATAGGAAAAGGTCCCATAAAATTAATCCCCCAGATGTCAGAGTTCTCACACACGATGATCAGATTTAAGGGCATCATATTGCGTAGGCCCATGTTGTCGAGGGTCTGGCAATGGGCACATGCCCTACAGTAGGCTTGTGCATCTTTGAATAGTGTGGGCCAAAAGAACCCACACTGGGGGATCTTTGCTACGGTCTTACACCTAAAGAAATGGCCATGACAGGCCTGGTCATTATAGAAAGATATAACATCATTGACCTCATCATCAGAAATGCACCTTCTAATTACTTGGTCATTGCCAATACGTCAAAGCCAATAAAATGTAACAAGATGGTAAGTCTCGATCGAACTCAGGGAGGCAGAAAAAATGACTTAATTTAAATACCGATCTAATCTAACTAGAATCAGGATAATAAGACATGTATATGATGCAAATATGTTACGATAATAATCAGGTTGTTAGATAGAAGAATAACTAGAGCTACAAGAAACTGCTAGAACTACTAGAAATGAAAATAGCTATCTATCTACTAAAATAAGGGCACCAATGGTGGTCCTTGGTGGCCTTTGGAGAGGCTGAGGAGAGCAGTAGCAGTGCACCAAGGGTAGCCTTGGTGACGACTTGGAGAAAGAGGGAGTAGGAGAGACTTAGAGATGTTTGGAGCTAGAGATGCCTCTCAAATAGGGGGTGTGGGGTCCTTTTTATAGCTAAAGTGAGGGGCAAAATAGGTATTTTGGGCCCCCTAATCCATGCAACAACCTTAGAGCAACCAGATCCGTCGATCGGGAGATCAATGGATTAGATTACGCCTCAAAAGAGCCTTCATCGTGCCTTCATTGCCCGGATGCATGTGATCGTGCCAAGTTGCACAGGCACGGCTGCCCACTCTACCGCCTTTGCCCTGTCACACGTGTGCACGAGTATTCAAAATAAATCGTTCGATCGTGAAGTTCGATGGCTGAGATCACATGCTACATCGCCTCTGATCTCCACGTGAAACGGCACATCACCTCGCACATTATCGCACGGCCTCAGATCTGACACACAATTGCACGCAACGCATTCTGCCCTCACACCTTTCAATCGAGATTGCACAACTGAATTTCAGTCGCATGTGCCACTGCCTATGATTTATGTTCTGTGTGCTTCCAACGCTCGACAGATGCTCGCCTTCAAGTGCGTTGACCAACGCACTACACACGTGGATTGTCATGTTTTTGCTTTAGCTCGCTCCCAATGGATGAGAAGAAGAACCACTGGATGTTTAAATGGGAGCCGATGATGTGGTGCTTTTGTGGTCGTTGAATGAAGATCCAATGGCCCACAAAGCTCGTAGCAAGTTCTTTAGTGGATGGGGGCAGTGGTATATCGTTAGGACGGTGCCACGTGGTGCCATCCTGACTATTTGTTTTCTCTCTTTTGTAGATGGTGTTGCAGGACTCTGATTGAGGCAATTTTTGCATTGTTGGACTGCAATCGCTGATCCAAATCCATCCATGCTGTCAGATTTGGCTTATGACGTTCAGATTTGCACTACCATGCTTCTTGGCCTTTGCTCTTCCACATAATTCATAAGATGCTATGGATGATTGATCAAGATGATCTCGGAAGCATTGTACTCCAATCGTCATCTTGATCAGATCCGTACAGTTGGATTTATCATCCGCGTCCTTAAATTACCTACAATTGTTATCACCTCTCAATTAGAACATAAAATAGCATTATTATTTAGAAAGCTAACAAATCAACTGTGATGCAAAATATGCTACTCATGCATGCATTAATCTTAAGTTAAGTTAGGATCTAACTTAATTCAAGCAGATTAGGTCCTATGATTGCTACGCAATCATACCTCCATTCCTAAATCTTGCTAGTCCTTAGCAAATGCAAGACTAAATGCAAAAGTGGTCCTAAATAACTAATTTCTATAAAGAGTTCAACTAGAGATCTAGTTCTTTTGTTTTTATCCAAAAATTTAGAAACCTATATAATCGTGAAAGTGTAGTGTTATAGCCTATGTTACGGATCCAAGTGAAAAGTCAATCCACATCTAAAGCTCATACTTGACTCCTAGTAAAACTATATTGGGATAGGTAGACTTCTTCCCTCGGGAGTATAAAATAATCTCTAATTTAGCGCTGGCTTTTGGTTTTGGTAGAAGATGTCTGAGTCAAATGGGTTTGCATTTGGTGACTCACACTCCTCTGGTGTTACATATAGACTAGTACTACAGAACCTAGATTTATAGACTATCAAATAAATCAACATAGAGAGAAGTAGAGAAATTGTACTCTCTTTAGTTCCTTTGTACTCATTCTCTCTCTCTCTCTCTTTTCCTTCTCTTTTCTCTTCTTTTTGAGCTCACAATCTCACCAGATTAGTAAATATATTTGGTGGTCTCTATGGCATTAACACTTGAATAACGTTCTATTAATCCTATAACTAAGTTAAAAACCTTCGGCCACTATTCGAGTGGTAAAAAATACAAGAAAAGTAGGTTAAGGCTATATTTGGTGGATCATAAGGGTAGTAGGTATTGTTGCCTCAATGTGCATGACATGAAATGAAATAAATACAACTCAACACTTTTTTTTCCAAACTTTTTCTCTTTTTCTATATTCTTCTCAAAAATTTTTTCTTCTTCGGTTTTTTTTTCTTTTCACATATATATCTACCAACACAATGCAATGCAACATAACATACGCACTTTTATTCATAAGGCATTATTCAGGATTGGTGATGTTCAAGAGGATATCGAGTGGCTTATTTGGTGGAAGTATCTATTCTCAGCATCGGGAAAGGAATGGATAGGACAATGTATTTTTGACCTAGACATTAATACCCTCCTTCATTCGAGAATTCTGTAAAGGACAGTCATAACCATCCTCCTTAGTCATAGTATTATTAGAATCCACTCTCTGTGTATTTGCCTTATTTGGTAGCTCTCAAAAATTCCCACAAAGAATTTGTACGCAGGAACCAAGAGCGAAAATTATGCCTAACTCCGAGTATCATCCAATTATCCAGAAATTAAGATTCATTATACTAGACTTAGAGCACTAGTAGACTCTCTACTCTCCCAGGAAATTGTTTGGTGGATCTACTAGAAGATGGTTTGCCTAACTCCCTAATTATTATCCAAGCGTTCAGGAAAAGAAGCAATGCTTCTTCTCGACAATGTAAAGATGTTTATCGATCATCACAGTGGATTCATTGCAAATTTTACGTGTAAGTGTGAAATTGTATTGGATTCTAAATCCAGGAATCAACTAAAGAATAAATCCCTAAAAAAACCTCTTGATAAAAATCTATTTCCTAATGTGTTGGGAAATTTTTTTTTTCAATTTATGTGTACTATTCCCCCATGCCAAAGTTCTTGCATGTCCTCATGCATGAAGGAAAATGAATTAAGACAGGGAATAAGTGGATAGAAATCACCTAGAGTCGCTCCTTATTCATCATTTAGCATATGCCAACATTACAATAATAATCACAATATGCAGAATAATACGCTAAAATGAAATATGCTATGTATAATCAAATGTTATGTCTAAATGCTAAGTTTAACGCCTCCAACTTGGCGAAACTCCAACAGATGGATCAATGATTCAGGAGAAAGAGTCAAGATGGTAAGCACTTAGAGTTCCATTGTCATCAATGGGCTAAAAATGCAGAGCAACTGCCTGTGAATACCAAGCCCACAAGGTCGACAAGATAAAATATCAGGGCTTGGAATTGGTTGTAGCTAGGTGCTACAAGAGAAATAAATCCTGGTACCAAGGTAATAGGTAACAAGTGGCAGCCCAGAAGAGTGGTGTATGAGCAATGCAGATGAGGTGGATAAGGAGTTGGGAGTGGGACACAAATTATACGGGTCCTGAAAGTGATGGAAAATGAAAGGAGGGACCCGAGTGGTGTAATATGAAATTGTATAAGGAACCATTACTTGAGTGGATCTTGGTGTGGGTAGTTGTAGAGTAGGTGTGTTGAATAAGATCCAGTGTTCCATCCCAACCACTCTAGATTCACCCAATTCATTGTATCCCTGGGTTGATCAAAAATCTTGTACCAATCACCCAAATTCTGTTCATGGTACGAATCCTTAAATATAATGGGTGACAATTCATTATCCCCACGGTGTGGAAAATCAGAATCTAGATGTAATGAAACCTCAAATTCTTTCATTTTTTGTTTATGGCTTCTATGAAATCCTTGATATCGGAATCCAAGAGCGAAGATGTGAAAGAAGTAATAGATTCATCTAACCCGAAATCCAAAAATTCCTCAAGATTTTTCAGATTTTTTGCACAATAAAAAATGAGGTTTTTATCAGATTCTTCCTCAACTTTAATTAGATTCTTTGACAATTCAAAATCAACCCCATGGATGTATATAATCTTATGTAAATCTATGTATTTATCATTTAAGCTTGTCATGAGGTTTTCAGGCAATTCCACTCCAAATATGAGTCCTTGATAAAATTACCATGTGGGTCATTGTTTACCTTGAAAATATCCAATCTAAGTTTCTCATTCCCCAGGGCGATCTCCACCTGGATGCATAGTTGATTTTAGCCTGGGCGGTTACCAAAAATGGGTGGCCTACAATGATAGGTGCATCACTGAGACTAGGTGGAATGTCCATATCCAAGATGAAAAAATCTGAAGGAAGCAAAGCCTATGGATTTTTACAATGACATTCTCTACCATGCCTCGAGTCACTTTGACTGATCTGTCAGCTAATTGGATAGTGACCAAAGTGGGTTTTAGCTCCCTAAATTGGTCGTGATAAAAAAATGGCAGTGGGAGCTAAATTAATGGTCGAACCCAATTCAAGCAAAGCCAGGTCAAAAGGAGCATCTTGTAGCTAACAGGAAATGAGTGGGGCTCCTGGATCTTTCTTCTTAGGTGGTAGGTCAGATGAAATGATAGCACTAGCTTCCTTGGACAATACTATTGGTGCAAGGGCATCATGATTGTTATTTTTGATGATAACAAAACACTCGTGATTTAAAATTTGCATTTGAGTTTATAAGTTTCAGGATACTGCAAATGGATACAAGTGTGAAGGAGCTCAAGCTCGCATCCATGGCGGATTGGAGGAGCTTGATGGAGGAGAAAGAGCTTCTCTTGGAGTGAGAGCTTGAAGAGGAAGGAGATGAAGAATAGGATAGATACATTTGTTCATGTATTCAATTGATTTGTACTTTACTCTTTTTCTTTAGAATTATTGTAAAGAGCCCAAAGTACCTTATCTTAGTCCTACGAAACCTTGTACCTCACTAGGACTCTTAGACAAACACTTAAAAAAATCAGAAAAACCAAAATAGGCTTCAGATGGCCTGATCAGATGTCCAATATGGACCTTAGACATCTGATTTGTGACTTTAAGACATCTAACCTTTTGTTCAGACATCCAAACACTTAAGCTGGACTTAGTGCATTCTGTCCATTGATTTCAGTCGACCAGCCCTTAGTCCAAACAGATGTCCAAACACTTAGCCTAGACTTAGTGTGTTCTGTTCATTGATTTCAGTCAACCAACCCATGGTCCAGACGTCTGATGCCATTGACAGATGTCCAAACAATAGGACCATTGGATTGTCAGGAGATAATCCTCAAATATTACCCTATAATTAATTCTATTACACTTTCATGCATCCGTAGAGCAACTCAGATGTCTGATAAGTAGATGTTAGGCTAAGATCTAGCCTAAATCACTTTTGTCAAAAGTTTTAGCCATTAAGCCTCTCGGGAAATCCATTCCCATAGAGGATTGACTTTCTAGATGACCAGACATCTTGGCAGACGTAAGACCTGCCATCTGTGCAGCAAAACACTTGATCCTTGTTTCGATCTAGTGAAAATAGGAAGCAACCCATCTAGAATTACACGTCTGATTTTTGTCCCAGACATCTTAAAAATGATTCTTAGACATTCGTCTTGATCTAACCTAATTTAGATCATCAATCATTCTAGATCAGATAACCAACCTTTAGATTAGATGAAGATCCAAACGTCTGATAACATTGTCAGAATCATAAATGAACCTAATTTCGGTGGGATTTTGGACCACACTCTTGAACCTTGTTCCTAACGGCTACAGGAGGTTTCCAAGGCCTTCCAAGGCCTTCTTAGAGGAGAACCCTTCCTAAGATATGTACACCTTGAGAAACTACTTCCACATCATATTATGTCTAAGTGAAGAAGAATATCATCTAGAAGTTCTTTCTCTCCAAGCCCTCTAGCATCCATTCGAGAGCACCGTTACACTGTCGACTTCATGTCGCACCACTTCCATCTAAGGGAAGTTCTTTTGCCTATAGGAGTTAGTTTGATTTACATCTATTTTGGGCTCTATAGGATATTGTGTAATTGTCTTTATTAGGTACTCGCTTTGTGAATTCCCGTTTCCCTTGTGAGACAAAATACTCCTCGTGAAGAGGAGGGGTTTGAGGTACACTACCCTCGTACAAAGTAGTGTTGGTTGTATTGAGGTTGAACTACCCTCATTTTAAGTAGTTAAGTTGTTGATTTGATCTACTAGGTAGATCGGGAAATCTTAAACTGAGAGGTTTAGGTCGTGGTTTTTAACCAGGTTTGTGTTTCCACCTAGAAATCATTGTGCACTTGTGAGATTGCTTATTTGTATGATTGTTATATTATTTTTGTGTTACTTTTGTATTACGATCGATCTCACCCCCTCCATCTAGTGTATTACAATTGTTATCAAAGCAGGTACTCTCTTTGGGGCATCACAACTTAGCGAGGATCCAATGGAGGGAAGCATTACTGTGTCTAGACACGTCGAGGGACAGTCCACTACCCGTCCTCCCTACTTCGATGGGAGCAACTACGGGTATTTGAAGCTAAGGATGAAGACGTGGCTTCAAGCTAATGACTTCACCATTTGAGTTATGATGAGAACACCATCATGAGCCATAACTAGCTCAATTTGGTCTGATAAAGTTAATAAAACCTCCTACATATCAGTCAGAAGGTCTCTTGAGCAGGAAGAATTGTTTTGAGGAGAAAAGATGAAAATAGGGTTATTTCTGCAATTTTACCATCTTATCACAAATATAGACTAACCACAGGGTATGCTAGGGGTTTATTAAAGGTCATTTAGTCATTAATGTGTAATAAGTAGGTTCATGCAGATAGAAATGGGTTTTCACACATTTAGAGAGTTAAATAACATCTGAAACCCTAAAAACAAACCTACTTAATTAACTAAGGTTCTAGCTAGGATAAAATTCATCTAAACCCTCTAAAAATCATATAAAAATATTTTCTAGGGTTTAGCATCTTTGATTTGACAATCTGAACCCTTTTGACCCAAAACAGAGTCACAGACAGACTATTGCCCTAATTTGGGATTTTTAAATAAATTACCCATCAAACTATGTAAAAACCAAAATCCAACTTCACCATTGGATTCCTTAGGTCCAAATTGGATTTGTATAAAAATTTGGACCCAATCAGAGATTGCCTTGACCTAGTTTGCAAATTAGTCCAGCCTGACTCTTATTCTCTTACACAACCCCTTAGCTTTTGAAATTCTTTCCAAATACCCCCTATCTTTGTCATCTTCTTTGCAAAAAGGTCCCCACCGCCTCCATGTCCTACTCCTACAACTCCGACAACCTTCAATCAGAGTTTTCTCCCTAATTTCACACTCAATATCTTCCAAATTTGGAAGGAAGATTCCTAAGAGATTTGTCTACAAATCAATCCTATCTGTGGGCTCCAATTCTTTCCCAATCTCTCATGCGAATGCATGAGAGATGTGGGTATCCCACTCTGGCAAGCTTACCAAGCTTGAAAGCTTCGTCTCCAAGCTTTAAACCCATCCCCATGGCCCATAAAAGGAGTAGGGGCAAGAACCCTAGTTCCTTAGCAAGTGTTGGCCTAAGAAACTCCCCTCCTCCTCCCTCTCCGGCCAACTTAGGATTTTGCTCCAGCGACTACCTCCGTTCTCCCTCTTCTGGCCATCCAACCATCAAATTGGATGGCCCAACGTCCTTCCCTCATCCTCGCGAACCTCTCCAGCCAAAGAGAGATCATTCCTCTCTCACTCGTCGTCGCCGCCTCACTGTCCTCTCCATCTTCTCTTGCTCTGGTCAGCCACAATCAGAGCCCTCTGCCTATATCCTTTGCTCTTAAGACCCTCTACGTCTTCCTCTTTCCCTCTACTTCTCTCTCCCTTACTACACATACGCGACCGCCAATGACTCATATCCCTCTCCATCTTCTCCCCCTCCAGTAGAACTCCGGCAAGGTCGAGAGCTCGCTACACACCACCGTTCGCTTCGCCGCAACTCCCAAAAGCTCTGCTGTACTCCCCCCATCAAAAGCCCTCTCTTATTTCACTCCATCACTCACCCTAGCTCCCCACCGAACAACCCCATTGCAATCCACCTTCATCGACCTCGATGCACCACAACACGCACTCTCACGCCATATGACCACCACCACCGCACTCCACGTGGTCCAGTGATACTCCAGGACCTTTTGATTGGGGCCTTCACTCCTATATTTATGTTTCAGGGTACTCACCAGACCACCGTAGTTGCCACCACCTTCTCCAGCTTCCACTACAGTTCATCGGCCACATTTGTCCACGATTTCATCTCCAGGTGAAGCAGCTTAGCTCCAAATGCATCCTCGAGCCCTCCATTGAAGCCACCAACTGCAGCTACTACCTCAATTCTTTGAGCCAACCAAAGTAGCTTCACCCGAATGAAGCAGGAGAGGATAGTACCACAAAGTGTGGGACAAAATTCTGACCACACATAAATTGAATTTCACTCCTCAATTGTTCTCCTCAGTAAGCATGGGGTGAGGTCCCCTTGCACGTGCTTACGCACGCCCTTGCCCGTGGCCACGCCATGCGAGTCTGGGCTCTGAATCGATTACTCGTATACCTAGATCCGATTAGCATATTTCTGAGAGAAGAGAAAGAAAGGGAAAGGAAGAAGAAAAGAGAGAGAGGGGAGGGGGTTTTGCTCTGCTGCTTTCCTCTCGACATTTAGCAAATTCTGAGGGAGGCCTTTGTGATGTGCATACATCTGATTAACCTAAAATGTCTATTAATGCATGTTCTTAGTGTCACATTAGCATCATACATTGTAAATAGTGCATAACATTCATAATCATGCATTTAGATCAAGTTGTATAAATTGTACAGTAATTGTCTCCTTTTTATAGTTAGGGACAGGATGACTTTTTATCGAGGCCTCGGATCAAAGATCCAACCATACGGATCTGATCAGGGCGACGATTGGAGTTCAATGACTCCAAGATTGCCCTGATCAGACATCCATAGTACTAGATAAAGATCGAGGAACCCTAAAGATCAAGGGCCAAGATGTGTTAATCTGCACCTCAGATGACAAATTCGATCGCACAGATGGATTCAGATCGACGATCGCAGCCTAAAAGCACGAAAATCGGTCCAATCTGACACCCGTGGCACCTTCTACAATACTCAAAAGATGGACAGCCAAGATGGTGCCACGTGGCGCCATCTCAGCCGCCCAACCGACCCTAAGGACCCGCAGCTGCTTTCCTTCTTCACCCGCCCGCTCAATCTCGACTATTGGATGCTCATCCAACGGTCGCAAAACCGCGCGCTAAAAACCTCTGCATGGCACAAAGCCTCTCATAGCGCAGCGGTTGAGAGTGCTATGCGAAGACGTAGGTCGCGAGTTCGAGCCTGCTGTGCCTTAAATTGAAGTGGGCGCATGGAGCGGGCAAGCGAGCGGGGCCGCACGATGAGGATCGAACGACGCTGCATGAGAGATATCACCCACGCGCGATCAAATGCGCGACACTGACGCGTGATCGCACGTGGGCACGCGGCATGGGCGAGGGTGGTTTAAGCAGTCCGATCTCTTGATCGGGCGGCTGTAAGCATGCAGACGTGCGCGTGCGTTGCGCAACGCGGAGGCGAGGAGGCGTGCGATGCATGCACACAAAAGCTACGTTCAGGCCTTTAGTGATGGATTTATTCGTCACTAAAGGTCCCATATTAATGATTTTCAAATTAAAATGTCCAAAATGCCCCCACTCCTTACAACTATAAAAGGAGACCCCCTCCATACGAATTTCTCATCCCTTCCTTCTCTTCTCTCCCTCTCCAAAGCTCAAGAGAAGCTTGCCCACACCTAGGATGCTCCTTAAGAGATAAAATCAATTTTTTGCCCCAATTCCGGAAGAGGATCCCGCGACAACGACGATGTGCTACCTTGTTCCCATTCCTCTTGCCTTGACCTCCTTCTTCCCGCTCCGTTCCTCGTCTTCTAGGCGTCTCGTCCGACTCGTCCTCCAAGTGATCGTCGAGAAGGATAACTTCTCTCTCCCATTCCTTTTTCCATCTTTCTAGAGTAGAATTTTCCTGCCTTCTAGTTGTAATAGTTTTCCTACTTTCTCGTGTAATTTCTCGCTTTCTTAGATGTAGAAATATTTTGCAACTTCAAGTGGATGTTTTCTCTCTCTCTCTCTGATTGTTTATATTGATTCCATTGTAATGTAATTACTCTGCTTTTAAATAAAAACACAAAAAAGAATATAATTGTGAATCTTGATCGACGTAGCTTCCCTGAGTTCGACCTGGGATTTCTATTCCAGTATAAATTTTATTTGTTATACCCGAGTTCTTCACTATTCAAACTACAACGACAGGTTTTCAAAACCAAATCTGATAGTGTAGTCCTATGACGTTCAACACTTTGCCTCTGTTGGTGTTAGTTCTGAGCTTTGCTATGCCTCTCCCTAAGGCTTGAGAAAGGGAGGCCTTTGCCTCTGTTGCTGGTTCTGAGTGCACTGTCCACTTATCTTACATGGCATTTAGTTGATTGATACTATTGAGATATTTGATATTATTGTAATTAGGGTAATTGGTGATTCAAATCACCATTTTACCCTAATCTTTTTGCACTATTAACATTTACTCTTATATACATGTCAATTGAGTTTGAAAATTTCATCATATATTGATATCTTGTGATAGAATTGCAATCTTGAGATTTATTTTTCTACTTGCTCCTAGTGACGACCTTGGATTTTATTCAAGTATAAATTTTATCTATTTTCACGCTATTACAGCCCATATTACAATGCAATGACTTTTAAACCACCATTTCAGTGCGTTGAACAGGTTAGATGCGAGACTCCTTTCGACATCACGGAGAGACTCGTAGAAGGATACTCGTAGCAGCAAGTTTGGGAGCTATTTCTTAACGCAAAGACGATGAACATTTTATATTGTGCATTGAGCCCAGAGGAATTAAACCGCATCTCGAATGCACCATCGCAAATGAGATATGGCACATGCTTGAGGTAACTCACGAAGGTACCTCCAAGGTAAGAGCTTCTAAGATTAATATTTATCTCAAGATTTTGAATCTTTCTCTATGAAACCTAATGAGTCTTTAAGTGAGATGTATATTAGGTTCACTCTTATAGTGAACAACTTGAAGCTTTAGGGAAGACCTTTATCAAAGTGGAGCTTCAAGGAAAGCTTCTTCGTTCTCTTGGACCGAAATGGGAATGAAAGGTCACCACCATTGAAGAGGCAAATGAAGGAGAGGAGCTCAACATGGAGGATCTCCTAGTCAATCCCATGGCCTATGAGATGAAGATGAAGCAAAAGAAGAAAGACACATTGGAGTCGAAGCCAAGGAAGACCCTCACCTTCAAAGCTGCTTTGGACAGCGAGGTAAGTTCCAACGATGAAGACCTTTAGGATTTTATTTAAGAAATTCTCTAAGTTTTGCAGGAACTCATAGAAAGAGAAGGAGCGAGATAGCTTGGTACGTTGCTATCATTGCAACAAAAAAGGGCATCTTCGATCCAAATGTCCTCTTCTCAAGAAGAAGAAGAAATACAAGAAGAAGGCTTTTCAAGCCACGTGGGATGATTCAACCTCAGAGGAGGAAGAAGAAGATCCTGAAACAAAGAATGAAGCTGCTTGCATGGGCTTCAAGGCATTAGTGGATCTTAGCGAGGATGAAGATGACAACAAAGAGGTAAAATCATTTAATGAGTTGCGAGAAGCCTTTGAAGAACTATATGAACTTAATAAATCATAAAGTTAGAAAATAAAAATTTGAAAAAGGAAACTATTGCCTTAAAATGTGAAGTAGATAATCTTATTGCTAAAAATCAAGATTTAAATGTTTCTATTGATTCAATTAAATCTAAAAAGAATACTCTTGTAATAGAAAGTCATGACCTTATTTTGAATAACACTAAATTGATTGAAGAAAATACCTTGCTTAAATATGAGATCTCTATCTTAAAGAGTAAGATGAGTTTTGTTGAAAATGATCTTATTTGTATTAAAGGAAAGTCAGATAAATTGCTAAATGAAGTTAGCACTAGTCAAAAGATTGAGAAAGGATCTCCATCAACGTGAACAACTAACAAGCTCGGATCCAAGCTAACTTGGATATTGAAAAATCAATTAGAATATTATTTTGTAGGTTTCAAGGGAGATGTCAATGTAAAAGATTGGACCTACAAGCTAAAAAATGTACTCAAATTGGGGCAACCAAAGAGTAGACCAAAGACAAGAAGATCGAAGAGATGACAACCGATGGGTGATCGAACCGCTGAGCATTAATCTTTTGATTGGAGACAGACATCGATGTCTGGACCTCTAAGTTTCGGATGGGAACCCCATCATTTCTGGCATCCACCTCAAGGGCCATTTTATTGGCCATGATAAATCCCTTTACCTTCTCTTTTATGTTAATTTCAGCAGGTAGCATTTAGATAGGGGAAATAAAATTTACATGCTATAAGTCCATCATTAAAGGGGAGATAGATAAACTTTTCCCAAATGATTTGACTCTTTTAATTAGGGGGAGATTTTTAAAATGATTATAGCCATATTTCCACTAGAAAGGGGAGTTAACCCAAATTAGAAAATCATGTATTAAGGGGGAGTATAGGATAAATTATTAGAATTAATTAAACCTTTTTGATAATGTTAAAAAGGGGGAGACTTTTTGGATTATTATGTGTGGTTTTGTCATCATCAAAAAGGGGGAGATTGTTGGTGCAAGGGCACAACGATCGCTAATTTTGATGATGACAAAACACTTGTTATATAACAATTGCATTGAGTTTTAGATTTCAAGATAGATGCAAATGGTTACAAGTGTGGAGGAGGAGCTCCATGGTGGATTGGAGGAGCTTGATGGAGGAGAAGGAGCATCGCGTGAAGTGAGAGCTTGAAGATAAGAAGAATAAGATAGATGTCTTTTTGTCTTATACTTTGTATTTATCTCTTTATGTTCTTTGCTTTTTATTTGCTTAGATTATTTGTTAAATAGCCTTAAAGTACCTTATAGTAGTCCTAGGAATACTTACACTACCCTAGGATACTTAGACATCTCATAGAGAACTTAGAAAACCAAAGTAGGCATCAGACAGCCTAATCAGCCATCCAATCTGGTCATCAAACGTCTGATCTTAGACTTTAAGACATCTGACTATTTGATTAGATGTCCAAAACACTTAAGCTAGAAGCTCACTCTCTATCTGACACTTTTAGACGTCTAACCCTTAGTCCAGACATCCTAGAAGACATCTGAGGACCTTGCCAGACATCTAACTAGAGGACCACTGGCTTCTCAAACTTAATCAATGAGGATTGACCCTTAATCTAATTTACATCTACTTTCAGACATTCATAGTACATCCCAGATGTCTAACAAATGGATGTTAGGCTCAATCTAACCAAAATCACTTTTGTCAGATGATTATAACCATTTGAGCCTCGGGAAATCCATTCCTGTAGTGATTTTTGTTTCTAGACGTCTAACTTGTCGTCTGTGCAACTTAATACTAGAACCATGTTTTGACTTTATGAAAATAGGAAGGAAACCATCTTAGTATTAGATGTCTGATTATTCTCCTAGAAGTCTTATAATTGAATCCTAGATGTCCGTCTTGATCCAACTCAGTCCAGATCTTCCACCCTTCTAGATCATATGACCAATCCCTAGATCAAATGATGACCCAAACGTCTAATAATATATCTAGACATCTGATAACCTTGTTAGAATCATAAATGATCCTGATTTCGTCCTGATTTGTCTTGGATTTGTGACCAATTGCTACTTAGACCTTCCAAGACCTTCCTAAGGGTTCTTAAGCCATCTATAAATAGAGGAGGACCCTTCTTTTGTTAGATACACCTTGATAAACCATTTTCACATCTATTTGTGTCCAAAAGAAGAAAGAAATCACATTGAGAAGTGTTGTTGCTCTCCAAGCCCTTTAGCATCCATCCGAGGGTACTGTCACGCAGTCAACTTCACGTTGCACCACTTCCATCTAAGGGAAGTTCTTTTTTACCTGTAGAAGCTATTTTAATTTACATTCACTTTGTGGCTCTATAGGATTTATTATAATCAATTTTGTTTGGGTATTCACCTTGAGAATTCTCGTCTCCCTCGCGAGACAAAATACTCCTCGTGAAGAGAAGAGGTTTTGATGTTATGCTACCCTTGGCTATAAAGTAACATGGTTGTAAGAGGTTGTACTACCCTTGTTGAAGTCGTACGTTAGTGGGTTTGATAGATTAGGTCGATCGGGAAATCCTAAGTCGAGAGGCCTAGGTGGTGGTTCTTACTTAGGTTTGGATTTCCACCTAAAAATCCTTTGTGTGCTTTGTGAGATTAGTTTTTGTGTGATTGTCATATTTATATTTTCGCATTATTTCATTTCACGCAAATCTCACCCCCCTCCGTTAAAACCTACAAATACTTGTGATTTAACATTTGCATTTGAGTTTATAAGTTTCAGGATAATGCAAATGGATACAAGTGTGACAGAGCTCAAGCTCTAATCCATGGCAGATTGGAGGAGCTTGATGGAGGAGGAGCTTCGCTTGGAGCAAGAGCTTGAAGAAGGAAGGAGATGAAGAATAAGATAGATATATTTGTTCATGTATTCATTTGATTTGTACTTTTCTCTTTTTCTTTAGAATTATTCTAAATAGTCCAAAATAGCTTACCTTAGTCCTAGGAAACCTTACACCTCACTAGGACTCTTAAAGAAACACTTTAAAAAATCAGAAAAACCAAAATGGGCTTCAAACAGCTTGATCAGACATCCAATATGGACCTTAGATGTCTGATGTGTGACTTTAAGACGTTTGACCTTTTGTCCCTACATCCAAACACTTGGGCTGGACTTAGTGCATTCTATCCATTGATTTCAATTGACCATCCTATAGTCTAGACGTCTTAGGAAATGTCTAATGCCATTGACAAACGTCCAACAATAGGACCGTTGGATTGTCAGGAGATAATCCTCGGAGATTACCCTATAATTAATTCTATTACACTTTTAAACATTCGTAGAGCATCACAGGCGTCTGATAAGTAGATGTTAGGCTAAGATTTGTCCCAAATCACTTTTGTTAGAAGTTTTAGTCATTAAGCCTCTCGGGAAATCCATTCCTATAGAGGATTACCTTTCTAGATGACCAACCATCTTGCCAGACATCCGACCTATTGCCTGTGCAACAAAACACTTGATCCCTGTTTCGACCTGGTGAAAATAGGAAGCAACCCGTCTAGAATTAGATGTTTGATTTTTGTCCCAGAGGTCTTAAAAGTGATTCTTAGACATCTGTCTTAATCCAACCCTGTTCAGATCGTCAATCCTTCTAGATCAGACGATCGACCTTTAAATCAAATGAAGACCCAGACGTCTAACCTTAAGTCCAGATGTTTAATAACCTTGTCAATATCATAAATGACCTTGATTTCGGTGGGATTTTGGACCACTCTCTCGAGCATTGTTCCCAACGGCTACAAGAGGCTTCTAAGGCCTTACAAATCCTTCTTAGGACCTCTATAAATAGAGGAGCATGTTTCCTAAGCTAAGTACATGATGTAAACACATTTATTTAGGATAAATTTCCTATTATGTGTATTCCTAAGCTTAGATATGCATTCCATGTTATAAATATTGTATAGCATGCATCATTCTACATTTAGAGTAGGTGTATAAATTTTAGGTTAATTGAATCCTTTAATGGCCATAAGAGAAGGAGATTTATTCGGAGCCTTGAATAGACGATCCAACCATACAGATTTGATCAGGATGACGATCGGAGTCCAATACCTCTAAAATCATCTTGATCGAAGTCCCGTAGCACCTTATGCAATCCAAGGAAGACCAACAGCCAAGGGACTAGGTGATGCAATTTGGAGATTTAAACAACAAATCCGACCACACAGATGGATTGGGGTCGACGATTGCAGCCCAAAGACATGAAAATCAACCCAATCTGACTTTTGTAGTAACCCCTACCAAGGAAAGAAGATGGATGGCCCAGATCACGCTACATGACACTATCCAGGCCACTGATGGGCACGCATGCACCACTGCATGTGTGCGGCGCATGGGTGCGCGTAGCAGCAGGTAGCGTGTGGTGTGCGTGATCGGGTTTTTATGCGATTTGTAATTAGGGTTTTTAAGATCATTGTAATGCACAAAAATCGATTCGGTTTTAAATTTTTAATCCTAGATAGTGGAGTATCTAGGGTCATCTAAGGAGGCAATTGTTGAAATTATAAATAAATCTCTTACTTGAAAATAGAAATCACCTTTCTTTTTGTACTTTTTGAATATATAATTATTTTTGTTTTTGAATAACAAGGTAATGCGATTTTGATAGCGGGAAAGACTAACACCTAATTCACTAAACTAACACTAAGGTGACAAATAATTCCTTTCTCTAGGCTCACCCTAGGCACGTGGAGGCCTAGGGTAATTAAAGAGAGGGAGTGAGAAAGTGCTAGAAAGCAAAGAATAAAGATGCAATTTAAAGGAAAGCAACTTTTATAATTATAAAAAAATATTTTACAAAAACCCTGGTAGAGGAATGCTTTTTCTACAAAATATGAAACTACAAAATTGAAAACACTAATTGTCCTGATGATGTTGGTGAAGAAGAGAGTCCTTGCTCCAATCTCTGTGGCCTCTGGGCTTGAAAAGGGCCTCTCTAACTCCTCCCTTGATATCCTCCTTCAATCTGGTGATGTCTTCCAAGGCAAGCCTGAAGGGGGGTGGGGGGGGGGGGGTGGGGCGTGCCTTTGCTCCTCCAAGGGTTGGCATGCACAACCCTAATATCTCCTCCAATTCCTGGCTATCCTCCTAATGTAGAGAGTCTCCTCCCTAGCGTGGCACAAGGAAGAAGAGAGAAGAGAAAGAAGGCACCAAGGGGGTGGGTAGGATGCCCCCTTGATCTTCTTTTCTTCTTCTCCTTCCTTGGTCATGGGTTATGGTGGGTGTAGGGTAGAAATTAACTAAATGGAGGATGGGGAATTGGTAGGGGTTATAGGTCCTTTTATAGAGTAGGATGGGGGTTGTAGGTGACACTTGGAATGGATGGCTCGGGTGGGCTTCTAGGGTAGTTAGTTGATCCTAGAGCCATTAGGGTTTGGTGCCAACTTAAGGGTGGTGGTTACCACCCTTAGGTGCCCCTTGAGTTGGCTCCAAAATGGGTTTCTAGAAGGGTGATTAGGTGTTGCCAATGTAGGGTTTGAGAAGGGGGATGTGAATGGTGGATGTGTCTTGGAAGGGGAGATGTATGGTGTAGATGGGAGGTGAAGTTGGCACCAAAAAGGAGAGGTATTTAGGTGGTTTTGGCGCCAACTATTTGGTGCCTTTTGGTGGTGGTTGAGGGGTGAAGGGTGGTGATGGTGGTGACGCCAACTTGGAGTAGGAGTAGGTAGCTAGGTGGACTTAGGTAGGGTTAGTTGGTGGAGCTATTTAGGTAGGATTTAGGGTGGTGGATGGCCATGGGAGCTGAGGTGTAGCTAAGCTAAGCTAGCTTAGCTAGTAGAAGAGTAGAGTAGGCATATGGAGCTAGGGTTTGAGAAGAGGAGTTGAGAAAGAGAAGTCTGGAGTTGAGCTGGAGTTGGTAGCTGTTGAAGATAGCATAGAGCTACTTTAGCTGGCTTAGCTTTCTTGTTCTTTGCTGGCTACTAAGCCAAGCTAAAGCAAGCTGGCTTCTGCTGAAATATGCTAAGCTGAGTTGGGTCTGATATTCCCAGGGAGGACCTAGCTAGTTGAGGTTGAGCTAAGCTGAGTCCCCAAGAGCTGGACTTGAGCTTCCTGAGCTATCATGAAGTCATCGTCAGTTGCCTGGAGTTGAGTGGAGCTGGATGTAGTTGGACCTGAGTTAAGGTGAACTCCAGTCAACTTAGCAGAGCTAGCTAGAGCTCCCAGTGAACAGATGGGAGCTGAGATGAGCTAGACTTAACTAAGTTGAGTTCGATCTAAGCTTACTTAAGCTATGGTGAGCTAAGATGTGCTCTCTTGAGCTGCCACTCAACTGGGATGAGCTGAAATGGAACTAGGATGAGCTAACCCTAGTCCAAGTGAGCTGGAATACAGCTATGGTGAGCTAGATCAAGCTGAGTTCTAACTAGTTTGAGCTTCTTTCTCAACAGTTGCCTTCTTGAGTGCTAGGGTTCCGGAGATCTGACTATCCTAACACTCACAAAAACACATTAAAAATACAACAATTTGTGTGATGCATGCCTAACCTAGGTTATGCCTAATGCAGCCCAAAAACCCGTTTGCGGAGTTAAAATCCTAAGAGCTAGGTTTTTTTAAATTCATAAGAATGATGATAAACTGGGTTTATCACACCCCCATGCTTATCTTTTGCTAGTCTCTTAGCAAAACATTAATTTTTACAAAATAGAATTTTGGGGAAATCTATTTTTTTTTACTTTTGAGGTGAGAGGGATTACGGGACCTTGGTTGATCTAAACGCAGGAGGTACAGGATTTCTTAAAGTTAAACATCGAGATTTGTCTTCGGATCTAGAAATTCGATGAATTGAGATCAATATATCCTCTAAAAAAGTTCATAGATTAACCCTTTGTTAATTCATATGACTCGAAATTTTTGTACTTAGGATTTTTCTGGCTCTTGAATCTGATTCGCAACTTGCAAAAACCTTTAAAACCATGTGTCTATGCTTGTGAAAAGCTAACATTTATAAGGGCATGTTTCTGATTTGACATAATTCTGGACCCTGACCAAGACATCATTGACAATCCCACGAGGTTTGATTGCAGATCGGTCGGCTAATTGAGGGGTAACCTCAATAGGTTTAAATTCACCAATCTGAAATTCTTCAAATGAAATTGTGGGAATGATATTTATTGAGGCACGAAGATCAAGAAGGGTGCGATCAAAGGTAGTGTCATCAATAATCACTTTAATTAAAGGCGCACCTGGATCTTTCACCATAGGAGGCAACTTGCTTTGTATGACAGAGCTTACTGTCTTCGAAAGATGCACCTATCCTAGATTTTTGGCCTGCCTTTTTTGAGTACAGATCTCCTTCAAAAATTTGGCAGAGGCAGGTATATATTTGATTGCATCTAGGAGAGAGATATTGATTTGAACTTTCCTAAATAAATCCATGAGTTCTTTAGTTGTGGGCTCAGTCTTCTTTTTTCGATTAGTGGTGGGGTGGAGAGCTTGTGGAAAAGTGATAGGAGTCGTGTCCTGAGATTTTTGTTTTTCTTGTTCTTCCTGATGTGGGAGTTTAGAGTCAATTTTCATAGGAATGTGGATTTCACCAGGTTGTTGTGAAGGCTCGAAATCAATAGTGGTTTTCCTGCTCAATGTAAGTGCATGTGCAGTCAGATTATTATTTGGAGGAGATGGGGGGCTTGTTGCGGAAACCTGGGAGGCTACTGAGGTGATGGATTAATGAGAGGCTGATTATGGTAATTTTGATTTCTACCCGGATACTGGTTCCTTTGATGATTAGGGTTGGGCACAAGTTGGGAGGGTAAATGCCCTATAGGTCTTTAAGTTCGAGTAACCCCAATATGATTATTTAGATTTGTGATAGTACGGGTTACTTCCGTCATCTTAGTCTGCATTTCCTGCAGGGTTCTCATCATCTGAGCATTGATGTCTTGTTGGGATGGCCTAGGATGAAAAGTCAAATTCGACCCATACCTGCTAAATTGATTTGATGGTTGGGGAGGAACTGGAGTATTCCAAGAGTGGTTCAGGTAATTCTTACAGTTGGAAGAATTTCTAAATTGCTCCTAGAGGGTAGAAATATTTTGAGTGGGGTTAAGGTTTGGATAGTTGTAATTCCCCAGTGAGTCATAGAAAGCCTCAGAATATTGGTAATAATCAACAGGGGTAGTGTTTAGATTGTGCAAATTTTCTCTTCGTGGAATGTTAGGCTGGGCTAGATGTAGACTGTGTGGAGCTTGGGTTGGTGTGGCAAGCCTTTCCTCCATTTTCTTTTGATTAATTTGCATTTGGTCGAGTTTTTGGGCAATCATTTGAAGATCATCTTGGGTGACAGGGATAGATTGAGTGCCTATTTCATGAACACCAAACTGCAGGTTTGAAGTTCTACCAAAGGTGTTCATGGAAGCTTGATTAAATGAGTTTTCACTCATTTCTTCAAAGAGGTCATAGGCACTCTCTGCATCCTTATTTAAGAAATTGCTGCCACACGAGGCGTCAATGAAATGTTGAATTTGATCTTCTAATCTGTGATAGAGGATCTACATGAGCTGCCATAAGGGAATCTCGTAGTGCAGGCAACTTCTTAGGAGATCTTGAAATCTTTCCCAAGAATTATGAAAAGTCTCTCCAGATTTTTGTTGAATGGTCGTAATAGATCTTCGCAAGGAATTAGTACGACCTATGGGAAAAAATTTCTTGAGGAAGACACTCTTAAGCTGAGGCCATGTGGTGATTGGTCGGCCAATGGTTCTGAACCAATAAGCGGCCTTATTTTAAAAAAATAATGGGAATAGTTGCATCAGCCAAAGGTCCTCTTGCACATTTCAGGAACGAGTTGTTTGTGCAAGGAGAGTCAGTTCTTCATGGTGGCTAAACGAGTCTTCCCTAGGAAGGCCATGGAAATGCTTAATCTGATTCAGAATAGCCGGCTTGATCTCAAAGTCCCCCTTAGGTATGACCACCCTTGGTCTTTTCTCATAATAAGAAGGATCCTAGAAATCTTTAAGAGGAACGACAAGCTACTGACGGGGTGGTGGGTTTGGCCTTTGGTTGGCTAGGTTTGTGGTATTCCTAGTCAACAATTATTGATTGGCATGAAGTTGAGCAATCTGCTCAGCCATCAAGGAGTAAAGATTAGGTGGGGGGGCTTGTTGTTGAGATTGAGGTAAATCAACATTAAGAAGCTCCAAGTGCAGGAAGTCAAAGGTGGGGGGATTGTTTTGGGTGGAAGGGTCAGAATTGGGATTAGAAATGGGATTAGAGGTGGAGGTAGAAGGGTTAGTGGACCTGTTTTCTTGATTTTCCATTTTTGTAGAAGAAGAAGATGGAAAAAGTGATCTTTTAGCATGGGGGCCAAAATCAAAGGGTCCCTCCAAGTACGGATTTTGGGATTGTTGCCCGTGCATAAAATGGAAGAACAGGAGGGGAGGAGAAGAGATGGAGATGAGAGAAAGTGTACAATTCAAACAACCAAGCTTATTGTTTCTTAAGGTTGACTCCTTACAAACCTAAGACTTGGGAACCCAATAAGTAAGAGATCAGCAAGTGAACCTGGATAGACTAAAGAGGTGGTTTGGGCCCAAGCATTTCCTGGAAAACCAAGGGCTTGTGTAAACCTACCCCCATCATTTGACTTCCCTCTAAGTCCGCCACGTTGTCTAATGGAAGTAGGAGCGCTTAGTGATCCTTAAATATTGGATATCAAACCTATAGTGGATGAAGTCCTTAAGTGGTCAAGTGACTACTTGTTTTAAGTTAGGCTTGGGTGTCTAACTGTGCACAGGAATGTGGAGGGCATTGATTGGGGTAATGCTCTGTTATTTCAATTTTTTTAGTGTGTAGAGAAATGGAAAAGTGATTCCAATAGCAATCAAGTTGACACACAAATTTGATGTATTTCTATCTTTTACGATTTGATGTAGCTTAATGTGTTTTAGGGTTGTCTTTTTAAGTTTTCACAAAAGTTTGAAATTCTACAAAAGAAAAGGAAATCAGGTATATTGGTGAAGATAAGTTTTCTTTAATTTGTGAGACTAAAAATTTGAAAGAAACCCTAATTGAATTGATCCTAAGATAAAAATTTTACTACCAATGAATTTGTTTTAGGCTTTCTTTTTTAAGTAGTGGTCCAAAAAGAGCAACCAACACCACTAGTGTAAGGCAAATCAAACAAGGATTCCAAAAAATCTTTTTTTGCAATTTTAGGAATTTGTTTGATATTTTTTTAGAATTTTTCTTTGTACTGGTGTCAAAGTCTAGAAATGATACCTGAGGATATTTTGGACGTTTTAGTACCACCACCAACCACCAAAAATTTTTATGATTTTATGTGATGTGTAAAATTTCACAAGGATTCCAAAAAGCTAATTTCACAAAAATTAGAATAATATAAAAATTCCTAAAATTCGTGGATAGTAGTAGCAAAATAGGAGGATTAAAGAAGATGACCCCTTTGCAATCCATGAAATTTTAAAAATTTTATACAAATCAATTGCCCTAAAATTTGGAACAGATGTTTCTTACTTGATTTGGAATCACTGGGTGAGCTTTCAAGATTTTAGGAGGCTTGTGATGTCAGGAATTGATTTTTAAAGTCTGAACAGAAGTCTAGACCAAAAAATCAGACTACCAACACTTGAAATGGAGTGGTGTTTAATGATGCAAACAAGCAACCAATTGATTTTTAAATGAAACCACTCCACTTAACTTAATTATTTGAGATCCTGAAAGCCAAGTTTAATGTGTTCTGATAGTTTATAGGGAATTGCGTGACCAGTTCAAGATTACCAACCTGAATTAATTCGCGGGAAGAAAAGGTACTTTAAGCTCCAAAAATCCCACTTTGTTCTTGAAATTACTGCACACATGAGAGAAAGAAAGACAAGGGGATGAGATCCACTTAACAAGCAAGAGAAATAATTAAAGCAAAGTCGTACCACCCCGGCAACAGCGGCAAAAGGTAATCGGGTTTTTATGCGATTTGTAATTAGGGTTTTTAAGATCGTTGTAACGCACAAAAATCAATTTACTTTTAAATTTTTAATCATAGATAGTGGAGTATCTAAGGTTGTCCAAGGAGGAAATTGTTGCAATTATAAATCTCTTACTTGAAAATGGAAATCACCTTTCTTTTTGTACTTTTTGAATATATAATTTTTTTTATTTTTGAATAACAAGGCAATGCGATTTTGATAGCGAGAAAGACTAACACCTAATTCACTAAACTAATACTAAGGTGACAAAAAATTCCTCTCTCTATGCTCATCCTAGGCACATGGAGGCCTAGGGTAATTAGGGAGAGGGAGTGAGCAAGTGCTAGAAAGCAAAGAATAAAGATGCAATTTCAAGGAAAGCAACTTTTATAATTAGGAAAAAAATGTTTTACAAAAACCCTAGTAGAGGAATGCTTTTTCTACAAAATATGAAAGTACAAAATTGAAAGCACTAATTATCCTGATGATGTTGGTGAAGAAGAGAGTCTTTGCTCCAAGCTCAGTGGCTCCTGAGCTTGAAAAGGGCCTCTCCAAATCCTCCCTTGATATGCTCCTTCAATTTGGTGATGCCTTCCAAGGCAAGCCCAAAAGGGGGGGGGGTGCCTTTGCTCCTCCAAGGTGGAAGCTTCCATATTTGTTGCTCCTCCAAGAGTGGGCATGCACCACCCTAATCTATCCTCCAATGCCTGGCCGTCCTTCAAATGTAGAGAATCTCCTCCTTGGCCTGGCACAAGGACGAAGAGAGAAGAGAAAGAAGGCACCAAGGGGGTAGGTAGGATGCCCCCTTAATCTTCTTTTCTTCTTCTCCTTCCTTGGCCGTGGGTTATGGTGGGTGTAGAGTAGAATTTAACTAAATGGAGGATGGGGAAATGGTAGGGGTTATAGGTCTTTTTATAGAGTAGGATGGGGGTTGTAGGTGGCTCTTGGAATGGATGGCAAGGATGGGATTCTAGGGTAGTTAGTTGATCCTAGGGCCATTAGGGTTTGGTGCCAACTTAAGGGTGGCGGTTACCACCCTTAGGTGCCCCTTGAGTTGGCACCAAAATCGATTTCTATAAGGGTGATTAGGCGGCGCCAAGGTAGGGTTCTAGAAGGGGGCTATGTGGATGGTGGATGTGGCTTGGAAGGGGAGATGTATGGTGTAGATGGGAGGTGAAGTTGGCACCAAAAAGGAGAGGTAGTTAGGTGGTTTTGGTGCCAATTATTTGGTGCCTTTTGGTGGTGGTTGAGGGGTGAAGGGTGGTGATGGTGGTGGTGCCAACTTGGAGTAGGAGTAGGTAGCTAGGTGGACTTAGGTAGGGCTAGTTGGTGGAGCTGTTTAGGTAGAGATTTGGGGTGGTGGATGGCCATGGGAGCTGAGGTGTAGCTAAGCTAAGCTAGCTTAGCTAGTAGTGGAGTAGGCATATGGAGCTCGGGTTTGAGAAGAGGAGCTGAGAAAGAGAAGTCTGGAGCTGAGCTGGAGCTGGTAACTATTGAAGAAGATGGCATGGATCTACTTTAGCTAGCTTAGCTTGCTAGTTCTTTGCTGGCTTCTGTTGAAATATGCCAAGGTGAGCTGGGTCTGATATGCCCAGGGAGGACCAAGCTAGTTGAAGTAGCTATGGTAGCTTAGCTCAACTAAGTTGAGCTAAGCTGAGTCCCTGGGAGTTGGACTTGAGCTTCCTAAGCTAAGACGAAGTCATCTTCAGCTGGCTGGAGTTGAGTGGAGCTGGATGTAGCTGGACTTGAGCTGGGGTGAATAACAGTCAACTTAGTTGAGCTAGCTAAAGCTCCCAGTGAACTGATGGGAGCTGAGATGAGCTAGACTCAACTAAGTTGAGCTAGATCTGAGCTGACTTGAGCTAAGGTGAGCTAAGATGAGCTCTCTTGAGCTGCCACTCAGCTGAGATGAGCTGAAATGGAACTAGGATTAGCTAACTCTAGTCCAAGTGAGTTGGAATTCAGCTATGGTGAGCTGGATCAAGCTGAGTTCTAGCTAATTTGAGCTTCTTCACCAATTGCCTTCTTGAGTGCTAGGGTTCTGGAGGTTTGACTATCTGTATATTCCTAACACTCACAAAAACACATTAAAAATATAGCAAAATGTGTGATGCATGCCTAATCTAAGTTATGCCTAATGTAGCCCAAAAACCCATTTGCGGAGTTAAAATCATAAGAGTCAGGTTTGTTTAAATACATAAGAATGACGATAAACTGCCATTTATCAGTGCGTAGCAGCGAGTGCCAGCGGGCATGTGCGCGAGTGTCGCACGTGGGGCATGTGAGTTGGAGCTTTAGCGACACTTGTAGAGGATGTTCAGTGACATTTATTGCTGTCACTAAATGTCATATGTACGAAATGGATCCTTTCCTCCACTATAAAAGGACCCCTACCCCTCCCATTCTTCTTCATCTCTTTCTTTCTTTCCATCACCACCTCTAAGGCTTTAGAGAGAGCTTGTCCCAAGCTCAGGATGCTCCTCTAGAGTAAAAAACCAAATATTTTTCCTACCTCTCATCCCCATTCATGCAGTATCCCATGGCCATCCTCTCATCACTTCGGGAAGTAGATCCTCGCTGTGGCACCGTCTCGTCCTGCCCTCCATCCTCCAACATCGTCATTTTTCGTTCCACTCTCACCACCTTCGTCAAGGTGCCATCAAACCAAGCCATCCTCCAAGCGACCATCAAGGGGGATTCTTCTCACCACTCTTTATCTTTTTACTTTCTAGTGTAGTTTTTCATTTTCTTATCTATAGTTGTAGAAAACATTTGTTTTGAAAGTATATATGATTGTTTATCTCTCTCTCTCTCTCTCTGCAAGTAGATTAGATAGAAATTATTTCAACCTGATCTTTTGCCTTTTAAAAATACAAAAAAATTACAAAAGATAAGAACAACAAAAACAAATAAAATTGAAGTGTGGATTTCTCAAAACCAAACGTTCACCTCTCCGTGTTTGACCTGGGACTCACATTTAGTTTCGGTAAAAATTTTATTTGATAGCGAGTTTTGCGACTGCAACGACGGGTTACCGAAATCGTAACTTTTCTTTGCGAAAACCCTCTCATCATTTTGGCACCATTGCCGGGTAGGCAACGCTCTTTGGTTTTTACTGTGTTTTCCACCTTACTTAACCTTTTAGCTCACTTTGCTCCTTTCTTTCTATGATTACAAGTACCCTTCTAAGGCGAGCCAAAGCGGATAGATCGAAGTAAAGTGCAGTTAGAAGGTTTTGTAAGTGTACCCCCCCACCCACCCACTAGATTTTCATTTCATCACCTAATAACTCAAACTCAAATCAACCTAGGTGCTTTTATAAACCCTAGGATAGATTTGATTGTTTGATTGTCACTTCACCTCACCTCACCCACCCACATAAATTCAAAAAAACAAAAAGGTACTCTTCACTTATGGGATTTAATTGAAAGTTACACACTTAACACCAACAACTCTCATCCTAAGGCACATAATCACTTTGATTCTACCACTTAATCGAGATCTGACCTATGGATCTGGTACACCTTAACTCAACACACACATAAGTGAGTAGAAATCTGATTAAGCTAAGACTTTTTGTGTACCTTAATCAAGTGGTGCGACAGGCCAATTGCTTGAACTGTTTGGCCTGCACCACTCAAATTAAAAGTGATTCATCAAGTAGATTGCCATTTAGGATTGAACTAGGCACTCCATATTATTTCTGATTTTTAAAGGAATGAATCTACACCCGTGGTCTCAAAACTTGGAGTATTCTACTGAACCTTGATTGAACCAACCTAAGGATTAAACCCTAAAAGCTACTAAACAAGGTTAAACCCTAAAAGACACATCATTAAAACCTTGTTTGAAAATCATTGGTTGTGTACGCACACACATATTAACTGATTTTTAAGGGCACAACCCATCTACAGGGCCCATCACATTCCAAAGCACAATCATCACAAGCCTTAATTAAAATTGAGTAGACGTTGGCCCTAGTATTCATTGAGTCCGTTTCAGGGTGTTGTCTTGAACAAATTTTGAATTAGTGACGTCTGCTTACTTCAAAAGGTGCTAAGTTGGGGGGACCGATTGTCAAATGACTTAAGAAAGTAGGGGTTTGACACAAATAGCATCCCTCGGGACATGCTCCCCCTACTTCGCTGGCCCAACTTTACCACCTTCAAGAGTAAGGGCAACACCAAATTTGTTGTGTGGTCAGAGTTCATTTTTGAAGCATAGGTCCTTAAGCTACCCAATTTAAGGACAAGATTGATTGATTATATTGCAAGATACCTTTCACTATTCTCTTTCCCTCCTACTTCACCATGTATGCTTCCACATCCTCCACACATTTCCAATCCTACTTTCTACCAACAATTATCCTCAAGATGATTACTATCTTGACTCAACTTATGATTCCCCAGCCACTAGTCGGGATAACTTTCATTAAGGATATGCGTCTGGACCTCAGTGTCCAGGGCCTAACCCTAGACAACAAGACTATGATTATTATCCTTCTCATGCCTACAATGATTATTGATATCCACCCTTTGATGATCAACCTAACTCGATATACAATCAAGAAGGATATGATGATTATAACTCTTACCCTCCCCAAGATTATGCTGAACATAGGTCATTGATAAATGCCAGTTTATCATCATTCTTATGCATTAAAACAAACCTAGCTCTTAGGATTTTGATCCGCAAATGGGTTTTTGGGTTGCATTTAGGCATAAATTAGGTTAGGCATGCATTGCATTTGTTATTTTATTTTTGATGTGTTTCTTGAAGTGTTAGGGATAAGCAGAGAGTCAGATCCCCAGAACCCTAGCACTCGAGAAGGCAACTATTGAAGAGGAAGCTCAATCAGGCTAAGACTTAGCTAATTCCAATACATCATGGCTAGATACTAGCTCCCTTGGACTAGGGTTAGCTCCATTCAGCTCCATTTAGTTCACCTTAGCTGAATGGTAGCTCAAGAGAGCTCATCTTAGCTCACCTTAGCTCAAGTCAGCTTACATCTAGTTCAATTCAGCTGAGTCTAGCTCATCTCAGCTTCCATTAGTTCACAGGGAGCTCTAGCTAGCTCAGTTGAGTTGACTAAAGTTCACCTCAGCTCAGATCCGGCTCGACTTAGTTGAGTCTAGCACATCTCAGATCCCACCAATTCATTGGGAGCTCTAGCTAGCTCAACTAAATTGACTTGAGTCCACCTCAGCTCAAGCTCAGTTACAGCTAGCTCATAGTAGCTTAACTCTAAGCTAGCTGAGCTACTACTTGTCAACTAGTTGCTTAGCTAGCTCTAGAATTCTCATCAGAGGCAGTTCTAGCTCAATCTAGCTCCAACTAGCTCCAACTAGGTTAGGGCCAGCTCAACTGAGCTCAACTACCCAAGCTTGGCTACTTGCATAAGAACTAAGTAGCTAAGCTCAGTAGTTGAGCTCCCCTTGAAGCTGCCTTAGCAGTACCAGCTCCAAAATACACTTCCTCAGTTTTCCTCCATGAAACCCTTGCTCCTCCAGCTCTACTCTACTAGCTAAGCTAGCTTAGCTAGCCTAGCTAAACTCTACTCCACCAAAAACCTCCATGGCCATCCACTTCACCTTAACCCTAACCAACCCTAACCTAACCCAACCCCTTTTGGCTCCAACCCAACCCCTTCAAGTTGGAGCCAAAATGCCATAGCCACCCCTTCATTTTGGCACCAACACAAGCCCTTATCCTAGCCCTACACCTCCCCCTTTATCCCCATCTAAAACCTACACCTAACCCCTTCTAGAAGACCACTAGTGGTGCCAACCTAAGCCACCATAACCAACCCTAAACCACCACTATTTTGGTGCCAAAAATACCACCCACACCTTTCCATTTTGGCGCCACCTATATCCACCCGTAATCCCATAACCACCACCAAAAAGGCTATCCTAGCCTTCCCTTATGCCCACGCCAACCCTACCCCTTTAACCACACTAAAGTTGGTACTAACTCCCCTCTAATCATACCTACACACACCCCTTAAGTCCATGCAAATAACCCTAGCCCCTCATCTCATAACCACTACAATATAACTCCATCTCCACCCTACAACACACCCTAACCAAACCCTTAACCCTAACTACTACTTAGGTTGGTGCCAACCACCAAGTACCCATCCATTTTGGCGCCAACAACCCTATCCCTAGGATCTTATAACCACCATCTAACCCCTATCATAACCATCCATCCTATAACTACCCTTAACCCCCTACCATTCCTATATAAACCCCCTACCGCCACCATTAAAACTTACCCTTGGCTACAATTTTTCTACCCATATTTCCACTTACATAGAAGGTCATGAGAAGAAGAGGATTAAGGGGATACTCTATCCCCTTGGTGCCTTCCCCTCTTCTCTTCTCTCTTGTGTCCATGCCAGCCAAGGAAGGAAGCCAGGCATTGGAGGACAACCTAGGGTACACGCCCACCCTAGGAAGTGTTGGATTTGAGGGTGGTACACTACCACCCTTGGAGGAGGAATCAAAGGTGGTCCATGCCACCTTCAGGAGGAATTCATGGGGTGGGAGCCACCCACTCTAGGAAGGAGAAGGCACGCCCTTCAAGGGCTTGCTAGGAGGAGACTATCTTTGGTTCAAGAAAAAGAGAAGGACTCTTTTCAACTGCGGGAGCAACAGCAATTGGAGCACGGAGCATTCCCGCTTCACCAACATCATTCAGGATTTGTGTTTTAATTTTTGTAGTTTTACTTTTTGCAGTAGAAGCTTTCCTTTACTTTTATAAAATAGAAATCCGCTTAATATTAAGTTGCCTTTTCTACTTTGTGTAGCTTCTTTACTTTAGTTTTTCTTTAGCACTTTCACTCCCCTTCCCAATTATCCTAGGCCTTCACGCACCTAGGGTGAGCTTGAGAAGAGGTCTTTCTTTTCACCTAGTAGTTAAATTAGATTTAGTCTTTTTCTACCACCATCTTGCGATTGCCCCTTTATTTCAAAAGCCTATATATATATATATATATATATATATATTTGAAAAGACCAAAAAGAAAGGTGATTTCCGTATTTCCAAGCAAGAGATTGATTTATCAAATAGTTGCCGCCTTGGACGACCCTAGATACTCCCCTATCTAGGCTACAAATTTTAAAAGCAAACGGATTTACATGTTACAAGGACCTTAAAAAATCCTAATTACAAATCACGCGAAATCTCGTATCACTTTTTGGCGCCATTACCGGGGAGGCACGGCTTTGCATTTGTCACTTTCTCTTGCTTGAAGTGGATCTCATCCCCTTCTATCTTTTCTTTTGTGTGTAGGCTTTGCGGGAAGAAAGTGGGATTCTGAGAAGATTGCAATATCTTGTCTTCCCGTGGATTCTCAGGTTGGTTCCCTTTTCTGGTCATATAATTTGCTAAAAACTACCAACAACGCACTAAACATGGCTTTTAGGACCTTAAACAACTTAATTAAGTGGAGTGGTGAAATTTAAAATCCGTTGTTTGCTTGTATGCTTCATTAAACACTACTCCAATTCAAGTGTTGGTGTTCTATTTTTCGGGTCCAGATTTCTGTTTGGACTTGAAAACTCAATTCCCGACACCACAAGCCTCCTAAAATCATAAATGTCACCCAATGATTCCAACTCAAGTAAGGAACATCTATTCCAAATTTCAAAGTAATTGGATTTGTAATTAATTTTTGAAATTTCATGAACTGCATAGAGGTAACACTCTTTATTCTTCCTATTTTTCTACTGTATGTGAATTTTTTGATTTTTTCTACTTAGTCAATTTTTATGAAATTTAGCTTTCTGGAATCCTTCTGAAATTCTACACATCACTTAAATTCATAAAAAGTTTTGGAGGCCGATGGTGGTATAGAAAGTCCAAAATACCCATAGGTATCATTTCTTGACTTTGACACCAGCACAAATAAAAATTCAAAACAAATATCAAAAAAATTTCTAAAATCTTAAAAAAATCTTTTTTGCTATCCTTGTTTGATTTTCTTCAAAGTAGTGGTGTTGTTTGACTTGTTTAGACCACTACTTAATACAGAAAGCCTAAAAATAATTTATTGGTAGTAATTTTCTGTCTTAGGGACAATTGGATTAGGATTTCTTTCTTTCTTTTTAGAGATCCACATTAACGGAAATTAACCATCACCAATACAACTTGTTTTTCCTTTGATTGTAGATTTTCAAACTTGTTTGAAAACTTAAAAGGAGAAACTCTAAAACACATTGAATTAAATCAAATCCCAAAAGACAGGAATACATAAAATTGTGTGACAACTTCCATTTCATTGGAACCACTTTCGAATTCTTGCACACACACAAAAAATTGAAACAGCAAGGCAATAACCCAATGAACGCCCTCCACATTCTGTGTGAACTTTAGTATCCTAGACCTAATTAAAATCTGCAGCAACTTGACCCCTAAGGTTTCATCAACTTAGGCTTGCTATCTAGGTCTTAAGTTGTCTTTAGTTGATATCAATTCTGTCATCTATATTTGGTGTTCAGGCTGAGGGGCTGTGTCAAACAACCAAGCGCGGGTTTATACAAGCACCTGGGATTTTCTTAGGAAACGCTTGGGCTCAAACCTCCCCTTAAACAACTTGGCTAGATTTGTTGACAGAACGGATATTCACTAGTGATTACTTGTTTCCTAGGTAGACCAAGTCTTAGGTTATTCTTAGGGAGTCATAATTAAGTTAAGTCTAGAATTTGTTGTTTGAATTGCACACTTTCTCTCATCTCTCTCTTCTCCCCTCCAATTCTTCCAAAAAAGTGCATGCACGGGCGAAGGTCCCAAAAACCACATCTTGAGGGACCATCTGATTTTGCCCTCCACACCAGAAAATATTTATTTTCTTCTCATTTCTCTTCTAAAAATATGGAAAATCCAGGAAATCGACAAAAAAATTATGCTTCCGCTTCTAACCCATCAACCGACCCACAAGCTGACTTTCCCATCCCCAACCTCGGTCATCTAAAGCAGCCAGAAATTCCTGCAGGGCCAGGTGGCCCTCAAATCCAAACTCAAAATACAAACCCCTTTGCCTTTATGGTCAACCATTTTGTTCGGCTACAACAAAATCAAGAGAATTTGGCTAAGACTGTGATGAACCTAGCCAACCAAAGGCAAAACCAACCACCCCACCAGCAACCTGTCGTTCCTCTTAAGGATTTCTATCATCCTTCCAAATATGAGGAAAGACCAAGGGTGGTCATATCACAAGGGGATTTTGAGATCAGACCAGCTATTTTGAACCTGATCAAGCATTTCCATGGCCTTCCAAGAGAGGACCCTTTTTGTCATCTCGAGGAATTAACTATCCTCGCTCAAACCACTCGTTCCCGCAATGTGCAGGAAGATGTGTGGTTGATGAGACTTTTTCCTCTCTTTTTAAAAGATAAAGCTTTTCACACTGGTTTAGAAGGGTTGGGCGCTCGATCACCACCTGGCCCCAATTAAAGAGTGCTTTTCTAAAAAAGTTTTTTCCGATCGGTCGAACTAGCGCTTTAAGAAGATCCACAACGACCTTTCAACAAAAAATTGGTGAACCCCTCCATGAAGCTTGGGAAAGATTCCAAGAACTTTTAAGAAGTTGTCCCCACCATGAAATTCCGCAATGGCATTTAGTGCAGATCTTCTATCATGGATTAGAAGATCAATTGAAGTAATTTGTGGATGCCTCATGTGGGGGCAATTTCCTTAATAAAGATGCTGAAAGTGCCTATCCCTGTTTGAAGAAATGAGTGAAAACTCATTTAATATGACTTCAATGGACACTTTTGGTAGAACTCAAAACCCCAGACACGGAGTCAATGAAATTGACTCCAAATCCACCTCTGTTCCAATCTCTCCGGATGATCTATATATGTTAGCTCAACGACTGGACTAGATGCAAATTCACCAGAAAAAAATGGAAGAAAAGCTCACAAACAAACAAACTCCACACCTTAATGCTCCACACTTTAACTCTCCACACACTAACACTCCACAACTTCTCCGAAGAGAAAATCTTCACAATATTGATGCCACACCTATTGGTTAGCAATTTCCAGCTGATTATCCACAAGAATTGACTAGGAATTTTGATTATTTGAATCAAAATATTCTTGATCCCACCACGGAAAATATTTATGCTCTCTAGGAGCAATTTAGAAACCCCTCCAACTCTTACAACTAGAATTGGAAAACCAACCCGAATCACTCCTGGAAAAACCCAAACCCGATTCCTTTTCCCAAACAAAATCATTTTAGGAATTATGGACAACCTGGACCATCCCTGGAAGATGTTAATACTCAGGTCATGAAAACTCTGCAAGGTATGTAGAATCAAATGACAGAAGTAACCCATATGATTACCAACTTGCAACACCAAGTTAAGGTTACTCCTGATCATCGACCTATTGGGAATTTATCTTCCCAACCCATGCCCAACCCGAATAATCAACAGAATCAGTTCCAAGGTGGATATCCCATTCAACCCATTCAACCAGCACCTCAACATTCCTCGGGTTTCAATAACAGTCACGCTTCCCATCCTCATCCTAGAAACAACCAGACTGCAAATGCAGTTACTTTGAGGAATGAGAAAACCACTCAAGACCCCCTACCTGTTAAAGAAACTCATTTCAATGAAAAATAGATCACCTCTTCCCCATCTTCCTCTAACACTATTTAGGAACCAGATAATGCAAAACAGGGAAACCCTGCACCATTTCCACAAGCCCTCCTTTCTTCACAAAATAAGAAAAAGAAGAAATCCGAGCCCACTGATAAGGAATTAATAGATTTATTTGGGCAAGTTGAAATTAACATCCCTCTCCTAGATGCCATAAAATGCATCCCTACCTATGCAAAATTTCTAAAGGATTTGTGTACCCCAAAAAGGTAGCCCAAAAATTTAGGAAAGGTGATCCTTCCCGAGAGAGTCAGCTCAGTTGTGCAGAGCTGACTGCCTCTTAAGAGAAAAGATCTAGGTGCTCCCTTGATTCAAGTTATCATTAATGATACTTCTTTTGATTGCACCTTGTTGGATTTCGGTGCCTCAATTAATCTTATCCCCACAATTATTTTGGAGGAATTTAAGATTGGAGAATTAAAGCCTATTGAGGTTACTCTTCAATTAGCAGATCGATCTACAATTAAACCAAGGGGAATTGTTGAGGATGTCCTTGTTTGGGTAAAAAATTGTATATTTACGGTAGACTTTTTAGTCCTGGACATAAAGATACTAGATGCATTAAAGTTTGCCCCTATAATTCTTGGAAGACCATTCTTAGCCACCACCCGCATAAATATTGATTGTGATTCTGGTAAAATGAAGATCATGTGTGGCGGTGAATCTGTAACCCTAGATATTTTCCAAGCTTCTAGGAGGTTTCAAGAACCTGATTTCTTTGATGACTCGGATTCAGAAATGGAAAATATAGTGGAGGAAATATTGCAGATTTCACACTTAGGTTCCTATTTTGCCATTAACACAGTTCCTGAACAATCCACTTCATTCCACCCTTCCACCTTAACCACACATTCAGCTAACACTCCAGCTAACCCTTCCACTCTCACTTCACCACTAACACAAAAAGCAAAAATTCTTTGAGAACCGGGCCCACAACTGGAATTAAAACCTTTTCCCGACTCCCTTAAATATGTTTTCCTGAGTCCAAATCAGACCTTGCCCCTGATTATTAATTTTGGACTTACTGGGGCACAAGAACACAAACTTCTCTAGGTTTTGAGTAAATATAGAAAAGCTATTGGCTGGACCCTTTCTGATCTTAAGGGTATTCATCCGTCCTATTGTACACATCATATATAGTTAGATGACGATTCTTGCCCCTCCCACCAACCACGGAGGCACTTGAACCCTAATATGCAGGAGGTGGTAAAAAAGGAGATTATTAAGTGTTTTGATGCCAATATCATCTACCCCATTTCTGACAGCTCCTGGGTTAGCCCAACACAAGTAGTGCCTAAATGGCAGGACTAATAGTTGTCAATAATGAAAATGGGGAGAATATAGCCACTCGAATCGCCTCTTCTTGGCGCGTGTGTATTGATTACAGAAAATTAAACACCGCCACCAAGAAGGACCATTTTCCACTCCCCTTTATTCATCAAATCTTGGAGCGGTTAGCTTGATGGGATTTTTACTGTTTTCCAGATGGTTATTCTAGCTATAATCCGATAGCAGTTCATCTTGAGGACTAGGACAAAACAACTTTCACCTGCCCCTTTGGAACCTTTGCTTTCCAAAGAATGCCTTTTGATCTTTGCAACGCACCTACAACTTTTCAAAGGTGTATGCTTGCAATATTTTCAAACCTGGTAGGTGAATGTTTAGAAGTCTTTATGGATGACTTCTCTATTTTCAGAGATTCTTTTGACCATTGTCTCAAGAACCTTGAAAGAACTATCCAAAAATGCATAGAAGTCAACGTGGTCCTTAGTTGGGAAAAAAGTCATTTCATGGTCCATGAAGGTATTGTCCTGGGCCATGTTCTTTCAAAACAAGGAATTGCGGTAGATAAAGCAAAAATGGATGTTATATCCAAGCTCCCACCACTCACTACTGTAAAACAGATCGGATCCTTTTTGGGTCATGTGGGTTTCTACCATAGATTCATACAAAATTTTTCCTAAATTTCCAAGCCCTTAAGTCAGCTTCTTACTAAAGACCAGCCATTCGATTTCAATGATAAATGCTTGGAGAGTTTTTTGAGGTTGAAGAAGGAAGTTACCAAGGCACCAATTTTGTAGGAACCTAATTGGAATAGTCCCTTTGACTTAATGACGGATGCCTCAGATTTTGCTGTGGGGGCCGTTCTAGGGCAAAGAATTGACAAGAAGCCCGTTGTGATCTATTATGCTAGCAAAACCCTTGATGATGCACAACAAAATTACACGGTTACTAAAAAAGAACTTCCTGCCATTGTATTTTCCCTAGAAAAATTTAGATCTTATCTTTTGAGGTCACATGTCACTATTTATACCAACCACTCAGCACTTAAATATTTGCTGACAAAAAAAGGTGTGAAACCCCGCCTTATCCGTTGGATCCTACTGCTCCAGGAATTTGACCTAGAAATCAAGGATAAGGTGGGATCGCAAAATGTAGCGGTCAACCATCTCTCTCATCTTATGACAAATGACATAATGACCCCCCTGATCAATTCCCTGATGAAAGCATTTTAGCTGCCACCACCCTCCCTTGGTTTGTACCCATCACAAACTATTTAGCAACAGAGTGAATCTCCACTGATTGGCCAAAAACAAAAAGGGATAAGTTCTTTGCTGATATTAAATACTATTTTTGGGAGGAGCCCGACCTCTTCGGCATTTGCGCCAATCAGGTCATTAGACGATGTGTCCCTGATTCTGAAATCCATGATATTCTGACACATTGTCATTCCATGGCCTGTGGCGGCCATTTTTCGGGCAAGAAAACTATAGCCAAAACCCTTAATGTGGGATTCTTTTGGCCCAGCTTGCACAAAGATGCTCATAATTTTGTTCGGTCTTGTGTGCATTGCTAGAGCATCGGCAACATGACTCAGAAGGATATGATGCCCCTTAATCCTATTTTAGAGGTTGAAATTTTTGATATATGGGGCATCGACTTCATGGGACCGTTCATTAACTCTGGTGGGCATTTATATATACTAGTCACAGTCAACTATGTTTCTAAGTGGATTGAAGCAATACCCACCTGCACTAATGATCACCGTGTGGTTGTCGAATTTCTTAAGAAGAATATTTTCTCAAGATTCAGCATTCCTAAGGCCATAATCAATGACGGGGCTCACATTTCACTCACTCACAATTCTGTCACCTTCTTTCTAAATATGGGGTTAATCACAAAATTTCCACACCTTATCACCCCCAAACAAATGGCCAGGCAGAAGTTTCTAACCAGGAAATCAACAATATTTTACAAAAGATGATTAGGCCCGACCGTAAAGATTGGTCCACCAAATTGGACGACGCTTTATGGGCCTACCGTACCGCTTTTAAAACCTTGCTCGGCATGTCTCCCTTCCGTCTGATTTTTGGGAAAGCATGCCATCTCTCGGTAGAACTAGAACATAGGGCTTTCTGGGTAATAAAATAATTAAACATGGATTTATCTGACACCAGTATCCATAGAAAACTACAATTAACTGAATTGGAAGAATTACGTAATTTTTCGTATGAAAACGTGTGGATTTATAAAGACCGAACAAAGAGATTTCATGATAAATCATTATTCAGAAACACTTTGACATTAATCAACGCATTTGACTTTTCGATGCACGATTACGTATTTTTCCTGGAAAATTGAAACCAAAATGGATCGGCCCCTTTATTGTCCTAAAAACATATCCGTATGGCGCTGTTGATCTTTTCAACCCTAAAACTAATATGACTTTTCAAGTCAACGGCCAACGATTAAAACCCTATTTTGATCATACCCTGAATCTTTCATCTAAATCTTTCGATTTCACTGAACCAACCACAGGTGATCCCTGTGCACACTACGCTCGGTTGAATGGCATAAAAGATAGCACTAGATGGGAGGTAACCCATCATTTTCTTTCTGCTTTCTTTTTCTTTCTTTTCCCGAGGTTTTGACTATCCTAAATTCGACCGCCTTTTACTAAGGTAATCCCTCTTTCCCTCATAATGAATGAGGACATTGCATATCGTAAGCATGGGGGGATTTTTTAAAATTTTAACGATCGATTTAGAACTTTCAAAACCTAAAAACATGCATTTTCTTTTGTCATTTGTTTTTTGCTGGCATGCCCAAAAAAATAAAAATATTGAAAACCTTTTTAGGAAAACTTTGAAATCGAGACTAAGGTTGAAAAACTCACTTTTGGTACAATAGGATTTAATCTTTAACAAACTAGGGATGAGGATACGGATCAGATCATTATAATTTCTGGGTCTATTTTTATACTAGATCAGATATCCTTCTCCAACATTCCACCTGAACTCGTGATAGTTCAGGTGACTCGATCCTCTTTTGTAATATGGAAAGTATCAGGCTTAGTTTCTGATTCAAAAACTTGCTTTTCTTGCAAAACTTCCTATGTCAAATTTAACACACAAGCCAACGCTTAAAAACAACTAAAAATTAGAAAACCCCCCTTGTTTGGCCTTAGTAAAAGTCTGAAGCAGATCATCGGTTTGAGTTCCCACCGCCGAGAAGGAGGAAAATACCTCCTTTGAGGATGTGATGTTAGCATGTTACCTCCTCGGCGCTGCTCCATATCTATATTTCATATCTATAGAAGCACTAAAGTGCATTTTAGTAACTTAAGTGTCTTGGATGGTGCTCTACCTATAGTGTTGGAGCAAGAGCTTGAGTTTGCTTGGGGCGCCCCTTTACACACCGCATTGTGTTTTGGGGCTGTGAGCTCCTGGGTGGTGTCATGGACAGTGTTATCCCAAAGTACTAGCGCCAAAGCCCCCTCGAGGATTGGTAACGGGAATGATGATTCCGACACATCTATTGTAAGACTAAACTAGAAATAAGCATGGGGGACAAAAAAAAAATTTAAACAGAAAACACGCCCTTATAAATGTTGGCTTTTCACAAGCATGGACACAAAGTTTTAAAGGTTTTTGCAAGTTGCGAATCAGATTCAAGAGCCAGAAAAATCCTAAAAACAAAAATTTCAAGTCATCTGAATTAACAAGGGGTTAATCTGTGAATTTTTTAGAGGATATATTGATCCCATTTTTGTCTAATTTTTTGATACGAAAACAAATCCTGATGCTTATCTTTAACAAATCTCGACCTCCTGTGTTTGGATCAACCTATGTCCCATAATCTTTTTCTCCTCAAAATTCTAAACAAATTAGATTTTTCCCAAAAATTAAAGTTTTCCTAAGAGACTAGCAAAAGATAAGCATAGGGGTGTGATAAACGTCAGTTTAACATTATTCTTATGCATTAAAACAAACCTAGGTCTTAGGATTTTGATCCGCAAACGGGTTTTTGGGTTGCATTTAGGCATAAATTAGGTTAGGAAAGCATTGCATTTGTTATTTTATTTTTGATGTGTTTCTTGAAGTGTTAGGGATAAGTAGAGAGTCAAATCCCCAGAACCCTAGCACTCAGGAAGGCAATTGTTGAAGAGGAAGCTCAATCAGGCTAAGACTCAACTAAATCTAGGTCATCATGGCTGGATACCAGCTCCCTTGGACTAGGGTTAGCTCCATTCAGTTCACCTTAGCTGAATGGTAGCTTAAGAGAGCTCATCTTAGCTCACCCTAGCTCACGTTAGCTCACATGTAGCTGAATTCAGCTGAGTCTAGCTCATCTCAGCTCCCATTAGTTCACAAGGAGCTCTAGCTAGCTCAGTTGAGTTGACTAGAGTTCACCTCAGCTCAGATCTAGCTCAACTTAGTTGAGTCTAGCTCATCTCAACTCCCACCAGTTCACTGGGAGCTCTAGCTAGCTCAACTAAGTTGACTTGAGTCCACCTCAACTCAAGCTCAGCTCCAGCCAGCTCATAGTAGCTTAACTCTAAGCTAGCTAAGCTACTACTTGTTAACTAGTAGCTTGGCTAGCTCTAGAGTTCTCATCAGAGGCAGTTCCAGCTCAACGTAACTCTAGCTAGGTTAAAGCCAGCTCAACTGAGCTCAACTACCCAAGCTTGGCTACTTGCATAAGAACTAAGTAGCTAAGCTCAGTAGTTGAGCTCCCCTAGAAGCTACCTCAGCAGTACCAACTCCAGAATACTCTTCCTCAATTCTCCTCCATGAAACCCTTGCTCCTCCAGTTCTACTCTACTAGCTAAGCTAGCTTAGCTAGCCTAATTAAACTCTACACCAAAAATCTCCATGGCCGTCCACTTCACCTTAACCCTAACCAACCCTAACCTAACCCAACCTCTTTTGGCTACAACCCACCGTAACTACCAACGTAAACACCCCTTCAAGTTGGAACCAAAATGCCATAGCCACCCCTTCATTTTGGTGCCAACACAAGCCCTTATCCTAGCCCTACACCTCCCCGTTTATCCCCATCTAAACCCTACACCTAACCCCTTCTAGAAGACCACTAGTAGCTCCAACCTAAGCCACCATAACCAACCTTAAACAACCACTCTTTTGGTGCCAAAAACACCACCCACACCCTTCCATTCTGGCACCACCTATATCCACCCTTAATCCCATAACCACCACCATAAAAAGCTATCCTAGCCTTCCCTTATGTCCATGCCAACCCTACCCCTTTAACCACACTAAAGTTGGCACCAACTCTCCCTTAATCACACCTACACACACCCCTTAAGTCCACACAAATAACCCTAGCCCCTCATCTCATAACCACTGCCATATAACTCCATCTCCACCCTACAACACACCTAACCAAACCCTTAACCCTAGCTACCACTTAGGTTGATGCCAACCACCAAGTTCCCCTCCATTTTGGCGCCAACAACCCTAGCCCTAGGATCCTATAACCACCATATAACTCCCATCATAACTGTCCATCTTATAACTACCCTTAACCCCCTACCATTCCTATATAAACCCCCTACCACCACCATTAAAACTTACCCTTGGCTACAATTTTTCTACCCATATTTCCACTTACATAGAAGGTCAAGAGAAGAAGAGGATTAAGGGGATACTCTGTCCCCTTGGTGCCTTCCCCTCTTCTCTTCTCTCTTGTGCCCATGCCAGCCAAGGAAGGAAGCCAAGCATTGGAGGACAACCTAGGGTACATGCCTACCCTAGGAAGTGTAGGATTTGAGGGTGGTACACTACCACCCTTGTAGGAGGAATCAAAGGTGGTCCATGCCACCTTCAGGAGGAATTCTTGGAGTGGGAGCCACCCACTCTAGGAAGGAGAAGGCACGCCCTTCAAGGGCTTGCTAGGAGGAGCCTATCTCTACTTCAAGAAAAAGAGGAGGACCCTTTTTAATTGCGGGAGTAGCCACAATTGGAGCAATGAGCATTCCCTTTTCACCATCATCATTCAGGATTTGTGTTTTAAGTTTTGTAGTTTTAGTTTTTGCAGTAGAAGCTTTCCTCTACTTTTATAAAACAGAAATCCGCTTAATATTAAGTTGTCTTTTCTACTTGGTGTAGCTAGTTCTTTACTTTAGTTTTTCTTTAGCACTTTCACTCCCTCTTCCCAATTATCCAAGGCCTTTGCGCTCCTAGGGTGAGCTTGAGAAGAGGTCTTTCTTGTCACCTAGTTAAATTAGATTTAGTCTTTTTCTACCACCATCTTGCAATTGCCCCTTGATGCATGGCTTCCACTCAACTTAGTAATTAAGTTAATTTCACTTAAGAGTAGAAAAAGTCACTTAGGTTAACTCGAAATTGTGTCGGTTGTGTAGTATAGGGTCGAATTAACCTACCATTTTAAAAATTTTTACTGGTTGAGTCCAGGTCGTTCACTGGGAGGTATAATTTTTTCTAAATTTACCAATTATCTTTTATTTTCCTTTCAAGTTTAGGAGGTATAACTAAGTTGATTTAAGAATATGAATTTCGCCAAAATATTTAAACTATAAAGAATATACAAAATTCCATATAAAAAACATATTTACTCAAATGATGTACTTTATTAACAAGTAAACATGTTAGTTTTCCAATTTTATTTCGAAAGAAATTAAGGCAATAAAAGTTCTATTAAAACATGCCTTATTACAACATTTAAAAGAAATTAAAATGATGCAGGAAAAATAAATCTTCATTTATTTCTTCAGCCTCTCTCTTCTTCTCTCTTTCTTTCTCTTCTTTTCCTTTTATTCTCTATCTTGAGCTCTCTTTCTTACCTCTCTTCTTCTGTTCTGTTCCTGCCTTCTTCTTCTCTTCCCTTAGTCTTCTTCTTAGAGTCCTCTTAGTAGTGCTTGTTCTTTCTTCCTTAGCTACTGCCTTCTCAACACCTAACCTTAGCTTTCAGTACTTAGCCATCAGCTCAACACTTAGCATTTAACAACCATCGGCTCTTTTTTTCCTTAAGCTTTCTTTTGAACCATCAGTTGAATTGGGTTTTTTTTAATTTTTACCCAAAAATTATTTTATTTGCGGCAAGATCCTTTCGAGGATACACAGCACCCTGAGACCAGGGTGGGACCAGACCCTACTCGGTCCTCGCCTAATCTCAATTAGGTTCGATTTCGGTTTATTTCATTTCGGCCATAGTTTCAAGCCAATCCGGCCCAACTGGCCTCCCAGGCCTCGCCCTCCCAAGGCACACTCACTCACACCCACTCGGGCGCACACCCGCAGGCACACAAGCCTACACACACACATACACATGCTCAGATAGTTTCAGAATGCTCAGATCGGTAACCGGTGCGCTGAGCGCTAATGACTGAAGAGCCAGGGTAACAAATCAGTTTTATTCCCAGGTGCGCGCTCAGAAACTGACGATGTGGGACTATCTTAACCCCTTCCAGACCCAACTTCAACCGATCATAACTTTCTACTCAGAACTCTAAATCAAATTATTTAAAGTTTGCTGGAAAGCTCTAAGGTTACTCTATAGGATTGCAGGGTCAATTTAAAATTTAGAGAATGTTTTCCTCCTCAATTTGAAGAGTAAAATTAGGGGTTCCTACAGGTAGAAATGCCTAGAAATGGAAATTAATTTCACAGAGTCCTCAGATGGACTTTTCTCTCTTATTTAAAGGTCTGTATAGGTTCTAAAATTAATTCTGCATCTGCTGAAGTAAGCTTTAAGCTCACAAGACCTTCAGGAACAGCAGAGAAGCTTAAAGCTTCTCTAAAAGCTTCAGAGTTCAAATTTTCAGACTTTGATAGATGAACAAACACTTAAGAATGTTTCTAATTGATTTAAACAAATTCTAAAGGTTGTAATAGATTGATCTGGGTAGGATTTAAAATCAAAACTCAACAAAATGGCACTGTTGTTAGTTTGGGTTCAAAAATAACCCAAATTGACATAATTTGAATTCTCACTAAAATACAGGTCTGAGCTCACTTTGATCACTCTCAGATTATCCAACAGATTCTCAGAAATAATTTACACTCCTCAATACCTCAATTCAAGCTCAGAACTCCATAATCAGACTTAGTTTGACTGTGAAGGTACAAAAATTTGACTTTATGTTCAAAGCCTTCTCTCAAGAAATCAAAGCCTCGAATAGGATATTCTCGACCTCAGAAACTCATTCAGATTCTCAGATAGGTGCTCTGACCAAGATTTCTAGGGTTTTAGGCTTGCCGCCTGAGCTTGAAAACGTGTTTGTTCGTCAGAGCCATTCAGAGGTTGTGGTAGTGAATTGAAGACATGAATAGCTTCAGTGCATTGCACTGAAGCTTCTAGGTTCCTTAAATGCTTAAACCTAACTAATAGACTTCTCCAACTCTACTGAAGTTGGAGAAGATGAAGATCTATCTATAGCTCCAGTGGCTATATCCTCAATTAAACATCTGCAAATTAATCAGTGATAGTTAAATCATTGATCTGGAGCTTTTCAACAAATTCTAGAGGCTGAAGCTCAAGAATGGCTCACCGAAGCTCACCGAAGCTTCGGTGAGTCCAGAAAATGTGAAAATTATGCACAGATTGTTAAAACTTGCCATTTTTAATCTAAAAAGGATCCTGAGGTTGCAAGGAACCTTAGAATCACATTTAATTCCTCATTATCTCTTTATATGTAAGATTTGACAGTGAAATTCATTACTTAAAGGATCTGAGTGGTTAAGGCTCAGGACCTGTTTTACCACTCAATTGAGTGGTTAAAACAAGTCAACAAGTGTTTATATTCATAAATATATATTTAATTTAGGATTTGAACTCCTCCTGAGCCACCATTAACAGTGAGCTCAGGAACTTAATTATATTTGGGCGTCTAATTTATATGTGGTAATTATATGTATTATAGTGTCGATTAGGGTCCATAAGTGATTGATAGATGATGATAGACCCAATGTAGGTGATCTAAGCCCACTACTGTCACCATGGACAGTGACAGTAGTCGGTGGAGGTGAAATATGAATTAAGCGATTAGGTGATCAATTAAGTATTTAAGTGGATTAGAAATCATCGTGGAAGATAAAGGAAGGTGGACAGTGATTTCAAAAGATGAAATTAATGCTCTGGTGAGCTCAAGGAGTTCGCTAGAGTCGGAGAAGATGACACTGAAATTCTAAAATTACATCTAATCTAACTAACTACCTACCTAACTAAGCTAACCTACTTCTACTCCTACTCCTACTCCTAATCTACTGTTACCTGGACGAAGGGGTCAATAGGGTTCTGCCGAAGGTTCATAGCGGACGACGAAATTAGAGGGTGAAAGAAAGATCTCCGGCGGGTGGATTTGAGGTGAAGCAAACGATTCCTTAGGTCGGCGCCTATGTCAGAGACGCAGTAGACCATGGCGGATCTCCTCGGCTGATCAAGATGAATGGAGGAAGTCGGAAAGTGAAATGGAAAGTCGCCGGAGTTTTGGACAAATAGCCTATCAAAGTCATCTACAGTGTTAGAAGAGGGAAGGGAGCCAATTTGAGTAAAATCTGAGGGGTGAGGGGGTATTTATAGTAGTTGGCAGCGAAGAGAATGGCGGGGTCTAGCCAAAGAAGGAGCTTGAGGAGCTTACCCTTCGGCATCATCTCCGACGACGGTGAGGTTATCTTTCACTGGAAATTAGGATTTCCAGTTCATCCAGACTGATGGATCAAGAGGAGGTGGTGAGCGCAAGCTACAAGAGCTTGGACAAAGAAGAATGATGTCAGCAGGGCGGTAATCGCATGGTGGCGTGACTCTCCATCGCCAGCCGTTCATTCGACTGAAGAAGAAGAAGATGAAAAGGGACTTAAATGTAATAAAAATTAAGGACCTATGTGATAAATAAGGACCCGAGTGTAATAAATTTTAAGGACCAAAATGTAAACTCAGGTTTTGAAGGTTTATTTTAATTTAGATCTTTTTCAACTTTTTATATATGTTAGTAAATAAGGTAAATATTATGTTTACACCTTGAATTTACATTTTTGACTTTTTTAGATTAATTTATTAGATTAAGTAAAATCACTTAAGTTATTATATACTTAGGTTTACATTAAGTTTAAGTTACTTACTTATTAATTAAGGGAATGATTAATAGGATTTCGAGTCCAATTATTATCTAGATTATTAATAATGTTAATTGAATGATAAAATGTCATTTTTAACTTATTTTAAGGTCCTTTACTAAATATCCCTTATTCTATAATTAACCCTTATAAATTCATAATCTTAGCTAATTAACTAGGAAGACTAGGTAATTAGGGGTAATTAGAGTTCATGATGAGTGTCTCATCAGCCCTTTATTTCAAAAACCAAAAATATATATATATTTGAAAAGACCAAAAAGAAAGGTGATTTCAATATTTCTAAGCAAGAGATTGATTTATCAAATAGTTGCCTCCTTGGACGACCCTAGGTACTCCCCTATCTAGGCTACAAATTTTAAAAGCGAATGGATTTACGTGTTACAACGACCCTAAAAAACCCTAATTACAAATCATGCGAAATCTTGTATCAGTCACCACCATTCTTTGAATAGCTCGAAACGACCTATTATCAGGGAGGACCTCAATTTCTTGACTCCCCTAGTTTTAACCCAAACCCACACAACCTTGAACTGAACCATTCGGTTCAGGTGAACCAAGTCTAAGATGGGGTGTTGGCTAACTTGAGAAACACTATACAATCTTTAGAAGCTCAGCTAACACCATGCATTGAAGCATTGGAGCCCATGATCAAAATGATTGATGAGCTTAATAGTTCGTTATTGGATTGACTCCAAGATGTTAAGGATAGGGGCTCGGGCAAGTTTTTACTTGGGAAGTTGTCAAGATTAAGGATGAAATTTGTTACTGCCTTAGTCCAATCTTGGGATGATTCCCAGGATGAACCCCCTTCAGGAGAGCCAATGCTAGAACCCACTCAAGTCCCTATTGGGGGTGACACATTTTCTGAGATCGGGGAAGACGAGGATGGGATAGAGCAACCAATCGATGATGAACCAATTTTCTCACAAGAGATCCCTGAGCCAGGGAGTGAGGGAAAAATGTCTCAATGGACCAAGAAATGACATATCATTTTGAGACATATATAAATGAGGATAAAGAATTCTTTGATTCTAAAGGTGAAGAATCTTTGGTGAAGTCTCACTTGAGCTTAAGGAAGATGATTTTAGTCAGACAAATGGGCTAAAGGAATTTGATCAATCATTTGATAGCTCGATAATTGAAGATTGTGATCCTGTTGGGGTTAACTTGAAGAATCCGAATCTCGATTTACTAGAAGATTCAATCAGTAGCCCCATTCCTCAACCACACCCCAAAGAGCTGAATGATGATCTTGAAATTATCAAACCTAAGTCAATTATGATTCGACCACAATTGTTGGACTTGGATATTTTAGATGGGGTGTACTATGATCTTGAGGTCCCGAAAACTGAACACTAGAACTTGGAGGATAGGAATTTGGAAGTTAAAATCTGGGAGGCTAATTCTGAGGGAAATATAATTTTGGATTTATGGGTTCCTGTTGACCTGAAACTACCTACCTTCTACGAGGACACTTATCATAATTTTGACATTGAGGATGTACAACCCAAGTACATAACAATTGACTATCTCTCTGAGATAAACTCTAAGTGGACATATCAACCTAGTAAACTAGATCTACCCATTATCTGCCACTTTAGTCCTGTGTTGCTCACCACCAAACCGTTGGCCCAGCCCCGCAAACACAATAATCTCTAGTTCTGGGTGATTTTCATCCAGAACCTTAGAACAACTTGACCCTGGGTCATGGGTCTGCACCATAATATGGTCCACATCTGTGGACACCTACTGGCAGGTCTTATGATCAATATTTTTATTTTGATTCTGACCTGTTGATATAGACACATCTATCTAGGTTAAAATGTCTATTCATGCATGTTCCTAGGCTTAGATTTGCATTTCATGTTATAAATAATGCATAACATGCATCATTGTGCATTTAGAGTAGTTGTATATATTTTGGATTAATTAGGTTCTTTTTATGGTCAGGAGAGGAGAGGATTTATTTCAGGGCCTCAGATGGACAATCAGATCATATGAATCTAATTAATACGACGATCGGAGTCTAACGCCTCTGAAATCGTCTAGATCAGAGTCCCGTAGCATCACATGAAGCCCGAGGAAGATCAACGGCCAGGGGGCAATGAGACATCCATATGGGTTTTGGATGAAAAATCCAACCGTAAGGATGGATCTAGAGCAACGATCGCAGTCCGACAACGTGGGAATCATCCCGATCTGAGCACCGTGGCACCCTCTACTAAAGAAAGAAGAATGGGTGGCCCAGGTGGCGCCACGTGGTGCCATCCGGGTCGCCCAATGCCAGCCAGCAGCAGCAGCGCACGCGCACAACCGTAGTCGCGTGCAGCGCACGCTCACAGCCACAGCCACGCACAGCACACCGCGCGCAGTAGTAGCACAGCGTATGCCGCGCGTGTGCGCACAAGGCGCATGATGCGCGCAAGCAGAGCGTGCCAGCGGAGCAGGTGCCAATGGGGCGGGCGCGGATCTTCAGCAACGCACCTTTAGTGACGCTTGCAGATGTCACTAATGGTCAGCACACACCAGCAAGTGGATTTGAAGGGCAGATCTTCAGCGACAGCTACAGCGACGTTTATGGATGTCAGTAATGACCCAAAAGCGAATTTGTTCTTCCTCCTCCACTATAAAAGGACCTACCCACCACCATTCCAAACCATCTCTTCCTTTCTTCCTCTCACCACCTCCAAGGCTCTGGAGAGAGCTTGTCCCAAGCCCAGGATGCTCCTCTAGAGTAAAACCAAATAGCTTTCTGTCCTGTCACCCCCCTTCGTGGAGCATCCCGTGACCATCCTCTACCGCCCTTTGGGAAGAAGATCCTCGCCGCGACGTCGTCCTACCCCATCCTCTATCCTCCGGCTCCGTCCTCCTTCGTCTCGCTCCTCACCACCTTCCTCCAGGCGACGTCAGAGTGAGTCGTCCTCCGAGCAACCGTCGAGGGAGATTTCTTTCACCTCATTCTATCTTTTTATGCTTTCATAGTGTAGACTTTTCCTGCTTTCGTAGTGTAACAAACAATTCTTGATGAATAGATGATTGTTTCTCTCTCTCTCTCTTTTATATTTGCAAGTAGATTAGCTAGATAAGCATTTGTCAATCTGATCTCTTGCTTCCTAAAAATACCAGAAAAATTAGAAAAGATAAAAATGACCAAGAACAAATAAAATCGAAGCACAGTTTTCAACTAAAGTAAACGTTGCCTCCCTGTGTTCAACCCAGGACTCCCTTGGAGTTTCGGTATAAATTTTATCTGATCGACGTGTTTTGCAACTACGACAATGGGTTACTTGTAACCTCGATTTCTAAACACGTGAAACACAACCCGACCATTTTGGCACCGTTGTTGGGGAGGCAACAGAATTTACCTTATTGTTTATTGCTCTTCTTTGCATTTACATAGCACTAACCCTACTTGTCTTTGATCCACTGTCTTGCAGGTACCCTAGCATGGAGATCCAAGTGCAGTAGATCGGAGTAAAGTGCGGGTAGAGTACTCTGTAAGTGTCCCCCACTTCCCCCCCCCCACTAGTTCATTTTGCCACTATCATAACCAAGACTTAATCTACTTAGGTGTTTGCATAAACCCTAGGATAGTTTTGTTTGTCTTGTTTGCCACCTTCACCCATCTCACCCACATCTTATATAAAAAAAAAAACAAAAAGATATTTCTGTGGGACAAATCAATTTACACACTCTATACACCCACATTTGAGGCACATAATCGGACTTGATTTTCATCTACTCAACCGGGCTTCCGACCTGTGGTCCCGATACACAAATTCAACACATAAAAGAGTATAAATCATATTAGGTTAACCATCTTTTCGTGTGCCTTAATCGGTGGTGCATTTGAGCCAATTGAGTGAATTGTTTAGGCTGCACCACCTAATCTAAAAGAGGTTCATTTTATAGCTGCCCCATAGGATTCAATAATTAGGTCAAGCCAGGCACTCCATATTTTTCTTGATTTCTAAAGGAAAATACTTGAACACGTGCTTTCAATAACAAACTTGGTTTGCCTTACAAAACTTGGTTGAAAACACCTAATATTTGAATCCTAAAAGCTATTAAGTAAGATTCGAATCCTAAAACTCACCTCATCATTAATAATCTTGCTTGAAAACCTCTTGGTTGTGCACATTCACACGTTCTCAAACAAATTATTAAGGGCACAACCCATTAAGGGCCCATCACATTCCAGAGCACCAATTTCCCAAGCCTAACTAAAATCAATTAGACATTGGCCCTAAGTATTCATTCGCTCATCGGGATCCAGATTGAGATTATTCACAATTAACTTGCTTATACTAGTCAATCTGATGTCTAGCTAGGGGAGTAGTGTCAAACAACTGCGGCTGGGGGGTACACTAGGAATCGGAGGTGCAAGCCAAAGGAAGAACCTTCTCCCCAGTCCCTCCTTCTAACTGGTTGGATTGCTTGGACATAAGTAGAGTAAATCGTCAATAATCTTAGGAAGGATTCTGAGAGTCTATAGACCTTTAGGGTACCCAAACTAAGGACAGGCTTGTATTTTTGTATTGCAGGGCTCCTTTCTCTTCTGATTTCCCTCCTTACTTCACCATGTACCCTTCCACATCCTACACACATTTCGCATCCTATCCTCCTACCACCACTTATCCCCAAGATGATTACTATCCCGACTTGACTTTTAATTACCCATCCATTAGCCGGGATGACTTTGATTAGGGATATGAATCCGGACCTCAGTGTTTAGGGCCTAACCCTAGACAACAAGACTGATTATTATCCTTCCCAGAGCTATAATGATTATGGATCTCCATCCTTTGATGATCAAACCAACCCGATCTACAATCAGGAAGAATATCATGATTATAACACCTACCCTCCCCAATATTCCATTGAATATAGGTCGCCACCATCCTTTGAACATCCTAGAATGACCTACTTTCAGGGAGGGACCCGAGAACCTCGACATCTTGACTCCCCTAGACTCAAACCAAACCCACCCAAACCTGAATCGAACCAGTCGGTTCAGGTGAACCAGATCCAAGATAGAGTGTTGGCTAATTTGAGGAACACCATACAATCTTTAGAAGCCCAGCCAACACCATGCACTGAAGCACTGGAGCCTATGATCAAAATGATTGATGAACTTAATAGTTCTCTATTGGATTTGCTCCCAAGTGTTAGGGATAGGGACCTAGGTGAGTTTTTACTTGGGAAGTTGTTGAGGTTGAGGATGAAATTTGTGGTTGCACTAGTCAAATCTTGAGATGATTCTCAAGATGAACCCCCTTTAGGAGAGCCAATGTCTGAACCCGCTCAGGCACCTGTCGGGGGGGATACATTTTCTGAGACTGGGGATGACCAGGTTGGGCTAGAGCAACCATTTGAGGATGAACCAATTGATTCACCCAAGATCCCCGAGCTAGAGAGCGAGGAAAAATATGTCTCCACGGACCATGAAATGACATATGATTTTGAGACATATATAAATGAGGATCATGGATTCGTTGACTTTGAGGGTGAAGAATCTTTTGGTGAAGTCTCACTTGAACTTAAGGAAGAGGATTTTAGTGAGACAAATGGACTTGAGGAATCTGACAAACCAGTTGATAGCCCAATTATTGATGATTTGGATTCGGTTGGGTCTAACTTGGAGGATTTGAATCCTCATTTACTAGACGATTCAATCAATAGCCCCATTCCTCAACCACACCCCAAAGGGATTTTTTTTGATTTGGAAATCATTGTAACCAAGTTAATCTTGAGTCAGCCATGATTTCTAGACTTGGGAGAATCTTATGGGGTGAATGATATGTTAGAGGTCCCAAAACCTGAGCACCTAATGTTGGAGGATAGAATTGTTGAAATAAAAATTTGGGAGGCTAATTCTGAGGGAAGTTTGATTTTGGATCTAAGGGTACCTATGGACCTAAAACCACCTACTTTCTACCAGGACCCTTACGGTATCTTTCACGTGCAACCCAACCTCGAAATAACTGATTATTTTTCTGAGCTGGATGTTAAGTGGACAACCGCACCTATTGAACCATCTTTACCCGTTGTCCAACACTTTGGTCTTGGGTTGCACACCCCAAAATCGCAGGCCCGACCCCACAAGCTTAACAACCTTCGGTTCTGGGTGATTTTCATCGAGAACCTGAGAATCACTCGACCCTGGAGCATGGGTCTGCACCATAATCTCGTCCACGTCTGTGGACATCTTCTACTGGCGGGTTTCAAGATCAATATTTTGATTTTGATTCTGAACTGCACTTGTGAATTCTCAATCTCTTCTTTGTATGTATGCTATGCCTAGCTGAAGGCATTAAACTTAGCACGTGTGTATACACTCTTCTCTTTGTGGAGCTGACCGGATTTTCACGACACTCAGGTGATATTCTGTTTACTCTACCCTTTTCATGTCTTTGTTTTTACAATGAGGATAAAGATAAAATTAGGACAAAAATCAAAATTCAAAAAGATAAAAGAAGAAAGAAATTAGGAAAAGAGAACTTAGGCATTTGGAAGTTGTTAACTTTAGGAAATGATACGATAGGACCTAAACACTTAGACTCTTCAGGTCTTCAGGCTTAATTAGCCCAGGTGTCCACTCGAATGTGGACTTAGTCTTGAGTCCTCACCAATTAAAATTCATTTTAAGTTGGTAAATAAATTGGGATGATAAGTATACAACTTATCAACCCACCCTCTGATTTGGGGGGATTTTAAGGCTAAGCATCTACACACCATTCGCACTGACTCACTTTCCAGCAGTTTTTAGGAATATTGGGTAGCTAATGGACCGACTTGGGTGGTATGGCTGGCAAGTTGTCGATGGTAACAGCTCATCGGCCGGTTGTCCAGAGCCCAGCCACAAGACCATTTTCGTTGTACTGCCTTTAGGTAAATCTTAGATCAGGGAAGCCACCTACTTAGAAAAAAAGAAAAGAAAAAAAAGAAAGACCCAAAAAGAAAAAAATAGAAAAAGGAGAAAATAAAAAGAGAAAATAATAAAGCCACACTTCACCGCATAAGTATGGCTGGCAAGTGGTTGTGGGTAACAGCCCATTGGCCAGTTGTCCAGAGCCCAAATCATAAAAATGTACAATAATTCCCAAAACACATAGGGAAGAAGCGGGGAAGTAGAATAAACTGGGGAGATATTCACTAGGTTCGCCCTTGTGTTGACCCCATAAATAAAAGTAGGGAGAAAGCTACCAATCGTAAAGATAAACCTTTAGGCAAGGTCACCTAGGGTCGTAGAAACTCGAAGTCCATCTTAACAACCTTTTGTGAGTCTATCACTTTTTCACAAAGATGCTTAGTACTTAGAGTCCTTTTTGAGTCTTGGGTGGGTCGGGTAGCCATAAAAAGTTATCTTGAAACTCTCAAACTCCAAAAGTACAAAAAAATTAGAAAAGAAGAAAAATTAAAAAATGTATCTTCCCTTTTCAAATAAGGCGAGGACTTGGGCGATCTGCATTCTGGCAAACACCCGGGTACTGTTTAGTCTTCGTAGTTTAGAACCTTAGTTGAAATTTTCTATTATTAGTAAACGACTTAGGCCTAAGCGATCTAATCCTAATTTTGATTTTATACATAGCATGTAGTTTAATTTTGCTAGGGACTAGCAAAAGATAGGCATTGGGGTATGATATGGACACATTTATCTAGGTTAAAATGCCTATTCATGCATGTTCCTAGGCTTAGATTTATATTTCATGTTATAAATATTGCATAACATGCATCATTGTGCATTTAGAGTAGTTGTATATATTTTGGGTTAATTAGGTTCCTCTTATGGTCAGGAGAGGAGAGGATTTATTTCAAGGCCTCAGATGGACGATCAGACCAAACGGATCTGATTAATATGATGATCGGAGTCTAATGCCTCTGAAATCGTCCAGATCGGAGTCCCGTAGCATCACATGAAGCCCGAGGAAGATCAACGGCCAGGGGGCAATGTGACATCCATATGGGTTTCGGATGGAAAATCTGACCGTACGGATGGATCCGGAGCGATGATCGCAGTCCGACAACGCAGGAATCATCCCGATCTAAGCACTGTGGCACCCTCTACAAAAGAAAGAAGAATGGGCGGCCCAGGTGGTGCCACGTGGGGCCATCCAAGTCGCCCAACACCGGCCAGCAGCAGCAGCGCACGCGCACAGCCACAGCCGCACGCAACGCACGTGCACAGCCATAGCAGCGCACAGCGCACCGCGTGCAGTAGCAGCACAGCGTATGCTGCGCGCGCACGCACAAGGCGCGTGATGCGCGCAAGCGGAGCGTGCCAGCGGGGCGTGTGCCAACGGGGAGGGTGCGGATCTTCAGCGACGCACATTTAGTGATGCTTGTAGCTGTCACTAATGGTCAACGCACGCCAGCAAGTGGATTTGAAGGGCGAATCTTCAGCGACAGCTACAGCGACGTTTATGGAAATCAGTAATGACCCAAAAGCGAATTTGTTCTTCCTCCTCCACTATAAAAGGACCTACCCACCACCATTCCAAACCATCTCTTCCTTTCTTCCTCTCACCACCTCCAAGGCTCTGGAGAGAGCTTGTCCTAAGCCTAGGTTGCTCCTCTAGAGTAAAACCAAATAGTTTTCCATCCTCTCACCCCCCATCGTGGAGCATCCCGTGGCCGTCCTCTCACAGTCCTTCGAGAAGAAGATCCTCGCCGCGACATTGTCCTGCCCCATCCTCTGTACTCTAGCTCCATCCTCCTTTGTCTCGCTCCTCACCACCTTCCTCCAGGCGACGTCAGAGTGAGTCATCCTCCGAGCAACCATCGAGGGGGATTTCTCTCACCTCATTCTATCTTTTTATGCTTTCATAGTGTAGATTTTTCCTGCGTTCATAGTGTAACAAACAATTCTTGATGAATAGATGATTATTTCTCTCTCTCTCTCTTATATTTGCAAGTAGATTAGCTAGATAAGCATTTGTTGATCTGATCTCCTGCTTCCTAAAAATACCAAAAAAATTAGAAAAGATAAAAACGACCAAGAATAAATAAAATCGAAGTGCAGTTTTCAACTAAAGTAAACGTCGCCTCCCTGTGTTCGACCTGGGACTCCCTTGGAGTTTTGGTATAAATTTTATCTGATCGACATGTTTTGCAACTACAACGATGGGTTACTTGTAACCCCGATTTCTAAACACGCGAAACACGACATGACCACCTGCACTTGTGAATTCCTAATTTCTTCTTTATTTCTATATTATGCCTAGCTAAAGGCAATAAATTAGTACGTATGGATATTCCATTTTCTTTGCAGAGCTGACCAGAGTTTCAGGAAATTTAGGTGATATTCTATTTATTCTGCCCTTTTCATGTCTTTATTTCTACAATGAGAACATTGCATCATTTAGGCATGGTGGGGTGGATACTTAATCCTGAAAATATTTTGTTAGCTCCATAGAATTTCTTTTGTTTTCTTAAAAAAAAAAATAGAATTAGTAGAAGAGAACTTAGGCATTAGGAGTTGTTAACTTTAGGAAATGATACTTTAGGACCTAAACACTTAGACTCTTCAGGTCTTCGGGCTTAATTAGCCTGGGTATCCACTCGATTGTGGACTTGATCTCGAGTCCTTGCTAAGTGATTTTATTCTAATTTGGCCAATAAATTAGGGTGATAAGTACATGACTTATCAACCCGCCCTCTGATTTGAGAGGACTTTAAGTCTAAGCATCTACACACTATTTGCACTAACTCACTTTCCAGCGGTTTTACGGAAATTAGGTAGCTAATGACCTTTCTAGGATAGTATGGCTGGCAAGTTGTCGTGGGTAACAATCCATTGGACGGTTGTTCAGACCCCAGCTATATGACCATACCCATTTTACTGCTTTTAGGTAAATCTTAGATCAAGGAAGCCACCTACTTAGAAAAAGAAAAAATGATACTCAAAAATAAAAAGAAAAATAGAAAAAAAATAGAAAAATAGAAAAAGGAGAAAAAAAAAAGAAAAATAAACCACACTTCACCGCACGAGTATCGCTAGAAAGTTGCTATGGGCAACAGCCCTTTGGTCGGTTATCGAGAGCCTAGCTCACAAAAATGCACAAATAATTCCCAAAACAATTAAGGAAGTAGGGAAGTAGAATAAACTGGGGAGATTTACGCTGGTTCGACCTTTTGTTGACCCCATTAAAAAATAAAAAAAAAGTAGGGATAAAGCTACCAATCGAAAAGATAAACCTTTAGGCAAAAACTCTTAAGGTCACCTCGAGTCGTAGAAACCTGAAGTCCATTTTAACAGCCACCTAGTGAGTCTATCACCTTTCACAAGATTCTTAGAACATAAAGTTCTTTTCGAGTCATGGGTGGGTTGGGTAGCCATAGAAAGTTGCCCCAAAACCTTAAACTTAAAAATCCAAAAAAATTAGAAAAGAAAATAAAAAAAATGTGTATCTTCCCTTTTCAAATAAGGCAAGGACTTGGGCGGTCTACATTTTGACAGGCACCCAGGCACTGTTGAGTTTTTGTAGTTTAAGACTTTAGTTGAAATTTTCTATTGTTAATATACAACTTAGGCTTAAGTAATCGAATCCTAATTCTATTTTTATACATAGCATTTAGTTTGATTTTGCTAGGGACTAGCAAAAGATAGGCATTAGGGTATGATGTAGACACATTTATTTAGGATAAACTGCCTATTTATGCATGTTATTAAGTTTAGATATGCTTTCCATGTTATAAATATTGTATAGCATTCACCATTCTGCATTTAGAGTAGGTGTATAAATTTTAGGTTAATTACATCCTTTTATGGCAAGGAGTGGAGATTTAAGTTAGAGCCTCGGATTGATGATCCAATCATACTGATCTGATCAGGACAATGATTAGAGTCCAACACTTTCGAAACCATCTTGATTGGAGTCCCGTAGCACCTTATGCAGTCCAAGGAAGATCAACGGCCGAGGGACTAGGTGATGCAATTTGGAGCTTCAAACGACAAATTTGACCGCACGAATGGATTCGAGTCGATGATCGTTGCCCAAAAATGCTAAAATCGACCCAATCCGACTTTGTAGTAGCCCCTACAAAGGAAAGAAGATGGACAGCCTACATCTTGCCACATGATGCTATCCAGGCCACCCATGGGTGCGCACCACTATACGTGCACAGCGCATGGGTGTGCGCAGCAGTAGGTAGTGCAGTGCGCGCGTAGCAGCGAGTGCTAGTTGGCACGCACGACACAGGAGCGTGGAGCGCACGTACCAGCGTCATGCGTGGGGCACGTGAGCTGGAGCTTTAGCAACGCTTGTATCGGATTTTCAGCAATGTTTATTACTATCACTACATGTCACATGTATGAAATGGATCCTTTCCTCCACTATAAAAGGACCCCTACCCCTCCCATTCTTCTTCATCTCTTCCTTTCTTTCCCCCACCACCTCTAAGACTCTAGAGAGAGCTTGTCCCAAGCCTAGGATGCTCCTCTAGAGTAGAAAATCAAATATTTTTCCCGCCTCTCATCCCCATTTGTAGAGCATCCCGTGCTTGTCCTCTCATCACTTTGGAAAGTAGATCCTCACTGCGACACCGTCCCATCCTACCCTCCATCCTTCAATGCCGTCCTTGTTTGTTCTGCCCCTCACCACCTTCATCCAAGTGTCGTCAAAGCAAGCCGTCCTCCAAATGACCATCGAGGGGGATTCTTCTCACCACTCTATCTTTTCACTTTCTAATGTAGTTTTTCATTTTCTTATTTGTAGTTGTAGCAAACATTTATTTTGAAAGTATATATGATTGTTTCTGCCTCTCTCTCTCTCTCTGCAAGTAGATTAGATAGAAATTATTTAGACCTAATCTCTTGCCTTATAAAAATACAAAAAAAATACAAAAGGTAAAAACAATACAAAAACAAATAAAACCAAAGTGTGGATTTTTTAAAACCAAACATTCGCCTCCCCGTGTTCGACCTAGGACTCACCTCGAGTTTCAGTATAAATTTTATTTGATAACGAGTTTTACAACTACAACGATGGGTTACCCAAAACCTTTACTTTTCTTCACGAAAGCCCTTTCACAATACACCTTGAGAAACTACTTCCACACTATATTATGCCCAAGTGAAGAAGAAAATCATCTAGAAGTTCTTACTCTCCAAGCCCTCTAGCATCCATCCGAGAGCACCGTTACACTGCCGTCTTCACGTCACACCACTTCCATCTAAGGGAAGTTCTTTTGCCTCTGGCAGCTAGTTTGATTGACACCTATTTTGGGCTTTATAGGATATTATGTAATTTTGTCATTGTTGGGTACTCGCTTTGCAAATTTTTGTCTCCCATGTAAGATAAAATACTCCTCATGAATAGGAGGGGTTTGAGGTACACTACTCTCATAAAAGTAGTGTCGGTTGTATTGAGGCTGAACTACCCTTGTTTTAAGTAATTTCTGTTATTGAATTTGATCTACTAGGTAGATCAGGAAATCCTAAACTGAGAGGTTTAGGTGGTGATTTTTACCCGGGTTTAGGTTTCCACCTAAAAATCATTGTGTACTTATGAGATTGCTTATTTATGTGATTGTCATAATATTTCTGTGTTACTTTTGCAACATTCTCGATCTCACCCCATTTGTCTAGTGAATTACAAATACCACCTTATTTGTCTTCCTCAACTGTCGGTTGGGTGTACAATATTCTTTAAAGAATTTAGCAATAGTAGGAATGTGGTCAATGGAATCAAGGAGGGGACCCTTAATGTGAACATCTTTGAAGATTTCCTTTAAGTCTTCATTGCTTTTGTTTCCTTTTATCTTTCCTTTAGGTTCATGAATTAAGGCTCCAGGGAATGGTAAAGGAATGTTGGTGATTGTTGAACTCACAAATTGCTGCGCTAACGTGTTTGGTTTTGAAAAACCTGTCGTTATAGCTTGAAAGCGAAGAATTCGTATTCAACAAATAAATTTTATACTGAAATGAAAATTCCGGGTCGAACACAGGTAGGCGGACGTTTGATTTAAAAACTACGCGTTTGTTTTTATTTGTCACAAAGTAATTCAATTTAAAACTATCTAATTATTTACAATAAATAGAAGAGAGAGAGAGGGTAAGAGAGAGAGAGAATATTACACAGAGAAATCAAAATGAGATGTAGAATAAACAGAGAATTTATCATTAAGGAGATTGTTCATACAACTAGAAAGCATAAAACAATTGTACTAGAAAGCGATAAATTTACTCTAGAAAGCATTAAAAGAATGGAGGGAGAAATGTCCTCCTCGAGGAATGCTTGGAGGACGAGCAGAACTACACTAGAAAGCAGTAAATCTATATTAGAAAGAAGTAAAAAGAATAGGGAGAGAGATATCCTCCTCGACGGTCGCTTGGAGGACGAACCGGACGGGACGACGCCTGGACGAAGGAGGACGAAGCAGGACAAAGGAGGACGAAGTAGAAGAACGGGAATGGAGCAGCACCCCGTCGTCGTCGTGGGATCCACTTCCGAAGGGGACGAAAATTTGGACTTTATCTCGCAAGCATCCCAGGTGTGGGACAAGCTTCTCTTGAGCTTTGGAGAGGTAGAGAAGAGAAGGGATGAGAATTTCGTGTGGAGGGGGTCTCCTTTTATAGTTGCAAGGAGTGGGGGCAAATTGGTCATTACATCTTTAAAATAATAAATGAGGGGTCTTTAGTAACGGATAAAACCGTCACTAAAGCCCCAACGTGGGCGTAGTACCCGCGCCCACATGCGCCTCCTCAGTTGCCTGCGCTCAATGCATCCACCCACGTTCATCAAATCTCAGCCGTCCGATCTCGAGATCGGACAGCTTAGGATGCGCCATCGTCCGCTGCTGCGCGCCCACCCCAGCGCATATGATGCTGCATGAGGCGCGGGCGTGCAATAGCGCATCATCTCTATTGAGCGCAGACAACCATCCGATCGAGATCCGACGCACGCCCGCGCCCTTCGCCTCCTCGCTGCGGCTCGAACGCGCGTCCGCTGCTCGCGATAATGCCTTCGACCGCTGCGCTACGAGGCGTGGATGGTCGAGCGGATGCTTTTAGGCACGGCTATCCACAGCCATTGGATAGAGATCCAACGGCGGAGAGGGAGCAGGTGCGGAAGCTTCACCGGATGCATGCGGCCGTTTGGACGGTCGAGATGGCGCCACGTGGCACCATCTTGGCCGTCCATCTTCTGAATGTTGTAGATGGTGCCACGGATGTTGGATTGACTCGATTTTTGCATCGTTGGGCTGCGATCATCTATCCGAATTCATCTGTGCAATCGGATTTGTCATTTGAAGTGTGGATTTACACCATCCTGGCCCTTGATCTTCTAGGGTTCCCCGGTCACTATCTGATGCTACAGATGCCTGATTAGGGTGATCTTGGAGTTGTTGAACTCCAATCGTCACCTTAATCACATCCATACGGTTAGATCTTCGATCCGAGGCCCCGATAAAATGTTTCCCTTGTCCAAGCACATAAAAGGAGACAATTAACCTCCATTTTATTCAAACTACTCTAAATGCAAGATGATGCATGTTATGCAATATTTATATCATGAAATGCAATCCTATGCTTAAGAACATGCATAAATAGACATCTTAAGTAGTGTAAATGTGTTTACATCATACCCCCATGCCTATCTTTTGCTAGTCCCTAGCAAAAACTATTTGCTATTTATAAAAGAATTAGGTTGGATTATTTGGACCTAAGTTATTTTCAATCATTAAGAAATTGTCTACTTAGGAACTGAACTTTCAAAGACACAACAGCGCCCGAGTATCAGCCAAAATGCAGAGCGCCTCAAGTCCTCGCCTTATTCAAAGAAAATTTTCTTTTTCTCTTTTTCTTTTTTTCTAATTTTTTGGATTTTTAAATTTTAGGGTTTAAGAGTGGCTTTCTACGGCTATTCAACTCACCCAAAAATTGATGAGAACCCTAAGTTTTAAGCATCTTATTGTGAATGTGATAGACTCGTTGACCGGCAGTTAAAACGGACTTCGGGTTTCTACACCTCTAGGTGACCTCAAAATGACTTCTGCCTAAAGGTGTATCATTACAACCGGTAGCTTTCTCCCTACTTTTATTTTTTAACGGGGTCAACACAAGAGTGAATCCAGTGTATATCTCCCCGGTTTATTCTACTTCTCCGCTTCTTCCTAAGTGTTTTGGAAATTTTTAGTGCATTTATTGAGCTGGGTTCTGGACAACCGGTCGATGGGCTGTTACCACCGACAACTTGCCAGCCATACTCGTGCGGGAAGTGTGGCTTATCTTTTTTTTTTTTCCTTTTTCTCCTTTTCTTTTTGCTTTTTTTTTTTTAAGTAGGTGGCTTCCCTGGTCTAAAATTTACCTAAAGGCAGCAAAAAGAGAAAGGTCCAGTGACTGAGCTCTGGACAACCTACCTATGGGCTGTTACCCACGATAACTTGCCAGCCATATCACCCTAGAAGGTTCATTAGCTACCCAATTTCCGTTAAAATCGTCGAACAACTAGTCAGTGACAAAATAGTGTGTAGATGCAAGAAACTCAAAATTCCCTCAAATCAGAGGGTAGGTTGATAAGTCGTGTACTTATCACCCAAACTTATTTACTCCAATTAAAATAAAATTCAGGTTGGCGAGAACTCGAAAAATAAATCCACATTTTAGTGGATACACGGGCTGATTAAGTCCAAAGACCTGAAGGGTCTTTGTGTTCAAATCATAATGTAGTATTTCCTAAGATTGAAAATTTTCTTAAACCCAAATTCTTGACGAATGAATTTAGAGATGAATATCCACCCCCCATGCCTATCTAATGCAATGTTCTCATTGTATTAAAAAGACATAAAATAGAGTGGAAAAGCATAGAAAGCACCTGAATTGCGTGAATGTCAGGTCCGCTCTGAGATGAAAACTAAAAAGAACTGTATATGTGCTGAGTTTAGTGCCTTCAGCTAGGCACACTATACAAAGAAAAGAAATGAAGAATTCACAAGTGCAGGTCAGAATCAGAATAAACAGAAGAATCCACTGACCTATCAATAGAGGTCCATAGATTTGGACCAGATTGTGGTGCAGACCCATCCCCCATAATCGAGAATATCTTAGGTTTTGGATAAAAATTACCCAAAACCTAAAATTAAAATGCAAGCAGGGTCGGGCCTGCGATTTATGAGGATGCAACCCAAGACCAAAAAGTCAGGTTACAGAGAATTGAAGCTCAAAAGGATAATCGTTGAATGTGTGCTTGAGTTTGACATCCTCGAAACAAATGTTGTAAGGGTTCTGATTTGATGGTTTCAGATTAAAAGGAACCCTTCAACTCAATCTTCCATTTCCTACAAAATTAACTTCCCAAATCAGAATTTCCCAGCTCGTATCCTCCTCATTCAGCATATCAAATTCCAGGACCTCTTGTATATTAATCACCCCATCTGAAATCTCCAAGTCTAAATGATGTGGCAGAATCAGAATTGACTTGGGTCTAATTATCTTAGAAACAGAATTATCGTTAAGCTCAATGGAGTGTAACTGATAATCAGGGCATTGAATTGATTCCTCCAGAAAATGTGATTCTGGATTCGTAATGTGTGCCCTAATAAGATTAGTTTCCTCAGTTATTGGGCTATCAAATGATCTACCAGATTCCTCAGGCCCAATCATCTCACAGAAATCGTGTTCAGAAAACTCGCGTGAGATTTCGCAACTTGAATCTTCACCATCAAAGAAATCAAGATCCGTATCAATGTATGTCCCAAAATCATTTGTCACTTTCTGTTCCAAGGAGATATACGTTCCCTCGTAACCCGACACAGGGATCTCAGGTGAAGAAATCAGATATTCCTTAATTGGTTGCTTTAATTCAATCTGGTCAGCCTCGTAACACGTGTCCCCCCCAACAGGTGCCTGAGCGAGTTCTGTCATTGGCTTTCCTGAAGGGAGTTCATCCTGGGAATCATCCCATGATTGAATCAAAGCAACCACGAATCTCATCCTCAATTTCGCTAATTTCCCAAGTAGAAACTCACCCGGGCTCTTATCCTTAACATCCTGGAGCCAATCCAACAAAGGCTTATTCAAATTATCAATCATTTCAATCAAAGGCTCCAATCTCTCAATGCAAGGTATTGGTTGAACTTCTAAAGATAGTATGATATTCCTCAAGTTAGCCAGAACCTTATCTTGAACCTGATTAACCTGAACCAAATGAGTTGGTTCAGAATTGGGCGGGTTTGACATCAATGCAGAGGAATTAACGAATTGAGATTCGTTATACCCTTCCTGATAATAGGTCATTTCAGATTGTTCAAAAGATGGTCATGACCTAAAGGCAGTGAAATCAGAGGATGGGTAAGGATCTGTGTATCCTTCTTGATTGTAGATCGTATTAGGTTGTTCATGAAAGGAAGACAATCTATAATCGATGTAGCTCTGAGAAGGATACAAAACAGAATCAAAGTGTTCAGGGTTAGACCCTAAACACGGAGGTCCAGAACTATATCCCCAATTCGAATTATCCCAATTAACTGATGGTTGATTACAGTACGAGTCGGGATAATCGTCATGTTGAGGATAATTCAAAACAGGAGGGAAAGAGCAGGAATGTATGAAATATGTGGAATGATTCATGAGACACGGAAGGAAGAAAGGTGCCCTGCAATACAAATAATCAAACCTGTCTTTAAGTGGGTTAGCCGACAGACCTACAAACTCTCAAAACCCGTCTTGAGATAAAGAAACGATTTGATCTACTTCCATCTATTCAATCCAACCAGTTAGAAGGAGGGACTGGGGAGAAGGTTCTTCCTTCGGCTTGCGCCTCCGGTTCCTAGTGTACCCCCCAGCCGCGATCGTTTGATTCTGCTCCCCTAGCTAGACATCAGATTGAACAGTAGAAACAGACTAATCGAAAATAATCTCGTTCTGGGTTCTGAAGAGCGAGTCCAATCCTTAAGGCCAACGCCTACTCTGTTTTATTTAGGGCTAGGTTTGAATGTGCTTTGGAATGTGATGGGCCGTTTAAATGGGTTGTGCCCTTAATGACTGATTGATTTGTGTGTGCGTGCACAACCAGTGGTTTTCAAGCAAGATTGTTTTTGATGCAGTGAATTTTAGGGTTCAAATCTTGCTTAGTAGCTTTTAGGATTCAACTTTAGGTATTTTCAAACAGGTTTCGTTGGCACACCAAGTTTTGCAAGCACAGGTAAAGATGTTTTCCGTTAAAATTTAAAAGAATGTGGAGTGCCTGGTAAATCCCTAAGAGTTGAACCTAAGTGGCAGCTACTTGATGAATTGATTTTATTTGAAGTGGTGCAGCCCAATCAAATCAAACAATTGGCCTATTGCACTACTTAATTAGGCACACAAATGATTACCTAAACTGATTTCTACTCAATTATGTGTATACCAGCTCCTAAGATCGGTTTACCGATTGAGTTTGAAAATCAGATGAGGTTGTGTACCTCTGTGAGATTTTTTTTTTCTTTTAATGTGGGGGTTGGGGTGAGTATGGATGTCAAACAACAAACAATCTAACCTTAGAGTTTATAAAAACACCTAGGTTGATTGATGTTTGAATTATTATGTTGTGGAATGAAATCTAATGGGTCGTAGGTGGGGGATAACTTACAGAATCTTCCACAGCACTTTACTCCAATCTACCGCTTTTTTCTGTCTCGAAAGAGTACCTGCAATTACAATAAGAAAGGAGAAAAGTGAGGTAAATGATTTGTAAGTTACAAAACGCGAAGAGAAATCAAAGAGCGTCGCCACCCCGGCAACGGCGCCAAAATGTTGAACTCACGAATTGCTACGCTAACGTGTTTGGTTTTGGAAAACCTGTCGTTGTAGCTTGAAAGCGAAGAATTCGTGTTCAACAAATAAATTTTATACCGAAATGAAAATTCCGGGTCGAACACAGGCAGGCGGACGTTTGATTTAAAAACTATGCGTTTGTTTTTATTTGTCACAAAGTAATTCAATTTAAAACTATCTAATTATTTACAATAAATAGAAGAGAGAGAGAGAGGGTAAGAGAGAGAGAGAATATTACACATAGAAATCAAAATGAGATGTAGAATAAACAGAAAATTTATCATTAAGGAGATTGTTCATTACAACTAGAAAGCATAAAACAATTGCACTAGAAAGCGATAAATTTACTCTAGAAAGCATTAAAAGAATGGAGGGAGAAATGTCCTCCTCGAGGAATGCTTGGAGGACGAGCAGAACTACACTAGAAAGTAGTAAATCTATATTAGAAAACAGTAAAAAGAATAGGGAGAGAGATATCCTCCTCGACGGTCGCTTGGACGACGAGCTGGACGAAATGACGCCTGGACGAAGGAGGACGAAGCAGAAGAACGGGAACAGAGCAGCACCCCATCGTCGTCGCGGGATCCACTTCCGAAGTGGGACGAAAATTAGGACTTTATCTCACGAGAATCATCCCGGGTGTGGGACAAGCTTCTCTTGAGCTTTGGAGAGGTAGAGAAGAGAAGGAAGGGATGAGAATTTCGTGTGGAGGGGGTCTTCTTTTATAGTTGCAAGGAGTGGGGGCAAATTGGTCATTACATCTTTAAAACAATAAATGAGGGGTCTTTAGTGACGGATAAAACCGTCACTAAAGCCCCAACGTGGGCGTAGTACCCACGTCCACGCGCGCCTCCTCAGCTACCCGCGCTCAACGCATCCGCCCACATTCATCAGATCTCAGCCGTCCGATCTCGAGATCAAACAGCTTAGGATGCGCCATCGCCCTCTATTGCGTGCCCGCCCCAGCGCGTACGATGCCGCGTGAGGCACGGGCATGCAATAGCACATCATCTCTATTGAGCGCAAATGGCCATCCGATCAAGATCCGACGCACGCCCGCACCCCCTCGCTCGCGCCCTTCGCCTCCTCGTTGCCGCTCGAACGCGTGTCCACTACTCGCAATAACGCCTTCGACTGCTGCGCTACGAGGCGTGGATGGTCGAGCGGATGCTTTTAGGCGTGGCTGTCCAAAGCCGTTGGATCGAGATCCAACGGCGGAGAGGGAGCGGGTGTGGAAGCTTCACCGGATGCATGTGGCCATTTGGGAGACCGAGATGGCGCCACATGGCGCTATCTTGGCCGTCCATCTTCTGAATGTTGTAGATGGTGCCACGGATGTCAGATTGACTCGATTTTTGCATCGTTGGGCTGTGATCATCGATCCGAATTCATCCGTGCGATCGGATTTGTCATTTGAAGTGTGGATTTATACCATCCTAGCCCTTGATCTTCTAGGGTTCCCCAGTCACTATCTGATGCTACGGATGCCTGATTAGGGCGATCTTGGAGTCGTTGAACTCCAATCATCTCCCTGATCACATCTATACAATTGGATCTTCGATCCGAGGCCCCGATAAAATGTTTGCCCTGTCCAAGCACATAAAAGGAGATAATTAACCTCCATTTTATTCAAACTACTCTAAATGCAAGATGATGCATGTTATGCAATATTTATATCATGAAATGCAATTCTATGCTTAAGAACTTGCGTAAATAGACATCTTAAGTAGTGTAAATGTGTTTACATTAGTGATCTCAGTGATTGATTTCTTTTCCTTAGGCTCTCCTTTAAAGGATTAGAATGGGAAGAGGAGCTAGCCTAATAAGTATCATGACCCACCTACCTACATGGTAGGTCCTTTGTAGCTTTTCCGCTAGTGTGACAACATTTGCATTGGCATACTGTCTATGGGCTGGGGGATGAGCAAAAGGGGCAGACTGGATGAGATTCGATGATAAAGTCAGTTGACCTGAAACATAACCAGAAGGTATAGGAGATGTTTGTAATACTGCATGCGCCTATCCCTATGGTGCCTGGAACCTAGGTAGGGTGCCCTGGTTCTATAAATATCTTGGGTTAGGGACAGGTTGGGAGGGTAAGGCTCCCTACAATCTATGCTCCTATAGTAGCTGGTTTTGAGTACTCTGAATGTTCTGAATCTAATCCGCCATCATTTGTATGAATTTCAAATTGTTATAATTCGATTGACGCATAGATTCCTTCAATTCTTCTCTTAATGCCTCGAAAGAGTTAACCTGCTTGGAGGGTGATTGGCAACTTGATGCAGCAGATAAGTAGAATGGGATTGCTGCTAAGATAGGAATGGCTACTACCTTGCATATGTGTTTTGAGCATTCCCATATTGTCTGGTCTGGTAATGTATTTTGATTTGGTCTTTGTGAGTTACCAGACCAAGAAAAGTTAGGATTCTAGTGCCAACCAGGATTATATGTCTCTGAATATGGGTTATTACGCCTATAACCTTGGATAGCATTGACATCTTCGTAGGCTGAAGATGTCTGAGATGCATATTCATCAAAGGAATATGCATTGGAATCATCATGGGGTGCGTAACCCTGATTGTATGGCACCAGTTCCAGATTATTCACAGGTTCCTAATATGCAGGATCCTATGAAGATGGAGAAGATACATCCCGAGTGGGTAAATGTACTTGAGCAGGAGAGACTCGGGATGCAAAAGAAGAGTGGGATGTAGCTGAATTGCTAGGAAATCCAGGTTGAGCTCGAATCAATTTGTCGAGCAGATCCACCTTATCCAGCTTCTTGGTGATAATGTCCATATCTGCCTGGGTAGATTTCGTGTGAGCTTCATAGACACTAACTTGTTGCTGTCCAGGTCACTAGAATTTGTTCATAGATGCAGCATTCATTGAGTTCTCTGCTAAGGGCTCGAATAGTTCAAATGCGTTGTTCTCATCCTTTGCGAGGAAATTCCTGCGACTAGATGCATCGGCTAGGTACCGATGTGTGTCATCCAGCCCATGGTAAAAGACTTGTGCTAACTGCCAGGCGTCAAGATCCTGAGAAGATCATGAAATCTATCCCAGGCGTCAAGCAATTTCTCCCCTAGTACTTGAAAGAAAGTTGTAATTGCACACCTCATCGCATTTGTTCGACCAATCGGGAAGAACTTTTGGAGGAGTTCACAACATAATGCCACCCAGGTTCCAATCGGCCTCCTAATGGTCTTGAACTAATAAGAAGCTTTATCCTTAAGAGAGAATAGAAAAAGCTTCATGAGAACAATCCCTAAATCAACATTTCTGGGTTGAACTAATTTTGTGATTTGACTCTGATCCTCGATGTGTTGGAAGGGATCCTCATTCGAGTTTGCATGAAAATGAGTCTGAATCATACTTATTATGTTCAGCTTTAGCTCTAATGCATCTTCGCTTGCGGGAATCAAGACTTGAGGTGCCAAAATCATAGCCGTTGGATCATAGAAGTCTTGCAGTTGTTCTCCATGTGGTGGATGCTACATCCTATCCAGTGTGGTGAGCATCCTGTTAATACTCTACTGATGTCTCTATTCTGATTCCTCGACCCTAGCTTTCAGATGAGCCATTGGGTCTAGATTTTTGGGGCCTTGACCGAGTCTAGGACTAGAATTAGCCATCTTAGCTAATTGAAAGGAAGATGAGGGTTGGGAAGAAGAGTAAGGCAAAATGAAAAGTCGCCTTTGTCGCCTTGGGTTTGGTTCCCAAGGTCCAACTAATTTAGGTCTTAAAGACCTCCTTCCTTGCATACACCAACAACAAGGGTTGGTGTAGCCAAGCCAAACAATGCTAAGACCTTGTTAATCAAATTGGTCCTTTAGAATCAGATGACCAGATATTTCATTCAGGTTTAAATTGTTGAAGAAAATTCATCAAGAAAGTGATTGAAAATGATCCCTGCCTATTAAACTAACTTGGCCAGTCTATTACAAGGGGATGAAGAGGAAGGCTCTTCCTTTGGCTTTCACCTCTGAGTCCTTTGTACCCCTTTGACACGATCGTTTGACACTACCCTATAGGCTTGGCACCAGGTTTGGCCAAAGAGGTTAAGACCACCTAGTAGTTAAAAGACAAATACAGGTTAATTGATATAATTTTACGATTTTTTTTTCTTAACCTTTTCTTCAGTTTAGGTGTGTGGTAAGTGGTCCACAAGGTGGCTCAACTGACTGACTAATCACTGGACTCGATTGAGTCTATGCTAGTCTATTGCGGCCTCTAAATGTGACCCTAAAGGTTAAACCTAGGGTTCATGCAATTTGACTAGGCAGACCACAGTCACATTCACAATACTCTCAAAGATATAATTGGAATCCAAATGATATTGAAATTGCCAGGAAGATTCTTTTTTCAAGAAGCTTTCTAGAAAATATTTTTTTCAAAATTTTTACTATTTCAAATAAATAAATATAAATTTTTAACTAACAGGGGGTCATATCTAAGATTTAACCCTGTGTTGGTTTTTCTTTTTGAAATAGTATCAAATGTGATCCAAAAATTTGGAAAAAATATGGGAATGAAAGCTAACTTGATTATCTTTCAAACGCCACCATTTTTTAGTCAATCAGATCCATGTGTTGCTAAAAATTAATTTTTGAAGTTCAGAAAAAATATAGATTTTAGTCTGTCTGACCCCTGTGCACTCTGTGAATTGTTTAAAAATCCAAAAATTGAATCTTTTCATGGGAAAGGTGGCATTGGAAATGTAATTTGAAAATCTAGTATCTGCCCAAATTTCAAAATTTTTGAATTACTAGAAACACAACAATTAATTTTTCAAATCCGTATCAAATTTCTGGCCAAATTTCTAAAAATAGCTCAAATACTTTTCAATCCTATTTCTTTTTCTTTGTTTTTTTTTTTCAAAGCAAAGAAAATCCTAACTACCTAAAAGATAAAATCCTAATTTTTTTTTCAAATAACTCCTATCCTAATGTAAAATCAATAGCTAATTTAAAGTCCTACTAAGATAATTGTGTGCACCTAATTTTCTTCACCCACACTCGATGCGTGCGCGGATCCTCGTTTCATAGCTACACATCAAAGAAAAATACACTAAATCAGATATTAAATCAAGAATCGTCATACCTCCCCGGCAACGATGCCAAATTGCTTAGGCGTAAAATTGCATTTTAAGATATTTTCATCATAGTATAGCGTGAAAACATGTCAAAGCAAATAAAATGTAATGAGATGGTAACTCCCAGTCGAACTTAGGAAGGCAGAAAAAATGACTTGATTTAAATGCCGATCTAATCTAGCTAGAATTAGGATAATAAGATATCTATATGATGCAAATCTATTCAAATGATAATTAGGCTATTCAGATAGAAGAATAACTAAAACTAGAAGAAACTACTAGAACTACTAGAAATAAAAATAGCTATCTATCTACTAGAACAAGGGCACCAAGGGTGGTCCTTGGTTGCCTTTGGAGAGGCTGAGAGCAGCATCAGTCCACCAAGGTTGGCCTTTGTGGACATCTCGAAGAAAGGAGCAGGAGACTTGGAGATGTTTGGAGCAAGAGATGCCTCTCAAATAGGGGGTCTGGGGTCCTTTTTATAGCCAAAGTGGGGCAAAATAGGTATTTTGGGCCCCCTAATTCATGCAACAACTTGGAGCAACCAGATCCGTCGATTAGGAGATCAACGGATTAGATCGTGCCTCAAAAGAAACTCCATCGCACCTTCATCGCACGAATGCACGCGATTGCACCACGTGGCACATGCACGACCACCATCACAACCCTCGTGCGTGCACGTGTTCGAAATTAGTCATTCAATCATGAAGATTAACGACTGAGATCGCGTGCCGCACCACATCTGACGTCAGCATGCAACGGCGTGTATAATTGTGTTCTCCTCGCACATTATCGCACCGCCTCAGATTTGACGCACGATCGCATGCCATGCATTCCACCCTCGTACCCTTCGATCGAGATCACACAACTGAATTTCAGCTGTGCGTGCCACCTCCTCTAATTGTTGCTCCATGTGCTTTGAACACTCACCACCCGCTCTCCTTCAAGCACCCAGACCAACGTGCTACGAGCACGTACTGTCGTGTTTTTTCTTTAGTGCGCTCATTGCCTCAGTCGTTGGATAAGAACCAATGGCTGAGATGAAGAACAGCTGGATGCTTGAAGGGGAGCCGACGATGTGGCACTTTTGTGGTCGTTGGATGAAGATCCAACAGCCCATAAAGCACATAGCAAGTTCTTTCATTGGATGGGGGTGGCAGTAGACCATTGGGATGGCACCACATGGCACCATCTTGACCATTTGTTTTCTTACTTTTTTAAATGGTGCTGCAGGGCTCCAATTGAGGCAATTTTGGCGTCGTTGGACTGCAATCGTTGATCCGGATCCATCCATGATATCGAATTTGGCATCTAAGGTTCGGATTTGTGCCACCTTGCTTCTTGGATTTTTCTCTTTCTCAAACTTCATATGATGCTACAGAAGTCCAATCAAGATGATTTTAAAAGCATTGGACACCAATCATCATCCTGAACAGATCTGTATGGTTGAATTTATCATGTGCGGCTCCGATTTACCTACAATAGTTATTGCCTCTTAATTAGAACATAAAATAACATTATTATTTGCAAAGCTAACAAATCAACTATGATGCAAAATATGCTACTCAGGCATGCATTATTCTTAAGTTAAGCTAAGTTCTATCTTAATCCAGGTAGATTAGGTCCTATGATTGTTGTGCAATCATTGACCTAATCGGATAGGACTTTCCTAGTGACCAAGTAGTTCATGATATTAGCAAACCAAGGAAGTCTACTAATGACCAAACGATGTTCATCTAGAAAATGCATGATCCGAGTTTCAAGGGATAAATAATTAGCAACTACATTTTGTTTTCCTGCCTTATCACGTATTTCAAGGTCGAATTCTTGCAAGAGCAAGTTCCATCGAATCAGCCTCGGTTTAGCATCCTTCTTCGAAAGTAAGTGCCTCACAGCGGTGTGATCTGAGTAAATAATGACATGGGAGCCCAGGAGGTATGATCAGAATTTCTCCAGACCAAATACCACAGCTAGCTACTCTTTCTTCATAATCGTATAATTACACATATATTATCACCTATTTCCCATCTATCTTTTGTCCAAGTATTGCTCATACTACGTAGTTAGATGCATCACACATGATCTCAAATGGCTGAGATGAAGCAGGAGATTGTAGAATTAGAGTTTGGGTTACTCAGTTGTGCAGGATCTCAAAAGTGTGAACACACTCACTTGTCATCTCAAAAGGAGTGTCCTTTAAGAGAAGATTCATTAGGGGGTATGAAATTTTTGAGAAATCATATATAAACTGTCAATAGAAATCGGTGTGCTCCAGAAACAATTGAATATCTTTAACCGAGGAAGGCACAAAAAGTTTAGAAATCAAATTCACCTTAGTCGGTCAACTTGGATAGCTTTCTCAGATATGAGGTGTCCAAGTACGATGCCCTCAGGAACCATGAAATGGCTCTTTCCCAAGAGAGAACCAGATTCACTTCAATGCATCGTCAGAGGATCTAAACCAAGCGCAGAAGGTAATCATCAAACATCTAATCAAAAATCTAGAAGTTGTCCATGAAGTCTTCAAGCTATTTACCTACTATATCGGAGAATCACTACAAGAAATCAGCCTTTTCACAAAGGTTCAAAACCGTCGGTAATGGTGTAAAACCGTTGCTAAGAACTAATGCTGAATCCCCTGCCGACAAAGATCTTTGCCATTAGTTTCGATAAGAACCACCGATGTATATTGAAAAGCACCATGAAGATGAACCGCCAGCAAATGTTTACCTTTGCCAACGGTTTTGTTACCCGCCGGTTAATGTAACCTTTTACTAAGAGTTTGACAACTACTGGTAAATGTAACCTTTTACCATAGGTTATATAACCGTCGATATAACTTATGGTGATAGTTTTAAATCCATTGGTAAAACATTTAGCGACAATGATAAAAACTGCCAGTAAAATTGTTAAACGTCAAATTTCTTTTCTCAACAGTTGCATAACCACCGGTATAGATCTTATAACATAACCTATATAACATCATATAATATAACATTCACTTAATAACCTGTATACCAATCATGTACGTGCAAATCTATAGCACTCACATAATAACATGAAACTCACATAGCATTCACATAATAACCTGTATACCAAGTATGTATTCCATCTCATAGCATTCACATAATAACATACAAATAATATAATCCAACAAAATAAAATTTAGAGCACATAAAAGTCAAATATATGAAAGTATAGCATATATAAAAGTTTTAGAACATAAGTTTCTCAACATAATTTCCAAATAGTCTAACATAGTTTCCAACATAATTTCCAACATAGATAAATCAATCTAAGGATCTACCAAACCATGTCAAGGGGACACATCATTATCATCACGACGATGAAGAAAATGTGATGGTGTATGCTCAACAAATGTAGTAACAAGATCAAATAGGCAGTCAATCTTATAATTTTGTTTTTCGATTAATTCTTTATGCTCCTTCCTATCTTCACGAAGCTCCTCCACCTGAGTCGCAAGATTTTCCACCTGAGTTGTGAGATTGTTAAGCTGCTCTTGTGATGCTCCTCCATCTTTTCTACCATACCAGCTACTAATGTTGGCACCTGCTCCACCACATAAGACATGACCTGGATGCTCTTTTGGATGTATTGTCCTAAATGCATCCTCTGCAGTCATTGGTGTTGATGAGCATTCACCACCACTCTCTACTGGAGTCATGAGTTGTGTCATTCATTTCTAATTAAAAAAATGTTATTCTATATATTATTTAATATAATTTTGGAGCAAAATTATATTATAAAAAACAAGACATTATAACTCCTGCATGTGGACTTGGTTTTTGTAGCACAAATAATAAAATTTTGAGGCAAGAAAGAAGCCCCATATAAGATCAAAAGAAATAGTGTTCATGGGTGTTCTCACAGAAAGCAATGCATGTAGGCTTTAACTAATTCCTACAACAACTGATCATTAATCATCAGCATCAAATCCCTACAGGTTGGTAAAAAAAACATGGGCAATTTTGCTACAACTTCTGCAAGGAAAGAGTCAACATTTTCAACTTGTAGATTTCCTTAGACTCCATTTGGAATCAATTATTTATCTTCTTTTTCAGTAGGACCTGTATTAATCTCTTATAGGAGATGAAGATATCAAAAACGCTTTCAATAAGACATGTTGAGTATTATATTTAGAGCAGAGGTGATAATGAAAGTTGATACATGATTCTTTCCATTGTTGGTGGGTACTTTTCTTGTACCTTCAACTTTAACATGTTTGGATGTAGTAAATTAAACTAATTTGAATTGTGATTTTTTGAGCAGGTGTTTACTTGCACAACAACCTAACCTTTTAATTGGGTTTAACTTTTACAATATTAGTTGATACACTTCAATTGATACTTCATCACACGAAGGATTTCTCTCTTTTTTTTAGAAAAATAAACATGCATAACCCATCATTTCTTTTCTCGAGAAAGGTATATAAGATGGATACTGAGGTTTGATCTCTATCTCTTCATATCCCCAAAAAACCCTGTGAAAAGGAGAAAAAGGGGGAGAAACAAAGAAGGGATCCTTCAACGCATCCCCCCTCCCAAACAAAAAAAGTAGATAAACCACAAAATTAGAAATAATTGATTATCTAAGGGTTTATTTTGAATGGAAAAACTATTGCTAATGCAAGCTATAAATATATATGTAGTTCTATATAATTCTAAATATGTGAATAAAAATGTTTGCATACCTATAAATATGAATACAACTTTCTAGGTATATGCATGCATGTATACGCATGTGTATCTAAAATACGTAAATGCATTTCAACAATAAGATGATTGGTGCAACTTTATTGATTAATAAGTAAGAATTAAAACGCTTGCCTTTGTTTGGAATTGCGTAGCCCCCCGAGAGGATGCCTCCAAGAGCATCTTGATAGCTACTTGGACATTGTTTTCCAAAACCCCATGGTACACAATACCAAATGCTCCCCACCCTATTTCTCTAGAGAAATTTCCAGTGAATTTTACAAGATCATCATATGTGAATTGCCTATTCTCCGAAGGGAAATATGACATGTGGGGATTATATGATGGGGTGATGTGATGATCTTCCTATTGGATACCTAAAATAATTGCCAATTTCAAAGTGAATTGCAATCATTGGAGTAAGTTTCATGTGATCAGTATATATATATGCATAAATTTTATGTTGATTAATAACCACCGGCAAGTGATTGCTAGAAGTTATATAAGCTAGTTCCGCTTGTAACAAGTAATAATGATAGTAAAAGAAACAACTGAGATAGGAACCAGTGGAATTGGACTATAATATTCATAGGGATTAATACGCACATTGAAGGACTAAATGTGTTCAAAAAAAAAAATCTCTTTAAGTGTACAGTGACTCAATTGGTACAGGTTCCCAAGCATCAAGCATCACAGTGTTAGGAAACTTACTTGTGTCTTTCCTTCTCTTACTTCTATAAACTAAGACAAAGATCCCGACTATTAATAGTAGAGATCCAACTACGGCCACCATTGTAATGATTGTTGTCCGCTTGTTCTTCAATGGAATTGCACCTTCATCGATATCGACACTAATCCGAAACAAAAAATGCATCGTTAAACTTGAAGGTTAAAACAAAACTCATTTCCTAATTACGCAGTCATGTACAATTCATCAAAATAGCTCATTCTACATTAATTATGCTACTTTTCTTCATCTCTATCGTGGTAATTTTATAATGTATTTGATAAGGCCAACTACATAACCTAGTGCTTTGTGCAAGCAATGTTACAATGACAATTCTATTTTATGCTATGAAAGAAACTTTTATTAGTAATATATGAAGGTGCTTACTAAATTCTTAATTTTCTTGCATCTCTTCTTCTCTTCAGTGCCTTAGGAATTGGTCCATTCAAGGTGTTTCCCCTAAGATCCCTAGAAAGGAGCAGATGAAATCATTCATGTACATTGATATGATATTCCCAATATATGGTAATTAGATGTACTTACAGTAATGTCAAATCCTCGAAGCCTGCTAAGAAGTTAGGTATTCTACTTGTCAAATTATCCCCTGATAGATCTCTAAACCAAGTCGTAATCATCAAAATTCATTTGAAATTATGATAGAAGATGCATTTATTTTGAAACAACAAATCATTTATTACCAATATCAAAATACCTAGAATATTTGATCTTCCTAGAGTGCAATCCAGTGCTGTTAACCAAAATCAAAGCCTAGTAGGCACAAATTTTAAACATCAACCACTTACAATTTTTGAAGCTTTGTCAAGTTCCCAAGAGCTCTTGGTATTTTGCCAACTAATCCACCTGAAGAAAGATTTCTAGAAAGCAAAGAAAGCATTTTTCTAGTCAATTCATATACTTAAGAGTTTCCCTATGTGAGCCTTAATTATTTAGATAAAAATATATAAGATGTTTGCTCATTTCAAAACCATGAGAATGAAAGATTAGGAGAGGTCATGTACTCGTGTAATAATCTCATATTCATTCCAAATTAGTGAAGAATTGCTTGCTATTGAACATGGTGACTGTAAGCATATCTGTAATGCAAAAATTATTCATTGAATTTGTATTCATCGGTTATTTATATATTATTGAAACTTGGAATGTTTCTAGACCATATTAATAGCGCCTAAGGATCATTAGCCTTCCTAGACATTAATCCTAAAGCTGAAAATTATCAATTCAAATCTTGTGATTGCAAAAAAGCCATGAGAAATTACTTACAGTGAGATGATCCTCGTTTGTTTTGAGTCACCGTAGCTGCAAGTTAGGCCTTCCCAAACGAAGTCCTTGGGGGCACATAGGTCCCCTTCCTAATTCCTCTCTACGTCGTATAATCTCTTGATATTTGTGATGGCAGCAACTAATTCAGAAAGGCAGAGCAAATATAGATATTTCAATATAAACGAAAAAAAGAAAATCTCTCCCTATGACAGACATTATAATTAAAATTGGTATATAATTTCTACATTGAAGCTTAGAAAGTACTTTTGTAACAAACATTGCGTAAAACCCAATAGCATTTTTATAGCATTTCAACGGAGTTGATAGTATCATTTTCAATTGTTAATTTCTTTGTGCAGTTCCAACTAATAGTAGGTATGATGACTAATTAACATATATGTCAAGACATACTCAATAACGAGCTTAATTACCGTCTTCAATGTTAGTCGCCAATTGCGAGACATCAACCAAATGATAAATCTCCATAGCATTGATGATTGGCAGTAAGTTTAAATCAATGGTCTTATTGATCATGACTTCTATCTTGTAGTGCCTTAGAGAGAGAGATGACAACACCGTCATTATCCTAAGGTAAGCAGCCTCTAGATTCTCCTTGCAAACCTCTCCATTGATATAGATACTAAACTTCGTTGTTTCATTTGCTTTGACCTCTGCAAGTTTCGCGAACTGCATGAATACATGGAAATAGGGATTTGGGTTCTGAGTGACCAATTGCAAAGCAAAATAGAAATCTATGTATGAAACTGATTGTGGGATTGATTTAGTCTGCAAGACTTCCAATGGTGGCTGAGAGGAGCTACTTGTGGCTATGTCCTTTGCAGTGTTGAGTGATGCCAATTCATTTGTAGTGTACAGATACCACACGCGATCATACTTATCATCAAGGTATTGAAGCCTAAAGCCAGTATAGGTAACACAAATAATGAAAATCATGTACAAGAATGTAAATTAAAAAATGAAGATGCTAAACTTGAGAAATGTAGTGATCCTTTCTTAGAAAAAGATGATTTCATTGAAGCAAGTTTCATTTACCAGTGTCATTTATTTCTCTTTAGTGCCATTGGTTCATGGAATTAACTAAGTGAAATAAATAGGAAATGGAAAGGTATTGGTGCTTGGATGCATTGGCTGTCTTATCAAGAAATTGGGTGGATCTATTCCACTTGTGTTGTTTGTTGAGTGGTATAAGCTTGCAGAATGATAAGAAAATTTACTGGGAAATATATATGAATTAGGTAATGTGATGGAATAGAGGAAGGAATAAACCTAATTCAATCCTCAGGGTGAAATTTATTTATTGTAGCATTGAGATGATAAAAATGGAATTCATTTATTTCAGGATAGCATGGCTCAAAAATTAAATTTAGGGTTTTGTTTCTTCATTGAACTAAATATTCAAAAAAAGTTTTAATTTATATTATAGAGAGTCACGATATAAGAAAAGGAAAGGAATGGGAGAGAACTTTAGGGTATGGATCAACGTCTCTTTAGAACCTTGACCCCCCTCCCCTTTGTTTCTCACTATTGACCAACTTTTGTCTGTTGATCTACTCCCCCCTTCATCCTCTCATCTCCCACATTTCTTTTTCTTTCACTCCCCTTTCCCTTGTGCTAATCATGTGATGTGAGGGTTTTCTTGACTTTTGTCTTTAAGGAAAAGATAAGGCCCTTTAGGGTTCTATTGCCTTCTCTTGGGAACTAACCTACCTTGATCCTAGGAGTGGACCATCCCTTGCACCGGAAGCCTAGGTCTATATGAGAATAATGAAAGCTAGAGGTTGGATTAAGGACCAAGGGAGTAGATCCAATGCTTTCACATACACTTGAGTAGAGATCTAGCTATGTATAGCTTAGATCTAGTTTATTCAACCCTCAATTTCCACCATTAGAGCTAAGTCCAATGCTATCCACATCAAGGCTGCCTATAAGAACCAAGCTCATGGATCTCTCTCTAATGACATCCTTAACATACATAGCCCTTTCTTACCATGATTGGGCCCATTTACACTACATGCCACTTCTTTCCTCATTAGGGCTCCTCCAAACATAGATTGGAAGCAATGTGCTAATTTTACCTTTTAGGAGTTATCTACCTTAGCTCAACCTCCATTCAAGTTGGTAGCGATTAAGGTATAGATGATGTTAGAGTTGGTGGTGGATTAAGTAGTGTAGTTTAATGTGATATATGATTTGATGTAATTTAAAGTAGAGAGATAATTGTAGTTTATTTATTTTGTGTATGATCTTTTATTATTTTTATTGTTGATTTGTTGGAAATTAAGTGGAGTAAGTAGAGATTATGCAAAATTGGTGAGTTAATATGTTAAGTAAAGATTTGATATTACATTTCTCATAAACCATGACTATTTCACATGTGTTGTTCATTTTATACCAATCATTCTACGTACATAACACAACCAAATGCAGCCTAAACCATAAACAACCTTGATATCCATGATTGTATAAAAGAAGTTAAGGAGAGGTGTAATGTACTTGATCACTCCCTTGAAATTATGTGGAAAACGAAAATGTATGTCATTTTGGATGTTGTTTTCATACTTGATGATGCCTGATATATTCATTATTTTGCACATAAATTATGCTTAAATCATGTTAGTTCCATAGCATTTCATTAATACATCTATTGCCTTAATGCACTTTAGCATGCATTAGCATTTTAATATTTTTCCATGCATTCTTAGTTAATTGCATATAGCTTAGATGTATAATTTATAAACAAAGAAGGGATTGTGGTAAACAAAGAAGGGATTGTGGAAATGGTGCACACGCCTATATTAGAAGTAACTTTCAAATAATCAAGCAAAAAAAAGAGTCAATGTGGGCAAAGGGGATACTACATAATTTCTTGAAAAAGCTAGCTAGGAAAGATGTGGGTGGCGAAGGAGCAAAGTAACAATTTCAGTTAACATATTTTTTTAAAGAGAACACGCACTAGTGATCGTAGGCAAACAATTTTAGATAACATGACAGACTCAAAAAGGAAGCTCAGGGCCTCCGATCATCCTCCTTTACGAGGCAACGGTAGTCAAGCATTAGCATCAGTCAGGTGGTCAGAGAACATGCACCAGCTAAGCAACACCACATTCCCCTTCCTTGCGACCTCCGTGAATGGGAACACCATCGTCGGCGCCACCTCCTCCCCTCTATATGCAGTTGTAATGGCATCCCATACTACATCAACCATAAATCGACGATGATGAAGGAACAAGGGTCTTACGTGGTAGATTAGCGGCTTCCACTACGCTTGGGGCAGAGGTCATGCGGGGGGTTAAACTCGAGGCAAAGGCAAAGGAACGGCAATCGACGAGGGGGATTTGTTGACGGAGGATGACAAGGTCAAGGAGAAACTGTTGTTGTCATCATGGTGAGGAAGAAGCAGCAAGAACGACTGAGGGTTTGGGGTTTGGGTCAAGTGAGGGTTTGGGGCTGTGGTTGAGTAAGGCAATGGTCAGGTGGTAGTGGGTAAGGAGAAATGCTCTCAATGATGGTCGGGTAAGGGTTTGCGACGTTAGGGTTTGGGGCATCAGGGTTTGGGGCAGGGTGCTTTTTATTTTTTTTGTTCTTGGCTTAAGTATTATTTAGTGTGAGGGTTTATCATGATGACATTTAACTTATGCCGAAGATTTAAAATTGCCAGCAATAGAAATCATTTAGGTATACCCATAGTTCCAATATAACCACTGGTAAGGTGTTGAATTACCATCAATTTTGTAAAACTGCTGGTAACTATTTGTCACCAAAAGCTTAATTTCTTGTACTGAATATGGCTAGCATGCACAGCTGAAAAGTAGCAAGCTCATTGCATCGACCAAATGACATCCTAAGGAATGCATAAGTCCTGTTGGGGTAGGTGAAGGTAGTCTTCTCTTGATCTTCAAGATGAATTGCCACTTGGTTATATTCATAGTACCCATCTAGAAAATAGAAAAACTGATTCCCGCCAGCTTTACAAGGATCTGGTCAATAAACAGGAGAAGGAAATGGACTTTCCTTATGTAGGTATTCAATTTTCGATAGTCTATGCAGACTCTCCTAGAGTTCGCAATCCGTGTCGAGATGGTTTCTCCAAATTCAGTCCTAATCACTGTGAGTCCTACCTTTTTAGGCACAACCTGAATGGGGACTCACCCAGCGGCGATCAGAGATGGGGTAGATGATTCCCGCATCGAACCACTTGATGATTTCATTTTTCACAACCTCTTGGAGATTTGGGTTAAGTCTTCTCTGCATCTCACGAGAAGGTCGTGAGCCTTCTTTAGTATAGATATGATGAGTGTAATAAGAGGGACTTATTCCAGTCAAGTCATCTAGAGTCTAACCAATGGCTCTACAATGTTGCTGGAGGACAGAAATCAACTTCGTTTCCTGATCAGGAGTGAGTCAAGGGTTGATAATCATTGGAAACGTCTGATTTGAACCCACAAAGGCATACCTCAAATGGTTCAGGAGAGGTTTCAATTATAGGATTGAGTTATCAACAGCGGGTGGGGGTTCGGAGTTAGCCTCAAAAGATAGGGTGGAAGATATGGATAGGTCTAAATCAGATTCATGCTCATTACTCTGTGGGTCAAGATCTTCTTATGGTTGAGGTCCTTGGAGAGTTGGATTCACTTAGGGAATTGGATCCTCAACCAAAGAGCCTATGTCACAAACTTCCTCAATTGCCCTACAGTTTATTCCCTTTTGGGCCTTAAAAATATCGATCCTTAACATCTTATCCTTGAATTTTAACTTGATTTGGCCCTCCTCACAATTAATATTCACCCTAGTAGTCTCTAGGAACGGTCTCCCCAAGATGATCGGTGTGTCTCTTAGTTTCTCAAGAGTATCCATGCCCAAAATGATGAAATCCACCAGGAAATAGAAATCTCACCCTAACTAGTACATCCTCGAGAATTTCGTTTGGTGACTTGATCGATTTTTCAGCCAATTGCAGAGTCACCTCAGTCAGTTTGAGCTTAGTTTCCTTAAAGTGGTCTAGTAGGGAGGTGGGAATCAGGTTTATGGATGCTCCAAAATAAAGTAAAGCTCCATCAAACTCTACGTTCCCTATCTTGCAGGAGATTAGAGGGGTGCCAGGGGTCTTTCACTTTCTACAGGAGTTTACCCAACATTATTTAGGTAGCTTGCTTCGACAATACAATCAGACTCCCGTCTTTATTTCACAGCTTACGCTTTAGTGCACACAAGTCCTTCAGAAATCATGCGTAAGCCGGTATGTGGCAGATCGCATCCATCAAAGGAATGCTTATTTGGACTTGCTCAAAGAGCTTGACCAAGTCCTCCTCAGGTGCCAAGGGTTTGGATTTCCTATTTCCTTTGGTCAAGGCCTCGGGAAATGCGACATCTTTAGGTTTCTCCAAGATTGATTCAGGCTTTAGGTCTGAGGTAAGTTTGTCCTTGATATCCATCCTGGGTTTAGGTCTTGAACTACTCTGACCAGATTGATTAGGATAATGATGAAAACATCATCATGAGCCATAACTAGCTTTAATTCGTTAGTATTAATTGACAAATCTCTTACATAGTCGCCTAAGTGTCATAATTCCTTACATACCCTTTCTGAGAGAAGAACACTAAATCAGGGTTAATTCTACAGTTTTAACATTACATCATGAAAGCAGAGTAACTACAAGTTTTCCAGGGGTTAACCTAAGGTCTAATGGGCATTAAAGTCTAATAAGAGGGTCCACACAGCCAGAAATAGAGTTTCAAGCATTTTAAGAACTAAATCAGCACCTAAGACCCTAATTTCTGACCCTCTTAAATTATAGAGTTTTTAGTCAAGTTAAAATGCATCTAAATCTCCAAAAATTCATAGAAAAATATTTCTTCAGGTTTGGTATCCTTGATTTGATCATCTGAACCTATTTTGACCTTCAATAAACTCTCAGATGGATTTCTACCCTAATTTAGGTTTCTATGCAAATTGACCAGTCAAACTTGGTCAAAACTCAAATTCGACTTCACCATCAAATTCCTTGGGTCCGAATTGGGTTTGTACCAAAATTTGGACCCAATCAAAGTCCATCTTGACCTAGTTTGCATTCTAGTCTTTTAAAACTCTATTCTTCACGTATAACCCCTAACTTTTGAAATTCTTTGCGAACAGCCCCTATCTTTGTTATCTTCTTTGTGAAAAGGGCCTTGCCGCCATTGGTGGTCAACCGACCTCCAGGCTGCCTTTGACCGCATCTAATCCTACTCGAATCATCACCAAATTTAGTTGGATTGATGTTCACACTATGAAGAGATTGGGACAGATCTTGGCCCTTGAATCACATGTATTAAGTCGTGTGAACACACTAAAATCATGGGTTCTTCTTGACTCCTAACAAAGCCAATTAGGATTGTTTCCCTGTCTAAAGCTTAGTTGGAGCTCTATAAAAGCTTCCCCATTGCGAAACTAAGCTCTTTATTTCGGTTTGGTCACAATTCTTCATCAATTCTCCCTCTTTGTCCACCTCCACAGCAGCTCCGGTGACTCCTCTCTCTCTGGCCTCTTTGCTTACTGCCACATACCATAGGCAGTAGGTTCTTCCTCCTCTCTATCGTCCATTCCTCGCCAGCCACAACAGGAGTTTCCAAACCCTCTTCTTCCTCATCGATCCATCCCAAAGGACTTCTCTTCTCCAAGGTCAGCCAATCACAGTTGGCGCCCTCCTAGCCCTTTCGTCCCTTAGTTTAGGTCACAACCTATTGATGAGAAGCTCATCATGGTCTCTAATTACCCCTAATTAACTAGTCTTCCTAGTTAATTAGCTAGAAATATGTAAATATATGGGTTAATTATTAAATAAGGGATAAGTAGTAAAGGACCTTTAAAATAAGTTAAAAATGCTATATTATCATCCAATTATTATTATTATTAATTTAATTAATAATTGGACTTGAAATATTATCAGTAATTTATCTAATTAATGTGTTAACTAACTTAAGTATAATATATACCTAAGTATGTAATAACTTAAGTAACATTACTTAATTAAATTAAGCTAAAAAGGTCAAAAATGTAAATTAAAGGTCTAAATATAATAATTTTCTTATTTATAATCATATATAAAAAGTTGAAAAAGATTTAAATTAAAATAAACCTTGAAAACCTTAGTTTACATTTTAATCCTTATGTTTTATTTCAATCAAGTCCTTATTCTTCACTCAGGTCCTCAACTTTCGTTACAAATAAATCCCTGAAACTTCTTCTTCTTCTTCTTTCCTTCTTCAGCCTCCTCAACGACTGACATTAGGAGGTGCTTCCACCTTCTGATCAATGCATATTTGACGTCATTCCTTCCTCTCCAAGCTCCTGGAGCTTGTGCTCACCGTCTCCTCTTCATCCACCAGTCTGGATGAAGCTACAATCCTATTTTAGGGTTGTGGATAACCTCACCGGTGTTGGAGAAGACGTCGGTGGGTACTCCACTCCTAGCCTCTTCTCTGTCCAGATTCACCCTCTTTCTCAGCTGCCGCCACCTATAAATAGCCCTCCACACCCTCAATTTTCCCTAAGTTAGCTCCCTTTCCTCTTCTTCACTGAGCTAACCAATAGGCTATTCTCTCCAAACTCCGGCAACTTTCCTCCGCTTCATCCATCTTCCTCCGTCCATCTTTGATCGCTCTGGATCTCCGCTGACGTTGACCAAGTCTCCTTACACAGTGTTGACTAGGAGTTCCTCTGCTTCACTTCACAAATGCCCACCGGACTTCTTCCTTCAACCCTCTGATTTCCTCCTCCGTTAAGGACCATCGATGGAGATCTACCTCCATCTAGGTAACAGTAGGTTAGGTAAGTAGATTAGTTAGAATAGTTAGTTAGGTAGATTAGATAGGTGTAAAGCTAGATTTCCATTCATCTTGTTCAGATCCGACGAGCTCCTTGAGCTTGTCAGGAGCAAATCTCTTGTCTTTTTAAGTCATCGATCACCTTCTTAAATCATTCATGAACATTTCTATCACTTTTAATCACTGAATTGATCATCTATTCGGCTAAACCACATCCACCTCCACCAACTGCTTCTACTGTCCATGGCAGAAGTGGTTGAGCTTACTCCACCTCCATTGGGGCCCTCCACCACTTATCCATCACTTAAGGGCCCCTATCCTCACTTTAATTTAAGTAATTACCATCTATAACTTAAACGCCCAAATTATTTTAATCTCCTAAGCTCGCTGTCAATGGTGGCTCAGGAGGATTTCAGATCATTAATTATCCACCTATAAACCATTGCAACTACCTTTTGACTTGTTTTCTCCACTCAATTGAGTGGGAAAACAGGTCTTGAGCCTAATCACATTCAAAATTTGTTCACTGTGAATTCACTGCATAATTTTCATTTTAATGGATAATTGATGAAATTAATGTGTTCCTGAGGTTCCTTGTGACCTCATGAAGCTATTTAAATCATTAATGGCACATTTTCACAACATTTGTACATTTTAGCCTTTTTCTGGACTCACCGAAGCTCCAGCGAGCTCCGACGAGTCAAAAGAGCTCTTCAGCCCACAGAACTTAGTGTGAAGCTCCAGATCTCTGATTTGAAGTTCACCGATCATGCTGAAGAAGTTTATTTAAGGTTTTAATGTCTGGAGCTTCTATTAGATCTTTATCTTCTCCAACTTCGGCAAAGTTGGAGACGACTGATAGTTAGGGTTAAGTCTCATTTAAAAGGTCTAAAAGCATCAGTAACATGCCCTGAGACTTCCATTGTGTCAATCTCTATGATAAACTTTGGTTTGTTCTGTCGAATAAACTCCTTTAGAATCTCAGGCGATAGGCTTGGAACCCTAGGAATGTTAATTGAATCATCCTTTTAAGGGTCTGAATCCATTCCTGAGGTTAAAGAGATGATTAAGGCTATAATTTCATCTAAAATGATTAAATTTGGAAAGTCAAAATTCGTGGCTTCATGGTCAACCTAAAGTCTGGTTCTTAGATTTAGGATTCAATCAGACAAATTGAGGAATCCAATCTGTTCCTATGATGTTTGTAAATGATTCAAATGCAATTTGGATGAGCTTTGATTGATTCTATGGTAGAAATTGATTTCTGTCAGTTTAGGTTGCCTTTGAACCCAAATTGACGACAGTAGGTTTGTGATGAGATTCAAATGGATAATCTACTCAGATAGTTTCTTAACAACCTCTAGAGGTTGTTTGATTTGATTAAATAGGTCTTTAGCTATCTGTTGGACCTTTCAGAACTTGAATTGCAGTTCTAAAGTTCCTTGGAGAAGCTTTTTAGCTTCTGCACTTTCCTGAAGCTTCTTAGAGGTTCTTACCTTCATCAACAGCTGTAGAATTACCTTCTGAAACTCTTCAACACCTCATCTAGAGGTCAAATGTCATTCTGTAGGACTTTAGAGCCAAAACTCCATTTTGCAGGAAAGATAGCCATAGTGAACCAGGTCACTTCGCCCTTCAAATTGAAGAGCTAAACCTTCCCTGAGTATCAAATTGATACTCCAATCATGTAGAACAACCTAAGAGCTTTCCAGTAAGCTTTCATTTGCTTGGATTGGAGCTCTGAGCTGGCTGGAATGATCAAGTGAAGTCTGGACTGGGAGGGGGAAACATAGTCCCACATCGGTGGAACTGGAGCGGTCGCCTTGGTATAAAAGTGATTTCTGTTTTAGGCACTTCAGTCGAAGCGTAGGGTGCATGAGCATATGGGTGTGTGTGTGGGCCCATGCGGTGCGTGTGCCCGGGTGTGTGTGCACCTGTGGGCGTGTGAGTGTGGGCTCGTGAGGGCATGTGCACATGGGCCTGGGAGGCCGTGAGCTGGATGGCTTCGAGACTATGCGAACCAGAAATAAATCGAACCAAATAAAAACCAGGCTTGGACCTAGTAGGGTCTGGTCCCACCCTGAGAGGGGTGCTGTGTATCCTCGACCGGTCCAAGCCGCCAAGCAAAAACCTAATTTTTGGGTTCAATGGGTTAAACTGGTTTGGTTCAGAAGATCTGAAAAGGTTCAGAAGAGAAGGAGAAAAAGGAAAGGATGCAAAGGAAGAGAAGGAGAAGGGGAGAGCTCGTAAAGATAGAGAAGGTAGACAGGCACAAAAGCTAAATAAAATAGCAGGCAGAGTAAGATGAAAGAAAAGAAAGAGAAGATGTGTGTAAGAGAAGAGCTCGAGAAAGATTAAGAAGAAGAAATAAGTAAAAAGAGAAAAGAGAAAGGTAAAAGAAGAAGAAGAGGCTGAAGACAAAGAAGAATAATTGTGTTTAATTTCTTGCATTTTATTAATTTCTTTTAAGCTTAATGTTGCAATAAGGCATATTTTCATTAGAATTACTTTTTCTTGCCTTAATCTCTTGTAAATAAAAATAAATAAACATGTTTACTTGTTTGTAAAAGAAGATCATTTGTATAAATGTGTTTCCTTATGGAATTTTTCATTCTTTTTAATTAGAAATCCTTAAGCAAAATTCATGTTCTTAAAGTAAAGTTAATTATACTTTCCATAAGTAGCTTAGATTTAAAGGTGAATTTTAATTAAGTTATGCCTCCTAGCGAACGACTTGGACTCAATTAGTTAAAAAGAAATAAAATCTAAAATGTTAGGTTAACTTGACCATATACTACTTAATCGACATAAATTCAAGTTGACCTAAGTTACTTTTTTCTGCACATAATTAAGCACAATTAACTTAATTAACTGTGTTGAGAATGATAACCATCACCTATCCCTCTTCTCCTCCTGAATCTTCCTAGATCTTCCTCTCCCTATTTTGACCACCAACACACCCTCACCACCACTGTCTTCCCCACGTACGACATACCTCCAGCGTGGCCATACATCCTCCACGGACCACTAAATCACTCGATTCCACCTCCATGAGCTCCGCTTCACCTTTCCGCACAAAAGCCCTCACTTAATTCCACCGAACACCCACTAAATCACCCCACCGGACAACCCAACCTCCGTTCACCTCCTTTGACTTTGCTGCCTCACCACACACCTTCTCACCTCCAAATTCCACTACCATCACCTTCACCATCACTTAGCGACGCTCCTGGATCATTTAATCGGGGCTTTTGAGCCTATATGCATGATTTCAGGTGTTCTCCATCTCCCGCCATCCCAGCCATCATCTTCGACCCCATCTGCTATGCTCCGAGCAGATCTGACCCTACTACTACCTCCAGACACAATGGCCCGGTCCCAGGAACTGTTCCAGGACTTCAATTGAGTGGAAAAGCCTTAATAGCTGCTCCAATTGGAGATGCAACTTCCAGCTGTGCACGTGAAGAAAGGCAAGGACATTTAGTCCCACATCGTATATCCACAAGTAGTTGCAGCACTATATCATGTTTTTGTGAAGTGAGCTTACCGCCCAAGTCACCGGGGGTTGGGTCCCTGCTCACTCGCTCACACACACCTCGCTTACCCTCATGCTCGGTGAACCTGGTTCCCTGCTCGAATCCGTTAACCCACGTACAAGCCCGATTAACCCCGGGTCTGAGAGAAGAGTAGAGGAGAAATTTGTGAGAGGAGGTGGGGTTTTGCTGTGCAACCCTTCACCTTGCCCTAGTGCCGAAGATGGAGAGGCCTTGACACTTAGCCTCTGAAGAATGTTAGCCGTGCCCTAGGAGAAGATTGTGAAGAAGAGAAGGCCTTTGTGAAAGAGAGGCCTTGAGAAGAGTTGGAGCCTTTATGTGCCTTTTGTGAGGCTCTACTATGTTGTGAAGGTTAAGTCTTATGATTTACATAGGTAATGACTGATTAAAGGTTGATTCTGGTTACTATTGGATTATTTAAGTACCTAAGTTAACATTGATTAATTGATTGAAGGTATTGTTTGGTTATTTGAATAATTTGAGTATGAGATATATGCTTAATTAAGATGAATAATTGGTGATTCAAATCACCATTATTTTGTCATTCTATTCTTTTTTGTCTCATGATCCTTTAATTTACATTTGATTATCAATCTGAGCAATCCATTTATTGCATATCTATTATTGTGATCAATTGATTTTGCTCATCTATTTTAAATGAAGATTAATGTGTGAGTTCCATATTTTCTCCTTACGAATGACCTTAGACTCCAATTAGAATCTGAGTTTTATAAATTTAAATGTTTTTTTATGCAATTTACAAGTACACTACAACGAACGAATATATTAAACCTCCTCTTTTGCCTAACAATAAATAAGGTCGGTCCTGAGTAGTCTTCCCACTACACGTTGTGACAAAGTTTAGGCCTGCCTGGTTTGGATTTTGAGTTGGAAGGATAGGGGGTTACTACTGATATCCCGTTTATGAAGTAGAAGCCTCTGACTCGTTAGGTGGAGATGAAGAAGGGGCCTGATAAACGTAATGTGCTTGGCCTGATTTAGGTTTACAACGTGTCTCTGGTTCGGACGTTGTTCGGATTTGGCAAAGGTTGGGAAGGAGGTGCACTAGCTAGCAAGCCCCATCCATTTATGTGAGTTGGTTACAAAACTCTGTAATCTCCACATTATGTTACCTTTGCATGGCAGCATTGGTCTTTTGCATATCAGCCAAGGTTTGTAGAAACCAGCTCATCTGATCTTCCTTGCTAGGCCCAGGTTGAAATTTCAAGTAGGCCCTAGGATGAGCGGGCTGATATGGTCACGGATTTCGAGGTTGGGGTTGGAATTGTGGTCTAGAGTTCTAATTATTTCCTGACCAGGAGAAATTTAGATGATTGTGCCATCTAAGGTTGTCGGAGTTGGAGAACAGATCATTCTGGATGGCGTGGAGCTCCTCGCAAGGTTGAGTAGCACCAGAGTAATCAGGATACGAGGGTTCAGAAATCCCCCAACTAGAGTAGGATGGTTCAAAGTTTCCTCCGAAACCTGGATCAGATGGGGGTGGATACACATCCATCCCCTGATATGAGTGGTGGTGAATATTATGCACGACCTCCCTCCCTGTGGGCGGACACGCATACATGCTTTGTTGAGAAGAAGTAGCTCTCTGGAGTTGGCGAGTCAAATCTTCCAACTTCTTCTCGATAATAGAGACCTTATCCAATCGACTAGCCACTAACTCTAGATCGTCGGATGTGAATAGGTCTCGTGTCTTGTGTGTCCCTCCAGTGTTTATCAATGCACAGGTAGTCGTCTGGTCAAACATACCCATAGACTCATTGTTTATGGAGTTCTCACACATGTTCTCGAGAAGATCCCAAACGGTGTCTTCATATTTACCCATAAAGTTGCCTCCACATGCTACATCGACAAATAAACGGATATCCTCATGGAGTCCCTGGTAGAAAGACTAGAGCTGTTCCTAGTTAGGAACTTCGTGATTAGGGCATTTCTGCATGAGAGCCAGAAAGCGATCCCATGCCTCATAATGTGGTTCCCCCGCATTCTGCGTGAAATGCATGATTGGTACCTCAGGGCATTAGTGCGCCCTACTAGGAATTCAGCTTGTAAACCCTCCCAGGAGTTCATCAATCAAGTCAGAGATCGATACCAATGGGCAGCCTTATCCTTTAAAGAAAAGTGGAACATTTTCATGAGCAGGGTGTCCCGATTCTGCACGTTTGGTCCATGGGTCAGGGCCAAATGTTTCAATTCCTAGATATGTTGGAAAGGGTCTTTAGAGCCCAATCCATGAAAGTGCGGGATCAAGTTGATAATATTTGATTTAAACTCAGTATCAGGTCCCCTAGCTGGAATCTGCACCCTGGGTTCGATAGCCATAGCTGTAGGATTGTAATCATCTCGCATCTGTGGATGAGGTCGGGGGTTGGCTAGTGTGTGAATCAGATCGGTAAGAGCTTACAACTAGTCCTACAGGTTTTGAATCTCACCCCCTTCTTATTCTGGATTCTTCATGGAAGCAAAGGACGGAGAACCTGGATCAGATGAATCAGAAGAGATCTTAGATGGTTCAGAAGAAAAACCAATCAAGCGAGTCGGGGCCTGACCCCATCAGGCATGACTCACTAGTGTAGGTCTCAATGACCTCCTCTCGTACATGCAGTAAAGAATAGATGAGGGACTGGAAATGTTCTGGACCCAGTCAAGGAACCCAAAAGATGTGGATGACTATGGCAGTTCGAGGTAGATGGACCTCTAGATCAGAAACTTGCACACCCAAGAATTACTTGGGCAACCAGGAAGGGAGAGCCCCACAAAGACCCCTACACGGTAGAGCAACCCCACGGGTTAATGGGTTTCCCCTGCTAATGATAACATCATCATCAACCATAACTAGCTTTAATTAGTCAAGATCAAAAGACAAATGCTCCTACATAACCGCCAAAGAGCCATATATCATTGCATATCCTTTCTGAGAGAAACATTAAATCAAGGGTAAATCTGTAGTTTTAACATCATATCCTGAATGCAGAACAATCATGGGGTTTTCCAAGGGTTTATTAAAAGTCAAGTAGTCATAAATGTCTAATAAGAGGGTTCGTGCAGAAAGAAACAGGCTTTCACTCGTTTCAAGAACTAGTGGACATCTGAAACCCTAATTTCAGACCCATTTAATTAACTGAGGTTCTGGTTAGGATAAAATTCATCCAAACCTTCTAAAAATAATAAAAAAAAATTCTATAAGGTTTAATACCTTTGATTTGACCATTAGAACCCATTTTGACCTAAAATAGTCTCAGACAGAAAGTTGCCCTAATTTGGGTTTTTGCATAAATTACCTAGTCAAACTTGGTCAAAACCAAAATCCAACTTCACTATTAGATTCCCTTGGTCTGAATTAGGCTTGTACCAAAATTTGGGCCCAATAAAAGATCACCTTGACCTAGTTTGAATTTTGGTTAAGTCTGACTCTTTTTTCTCTCACTTAAACCACTAGCTTTCAAAATCTATTGCAAGGACCCCCCTAACTTTGTCATCTTCTTTACCAACAGATCCTTGCCACCATGACTGTGTGAATACATCAAGCACCAACCTTTTAATCAAGGAGTTCTCCCTGATTTCTCGCCCATTCCCTTCCAAAATTGGAAGGGAGACTCCTGAGAGATTTTCCTACAATTTGAGTTGCATCTTGGGTTCTAATTCTTGCCCAAATCCTCATGCAAACCCTTTGAAATAAAGGGTTTCCTATTCTTGTGAAAGGTTCAAGCTTCCGAGCTTGGTTTCCAAGCTTGGAATGCTTCCCTGAGGCCTATAAAAGACCCCCTGAGGACAAACCATCCTCCTTAGCTTGGTTTGGTGGCTGGATTCCCCTTCTCCCAGACCTCCATCTCCACCAACTCCGACGACCCTCTCTGATCACCTTCTTCACTGTCCACCACGTACAATAAGCAGCAGTTCCTTCTTCCTCTCATTCCTCCATGCATCGCAATACCAACAAGCGCCACCTACCTTCCCTCGTCGTCACCACTTCGTCCACCAGAGACATCATCTCCTCCAAGTCCGACGTACCATCGGCAAGGACATATCCCCCCTTTCATCCATTAGATTTAGGTTAGTTAGATTCCTTTAGCTCCATAGGTTAGCTTAAGACTTCTAAACCCAAGTTTCAACCCCCTGACATCGCCGTTCACCATCATCTTCTCCATCTCCGGCCACATCCCCAGTGAGGTCTTCCCATCACTCCACCACACCACACACCTTGCCAACACCCTCACAACCTTTGCCACTCATCCCTGCACAAAACCCCTCAACCAATTTTCCATGTCGCCCACTCACGACCTCCACCGAACAACCCACCTTCGAACATTCATCTCCATCATCGTCCACCCTCTACATGCCACCATCCTCCTCGAAACGCCCACCATCACTTTCGTCGTGCTACGGAGAAGCTAAGGAGCTATTTAACTGGGGCCTTCAAGCCTGTATTCATGTTCCAGGTCTTCAACGATTAGTCGCCACTGCCACCACCATCCCCGACCACGATCGAGCTCCTCCAGTGTCGAGACAACCTGGTGCTACTCCCTGTTGATGCGGCTAAGTCCCAAGATCCACTCCAGGTCCTCAATTGAAGACCCCATCCTCAGCTATTATGCTAATTGGACGAGGCATCTTCATAGCTGCTACTCACGCAAAGAAGGCGTGTGGATTAGTGCCACATCGGTGGGAGAAGAGCACTTGAGTGAACATAAATGGAATTTGTGCTTTAGGCTTATCGCCTCAAGAACAAGGGGGGAGGTCCCCTTACCCACTCACACATACTCGCCTAAGCCTTCACTCCTCAGCTACTACCCACATCGGCAGCCTTGGACCTGATACTGCTTAAACCCAAATACCTGATTGGCTAACCAGTTGTCTGAGAGAGGTGACGAACGAAAGAGAGAGAAGAGCGAGGGAGGGGGGTTTTACTTATGAATGCTTGACCCTGTGCCAACACTTAGCCGTTGAGAGGAGTACGTTCCACTTGTGCGTGAGAGAAAGAAAAGAAGAGGAGAAGGCTTTGTGAAGAGAAGAAGAGAAGCTGAAGAACAAAAGGAGAGAAAGGCTACGAAAGCCTTGTGCTTGCACTGTAGCAACAACATTTAAGTCATCTGATTTGAGTAATCGACGTCTGATGAGGCTAATTTAGCTTGACATCTGCCTGCATGGAATTAAAACTTAAGTGGTTCAAGCCACTGTTCATTTATTTGATATATTTGGGTAATTTGTGATGCATGCTTAGAGGGCTGATTTGGTGATCTAAATCACCATTTTTTTGAGCTTTTCTTTACTTTTTGTCTCTAGATACATTGATCCTCATTGAATAAATAATGTGACAGATTATTATTCATTGAATATCTCTTGTGCTTCATTTCTTGTGCTCATTTATATATTCATTTTGATTAGCACATGAATTGCAATACTTGCTTCCTGTGTTCGAACTAGGACTTCATTTTAGATATTCGAGTTATAAATTTTATTTGTTGATTGAGCTATCTGAGAGATTTTGCTACAACGACGAAACACTAAAAACTCCTAAAAACTCGATAAACATTTTGGCATCGTTTCCGGGAAGCAACGCGTAAATCACTGCTATTCTTGTTTTACTTGAATTTATTTGAGCACTAACTTGCCCTATTTGTTTTCTTGTGATTTTGTGAGGAACATCACGAGGAGTTCTTCTGCACAAATCAACCACTCCCAGAGCAGGTAATCTCTCTTCTTTCCTAATCTCCTAACCCTTGGAAGAGAGAAAGGGAAACAAAACTAATTAGGAATCACCTGCCTTAATTTCATGGTAATTTTCCTTTAAAGGCAAGTTTCCTAATTTGGGAAAAAATCAATATCTAATTGAAGCGTGAGATGATTCTGATTAAATATTCCCCATTCTGATTTCCTATACCTACTAGGGATTATGCTTAATTTCTAATCTTCTTGGACCACACACTTCTTGTTTAAAGTCCAAGGCAAACATTTTTAAGATCAAATTGGACTTGCAATAGAGCAAATTAGGGTTTCTACATTAGGGTTTTGAAGTGTTAGCTCACATTTTGCCAGCATAAAAGAAAATTTACCCTCCCACATTTGTGTGCTACACAAACCCGTGCTTGAAAAGAACTAATCACTTAAACCCTAAAATCAGGCTCTAATTTCACTTGAACCTTCAAAATTGTGGACCTAATAACTTGAGAGTCAATTCAGGGTGATTTCTAAGTCATGACCTAGATTTCATTCTCCATCATTTAGGGTAGGTCAGGTGAAGTTGACCTACATTGTCAGCCAATCAACCCCCAAATTATGTCACAAGTCAACTCAACTTCTAAATCAAGTGAAATCCAAGGCACAAATTAGGAATAAAATTTGTAGACTTAAGGTCTCAATTCATACATTCCGGTCTACTTGGAGCCGCAGTGACAAGGAAGGTTGGGTGGGGGAACCCTGTAACCTGTGGCAATGCTCTACCATGTAGGAGTCTTTGCGAGGCTCTCCCTTCCTAACTGCCCAGGTATTTCTCGGGTGTGCGGATTTTTTATTCAGAGATATCATCTGCCTCTAAATAAGCCTTAGTCATCCAAAAATCTTTGGGTGCCTTGATTGGGTCCAATTCATATCTAGTCCCTCATCCCTTCTATAGAGCACATACAAAGGAAGGTCTTTAGGTTTTTAACCTAAGAGGCCTCATTAAATCTTCTACAGGGATTTCTAATCTGATCTGATCAACTTCAATCTGAACCTGAGTTTGATTCTACATCCTAATCCACCACTTGATTTGAAAATACAACCTGGCAACTTAGGAATACCAAGTAGGAAACCTGAACCCCAAAATGATCACAAAAGATAGTGATTGAGGCTGCCCTCAAAGATTTTGAAGATTATCCAACCAGCATGATTCAGGTTAATGTCCCAGAAACAACAAAATTCATTATGAATCGCGTTAGTCTACTGCTTACTCAATTAAGAAATGGTTCAACCTAGGAGACCCTCATACCAGAATTCAATGAAGTTTGCAAATTGCATAGAACGGAGTGTTTACATTTCTTTGCAAATCCATCACTCTGGGAGGTACACCATGATATCTTTAAGCAATAAGCAGATGTTATAACTATTTTATGAGAAGCCATTTATGAGACATCTTGGAGTGATTCTAAAGACTCTCTAGAGCCTGGGTTAGACACTCAGAATTATTGTGGACCCCCAACCCAAATAAATTCAGATTCAAACTTCATAACAATTGACATACCTAATCATGATGAGAGTTGGGAGGATCCAACTGCAGGTGTTCCCGATTCTAAACCAGCCTTAGAAAATATGAAGCTGGTCCATCAAACCTAGATTTCCCTGACACCTGTAATGATGAGCTTAAAATAGAACCTCTCGAGAGTGCAAATCCCGACCCTTACCCTGTTAAGGTTATTATCGAGAATGGTTCTGACATCCCAATAGAGCCCAACCTAAATTCTAATGATCCAATCCTTACCCTTAACCTAGAATTTGGATTCAAGCCTATTTGGGATATTCATAAGGCCTAAAGTGATGAGAGTTAGATTTTGGATTTGAATTATGATTCTGGCCCTGTATTTGATGAATACACCTCTCCAACCTCCTTAGAGACATAAATTGATTTTTCGAAAGTCACGGCGATCTATGATATAGAAATCGAGGGGTTGGAAGAGCTGGGACTTGATTGGGCCTATCCTAGGGACCAAGAACCTCAGCCGCCGCCTAATAAGGACACCTTTTTTAGCTTGGAATCAGATATTAGTTTAGATCCAAGTCAGGTTGTTGATTCTACTTATCTTAATTCATTCTATGGTGGAACTCCTGATCTAGAATCATGTTCAGAACACGATCTTCACAAATTCTCCGATGATTTTGAATCTTACTCTGATTTCGGAAAGCCTTTGTTTCCTGATAACTATGAGCCAGTTTACGACCTCAGTATCCATGATCCATTCTTTGATTCTGATGTTGAGGTCAATGATTTGGACCTTAAAAGAGCCACCTCTTCTGATCCACATACAAAGTCTTCCAAAACCTGTTCTTAATCTTGACTTGCCACCGGAATCAACTTCTACTCTGATTTGCCTTTCTCTGATCCAGTTGCATATGATTCTCCTCCATCTGTTGATCGAGTTTCGAACTCTGATTAGATCAATAATCACTTCCCATCCTTTTCTGATCACTCTTGTAAGGTTCCTACATTTTCCGTAGATCCATTTTCTTTTGAGGATCCCTACTCTGACCAGGCTGAATCAACTCAGCCAAACCCTAGATTCTCACTTCCATATCTGTTTAAGCTTCAAAATACCTGGTGGGCTCCGCATCTATTGATTCACATCCATCAACCCACCAGATTGATTGGGTGTGGGCTGCATCATCAACCTGTAGATCTTAACAAGCACTTGGTTGGACCAACCAATCTATTGATCAAGGTGCTTGTTCTACAAAATTCCTCTTATTTGACCACACATTTTTCTTGATCACCTTCTGCTTGGTTGAAGGCATTGAATTTAGCGCTTAACATGAGGCAACCCATCATTCCAAAAAATCAAGACCTTTCTGATCATCCTTTGGATCTTCACACCTGTTGCACTTCTAAGTTCAGTTTTAGAATAACCGACTCCACCTTTGGTATTTGTATCAAAGCATGAAATTGTCTACAACAGTCATCCTAACCTGTTCACCCACCCGTTGAACCTGTTCTAACCCAAGCTGATTTCATACCCTCCGGTTTACAATGAGGACATTGCAAAATATAAGCATGGGGGGGTGTTAAAGTGCAAACACATAAAAATTCAATTCTATGAAGGGTTCTCACAAAAAAAATACATATAAAAAAATTAGAAAAATAAAAAAATTAAAAAAACAAAAAATAGAGAATGGGGAGGAAATTTTTAGAGATCATTGCATATCATTCTTGAGGAGAAAGAGAGGAGAGAGTTTAAATGTCAAAAAGGACCAACATTCAAGAACAAAAATGATAGTCAGTTGCACATGATCATGGAAATTACTTAAGTTCTAGATCAAATCAAAGGAAAAAAATTAAGTTATTAAATAACAGAGAGACATGGAGATTAGTATAAGTGATGATCTTAGGCCTCTTGGGCTTAATGTCTGGGGTCCTCTACGGACATCTAATACGAGGCTAATGGCTATTTTCTTCAGTGTTTACTAAGGCATCCAACGGTCCACTAATTGGACGTCTGGCAAATTCATCAGACGTCTTCTAAGACGTTTGGACTAAGGTCTGGACGTCTGATTTCATCAGACAAAACAAAGTCCACCCTAAATATAATCAGATGTCTGAGTCAACAGTCAGACGTCTTAAAAGTATTTATCAGACGTCTGATTTTCAGATTGGACGTCTGAAAAAGCTGTTTGAACCCTAATTTGGTTTTCTAAGTTCTTTACATAAAACCTAAGTATCCTAGGGTTGTGCAAGTGTTCCTAGGACTACTGTTAGGGTTCTTTGAGGCTCTTTAACATGATATTCTAAGAAACAAAAAGAGCAAGGAAATAAAGACAAAAGTACATAGAAAGAGAAACAGAATTCTATCATATTCTTCATGTCCTTTCATCTTCAAGCTATCGCTCCACGCGAAGCTCCTTTGTTCTCCATCAAGCTCTTCTAATCCGTCCTGGATGCAAGCTCAAACTCCATTTAACCACATCTCCATTTGCAATTAACCTAAAATCTAAGACTTCAAGTGCAAATGTTAAATGACACGTGTTTTGTTATCATCAAAATAAACAATCGCGATGCTCTAACATCAACACCATCTACAATACTCAGAAGATGGACGGCCAAGATGGCGCCACATGGAGCCATCTCAGTCGCCCAACGGCCCCAATGACCCGCCTCTGCCTTTCCTCTTCATCTAATCGACGCTTCTCCGCCGTTGGATGCTCATCCAACGGCTGCAGGCCCGAGCGCTCAAAACATCCACCCGACACAAAGCCGCCCGCAGCGCGTTGGTCGAGCACCTTCGCGAGAAGAGGAGGTCACACGTTTAAGCCACAACGCCTCAAATTGAAGAGCAGGTGAGTGGAGCGGGTGAGCGAGCGGAGCCGTACGATGAAGATCGTGCGGTGCTGAGCGAGCGATAGCACCCATGCGCGATCAGACATGAGGTGCTAACGCGTGATCTCATGCAGGCGCGAGGCGCAAGCGTAGGCGATTTTAAGCCGTCCGATCTCTTGATCGGACGGCTGTAAGCACGCGAACGTGCGCGTGCGTCGAAGGATCGGAGGCGTACGGTGCGCACACACGAAGGCCAAGTTCAGGCCTTTAGTGATGGATTTATCCGTCACTAAGGGTCCCATATTAATGATTTTCAAATTAAAATGTCCAAAATGCCCCTACTCCTTGTAACTATAAAAGGAGACCCCCTGCATATGAATTTCTCATCCCTTCCTTCTCTTCTCTCCCGCTCCATAGCTCAAGAGAAGCTTGTCCCACACCCGAGATGCTCCTCAAGAGATAAAATCAATTTTTTGCCCCCATTCCGGAAGCGGATCCCGTGATGACGAAGTGTTGCCTTGTTCTCTTTCCTTTTGCTACGACCTCCTTCTTCCCACTCAGTTCCTTGTCTTCTAAGCGTTGTCTCGTCCAGCTTGTCCTCTAAGCGATCGTTGAGGAGGATAACTTCTCTCTCCCATTCCTTTTTCCTGCTTTCTAGAGTAGAATTTTCCTACTTTCTAGTTTTAATAATTTTCCTGCTTTTTAGTGTAATTTCTCGCTTTCTTAATTGTACAAACATTTTGCAACTTCAAGTGGATGTTTTCTCTCTCTCTTTGATTGTTTATATTGATTCCATTGCATTGTAATTACTCTGCTCTTTAAACAAAATATATATATATATAATTGCGAATTTTGATCAACGTAACCTCCCTGAGTTCGACTCGGGATTTCTTTTCCGGTATAAATTTTATTTGTTGAACCCGAGTTCTTCGCTATTCAAACTACAACGACAGGTTTTCAAAACCAACTCCGATAGTGTAGTCCTCTGACGTTCAACATTTTGGCACTATTGTCGAGGAGGCAATGATTTTCCAATCTTCTTTTTGCATTTCATGCACTTTACTGTCTTCTAACTTGCTTTCTCTTGTGTCTATTGTTTTGCAGATACCTCCATGAGGGAATCGTCAAGCGGTAGATCGGAGTAAAGTGCAGTTGAAGACGACTGTAAGTGCTCCCCATTCTTCCACCCTCCATAGATTTCATTTGTCACACTAAATTCAAATTCCAATTAACGTAGGTGTTTGCATAAATCCTAGGATTATTTTGGTTGTTTGGTTTTCCACTCACACTCTCATTTCACCCTCGCTTATAAAAAAAAACAAAAAGATAATTTTGTGGGGTAATTCAACATACACACAACATACACCCACAATTAAGGCACTTAACCTACTTGATTTTTTTCTACTCAACCAGATTCTAATCTATGGACCGGTACACACAAATCAACACATAAAAGACTAGAAATCATTCTATGTTAATCATTTCTGTGTGCCTAACCTAGTGGTGCAATTGTGGCCAATTGTTTGAGTTGTTTGGGCCGCACCACTCAACCTAAAATCAACTCACCAAGTAGCCTCCTCTTAGGGTTTTCAATCTAGGTTCATACCAGGCACTCCACTTTATTTCTGATTTTAAGAGGAAAGTAATCTTCACCCATGCTTGAAAACCTGGTTTGCCTCAAACTTGATTGAAATCAACCTAATTCTAAACCCTAAAAGCTACTTAAGCAAGATTTGAACATTAAAATCTACTCATCATAAATAATCTTGCTTGAAAACCCTGTTTGTGCATGCACTTACACATACTCAATTGATCATTAAGGGCACAACCCATTTTAAGGGCCCACCACATTCCATAAGCACTACAATCCTAGGCCTCAATAAAATCGAGTAGACATTGGCCTTAAGGACTGATTCGCTCTTTGGGACTTAGTCTAAGATTGTTTACGATTAACCTACTTATACTGATCAATCTGATGTCTAGCTAGAGGAGTAGCGTCAAACAACCGCAACTGGGGGGTACACTAGGAACCGAAGGTGTAAGCCGAAGGAAGAACCTTCTCCCCAGTCCCTCCTCTAAATGGTTGGATTAAGCATACACAAGTAAAGTAAATCATTTATAATCTTAAGGTAGGTTCTGGGAGTCTATAAATCCTTGGGCTACCCCACTGAAGGACAGGCTTATTTTGTTGTGCTTCAGGGTTCATATCTCCAGTCCTTCCAACCTTTTCCTAGTTTATGTTGGGAAGAAGGTCATTGAATCCCCGATTGGAAGGACCACTAGAGTATTCTAGGAGGCGTAGATTGGATTTTGGCCAAATCGATCCCATGGCCGATCAACAGCCTCCTCTGCCTCGGGATCCACAGGAGGAATTTCGAAGGCAACTGGAACAAATGCAGAGAATGCAAGAATGGTTCCAGAGAATGCAGGGCGCTCAGCCCTTGAAGGATTTTTATGATCCTTCAAATTACGGGGAACATCCCGGCATCCAGATTCCTGCCAGAGATGTAGAAATCAAGCCCCAGGTGTTAAGGCTAATCAAACATTACCATGGGCTTGGCTCTAAAGACCCATTTAAGCACTTGGAAGACTTGACCACTTTGGTCTGGACCACCAAGGCGCGAAACATGAATGAGGAGCAAATGATCATGAGGCTCTTCCCCCACTCTCTTAGGGATAAAGTCGCTCATTGGTACAAGACTATAGGAAGACCAATTGCAACTTGGAATGAGTTGAAATCGGCATTTCTGAAGAAATTCTTCCCTGTTCGACGTACCAATGCTTTGAGATGGGCAATCACTACCTTTACCCAGCAGCCGAGGGAGTAGTTTCATGTGGCGTGGGAGCGATTCCAAGACCTATTGCGGAGGTGTCCACACCACGAGGTGCCGAAATGGCAACTCGTGCAGATCTTCTACCACGAGTTGACTGAGCAACTCAGAAATCACTTGGACGCTTCTTGCGAAGTCAATTTCCTCAACAAAGATGCAGATAGCGTGCACGATTTTTTTGAGGAAATGAGCGAGAATTCGATCAATCATGCCTCCATGGATACTTTTAACCAGTCCCAGTAGCCCAGATTGAATGTTAATGAAGTCCATGACTCTCATTCATTTGATATGGAAATGATTTGTAATAAACTTGATAAGGTGGACTTGGTTGCTAAGAGAATGGAGTGGATGGCTAGAAATTCAATGAACAACTCTCGATCCACTCAATCCTAGAATTCGGGATTCCATTCGTCGTGAGCTCCTTCTGGATGGGAGTTCGTGAATCAACTTGATGCAACTCAACCTACGTGCCAACATTATTCAAAACCCCACGGGTTCCAAATTCGGGCCTTTGATCCCAGTTTCTCTGATCCTTCCCTTTCTTTCTCTCCATCCTCACCCTATGAGGATGTTTGTGCTGTACAGGAGAATGTTAGATCCAACCCCTACTCCAATACTTATAATCCAGGTTGGAGAAACCACCCTAACTTCTCCTGAAAAAACCCGAGGCAGTAGACCCAATTCCAACCCAGCAACTATGCTTCGCAATGACGAACGGGTCAGGGTCATGTTTATACTTAGTTGCTCCTAAATCAGGTTAATCAGCCAGCTTGGAATGCCCGTCAACCGGTAGGGCAAGCTGATTTGAACCGACAAATGTTAGAGATGCAAGGATCCATGCTCCAGCTCATGCAGCAAATGAAAACCTCACTGGACAACTTGCAAACCGGGCTCATAGCTAACTCTCGTCAACCCAGATCTCTCCATCTCAACCCGTACCCAACCCACGAAATATCCTGAATTCGGGCAATTAAGCCCATGGGTACAGAAATCAGAGGGACCCACATGCACATGCTCAGGTGGTTGAGCAGGGTCCTTCCTCTTCTTCTTTTTCTGCAAATCAACGATTTTTGGGTAATGAAGCCCCTCCAATCTTTCCTAACCCTCCCCAAGACCTAAACTCATATGCATCCGTAAATTTTGTTACCTTGAGGAGTGGTAAACAAACTCAGGATCCACAACCACACTATTTTGATTTACCAAATCTTGAAGATCCTGCGGAGAGAAAAGAGAACTTTGGAGAAGAAATCAAGGCTCAGGAACCTGAATCCAAAGATTCGACTCATGTTCCTTTTTCTTGAAGCCTTGATCAGATCAAGGAAGAAGAATTCCGTTGATAGTAATGAGGAGCTTCTGAATATTTTCAAGAATGTCGAGATTAATATCCCACTCCTCGACGCTATCAAGCATATACGAGCTTACGCAAGATTTTTAAAGGATTTATGTACACAGAAGCGTAAGTCGAGAGAATCTATTCCGAGGAAGGTGGTACTCACCGAGCAGGCTAGTTCTATTATCCTACATCACCTCCCTCAGAAAAAGAGAGATCTAGGTGCTCCATTGATTTCTTATGTCATCGGAGATTACACTTTTGACAGAGCACTGCTGGATCTAGGTGCATCCATCAACCTAATTCCGACTTCTCTTTATGATAAGTTTGGATTAGGTGAACTTCGACCGACTTCAGTAATGCTGCAGTTAGTAGACCGTTCGGTCACAAATCCACGAGGCGTTATTAAAGATGTTATTGTTAAGGTTAAGGATTTCTATTTTCCTGTAGATTTCCTTGTCTTTGACATCGATGTACCTAAAAATCTGAGGAACACACCCATCATTCTGGGGCATCCGTTCCTAGCTACCACTAAGGCCAACATTAACTGTGAAAGCGGTAGCATGGAAATCGCCTCTGGGGATCAACGAATGAAATTGGATATTTTTAAGGCGATTAATAAATTTGAGGATTGTGGATTTATCGGGGAACTTGAGGATGATAATGTGAAATTAAAACTTGTATGATAGCATTTGAAAGTTCCACCTTTAATGATGAATTGGACCTACAATCCTCTATGGCATACTTGCCATCTTCTGAAGAGGTTACTGATTTTGTTCACTCTCAACCTCTTCTTCTTGATGAGTCATCAGCATCTTCCTTACCTTCAATCATCAGCCCGCCCCAACTTGAACTGAAACCATTGCCTGAGAATCTGAAATATCAGTTTTTAGGACCACACAAGATGCTCCCTGTGATTATTAGTCCTAAACTAACAAAGGAGCAGGAGATTAAATTGATTAAGGTCCTGAAGGAACACAAGGAGGCATTTGGTTGGACCATTCATGACCTTAGGGGGATCAAGCCATCTTCTTACAATCATAGAATATTTTTGGAAGATGGATCCCGCCCTTCTCTCTAGATGCAGAGGAGATTAAATCCAAATATGCGAGAAGTGGTCAAGATGGAGATTATTAAGTGGCTCAATGCAAGAATCATTTATTTGATCTCTGATAGTCCTTGGGTAAGTCTCATGCAGAATGTTCCCAAGAAAGTCGGGAAATGAGAAAGGAGAATCTGTCACAACTCGTTCAGCTTCCTCTTGGAGGGTTTGTATCGATTAAAGGAAGCTGAACATGGCCATGAAAAAGGATCATTTCCCTCTGCCTTTCATTGATCAAATCTTGGAAAGATTAGCCAGGTAGAAGTACTTCTATTTTCTTGATGGCTACTCGGGATACAACCAAGTTCCTATCCATCCCAAGGATCAGGAAAAAACTACTTTCACCTATCCCTACGGAACCTTTGCTTTCCATAGGATGCCATTCAGTTTATGTAATGCATCTGCGACTTTTCAAAGGTGTATGCTAGCCATATTCTTTGAGATGGTGGGAGAGTTTATGGAAGTCTTCATGGACAATTTCTCTATTTTTGGAGAATAGTTTGACTCTTGTCTAGCTAATCTTGAAATGATTCTTAAACGATGCATCAAAAAAAGATTGGTCCTTAGCTGGGAAAAGAGTCATTTCATGACATAAGAAGGCATCGTCTTGGGTCATGTAATCTCTGAATAGGGAATTGAAGTGGATAAAGCTAAGGTTGATGCTATTGCTAAACTTCCTCCTCCCACATCTGTTAAACAAATTTGATTATTTCTTGGTCATGTGGGATTCTACAAAAGATTCATCAAGGACTTTTTGAAGGTTGTTTGTCCTCTGAGCAATCTTCTTGCCAAAGAAATGCTGTTTGATTTTGACGAATCTCGCTGTAAGGCATTTGATTTTCTTAAAATGGCAGTCACTTGTGCTCCGGTGTTGCAACCACCGATTTGGACAACCCCTTTTGAGATCATGACCGACGCTTCTGATTACGCGGTCGGGGTTATTTTGGGTCAGAAAGTTGATAGGAAGCCCTCTGTCATCTACTATGCTAGTAAAACTCTAGACGAGGCCCAGAGGAATTACACTATTACTAAGAAGGAATTACTAGCCGTAGTATTTGCTTTGGAGAAATTCAGGGCTTATCTCTTAGGGTCTCATGTCATTATATATACTGACCACTCAGCCTTGAGACATCTCTTGGCCAAAAAGGATGCCAAACCCCGGCTTATTCGTTCAATTCTTTTGCTTCAAGAATTTGATCTTGAAATCAAGGATAAATCCGAGGTACAGAATGTAGTGGCAGATCATTTGTCGAGACTTCTAAGTGATTCTTCTCATCTAGACATCCCGATTGTTGATACTTTCCCGAACGAAACCATCCTTACAGTTTTAGGTGTCCAAACCCCATGGTTTGCTGACATTGTTAATTATTTGGCCGTTGGTCAAAACCCCCAGGATTGGACCAAGCAACAATGGGATAGACTCAAATTTGAGGCCAATCAGATTATTCGTCGATGTGCTCCAGAGAACGAATTCAACAGTATACTCGAGTTCTGCCATGCATCTACGTGTGGTGGACACTTCTCCAGGGAAAAGACGGCTGCAAAAATTTTGTAATCTGGATTCTATTAGCCGTCTTTATTCAAGGATGCCCAAGATTTCTCAAGGTCGTGTTCCCGATGCCAAGCACTCAGGAGCATAACTAAGAGAGATATGATGCCCCTAAACCCAATTCTTCCTGTCAAAATCATTGACGTTTGGGGCATCGATTTCATGGGAACCTTCCTCCCTTCATTTGGACATCAGTACATTCTCGTCGTTGTTGATTACGTGTCCAAAAGGATTGAGGCGATTCCCACCCGAACTAATGACCACAAAGTGGTCATCGATTTTGTCAAGAAGAACATCTTCAATAGGTTTGGGATTCCGAGGGCCATCATCAGTGATGGTGGCACTCATTTTACTAATGCCCAGTTCCGTAATTTGCTAGCTAAATACGGGGTTAATCACTGAATCTCCACACCTTACCATCCCCAGATGAATGGATAGGTCGAGATCTCCAATCGGGAGATCAAGAATATTCTACAGAAAATGGTTAGGCTTGATCGCAAAGACTAGACTCAAGAGCTTGAGGATGCTCTTTGGGCCTACCGTACAACGTATAAAATGCCCATCGCATGTGTCCGTTTCATCTGGTGTATGGAAAGGCATGCCATTTACCCGTAGAGATTTAACATAGGGCATTCTGGGCAATCAAGCAGTGCAATTTAGATTTGAGTTTAGTCTGGAAGACCAGGAAACTACAACTTTCTGAGTTGGAGGAGCTTAGAAATGATGCATATGAGAATGCCAAGATCTACAAGGCTCAGACCAAAGCTCTACATGACCAATTGATTTCCCGTAAGAGCTTTGAGCCGAACCAGAAGGTCTGGTTATTCGATTCACAACTTAAGCTCTTTCCCGGCAAACTTAGGTCGAAATGGAACGACTCGTTCATTATCGACCAAATTTTTCTAAACGAAGCCGTTTAGATCTTTGACCCGAAGATGGGTAATTCATCAAAGTCAACGGTCAACGTCTGAAGCTTGTTATTGACCGTACTCTTCCAGAACCCGTCTCAGACACGGTTGCTCTAGCCATGTTGTGACTTCTTTGGCTGGACTTCGCCTAGCTGACGGCATTAAACTCAGCAGTTGTAGATATGACTCAGAGCTGACCCGAGCTTCATATTTAGGTAATATCTTCTGTACTCTACTGTAACGAGCGTGTGCCCCAGACGTATTTTAAGACGTCTGGGAGGTGGCCCAGACGTCTGTCAAGACGTCTGGGATCACATCCAGACGTCTAAAAATACGTCCGGGATAGTTACAGACGTCTGGCGAACAGTTATGCTCGCACGGGATATTCGTCTGCGCGCCTGTGCGCGCAGACCTGCGATCCTGCCTCTTTCTCTGCGGCTGCAGGCGACTGCGACCGCCTTCTCTCTCCTCTCCGCGCGGCGTAAAAAGGGGGGGGGCGCGCCTCCCCTCCCGTCTCCACCATCTTCCTCCTTCTTCTCCTGCCTGTGCGCGAGAGCGAGCGGACGCGAGGGCGCAGCGGCAGCGGTAGCCGCAGTAGGCGCGGAGGAGCTGCGGCGTGCGAGGGCGGGGCTCTGCCGTGAGGGCGAGCTCGCCGGGAGCGGCTTGGCCGGCCGACGGAGGGCGCAGGGGGGCGCAGAGCGTCGCGGAGAGGGACCTGCTGCGGGCGGAGCAGCGGACGCGCGAGGTGCGACGCGGGCGGCGTCGCGAGCGGAGGCCGAGCAAGGTTCTGATTCTGGAAAAATTTCCAGAATCAGACGTCTGGATTGATATCCAGGCGGCAAGGTCGACGTCTGTGAGATCATACAGACGTCTGAAAGGTGAGTTTCCGCTTTCTTCTACTTTTTGTCGACTGACCGTACTGAGGGAGGAGGGTTGGCTGTGCGCAGGTCCTCTGATTCGTCATCTTTGCGAATCAGACGTCTGGAATTTGTACCAGACGGCGGGAGTGACCTCCAGACGTCCGGAGTGACCATCGGACGTCTTGGATCTAGGCAGACGTCCCCACAGACTTCTGGACGTCCGGGGAACCAAGCCGAACAGGTAATTCTCTGATCCACCGTTTAAGACGTCTGGAAGGAGTTCCAGACGTCTGATTTTGCACAGTATTGTCTTTCTCGACCCGTTTAGGGCCCGTTTGGGCTCCGTTTTCCGCGATTCGAGTTGCGTTCGTTTCAGAATTTATTCCTCTACCCGCCTACAGTAGCTATACACTGTTTTGAGACACTCCTTGTGTTTGATCCTTGTGATAGGACCTCGTTCGGTTGCAGTCTTGAGAGTCGCGGAGGCGCGCGGGATTCCCGATCACGCCCCCATTACTCCCGTTGTACCTGGTAGAGTGGTTTTAAGTATTAATAAAATCTGTTAAAGTATGGAACCATAACTAGAACCTAGGGCATTGCATGAATCCTAGGAATGAGAAATATATGGAATGATAGCTCCTAGGTGTTGCATGAATCCTAGGGCCGGAAAACTAGATTGTATGATAGATCCTAGGATATGGCATGAATCCTAGGATGGAAAAACTAGTGGAATGTATATTACTGCAGTCTTGGAAAAAATGGAAAGGAATATATAAGCTGCCTGTGAAATTAATTAACAGCTGCCTGTTATGAACAAAGAAACATGTTTGAGATCATGGAAATTGAGAACGTGAATCTGGAAAGTGAAACATATGATGTTCTGAGATAAAGAGCTGGAACCCTACGGGGAATTAGGAGTGGAACTCCTGGAAAGAAAAGGAATGGAACTGAGATGTAGTTTGTACTGTCTCTTGGGTACGCAGTACCAAGGGAAGTACCTGTACCTGTTTTAGTGCAGAGTGGGGCCAGCCGCCCCAGGGACCCGGGGTTAGGCTTGGCCGCTCTGTACCGACTTGTTGGCCCTCGTGTACGTAGTACCGAGGAGAGCTAGTAGTGTTAGGAGAGTACTAGCTACCCCACGGGCCCCGGGGTTCTGCTAGCCTCCTTCACCGACTTGTTAGGCCCACTAGGGCAAACCAGGGTAGTCAGGCGAGGGTGCGCGGACTGTGGAGGGGCAAGGCCCCGGTTTGGTTACTGTGGAGGGGTTGGACCCCTGTTACTGAGAGGGCTCTGCCCTGGTTCCGTGCTGTGCTTTGGGCGCACCCGTTAACGGAAACGACTGACCGCGTGCCAGTGCGGGCTAGCTACCTGTGCGTTTATCGCGCGTGCCGTAGTCACCGTTACGTCTGTCAGTGACCTTGGGGTGGTTGACTGAGGGTAGGATCACCACGGGGGACTCTCCCGGCCAGGAGAGCACCACGTGCTACTTCTACTTTTGGAAAAGACTGCAATCAAGATCGTCCCACGAGGACATTCGAGATCAAGTAAAGGATCTGAGAAGTAAATGAAATAGTGAGAAAAAAATTGAAAGATGTAAATAAAGGAAGTAATAGAACATAACAGCTACTGTACACTCTACTGTTGCCTTTAGTTAGTTTGCCACTCTACTCAGCGTTTTGCTGACGTGTTACACTCGTTACCTTTTTCAGGACCAGGTGTTGAGCAGCCTGGGTCGGCGGCTGCAGAGGACGCTGGGCCGAGTAGGGTCCAGTAGAGTTACCACAGCTTTGTACCCCTTTTTGTTTCTGTTCTAGTGAGTAGTTTCTGTTTCCGCTGTACCTTCTTACCTGCAGTTTTGTTATATGATAAATGTTGTTTTACTGTTGTGGTGGTGCCTACTGTAGTAGTTTCTTTCCTTACTGCTGTACTTTCTTACTGTTAGTTATATTCATGCTGAATGTGGTTTATTTTACTGTCTTTTGGTTACTTCCTCGTTGGACGACTGGGTCTTGGGATTAGTCGAGTCGGTCCGGTTCTCGTGTCTCGTAGGGACTCGGGAATCGGGTCGTTACATCTACCCTTCCTTTCATGTCTCTTTTTCTCAATGCGGACATTGCATCAGCTAGGCATGGGGGGGTGGATTCATTTTTGAATCATTTTGTCAGCTCTGTGAAATTCTTGTAAATTCTATTTCTCTTCTTATATATACATAAAAAGAAAATTTGAATTAGGAGGAATACTTGGACATTAGGAATTTTCAATCTTAGGAAATATTACATTAGGATCTAAACACAAAGACCCTTCATGTCTTTGGGCTTAATCAGGCCGGGTATCCACTAAAATGTGGATTTATTTTTCGAGTCCTTGCCATCTTGAATTCTATTGCAATGTGATTAAATAAGTTTGGATGATAAGTACATGACTTATCAACCCGCCCTCTGATTTGAGGGAACTTTAAGTCTAAAGTATCTACACACTATCTTTTTACTGACTTGTTGATCTGCAGTTTTAATGGAAATTAGGTAGCTAATGAACCTTCTAGGGTGATATGGCTGGCAAGTTATCGTGGGTAATAGCCCATAGGTAGCTTGTCCAGAGCCCAGTCACTGGACCATTCTCTTCTTACTGCCTTTAGGTAAATCTTAGACTAGGGAAGCCACCTACTTAAAAAAAAAAAAGAAAAAAAAGAAAGTCAAAAAGAAAAGAAAAAGAAAAGGAGAAAAGAAAAAAAAAAGAAAACAAAAGAAATAAGCCACACTTCGCTGCACGAGTATAGCTGGCAAGTTGTCGGTGGTAACAGCTCATCGACAGGTTGTCCAGAACCCAACTCAAGAAATGCACTAAAAATTCCCAAAACACTTAAGAGAAGCAGAGAAGTAGAATAAACCAGGGAGATATGCACTGGATTCACCCTTGTGTTAACCCCATAAAAATAAAAGTAAGGAAAAGCTACCGATCGTAAAGATACACCTTTAGGCAGAACTCTCTTTGTAAGATCACCTGGAGGCGTAGAAACCTAAAGTCCATTCTAATTGACGATCAACAAGTCTATCACATTCACAATAAGATGCTTATAACTTAGGGTTCTCATCAAATCTTGGGTGGATTGAATGGCCGTAGAAAACCACTCTTGAACCCTAAACTCAAAAATCCAAAAAATTAGAAAAGAAGAAAAAGAGAAAAAGAAAATTCTCTTTGAATAAGGCGAGGGCTTGAGGCGGTCTACATTTTCGCAGATACCCAGGCGCTGTTCGCAACGCTTTTGTGGGTTTTAAAGAGAATATGACGTTGTAGTATAGCCGACAAAGCGATCAAACAAATAGAGAATTTTATTACTCGAAAACCGGAGTATCCGAGGTCGAACACAGGGAGCAAATGGAATTTACTACTAATAAAAATGTAATTGAACACTCTAATTTACTCAAAATATCAATTCAAATATGAATGTATGCGCTTAAAAGTAATTAGGATAAAAAAATATGAAATTGGACGTCCAATCTGGTGATCAGACGTCTTAAAAGTATTTTCCCTTTTTCTTTCTTTCTTCTTCTGTCGTCTCTTTTTCTTCTTCGTCTTCTATCTTGCCTCTGCCTTGCTCTTCCTTCTTCTCCTGCGAAGGCTTCTTTCCTTCTCCTTCTCTTCTCTGCCTTGTCTTCCTTCTCCTTTGCGAAGGCTTCTTTCCTCCTCCTTCTCTTCTCTGCCTTGCCTTCCTTCTCCTTTGGTCCTTCTGTTCTTCCTGCCTTTCCTTCCCTCGGCCAAGTCTTTCTTCCTCAACGTTCAGCCTGTAACTACACAGAGCAAAACCTACCCCTTTCCGTCTACCCGCGCGTCTCTCTCTCAGCAATTCACTCAAACACGCTCTCCTAGAGCCACACGGGTAAATCGGGTCGGATTTGCACCCGGGACCAGGCGCACCGGCAGGTGGTGATGCGCGAGGAGTGCTCAAGGTTTGGGTCAGTCGGATCCCGCCAGATCTGCGAGGTCAAGCCGCGGACGAGGCGGGCGTGAGGGCAGTGAGGGACCTCACCCCTGTGCTCTCGGAGGCGTTAAGCTTAAAACACAAAAACAATTTATACTTTACCGGTGTTTTGCGATTCCACGATGTGGGACTATCTGGCAGTCCTACTTTCGCGCGCGCCCACAGACTTGCATGCCATCCCCACAGCTGCTGGGTTCTCAACGCCCCTGGCTGGACTCAGCTGCTTCGCAACACTCGCGTGAACCTGCAGCACCTGCAACCTGAGAGCCCTGGCGTTTGGAGCTGCTACGGAGCTTCTTCAAATGTCGTCCATGGCGACAGGAGCGTCGACACTGTCAGACACAAACACGGCCTATTGGCCCAATCAGACTAGCTGGACACCTTCGCCGTGGCACGGCGAAGGCGGTGGACGGTGCTGCAGGACGCAAGTCGGCCTAGGCATGCGTGCCTAGGTCAACCTATGGCCGGAAGTGTGGGGTTGTTCGGGGGACTGTGGTGGAGGTGTTGAAGGATGATGGATGGGCGGAAGTTGCTCTTGGTGGTGAGGCGGAGCTTACGAGATGGTCGGCGAGCCGTGTGGAGGGGCGGAGTGGTGGGAGCGGCAAGCCGGAGGTCGGTCGGTGATGTGGAAGATGAGGGTGGTCGGCGTCAGTCGAGGGTCGATTAGATGAGATAACAGGGGGAAAAGAGAGAGGGGACTACAGGGAATAGTTCTAACCTAATTGTAGGGACGAAGGGGGACGGAGGGCAGAAAGCTGTACCTGCTGTCGCCGGAGAAGACGCTACCCAGTGGGGGAGAACGGCGGAGACGACGGGGCTGAGGTGACGTGCGTGGGTATTGCGCGACGCGGAGGAGAATCAGGAAGATAACTCTGCCACTCGCTTTGTGGCAGAGCGAAGAGGGTGGGGAGGGGGGCTCGCCGGAGCTTGCTGGGAACTTTGGCCGGGCAGGAGGAGATGAATTGGAGGTAGAAACTCGGCCAAATCAAGCTGAAGATGAGCGGCCGGAGGTGTAGTCTCTTTTATAGGCACTGCGCCAGTCGTTCAGGGTGTGGAGGGCACGCCATTGCCTCTGATTGCTCGCCGGAGTAGAAAAGAGGTTAAGATACCCCAATCCCTCATGCGTTCGCACGAGAGATTGGGTTCACACCAGAGGTTGTGATTGGCCTTAAATGGAAGGGAATTCCTCAGAGAATCTCCCTTCCATTTCTGGGAGGGAATCTCTGAGGAATCAGAGAGTAATCTCTCTCTAAATCTCGCCGGAGCTTGGTTCTGCCCTAACAATGGCGGCAGGACCGGTTTGCAAAGGGGGCAAAGAACTTAGGGGGCTCTCTGCAAAGATATTCAAAAGATAGGGACCAAATTATGATTTGGGTGTACTAAATTGCAAAGTAAGTCAAGATGACCTCCCCTTAGGTCCAAATTTTGGTATAAACCTAATTTGAACCTAAGGAATCCAATGGTGAAGTTGGATTTTAGGTTTGACCTCGTCTGACTGGACATTTTGCGTAAAAACTCAAATTAGGTAAATTGATGAACTAGGACCCTAATCTAGGTCAAACTGGGTTCCACAGGACAAATTAAATGTTATAAACCCTAGAGGATATTTTTCCATGATTTTTAGAGGGTTTCCTTGATTTTTATCCTGACCGAAACCTTGTTAATTTAAGCAGGTCTGTTTTAGGGTTACCAAGTGTCATTTAATTCCTAGATTGCACATAAACCCATTTCTGATTGACTCAACCCACTTTTTATCTCATTTAGACCATTTGACCTATGTTTTGCCTCTGAGAAATCCCGTTTATGTACTGCAATGGTAAAATTACAGTTTTAACCTTTATTTCATGTTTTCTTCTCAGAGCACTTGTTCCTTCAGTTAAGCCTTCTTCTAGGTTATGTAGGAGCTTTTATCTTCTTTATTGGGTCAAAATGAGCTAGTTATGGCTCATGATGAGGCTCTCATCATACCCCCATGCCTAACTTTTTCTAGTCCCTTAGCAAAATTTCAAGGTTTTAACTTCTGTTCTAGACCCTGAGTGTAAGTGCTTTTCTTTGTGATTAGGTAGGAATGCCGACAATAGACCTAGAGGTACTCAAGTACCAACCAAAATTCGGACCTGTTCCGCTTTAGCCTCAGTCCTCAGCAAAGGTTTCTACGACCCACAGAAGCTAACCTAGGGTTTGTTGGACTCCGTGGTTAAAGCACTCGTGCTTGAGATATTTTTAGCCTAAGTTCAGTTTGCAGTGCGTTTTTTCTGTAAGAGAGAGATAGAGGATTTATTTGTTTGGAGAGCTTTTCTCTCTCTTTTCTTTTTATTTCTAGCTTCGGATTAGCTTCTCAACACGGTCTGTATCGGATTCCTCGTCCCTATCATCAATCCTCAAGGGTCCCTGGCTTTCGAGATTTCGAGATAATCCCGCCCATGGTGTTCCGTGGCCGAATTCAGCCCCTGGCGATCGACATTTCGTGATAATGCCGCCCATGGTATCTGAACCAGCAGAGTGCTTACATGCCCCCAGTAGGATATTTAAATATCCTAAGAGACAAGCACCGAGGAGACGATATGTTGTTACGCATCTTCGAGGGGAATTTCCCGCCTCTCCGCGCTGGGAACTCGTCCAAATCAATTTGTGTTGATTAGCTGCTCCTAATCTAGGTGACTTTTTCAAAACCTTAAACGCTTTTCGCGTAATTTGGATGTTTATGCGCACTGAACCAGACTGTGTGTGAATTTGGGGTGCTTAGGTTACCGAATCCCGCAAACCGGAGGTCAGTTAACGAGGCCGAATACTTCCTAAGCCTTAGACCTAATACTCAAGCTTCGCATTTTCCTCAACCTCTTGAGGATTATCCAGATTTTAGCGGATACGTGAATTTTTAAGCTAACAAATCTAGCCCAAGAGGCCTAAGACCAGCGTTCCCGCTAATCTCTTGTTGTGTCTCCTTAGCACTTTTTCTTTTATTCCTTTTCTTGATCTGGTCTAGAACTTCAGTTAATTCCTTACTCTTTTACTACCGACTACTTTTTCTTTCTTTCTCATTTTGTGCTCCTTTCTTCATTTTTGCTCTTTTTCTCCTCCTTCTGAATATGTGGCTTACAAAATTTCCTCCCTCCCCCATTTTTTTGTTCTTTTTCATAATTTTTCAATTTTTTTGTGTTTTTGACATATGCAAATTTTTTGTGTGTGAGACTCCTGACTTTTTTCTTGGTTCTGTATGTATGCACTTTATCACCTCCCCATGCCTAAGTTTTAAAATGTCCTCATTGTAAACAGAGGGTGTGAATTAGTGTTGAGGTCAGGGGCTTAGAACAGGATATATCGGGTGGGTGAATGGGTGGAAAATGACTGATGCGAACGATTTAAGTTCTGATACGTGTACCAGAGGTGGGATCAACTGTCTAAAGCTGAACTCAAGGTGCAATAGACGTGGAGTACGGATGGATACTCATACAGGTCTCTGTTTTTGGGATGACGGGTTGCCTCCCGTTAAGCGCTAAATTTAATGCCTTCAGCCCAGCGGAAAATGGGGTGGAGAGGGAGTGGTCAAATCAATGGAATTTTGGAAAACAAGCACCTTAATTAAGAGCCTGGTTGGTCCAACCAGGTGCTTGTTAAGATCAGTGGGCTGATGATGCAGCCCAAACCCAATAAGTCTGGTGGGTTGATAGATGTAGATTAGCAGATGCGGAACCCACCATATGCAGTGAAGTTCTGATGGATATGGAAGTGAAAACTCGGGTTTAGGCTGAGTCGACTCAGCTTGGTCAGAGTAGGGTTCCGAAAAATAATCAGTGTAAGGTGTGGAATCCCTACAGGGGTGATCAAAGGATGGAGGCTCCTAATTTGTGGCCTGATCAGTACCCGATACCTGATCTAGATATGGAGTTGAATCATCTGCAAACGGCTCAGTGAGAGGTGAATCGGAATAGAAATTGAGTCCGGTTGCGGGTCGGGGTGGGGAACGGGTTTTGATTGGTTCTGTATATGTGGAGCAGGTGGCTTCAAAGAAGATTGGCATGTTATAATCAGGAGGCAGATTTTCTCCTATGTTATGGTCAGATTCGAGACCATCGGAGAGTTTGCGAAAATCAAAGTTTGAATGAGATTCCAGATCATGAGTTCCACCATAGAATAAATCATATGTTGTATATTTAGCAGCCTGACTGGGATCTAGCCTAAATGTTAATTCTAAGCTTAAAAGGGTATCCTTATCTGGTAGAGGCTCAGATTCTAAGCTAGTAGGGCGGACCCAATTGAAACCCTGCTCGTCCAACTCCTCAGTTTCTGTGTCGTAGATTGGCATGACTTCCAAAAAATCGATTCGTTCCTCTGAGGAGGTTGGCGAGGGATATTCATCAAATCGAGGCCCAAAATCATATTCTTCATTAAAAGATTGATCTTCTTCATCTGGGGCCTTGAAATCTTCAAAATATGTTTCAGATCTAGGTTCTAGGCTTAGGATGTGGGTTGAATTACTAGAATTTAGGTCTGAATAACCTTCGAGGGTCACCTTATCAGAATAAGGGACGGAATTTACACCCTCGAGAGGTTCAGTTCTACTCTCATACTTGCAGGAGTCTTGGGATCCTAAAATGGGCTCATCATGGTCTTTTTCTGCATTTGGAGCTTCCTAACCTTCTTCAATATCAGGTGCATTATACTCCATCTGGGTTGGGAATCCACAACCATTTTTTGCCTCAAACCCGAGATCAGATTTATCCTCGATGTTGTCCCAAGATAGTTCATCCTCTGTTGGTGGTATGTACGGGTATTCCTGATCAATCACTTGTTTTATTAATCTCATTATCTCTTCCCGTTTTTCAAGACTATCTTGGTGTTGCTTCCAAAGTCGAGGATTTGTCATACATTGAAGGTATTCACTATTGTGCAATTTTTCTATCTCAATGTATGCAGTAATGAGCAAGTCACGGGTTGATCCTTTGTTGGCTTCTGCTGATAGTACTTGGGCACAAGTTATAATAAAGGTTGCGGTTGTTGGGACATCAACCTGAATGTTTCCTACTGTTGTTGAGGTTTCTTCATTTTCATAGAATTTCATGGCATCCTCAATCATTTTATCTCTCATGGATCTCTGATATTCAGGTTTCTTGAATGGTGGTCCTAGGTGGTTTGGCTGCATTTTTGGATCAGGTGGTGGAATCAAGATGTAGAATCAGAGTTTGAATCAAGATGTGTTATGAAGCGATTAGATCTGAATAACGAGTCCCACTTGAAGATGTGTGTGTGTGCTCTAAAGAGAAAAGATGAGGGACTGGAGATGTTTTTGACCCAATCAAGACACCCAAAGATGTTTAGATGACTATGGAGGTTCGGGGCAGATGGACCCCTGGATCAGAAAATCATCCACCTGAGAATTACCTGGGCAGCCAGAGAGGGAGAGTCCCGCAAAGACCCCTACACGGTAGAGCGTCCCTACGGGTTACAGGGTTTCCCCCACCCGACCTCTCTTGTCACTGAGATTCCAGGTAGACCAGAATGGGGACCTTGACCTCTTAAGTCTACCACTTTTATTTCAAAGGTGCTTTAGGGTTCTCACTTGAACTTTAGATGTGTTTGGTATTGTGACCTAATTTAGAGGTTGGTTGACCCAAGGGGTCAACTTCACCTGACCTGTCCTATAGATGGCAGAATGATTCTAGGTTTGGAGCCTAGAGATCACCCTGATTCGACTCCCAGGTTATTAGGTCCAAAAATTTTAAGATTCAAGTGATTTTAGAGCTCAATTTTAGGGTTTGTCTTATTTAGCTCTCTTCAATCAAGGGCTTGGGTAGTACACTGATGCGGGAGGGTTTATTTCCTTTTATACGGGCATGTGTGACTAGCGCTTCAAGACCCTAATGTGGAAACCCTAATTTAGTTCTATTTCCAATCCTCTTTTTCTTTTTCACAAAAGTTCTCTTTGGACTTATAAACAAGAAGTGTGTGGTCCACCGAGATTAAGCGTTATTTCAATTAGGCACAAGAATTTGTGGGATGGAATCTAAAAAAAAAAAATCACTCCAACTTCAAGAATATTTGCAGAAATTTTCACAAAATCAGGAAATGTTTTGCCTTAGAGATGGTGATTACTATATAAAGAAGGCAATTGATTCCTAAATTGATTTTCTTCCTTTTGTCTTTCAAAGATTAGGGGATGATTAAGGAAGAAAAGAAATTACCTGCCCTGGAGTGGTTGACTTGCGGGAGAGATTTTCTCGTGAAGTACCTGCAAGATCACATCAAAGCAAAGTAGGGCAAGTTAGTGTTCAATATGATAAAAAGAATGTAGAGACTAGTGGTAAATTACACGTTGCTCCCCGGCAACGGTGCCAAAATGTTCACAACGCTTTTGTGGCTTTTAAAGAGAATATGATGTTGTAGTATAGCCGACAAAGCGTTCAAACAAATAGAGAATTTTATCACTCGAAAACTGGAGTATCCGAGGTCGAACACATGGAGCAAATGGAATTTACTACTAATCAAAATGTAATTGAACACTCTAATTTACTCAAAATATCAATTCAAATATGAATGTATGCGCTTAAAAGTAATTAGGACAAAAAAATATGAAATTGGACGTCCGATCTGGTGATCAGATGTCTTAAAAGTATTTTCCCTTTTTCTTTCTTTCTTCTTCTGTCGTCTCTTTTTCTTCGTCTTCTGTCTTGCCTCTGCCTTGCTCTTCCTTCTTCTCCTGCAAAGGCTTCTTTCCTTCTCCTTCTCTTCTCTGCCTTGCCTTCCTTCTCCTTTGCGAAGGCTTCTTTCCTCCTTCTCTTCTCTGCCTTGCCTTCCTTCTCCTTTGGTCCTTCTGTTCTTCCTGCCTTTCCTTCCCTCGGCCAAGTCTTTCTTCCTCAATGTTCAGCCAGTGCCTACACAGAGCAAAACCTACCCCTTTCCGTCTACCCGTGCGTCTCTCTCTCAGCAATTCACTCAAACACGCTCTCCCAGAGCCACACGGGTAAATTGGGTCGGATTCGCACCCGGGACCAGGCGCACCGGCAGGTGGTGATGCGCGAGGAGTTCTCAAGGTTTGGGTCAGTCGGATCCCGCCAGATCCGCGAGGTCAAGCTGCGGACGAGGCGGGCGTGAGGGTAGTGAGGGACCTCACCCCTGTGCTCTCGGAGGCATTAAGCTTAAAACACAAAAACAATTTATACTTTACCGGTGTTTTGTGATTCCACGATGTGGGACTATCTGGCAGTCCTACTTTCGCGTGCGCCCGCAGACTTGCGTGCCATCCCCACAGCTGCTGGCTTCTCAACGCCCCTGGCTGGACTCAGCTGCTTCGCAACACTCGCGTGAACCTGCTGCGCCTGCAACCTGAGAGCCCTGGCGTCTGGAGCTACTACGGAGCTTCTTCAAATGTCGTCCATGGCGACAGGAGCGTCGACACTGTCAGACACAAACACGGCCTATTGGCCCAATCAGACTAGCTAGACACCTTCGCCGTGGCATGGCGAAGGCGGTGGACGGTGCTGCAGGCCGCAGGTCGGCCTAGGCGTGCGTGCCTAGGTCAACCTGTTGCCGGAAGTGTGGGGTTGTTCGGGGGACTGTGGTGGAGGTGTTGAAGGATGATGGATGGGCGGAAGTTGCTCCTGGTGGTGAGGCGGAGCTTACGAGATGGTCGACGAGCCGTGTGGAGGGGCGGAGTGGTGGGAGCGGCTCGCCGAAGGTCGGTCGGTGATGTGGAAGATGAGGGTGGTCGGCGTCGGTCGAGGGTCGATTAGATGAGATAACAGGGGGAAAAGAGAGAGGGGACTACAGGGAATAGTTATAACCTAATTGTAGGGACGAAGGAGGATGGAGGGCCGACAACTGTACCTGCTGTCGCCGGAGAAGATGCTGCCCAGTGGGGGAGAACGGCGGGGACGACGGGGCTGAGGCGGCGTGCACGGGTATTGCGCGACATGGAGGAGAATCAGGAAGATAACTCTGCCACTCGTTTTGTGGCAGAGCAAAGAGGGAGGGGAGGGGGGCTCGCCGGAGCTTGCTGGGAACTTTGGCCGGGCAGGAGGAGATGAATTGGAGGTAGAAACTCGGCCAAATCAAGCTGAAGATGAGCGGCCGGAGGTGTAGTCTCTTTTATAGGCACTGGGCTAGTCGTTCAGGGTGTGGAGGGCACGCCATTGCCTCTGATTGCTCGCCGGAGTAGAAAAGAGGTTAAGATACCCCAGATTGGGTTCACACCAGAGGTTGTGATTGGCCTTAAATGGAAGGGAATTCCTCAGAGAATCTCCCTTCCATTTCTGGGAGGGAATCTCTGAGGAATCAGAGAGTAATCTCTCTCTAAACCTCGCCGGAGCTTGGTTCTACCCTAACAATGGCGGCAGGACCTGTTTGCAAAGGGGGCGAAGAACTTAGGGGGCTCTCTGGAAAGATATTCAAAAGATAGGGACCAAATTATGATTTGGGTGTACTAAATTGCAAAGTAGGTCAAGATGACCTCCCCTTAGGTCCAAATTTTGGTATAAACCTAATTTGGACCTAAGGAATCCAGTGGTAAAGTTGGATTTTAGGTTTGAACTCGTCTGACTGGACATTTTGCGTAAAAACCCAAATTAGGTAAATTGATGAACTAGGACCCTAATCTAGGTCAAACTGGGTTCCAAAGGACAAATTAAATGTTCTAAACCCTAGAGGATATTTTTACATGATTTTTAGAGGGTTTCCTTGATTTTTATCCTGACCGAAACCTTGTTAATTTAAGCGGGTCTGTTTTAGGGTTACCAAGTGTCATTTAATTCCTAGATTGCACATAAACCCATTTCTGATTGACTCAACCCACTTTTTATCTCATTTAGACCATTTGACCTATGTTTTGCCTCTAAGAAATCCCATTTATGTACTGCAATGGTAAAATTACAGTTTTAACCTTTATTTCATGTTTTCTTCTCAGAGCACTTGTTCCTTCAGTTAAGCCTTCTTCTAGGTTATGTAGGAGCTTTTATCTTCTTTATTGGGTCAAAATGAGCTAGTTATGGCTCATGATGAGGCTCTCATCAGGCGCTGTTGTGTCTTTGAAAGTTCAGATCCTGAGTAAAAGAATTTCTTAATGTTGAAAATAACTTATCCCCAAGTAATCCAACCTAATTCTTTTATAAATAGCATGTAGTTTTTGCTAGGGACTAGCAAAAGATAGGCATGGGGATGTGATGTGCATACATCTGATCAACCTAAAATGTCTATTAATGCATGTTCTTAGTGTCACATTAGCATCATACATTGTAAATAGTGCACAACATGCATAATCATGCATTTAGATCAAGTTGTATAAATTGTATAGTAATTGTCTCCTTTTTATGGTCAGAGACAGGGTGACTTTTTATCAAGGCCTTGGATCGAAGATCCAACTATACGGATCTGATCAGGGCGACAATTAGAGTTCAACGACTCCAAGATCGCCCTAATCGGGCATCCGTTGCACCAGATAGAGATAGAGGAACCCTAAAGATCAAGGGCCAAGATGGTGTTAATCTACACCTTAGATGACAAATCCAACCGCACGGATGGATTCAAATCAACGATCGCAGCCTAACGACATTAAAATCGATCCAATCTGACACCCGTGGCACCATCTACAATACTCAGAAGATGGACGGCTAAGATGGCACCACATGGCGCCATTTCAGCCACCCAATCGACCCCAAGGACCCACCTCTACCTTTTCTCTTCATCTGATTAATGCTTCTCCATCGTTGGATGCTCATCCAATGGCTGCAGGCCCACTCACTCAAAACATCCACGCGACACAAAATCGCCCGCAGCGCGTTGGTCGAGTGCCTTCGCGAGAAGAGGAGGTCGTGTGTTCGAGCCGCGGTGCCTCAAATTGAAGAGCAGGCGCGTGGAGCAAGCGAGCGAGCAGAGCCGTGTGATGAAGATCGTGCGGCACTGAGCGAGCGATAGTGCCCATGCCCGATCAGACGCGAGGCACTGACGCGTGATCGCACGCGGGCGCGCGACGCAAGCATAGGTGATTTTAAGTCGTCCGATCTCTTGATCGAACGACTGTAAGCATGTGGACATACACGTGCGTTGAAGGACGCGGAGGCAAGGAGGCATGCAGCGCACACACACGAAGGCCATGTTCAAGCCTTTAGTGACAAATTTATTTGTCACTAAAGGTCCCATATTAATGATTTTCAAATTAAAATGTCCAAAATGCTCCCACTCCTTGCAACTATAAAAGGAGACCCCCTCTATACGAATTTCTCATCCCTTCCTTCTCTTCTCTCCCTCTACAAAGCTCAAGAGAAGCTTGTCCCACACCCGGGATGCTCCTCAAGAGATAAAATCAATTTTTTGCCCCCATTCCGGAAGCGGATCCCATGACGACGATGACATGCTGCCTCATTCCCATTCCTCCTGCTTCGACCTCCTTCCCGCTCCATTCCTTGTCTTCCAAGCGTTGTCTCTTCTAGCTCGTCCTCCAAACGATCGTTGAGGAGGATAACTTCTCTCTTCCATTCCTTTTTCCTGCTTTCTAGAGTAGAATTTTCCTGCTTTCTAGTTGTAATAGTTTTCCTACTTTTTAGTGTAATTTCTCGCTTTCTTAGTTGTATAAACATTTTGCAACTTCAAGTGGATGTTTTCTCTCTCTCTCTCTCTCTCTCTCTCTCTCTCTGATTGTTTATATTGATTCCATTGCATTGTAATTACTCCGCTCTTTAAACAAAAACAAAAAACATATATAATTGTGAATTTTGATCAACGTAGCCTCCCTAAGTTCGACCTGAGATTTCTTTTCCGCTATAAATTTTATTTGTTGAATCCGAGTTCTTCGCTATTCAAACTACAATGATAGATTTTCAAAACCAACTCCGATAGAGTAGTCCTCCGACGTTCAACAACTAATTTTCAAAGCTAAATTCACATAATTAATATATTAAAGGGTATAACTTAAGAATATCAAGAATTTGAGGGCATACATCAAAATTGGTTAATTTTGTTATTTTAATAGAAAAATATAAGTACAAATAAACTCAGGTGTGAACCTACACTCAAGCGATGGTCAACTAAGCTCAATTTTCCAATAAGTGGTCATGCATGGATTGATTTAGGGTTTCTTTGGAAATTAAAAGTTAATTCACAATCAAAAACCATAGGCAAGTTGAGAGATTTGATCCACTCCAACAAGAATGCATTCCCTTTCTAGAAGTTGATTTCTGAGTCCCTTAATGTTCATTTTCCCCTATGCTAGGCAATGGTGTGCAGTTGTATTTTTGGGAAGATGACTGGTGTGGAAGAGGAAGGCTTAAGGATTCATTTCCACATGTGTATGAATCCTCGGGTTTGAAGGATCCATCAGTGGCAGATTTATGGCAGGGGGATCTGGAAGGCCAAAGGATCACATCAAGAGGGATACATTCCACGAGGGCTAGGAAGGAGGCATGTAGGCTGAAGTCGGCTAGGATTTTAGTTTACGAAATGGCCTAGATGTGTTTTAGTGGAAGAAGGGTATATATACGCCGTCTAAGGCTTATGAGACCCTTGTTAGCGAGCAGGGGGTGATGAGGATAGACATGTGATGACATGTTTGTGGAAATTGAAGATCCCATTGAAGGTTCAGATTTTTCTTTAGCTTTCCAAGCATGAAGGTCTGGTGACAAGTTCCTACAAGAGGAGGGTCATGAGAACTACAACCCATGTGTTTACATGGCGGCCACCTTGTGGGCCTTATGGAGAGTGAGAAATGATGTAACCTTCAATGAGGTGAATGTATGGGTGGAAGATGTATGTGCTAATGTAGTCTACCATGCTAGGCTGTAGCTGGATAACATATAATTTATTTCTCAGTTATACGAATAAAAATGGACAACTACTGTGAACGATAGTGGTACTTTCTCTTTGTTAAAAAAAAAATCACAATCAAAAGCCCTAATTTCAGCCCCGCATAAATTCAAAGGGTTCTAATTAAAATAAATATAATATAAACCTTCTAAAAATCACTGAAAAATATGTCCTAAGGTTTAGAATAGTCAATTTTATAAAAAAGCCCAATTTGACTTAAGTCAAAGACCAAGGTTAACATTCATTACATTTTGGGTTAAAATATAAACTTGACTATCTTAACTCCTTCAAAACCTAAAATGGAAGTCACCATTAGATTCCTTGGGTTCTAATTAGGTTACCCCAAAAATTTGAAACCATCTTGATTTCATTTTCACCCACATTGCAGTTAGGTCCTCAATTTTTGAATTTCTTTCACTCTGGTCCTCGACTGACGTCATGTTGATGTCAACCTTCTTCTTCAACCAACCCAACAGAAGAACCTCTTCTCTTCAAATGCATGATACGATGGATCTTTTGATTGAGATTTCCTTGATCAAATCCCACCAAATTTGGTGGGATTGATCCTCAGATCATGACAAACTCGAGAATCGTAGCTCCGACTCCTTTGAATGGCAAGATCGACCATTATCTTAGTTGCAAGATTAGGGATCAAAACCCAACAAATTGACGATCAAATCTTGCAAAATTGATCCTAATTTGAGCATAGATCTCATCTATATAAACCCCTGAGCTTAACCAAGCACAGGGTGTGCTTACTTCAATCTCAATACCTCCTAACCTTCTTCATCCTACTGCCACCTTTAACTCACCTTAGAGCTCCTTCATCTACGTCGTCCGCCACTCTACCATAGAAATTGGTGGAGGGATTTTCATCCCCTTCTAACCACGATTCATGCAAAGCTTTAGCTCTCAATTCCTCGTCCTCTGCTCCAACTCCTCTTTGTTCTTCATCGTTGTCCAACTTTGACAGGTAACTCTTCGCCTCCTTCCTCCAAATTAGGTTAGGGCTTTTGTTCCTCATGTCCAACATGCAAACGAAGAAGCTTCTAGCCACCTCACCACCTTCCACCATTAACGCTCAAAGGAGCTTCTCCGATAGCTTGCTCCGACCATCCTCGTCTCCAATAGATAGTTGGCTTTGCTCCAAGAACTCATGTTGGAGCTTCTCAAGTGTCTAATTTGGGTCGCAAGGCCATATTTTGACGTGCAGGTCATCACTAGAGAAGCCCATCTTCTCTAACTCCATCACCAACATCCATCGCTCCAATCACCAATTCAATGTCACCATCCCCTCGGTGAAGTTCCAACTTTCCTCTTTCACCCTTTGCTAAAGTCATCTGATGGCTGGACTGATCGTATCAACGAAGAAGACGATGTAGCCAAGCTTCAATATCACGACATGCAGCAGCAAAGAGAGAGGACATTAATCCCACATCTTGTGCAATCAAAGCCTATGAATGCTATATTTTGGCTTACGTTTATTGGCTGGTCAACCTTAACAGGGAGCGGCTCCCCTTAGGCATATCTATGCCCATATGCTATAGCGATTAAGAGAGAGAGGCCCATTAGGGGGCATCCCAATAGGGCATGTTTGGGTCTAGTGCTGTAGGTTGATTTTGTGAAAAAAAAAGAGAACTTGTTTTGAATAGCAAGGACTTTGAAGTGCCTTATAGTTTAAGTAGAAACAACTTTTCTTTTTGTCAATATTGCTTAGTTACATTTTTTGGTACTCGATGGGAGATATCTACTTCTAAGTTTCACTACCTATTTTTCTAGAATATTAGTTTTGTATCAAACTCCTAAGCTTTAACATAGTGGTACTTGGGAAATTAATTTGATCCTTGCAAATGACCTCGGATTTCAAAGTAGTGTCTTCGAGTTCTAAATTTCAAATCTTTGCAAGGTTTTAAACTTCGACTTCAGCGATTGAACAATGTCTAACCAGTTATTTGGATGTCCCTTGGAGCTAGCTTGTAGTTCCAAGGATGAACCAATAAAGAATGGACGTCTGCTCCACTTGTTTGGATATCTAAAAATTGTCTTGGATGTCCAGTACCACTAACAAAAAAGTTGAGCTTCTTGGATGACAATCATTGGACATCTAGGCTATTGCCAAATGTCTTAATTTTTCACATTGGACATTTGACACTTTGTCTGGATGTCCAATAAGGAACAAGTGGTCTTGTTTCATGCAAAAACTCATTACGAGGACAGAGAACCTGATCCATTTGGCTAAATTTAAGAGAAATACCAAAAAATAAGGGCATTAAACTCTACTTTGAGTCAAGAACTTAAGTTCGAGGGTCTGAAATGGAACCCCAAATGAAACTAAAATGGAAACGAATGAGATGGTTAAATCAAGATAGGTGTGCTCATAAGGCTAACACCTTGGCCTTTTAAGCTATGGCCTCATGATGGTGAATTGGTGACCCAGGAAATCAAGGTAGCTAATGGCTATCGGTGATGGACCTTGAGGACTTGAATGGTTCTCGATTGAAATGACGAGATTAGGCTATCATCAAAATGTACTTAAATGTACCTGAATCCAACTTGCTATGAGGTACTCATAGAAAGAAGCTTAATAGGCACCCGCAAGAGCAGATGACATTGGGATACTTAGTACTCGTAGTAGGAGGCTCAGTAAGCCCCTAAAAGAGCAGATGATTCTGGGGTACCATAAGGGATGGTGGGGACCTCATCCGATGATGGATAGAGGGGGCACATCCAGAATGTAAGCTCCTAGAGGAAGCATAGATGTGAACCGACAATGTCTTACCATGCCCTGTGCTATGATCTAGGATGATATGGAACAATCAATGATCTTACTTCATGGGACTTGACATGAGTTTGCACATCATTTCTATGAAGTATTTAGCCTATGAATCCCAAGTGACCCAACTCCCCTGATTAAAGTAAGAAAATGTTCCCATGTTGCGAGGATGGGTAGGCCTACTCAAGAATCACTGACGCTATTAGTCTCTCCCTTGATTAAGGATGGCCTACCAGGTTGCGGTTAAAGAGAAGGATATGCCAACGAGAATCTGATCCTCTGAGGTGAATGAGGGAATAATAATAATAACAATAGAATGTATGGAATAAATGTTAGAATGGGGTTGTTGGTTCAGTTGACCTGTAGTACAGCAACCTATACACTAGCCGTCATTTTTGTGACACACATAGTTGTTTTCCCTACTGAGCTGGTTGGCTCATCCCTACTTTGTCATCGATTTTTAGGACCCAAGGCCGTAGGGCTATGCTACGACTATGAGCAAGTTGGTGCAGGTCTTCTAGGCGCTGGTGAGGTGTTGTTCCTACCATGCACCCTTGGTTGTAAAGGTCCAGACAGTGGAGCTTCTACTCCCGGTGCGGTTGCAAGACCCTCCCACCGATGTGTTACCAGAAGTGCAGGCAGAGTTCGCGACTACACCACGTTAGTGTTTTTACTATTTTTGTTACTCGTAGGCACTATTTGCATTGTAAATTATGGTTGTGCCTTGCTTTTGTTGTAACTATGTTGTAATAGTTAACTGTTGTAGCATGTATGGACTGAACATATTTGGCTTCTGTGTATATTTTATATGGTCTCTATGATGTATGCTATAAAATGCTCTATGACATATTTGACACATCGTAGTTATTCATGTTTTTATCGCGCTTGTTGATTATAATATTATCTCTTGCTACTCATTTGAATTATATGTGCCATGTGAAAACCCAATGCATTTATTAAGTTTCTAGGCTTAATAACTGATGAATCGATTATGTGCAACCCAAATCAGTCTGCGGGGAAGGGGGGAATAGGGACCTGACAATCCCCCTTTCCCCTCCCATCCACCACATTATGCCTTAATTCTCTCCTTTATTTTGGATTTTTAAGATAGTTGAGGGAGAGTGTGTTAAGGAGAAGGTGCTGGAGGAAGTCACTGCTATTCTAGTGGTGGTAGAGGCCCTAGACAACCCCAAGAGGAGAAAACGAAGGTGTTGGAGTGTGGACCTATGGAAGAAGAGGGCTGTTGAGGGATTCTACTATGCCATCAACTCAAATCAAGGTAAGGACATCATATCTCTATACTATGATGTCATCTTTGATTCCTAGACCTTAGGAATGAAGATGCATGCAAGTAGATTTTAATTCTATTGTTACATGTTAGATCCTAGAATGAATGTAAGATTTCTTGGGGGTTTTAATGAATGCGATCAAATTGTTATGATACTATATTTTCTTGGTACATTCCATGTTCTAATGGGTTTAGCATGTGGCTATTATTCCCTAAATTCATCTTGGCTTGGTTGGTTGATGATAACATCATCATCTGCCATATCTAGCTTTATTTAGTCATAATCAAGGAATAAATGCTCCTACATAACTGATGGAAACACCATCATGAGCCATAACTAGCTCATTTTGACCCAGTTAAGTTAGTAAATGCTCCTACATAACTACTAGAGAGTCACAAGTCACTGTATAATCATTCTGAGGGAAAAATAAGAAACTAGGGTTAAAACTACAATTTTACCAGCTTAACATGAATGCAGTACAACCACGGGTTTTCTCAGGGGTTAAAGAAGGTCAAATAGTCTTAAAAAGATAACAAGTGGGTTAAACCAATCAGAAAAGGGTTTGCACGTGTTCTGAGAATTAAATGACTTTTTGAAACCCTAAAAATAGACATGCTTAATTAACTGAGGTTCTGATCAGGATAAAATTCACCTAAACCCTCTAAAATTTATAGAAAAATATTCTCTAGGGTTTGAAACTTTCAATTTGACCATCAGAACCCATTTTGACTCAAAATAGAGTCACAGATAGACATTTGCCCTAATTTGAGTTTTTGCATAAATTACCTAGTCAAACATGGTCAAAACCAAATTCAACTTCACCATTGGATTCCTTAGGTCAAAATTAGGTTTGTACCAAAATTTGGGTCCAAGATGAGTTTGTCTTGACCTAGTTTGCAAATTGGTTTTGTCTAATTACATTTTTACCCTTAATTTTTAAAATATTTTCAAATAGGCCCCTAACTCTGTCATCGTTCTCACAAAAAGGTCTCTACCGCCATTAAACATATTCCTACTTGCTTCAACGACCTTAAAATGGAAAGAACTCCTTGATTTCTTGACGAATCCCTTTCAAATTTGAAAGGGAAGTTCGTCAAGAAATTCCCTTCCTTTTGAACCCCATCCTAAGCCCTAAAACCTACCCAATCTCTCATGCGAATGCATACCTCAACTTGCTTCCCAAGCTCTAACCGCCCTCTGATGACCTATAAAAGAAAGCCCAGGCCAGGCTGAACCCCTTAAGCTTGAATTCGACCAAAGTAACCCTCAAATTCTTCTCTTCTCCTTTGGCCAAATTTCTCTTCAAGCTCCGACGACCCTCCTTGCTTCCCCTCATCATCTGACCACAATAGTAGTAGCAGATTCTCCTTCCTTGCCTTCTTTCGCGTCGAGTAGTACCTCCGGTGTCCCTATCTCCCTCATCCTCGCCGTCCACTCCTTATCAGAGCAACTTCATCTCCGGCACTGCCCATACCTCAACTGCACCAACTCCGCTCCCTGTCATCTGCTACCTCTCATAAACGACTCCTCATCTTCCACTCTTCGTTTCCAGACATTCTCCACTTCGTTTCAACAGCTGATTCGCCCTCCACGACTTCATCTTCCAACTTGTCAACAGACCTCTGGTGAGCCCTAGTGGCTTCCACACTCACCCAACCACGTCGCTTCCATGCTCCTCACCATTGCCTCGACCTGCCGACCAAAACCCCTCAAGTAATTGAGGGGATTGGCCTCTCTATCGCTTCCCCTAACTCACTCACTCTCACACACATTCCACAAGGTCAACAGACCTCCACACCCACTCGCACGCGACGCCACCACCACAGTACATTCCCTAACGTCCGACGAAGCTCCTGAGCACTTTTGATGTGACCGTGAGGCCATGTTTCTGTTTTCAGGTTACAAGTCTTGCTCGCCATTAACGACAAGTTTCAAGCAAGCTTGAAGCTTGCTTCACGCTCGATAGCACCAGGCATCCTGCTCCAGGCGCAGCGGAATTCCACCAGGAACACAACTCGGGGACCCATTTGGCCCTTTGACCAAGCCTTTGACCATAATTAGATGCATCAGCTACTGCGACCAGTGCGTGGAAGAAGCAAGGGACCTTTAGTCCCACATCAGAAGTGGCAGAGCAGTTGAAGCAGCATAAATTGAAAAAGTCTCTTAGGATTATCGCCTCCAAACACAGGTGAGGTCCCCCTCACCCACACTCACCAGTGCCTCATCCACGACACCTCACCCGCGGACCTAGTGCGCTCGACCCGCCTAAGCCTGCACTCGGCTGCGACCACGCCCGCAGCCCTGGACCCGGGTTTACGCCTACCCAATTACTCGGGTACCCACTGAGAGGCCCTGGGAGGGCGGGGCCTAAGAGAGAAAGAGAAGGAGAGATGGCGCGGGGTAGGGGGAGGGTTTTGCTGCAGAAAGAATTGGCTGACACTTAGCCAACTCAAGAAGCTTCCTCCTCTATACGAAGTAGCTGAATAGAGAAAGAAGAAGGCTTAAGCAGTAGAGGAAGAAAGAAAGAGGAAGAAGAAGAGGAGTCGCACAACAGAAGAGAAGAAGAAAAGGAGCACAAGAAGAAACAGAGAAGAAGAAAAGCAAAAACCTTAGCACTGTAGCACAAGGCTACTTAAGACGTCTGATACTTTAATTGCATATATTTGAGACTTGATTTAAGTGTTTTTTGTGAGGAGTAATTGGTGATTTAAATCACCATCTTACTCCATTCTTTTTGCATATTGATCCTGACATTATCTTTATTGTAATCTTTATTCTTGATTTAAATTGTGATCTTGAGCTTTAAATTCCATATTACTCTTTGTGTTCGACCTCAGAACCTTTTCGAGTAATAAAATTTATTTGTTTGAGTGCTATTTTGACTATACTACAACCCGACAATCTTAAAACATCTTTTTATTGCTTAAACAATAACTGCTAGAGAGCCCTAATTCATTGCATAATCATTCTGAGAGAAAGATAGTAAAATAGGGGTAAAGCTATAGTTTTAACAATATATCTCAATTGCAGTGCAATCATGGGTTTTCTTAGGGGTTAAATAAAGGTTAAATGGTCTTAAGAATCTAACAAGTGGGTAAGAACAGACAGAAAAGGGTTTTCGCACATTTCAGGTATTAAATGACATCCAAAACCCTAAAAACAAGCCCGCTTAATCAAATGAGGTTCTGGTCAGGATAAAATTCACCTAAATCCTCTAAAATTCATAGAAAAATATTCTCTAGGATTTGGTATGCTTGATTTGACCATCAGAACCTGTCTGGACCCGAAATAGAGTCATAGAGACTTTTGCTCTAATTTGGGTAATTATGCAATTTCTCCAGACAAACTTGATCAAAACCTAAATATTACTTCACCATTGGATTCCTTGGGTCCAAATTAGGTTTGTACCAAAATTTGGGCCTAATCTGAGATTTTCTTGACCTAGTTTGCAATTTAGTCTTGTCTAATTCTTTTATCTCACTCATGCCCCTAACTTTTGAATTTCTTACAAATAACCCCCCAACTTTGTCATCTTCTTCACAAAAAGGTCCCTTCCACCCTAGAATCCTAATCCTACAACTTTAGTGACCTTTGATTGAAGAGAACTCCTCTGATCAATCAATCCCTTCCAAAATTGGAAGGGAGATTCCTTGAGGAGTTATCTCTCCATTGCACCCGTCCTTGAGCCCCAAAACATTCCCAATCTCTCATGAGAACACATGAGAGATTCTGGTATCATAGATATTTCCAACTCCGGTGACTTTCCTAGCTTGGGAAGCTTGCTTCCCAAGCTCAAATCGACCTCTAGAGACCTATAAAAGAATCCCCAAATCAAACCATTGTCTTCATGCTCGAATTCGGTCGAATTCCCCTTTAATTTCGTCTCTCCTCATCCAGCAGAAGCTCCTCGACATCCAGCAAGCTCCTCCAACTCTTTCCTTTGTCTGACTGCAATATCGGCGGCAGATCCTCCTTCCCTACCTTCCTCCGCGTCGCGCCATTCCAGCGGCGCCTCTATCTCCATCCTCGCTGTCCCACCCTCACCGGAGCACTTCGTCTTCTTTAGAGCCGACGCAACCCCGGTGAGGAGATTCCCCCCCTTCATCCATTTAGATTAGGTTAGTTAGGCTTAGTTAGGTTTACACTATCTTTCCTACTTTCCATATCCCAATTTCGACCCTTGATGCCGTTGTTCCCCTCTGTCTTCTCCATCTCCGACCGATCCTTCGGCGAGGCGCCTCCGTCGTCCATCTACCTCGCCAACCACCTCACAACCTTTACCGTACTCCCCTCATCTAAAGCCCTAACCTATCGTGCTCCATCATCCACCCAAAATGCCCACCAAGTAACCCACCTTCACGCAACCTACTCCGTCACCGACCAACCACCTCCGTGCACCAAAATCCACGAAACCACTGCCACTATATTCACCAACGTCCAATGATACTCTTGGACTATTTGATTGGGGCCTTTGAGCCTGTGTTACTCTTTTCAGGTTATCGCCGGAGCTCTGCCACGTTGCTCATCTTCGACCTCGTTCTTCAAGCTCTAGGCGACGAATACCCTAGGTGCACCCTTCAGGTGCTGTGGACCAGGCTCAAGACCTTTCCCAGGACTTTGATTGGGGGCGCCAACCTCTACAGCTACCCAATTGAATGAAGCAGCAGCTGCAGCTTCATGCGAGAAGGAAGGTGGTGGGATAGTCCTACATTGGGTGTGGAGAGGCGTGCACCATCACATAAATGCTTTTTCTGCATACGGCTTATTACCTCAACTAACACACAGGGGGTGAGGTCCCCGCATCCTCACGCGCCTCGCCCATGACACTGCTCACACAAGCTTGGTCTGACCCATATACCCACCTAAGTTAAGCACACCTCGGTTGTGATCCACGCATACAGCCCTGGTCCCGGGTGCGCTCTACCCGAATATCCGATTACCCAGTACTATGGCCTTGGGAAGGCGAGGAAGAGAAAACCCAGAGAGAGGAAGGAAAGAGAGCGCAAGGGCAGGGGGTTTTGCTCTCTTGAGAAACGACTGACACTTAGCCGCTGGAGGGATTGCCTCCCTTTGTGCGAAGAAGAGAAGAGGAGAAGACTTGAAGAGGCAAGGAGGAAGAAGAAAGAAAAGAGAAGCCAAGGATGAAGACATGCAGAAGAAGAAGAGCTTGAAAAGAAAGAAGGATTGAAGAAGAAGCACAGTGCCCTCTTGGCACTGTAGCAGGGCTGACTTAAGCCATCTGATTGAGTGCCCTATCATCTAATGAAGTGCACTGTGCACTAAAGTTGCATGGTTTAAACTGTTCACTTATTTAGATGATTAAGTAATTATTATATGTGTATCTAAGCTAATAATTGGTGATTCAAATCACCATTATTTTGTCTTAGATGAACATCCTCCTTTTATCGGTGATTTGAACTCTCGGGGCTTCTCGGGTGGCGAAATTTTGAATTCCCCTTTGGGCAAGAAAAGCCAGATTGGATGGCCAGCCGCCTGAAGGGGCCCGACACCAGTACCGATGGTTCAACGGATGGGCGGTATGGCGTCCGCGATCTTGGCGCAGGAGGGCGCATGGCGTTCATGTCCCTGATGGAGTTAGGAACCTAAGCAGGAGGGACTTTCGAGATGGTTGGGGTAGAAGTCGAAGGGAGGTGACTTGCTATAGATGTCGGCTTCGGGGGCACCTGGCAGCGACCTGCCGGCGTCCATTGCTGTGTCTAGCGTGTGGAGGGTCTGGTCAAAAACGGGACGCTTTCCTAGCGACCTGTGATGGTTCTGGGGGCAGGGATTGCAATACACCTTCATGGCCTAAGGGTGAGTTGCAGATGCCCCTCCCCCCTCAACGCTCGGGGGATGCACTATGGATGTGGAGGTTCCCCTAACTAAGGATGTCAAGGTAGCGGAACTAGCTCTACGTAGTGCTTTGACTGGAGAAGTTATGATGGGCACTATATCGATGGACAAAATTCGGCAACTGGTGAGATCTCTTCCTCTATCAACTGATGCTTGGAAGATTGCGATTATTTCTTTGTCGCGATTTGTGATATTTGATGTGGGTGCGGGAGATGTTGAAAGATATTGTTTTTAGACTAGCATTTTGGGTGGACTATCAGTGATCTAGCGGCTGGTATCCCCTTTTGATGGATCTCTGCCTAAACGTCTCCCTCAAAGAACAACCTCTAGGTCTGGTGTTCTTGAGATCAGAGGTCTGCCTCTGCATCTGAGATCTAGGAAGGTGGTGGAAAACATGATAGCTGGGTTTGCATCTGTGGCTGTGGATGCTGTTGTTGGTCTGACTGAAGGAGATGCCAATGTTCTGAATGTAAGGGTGAAGGTCTTCAAGGCTGGTGCCATTCCTAATAAACTAATCCTAAGATGTGGGGGCAGGTCTTGGATGCTCCTTCTGAATTTTATTGTGGCAGATCGAGAAGTCATGCCTAGACATTGCCTCCCCTCTTATGCTGTGGTGCTAAAAACTAAAATTCCCCCCCTGCAACCAGATTGTGTTAATCGAGATATGGTGGTAGAATGCTCTAAGGATAGGGAATTGGTGGATGAGGTAGGGAACCTAGGGGTTGTGGAGACGAGGACTGAAGCTCTAGCAGGTGTGGCTGAAGTACCTCTGATCCAAGACCTCCCCTCCTGTGTTGAGGTGCTGAAGTCCAAAGCCCCTTCCTTGCAACCACACGGTGACTATTAGGAGGTGGTGGCAGAATGCTCGAAAGAGAGGGATTTGGTAGATGAGGTGGGGAGCCTAGGAATTGTGGAGATGAGGTCTGAAGCTCAGGATAATGTAGCCGATGTACCCCTGATCCAAGAGGCTGCTGCAATGGTGGATGCTAATGGGAAGGAAATGATTATGTCTAATGAAGTTGTGGTTGAGGATCTGAAAACCCATCTGGGTGAGCCTGATGAAGGGATGACTATGAATGTGATTAATGAGCCTGTTGTTTCTGATATGGTGGACCCCTCTGTGAGTTCCTTGAACTTGCAGATTTGTTCTCCTATGGTTGAAGTCGTGCACTTGAAGTCAAAGACTCCTACTACTAGGAGTAGGAAACCTCCCTATAAGCTGAGGCTAAGAAGGCACACTCCCACACAAAAGGTTGATGAATTAGTCGTTGCAGCTGTGTGAAGGTTAGCAGGACTTCTACAGCTAGGAAGGGGCAGACCTGATTCCCAAATGAAGGTCCTCAGCTGGAATGTGCGTGGGCTGCGCGATAGAAGCAGGAGGGGGTCTCTACTTAGATATCTGCATGAATGGGAAATCGACTGTGCCATCCTTCAGGAGACACACATTGCTTGTGCGTCTGATAGGGCATGGGAAGAGATGAGGGCAGGATCTGCAAATGACCTTGTGGCGGTCAATTCCAATGGCAGATCTGGGGGAATTGTCATTTGGGGGAAGAAGCATATGCTACGCTTACAGGAGGTTTCTATGGCTAGGCACCTTCTGACCTATAGATTCACAAGAGGCCAGGGGGACAGTCTCTTCTATGTGACAGGTGTGTATGGGCCAAACGATCCTAACAGGAGGAAGGAACTATGGGGGGGCTTGGCTTGTTGGAGGTGACTTTAATTGTACTTTAGTGGGGAGCGACAGACCTAATGGGGTGGTCGACAGCTCCACAGGATTTCAGTTGGTGGTCCAGGCCTTGGGGATGTGCGAATTTCCCTCATCAGGGGCTAAATTCACTTGGAGGTATGGCAATGTGCTCATGTCCAAGATTGACAGATTTTTTGGGAATGCTGAGCTGTTGGATCTCTTCCAGATGTCATTTGTGTGTGGTCTTGAACGTCCATTTTCTGACCATACACCCTTAGTGTGGGACAATGGTGAGCAGGTGGTGGCTGGATCCTACTTTAAATTTAGGAGATCTTGGCTGAGGGAAACAGGGTTCAGAGACATGCTTGCCAGCTGGTGGAGGTCACAGCAGGGTGAAGGCATGGCCACCTCTAGAGTGGCTTCTAAGCTTATGCCTTTGAAAGGCATGCTGAAGGAGTATGGAGATATTGTCTCAGTTCTCAGACATCAGAAGTGTCATGAGGCCTTGCTGAAAATTCAAGAACTGGATACCAAGGAAGCTGTGGATCATCTATCTGAACTGGATCTTGCTGATAGAAGAAGATGGCAGGGGGTGGTAATTGAAGAAGACCTGAAATTGGAGATGGATTGGAGGGAGCGATCTAGACAACTATGGCTAAGTGAGGGGGGATACAAACACCAAATTCTTTCATTTGGCTACTAGCTCTAGGAGGAGAACAAATCTGATCTCGTCAATGGTTATAGAGGGGCAGAGAATTACCTCCTTATCTGATATCAGAGCTGAGGCCATCAGATACTTCAAGGAATCTTCAAGAGCTGTACGTAGGGGCAACTGGAGAATGACAGCAAATGATTTGCCCATGATTAATGAGTCTTAGGGGTCCAGCCTGATTGAACCTATATCTGAAGCTAAAGTATTGAAGGCTATTAAAGACCTCAACTGTGAAGGATCTCCTGGTCCTGATGGAATCTAGGTGTTCTTCTATAAAGAATTGTGGGACATTGTGGGTTCAGAGGTTATGGGAGTAATTAGAGAATTCCAAAGTGGCAATTTTGGCTTTGAAAGAATTAATAGATCTTATCTGTTTCTTTTGGCAAAAACCCTGGGTGCTGAATCCTTTCAGGAATTTAGACCCATTGCCCTTTCTAACTCCCTATATTTGGTGATTGGCGAGGTCCTGGCTAATAGGTTGAGGCCTGTATTGCAAGATTTGATCCATCCTGCTCAGTCTGCTTTCCTCCCGGGTAGATCTCTACAAGAATCTTTTATCTTGGCCCAAGAGATGGTTTGTGGCTGGCATAAGAGAAGATGCAAGGCCTTCCTGTGGAAGGTTGACTTTCGTAAGGCTTATGATTCAATCAGTTGGCCTTATTTATGGGATGTGCTTAAAAGAAGGGGTTTTCCCTCTACTTGGATAGCTTGGGTTAAGAGATGTATTACCACTGCCTCCTTTACCCCTCTAATAAATGGGAAACCCTGTGGTGCATGGATCCAGCCTCAATGTGGCATTAGGCAAGGATGCCCCCTAGCCCCTTTGATCTTTAATTTGGCAGTTGACAATTTAGCTTGGTTTGCTTGTAAGCTTTCTGAAGCGGGTCTTGTCAGAAGATATTCACTATCTTGTAGGAACAGTCTGGCTCCCATTCTTCAGTATGCAGATGATACTATCTTTTTTGTTGAAGGATCCATGGATGGAGTGTTGGCTCTGCATCATTTGGTTGATATCTTTGGTGAGCTTTTTGGACTGAGGTTAAATAGGGACAAGTCTGGTTTGGTCTGCTTTGGTTTATCTGAGGAGGAGCAAGAAGCCTTAGCAGCCATCCTGATGACTCCCCGCATCAGTCTTCCTATCAGATATCTTGGGCTGCCTTTGAGGTTTTCCAAGTTGAAGAGAGGTGACTGGAATTGCCTTTTTGACAAGATCTCTATGAAACTTGATGGTTGGTATAGCAGGTTCTTATCCAGAGGTGGAAGGCTTATCTTGCTCAATTCGGTGATCACCTCCATCCATGTCTTCTACTTCTCCATTTTCAAAGCACCAAGATCCATTTAGAAAAGATTGGATGTGATGAGGAAGAGATTCTTTTGGAAGGGAGCTAGACATAAGGGCAGCTTCATGCAGCCTCTCAAATGGGATCAAATATGCTATCCTAAGGAGATGGGTGGTCTTGGGATCAAGTCCTTGCAACATTTTAATGATGCCTTGCTTCTCAAATGGGCTATTAAGCTGCTGCAAGGTGATCTGAAACTGCGGTCTGCTCTGATCAGAGATAGATATGGAGCTTCCAACAGCAAGTTATCCAGACTTTTGCCCAACTGTCCATCACCTTTCTGGAAATCTATAACTAAGGCTTTGGCTGATCACTTCCATCTACTGCAACCATCACTTGGAGATGGCAGGTCTCTCAGATTCTGGAAGGAGGAATGGTCTGAAATGGGGGTCTTGAAGGAGCTCTATCCAAGAGCTTTTGCTGCAGCAGCTGACAAGGATGCTACGGTCAGCAAGATCTGGTCCTGCAGCAGCAGCAGCTGGAAACTAGATGATGTGGAGTCCAGCAGCAGCAGAAGAGCTACCCGGTTATGGGAAGAAAAGAGAAGGCTTTTATCAAACCTTGAAAGTTTCAGACCTAGGCCTGGAATGGAGGACAAATATCTGTGGGAGGGGATCTATAGTGTCCAATCTAGCAATAACATAATGTTAAATTTTGAAGAGGGATGGAGACATGATTCCATTGACAAGAAGATATGGTTGTTAAAAATTCCTCTCAAGGTACAAATTTTCCTTTGGCTGTGCAGGAGAGATGGGTTAATCACAAGTGATCTATGCCACAGAAGATTGGGTACTGATCATCATGTGTGTTTTTTATGTGAGATGAGCATTGATAATGTGAATCACCTCTTCTTTTCTTGCCTTGTCACTGATGTCATCTGGAGAAAAATTTGTCAAGAGCCATTACTAGAGTGGGATCTATTTGGCATGGTTTTGAGGTGAGAGGGAAACCTCATGTCCACATGGCTGCTACTTTTTGGTGTGTATGGAAGGCAAGGAATGAAAGACTTTTTCAGGAGAGGCCAGTATGCTGTGAGAATATTGTAAGAGAGTGCTGGTCCTTCATACATTCTTGGGGATCCTTTTTGTAATCTCTCTTGCTTTGCACATAATATACCGCTCCGGACTGTTATCGCAAGACGATAGCTCTCCTTTCTATTTCAAAAAATATATATATACTCATGTGTTACATTGATTATTAGTTTGGAGTAATTGTTATCATTAATTGTGCTCATTTACATTATTCATTGAGATTAGTGTTTGAATTCTTATTTTCTTCCAGCGAACGACCTCGGACTTTCATCTGAGTTATAAATATTATCTATTTTTCACACTAATTCGAGCTATACTATAATGCGACAATTTTTAAAACTCATTTCAGAGCGACTAACATTGGTTATAATGGATTTTGGTTTGTGGATCTAAATGGACCAATTATGGTCAAAATAGCAGCAAGTAGTAGTATTAAGTCCTAGTATTATTTTTGCTTGAGTTGGTACATTACTTAGGGATAGAGGGCACTAATTAAGTATCGGTACTAAAGCTTAGTATTGGTACTAGGTCTAACCAGGTACTATGCTTTAATACCTATACTCAGCCCCGTCATGAATTCAAAATGAGTACTAATTGAGGAAGCTGCCATGAGTGGTATATTGTTGGAGTGTTGTGCCTTGAGCAAACAAACCCGAGTTGAATCACTCACAATGATTTAGATCTAAATGTTAAATAATGGCGATGCACTAATACGGTTAGATGGGTCCTTTAGTACATTTGGGAGAATGTATTTTTCCATGTAAGATATACCAATGACAGGTAAATTGTGCAAATTTGTATAAAATAAAATTGTGTCATCGTAGTTAGGAAATATGTAGAAGTTTTGAATTTATAAGTTCAAACTCGAATATTTTCAAATGAAAGACTAGAATCCAAGTCATTCGCAAGGAGGTAAAATCAAAGTACTATTGTAACCAAAATGCTCGAGGAAATATTTTTGGTAGTTTTCATTTTGCGATTTTTTTGGTATTTTTGATATAAGGAAAGCAACTACGAAATACGACTATAAAACTACGACTACAAATATAGAAACTAAAACGAATGGAATTGAAATACTAAACCTAACTAAGAAAGTAAATACTAAAGCAAATAAAATAAAGTAAAAATAGGAGAAGCACAAAATAATGAATTAGAAAATAAAGACTTTATTTCTAATTACAACTAGATGAATGCTTGTAAAACTAACTAGAACTAGAATAGAAATAAGAATAGAATTAGAATAATTATTTTAAACTAAAACTACAACTAGAAGGTAGTAAAAGGCAAGTGCGGAAGTCCTTAGAAGGAGGTGGAGAAGCCCTTCTAGTCTTCTTGCTCAAGTAGCATTGGAGATGAAATGTGGAGGCAAGATGTGGAGGCATAGGTTAACATCCAGAGTAGAGAGAGGAGGGTAGTAGGAAGGAATCAGGTGAAGAATGAAGAGGAGGGGGGCCAGCCATGGTCCTATTTGTAGAGGCTAGGAGATTTGATTGGGTGGCTAGGATTACATCTCAAAAATCAATGACTAGGATCTAAGGATAGGGTTGGTTGTCGTAGGAATAAGATCAAGGGCTAGGATGCAATCAAGGGACAGGATTAAAGATTAGGATTGGGTAGAGTTTTGTTGGAGGGTAGAGTTTAATTAGGATTGGGATGGAGGGTGTTGCAACAACCTTATATGATTTCCATCACTTGTCTTAAATTTTTACCCTCTTTTTCTTCTAAATTTCAAATTGTACATAAAGAAAAAGCTATAGCATGCAAAATCGACTTTAAAATGCAACTTGAATCACTCAATTTGAATTTAAAATGAAAACGTAATGACAAAAATACTAAAAATATGTCAGGTTGTTATCAATTTCAGGATTAAGATTATGATTAGGAATAAGATTTGGTTTAAGGTTTTAAGATAGGAATTTAGGTGGCAATTTAAGACTCTAGGATTTAGATCTAGTGGTAGATAAATTATGGTGTATTTTAGCCATCCAAATATTATTTATTGGAGGATAAAAGTGATGGCCAAATGAAGTTTGTTCGGTAAGGATATAGGAATAGGTTGGTTGTATTTTTCAAAAATCAAAGGTTGGGTTTGATTAATGTTGGCTGGCTAAATCAAGTGAAATTTTGAGGTTCTTGGGCCAGCTAACTGAAGGAGAAATTAGGCTAGGTTAGCTAGGACTTGGGTTTGGGAATTTGGGTTCCTAAATAGGCTACATCTAGGGTCCAATTAGGCTAGGTTTAGGAGATAAGTTCAACCCAAATTAGAATAAACGAGCTTAATCTGATTTCTCATTCTTGTGGAGCTCCAATTAGTTCCATACCTAGCATCTTCAAACATATAAACAAATTCATCAAGTCACCAGATATAAATACCAATAATATTGCACAAAAACCCTTAGAAAGGTAATATTTACAAAATGCTACAAAATGGCTAATATAACCTAATGCAATGCAATAAGACCCAAATCACCCTCAAACTAGCAATAATTAGGTAGGAATTAAGTAATTAAATATGAATGTATCACACCCACATGCCTATCTTTTGCTAGTCCTCGAGCAAATCAAAAGCAGAAATCGCACTGGAAACGAATCACAAGTCTAAGATGAGTGAAATTAAAACATCAACCTTGATTTTTCACCAAATCAAAGGAAATTGTACACAAAATCTTAATAACAATGACTCAACTGTTCTAAGGTACTAACAAAAATACAGATCTTCTAAATCCAATCAGAGACTATATTAGCCTAAAACCCAAGTCTCGAGAGCAACCTTTTTATGGCTTTGTCAACCCACCCAAGGTTTGAATCAGACTCAAAAAAGAAGTATCTAGTGTATGAAAAAGTAACTCATCAAGTGGACAACTAGGCTGAACACTAAGTTTTCAATAAGGCAAACAGTATCTCTTTGCTTTAATGGATCATGTTTTATATTTGCCTTACTAAGAATTAGTAGCTTTCTCCCTATCCTTTTCTATCTCGAGGTCAACATAAGGATTAATCCAATATATCTCCCTGCTATGCCATTTGGTCTCTTATTCTAAATACCTCACTCCTTTTTGCATTTTTTTAATTTTTACACACACTTTATATATATAGATATATATATATAGCTACTTCCTCCTACTACATTATTTATCATATTTTCTCCATTTTCTGCTACCTGCAAGGATCAACTAACCCTCAAACTAAGTGTTATTGAGTGCTTAGGTTTCAATGGAAGTTGCCCAAAAGACTAGTCAGTGCAAAAGTGCAAGTACAGATAGCTTAATTTTCAAAAACTTTTCAATTCAAAGGGTACGATGATAATTCACATATTTATCACCCTTTCAACTTAATACTTTGGCTTTTCAATTCTCGTTCAAGGACTCAGGAAGCAAATCCTCATTCTAGTAAATACTCGAGCTAATTAAGTTGAGATACGACTTGAAGAGTCTAAGCGAAAAGTCTTTGATTATACATTTCCTAAGATTGGAAAATTGTCCAAGTCAACAATTTTTTACTTTTCATAGCTCAAGACTCTAAAAACACAAATTTTTTTCTTTTTGCAAATTTTCCAATTTTTTATTTTATTTTCTTTTTTCCATGAAAAGCAGTTGATGAAAACACAAGAAAACTAGAAAACAGAGGGAAACACAAAATTTGAAGACTAGGTATAAAAGCAACTTAATCGAAAATAAAATCCACCCCCCATGCATATTTCATGCAATGTTCTCATAGTATGTTCAAAGCACAAGAAAAGGATAGAAATCACTTGAAGAACTTGAGTTGGCATAATGTGGCTTGACTAGCTCCAAATCTGCAAGCCAAACTAAATTATATATAAGGTAACTAAATCCTAGTACATACAAACAAAGGTGTTGGGTTGCTTCCCAATGAGTGCTCAAGTCGATGCCTTCAGTTAGGCCTAGACCCTAAGAAGATGAATCACCAGAATAAAGAGAGGGTCAACAGCAGAGTTAAGATATGATCATTAATAATTTCATATTTATTTATATTAATTAATGCCAAACTAATGTTAGTCTAAGGGTAATTTGGGTTAGAATGCATTTATATATGATACAATAGTCATTTAGTGCATTCTGTAAATAATGCATAAGTTTGGGTTTTAATGTAATTTTTCCTTCAGCTAAATATGGTGCCTTGATGTTCCTATTCATATGCCTATAGGTGTCAGGTCTCAAGCTGTTTGGATCTTGGCTGAAGGGAGATCTGGAATTGAGCTCACTTAGAAGAGGGTTGAGTCTACTTGGTGCAACCAAAACCATAATTTATTTAGCCTTAACCTAATTACGAGCCTTATTTTACCTAACCTAGCACCCACCCACTTAGGTTAATTAGCCTCCTTATGGCCAGCCATACACCTCAATTACTAGCTTAATTGGTCGGACAACTTAGTTCAAGACCTAACCCTAATTAGAGCCTATCCTCTCTACCTAACCACCACCTTACTTAGCCACCATAAAACCACCTTAAGGACAGCCATTAATAAACTTAAAACCCCTTAGTTGGCCAACATAACCCTCATTGTATCCCCTCCCTTGATCTCAATTCCTATGGCTCTAAACCCAACACATGAACTAAGAGCTTATCTCTTAAAACTACCTAGCTTAGCCACCCCCTCCTACCTCTTATCCTCTCCTTTAGCTACCCAACCTCCACCAAATCATAGCCACCAAATTTCCATCCAATGGTCCCTATCCCTTCCTTTCATGGTCAGCCACCTATATCAAAAATACAAACCCTAGGGCCAACCACCTTATGTCCTTAATTCCAACAAAAACCTAACTCACATTCAACTCTCAACTCCAAATCCGATGACCCTCCTTCACCTACTTATGGCCGACCCCTTAGATGACATCATGGTCATCCACCTCATTGATCCAAGGCCCTCTCAATCAACCAATCACATGCCCTTCCAAATCCAATAAAAGCCTAGGCACACACCCCTTAGCACCCATTAGGGACCATTATTCCCACTTCCAAAAAGAAGCACCACCAACTAGAACTAGTCGACTTCATCTTCACGCCCTCCCCTTGGATTTCTTGGATGCGCCTTTGCATCTATTGCTGCAACTCTACTCATGACTTCAACTTCGAAGCCCTTCATTTCTAGTTTTTATATTCCACTCTAGTTGTAGACAGATTTGTTTCTAGATATTCTACTAGTTGTAAGTTTCTTTTCTACTTGTTCCAACTTTGGTTTACAATAAGTTATTTATTTACTTCTAGTTCTTATTCTAGTTATTAGATCTAGTAATTGCATGCTAGTAGTTCTGGTAGACTTTACTTTAGTTCTAGTTGTTGTAGTCAATATTTATTTCACATCTTGTATTATTTATCTATTCCTAAGATCAGAGGAGAGCGAACTAGTCCATCTGCCACCCTTCGAACGACTCAAACTCCATTTTGAAAACTTGATTCCATTATTCATGATTTCAATTTATAAAAATTTTAAGAGTTTCTACGAGCAATCACTACAACGAATTCATATTTTTGTGTATATCTCTGCGGGTAGAACAATCATGATAGTCCAAAATCTGATGTTCGCAAATGCAAACTAATTGGTGATGCAACTCCACACTTAAGAGTCGAATACTCAATAGTGTAAGTACCTCTGTTTTGATGCACCAAAATTATGTTATCTGTCTAGACTAATCTTTCAAGACTCTCTCATTGACTCATGCAAAGGAGCAAAAAGCTTGCTGCAATCTTCCATTGAGCCTCTTACATTTCCTTGAGTCTAGATTATTTTGTAAGGAACCTCAAATGATTTTCGCGCAAAACGTAAATTTCTAAAATCAAGATTTTAGGTTAATTGATTGACCAAATTATTAATTGATAGACCAAGCTGCTTTGATCGGCCAAATCCTTAGTTAATTGATCAAATCTATTAAAATTAGGAAGTTGATTAAGATACCTTTAATCGACCAATTAGTTTAATTAATCGACCAATAGGTGATCGATCAACTAACTAGTTTGATTGACCAAAAGCCATTTTGATTAACCAAACTACCTTAATTGATTGACAAATTGGATTCGGAAAACTTCCTATTGTGGTCGATTTTCTAGTTTAAATAGATGTTCATGGTAGCCCTTTTTCACAACACATTCAAAGAAGCAAACTCACTAGAGAAAGAGCTCTCATGCTTTCTCTCAAGTGCTTCTTCGCTTCTGCTTCTTTGCTTTCAAAAAGGCACGTCAATCAAAATAACCTCTACGAAAATATTGATTCCATTTCCTTTGAGGTTTTATAAGATTTTATTGTATTTATCTTTATCTACTGCTTTGACTTGGGTCCCAAGTTGTTGGGAAGACCCGTTGTTGTTGTGCTTGGGTCAAGTTGATAAGAGATCTTGTAAGAGGTTGTGCCACCCTCGTTCAAGTGGTGCATTAGTGGATTGACTAGCATTGCCTAGTCAGAAAAATCCTAAGTTGGAAGGCTTAGGTAATGGTTTTTACCCGAGAGGGCTTCCACTATAAATATAGTTGTCTTTGTGCATGATTTTTCTGTGACATGAATTTATCTCGTAGTTATTTTTTTTTTAATTATCGAACAATACAATATCCCTCCCCTCTAGTATACTGCTTAGATCCGCAAGACCATCATTTCATATCAAAGCCCAACCTGTGCAAAAGATGTAAAAATCGTCTGCCGACAAGTATGCTGAGGGGCAATCTGCGGTTCAACCTCTGGTATTCGATGGAACAAATTATGGTTACTGGAAGACCAGGATGCAGACCTTTTTGGAATCCATGGACTTTGAAGTGCGAGATATCAACTCCTCGAAATATACATGCCCGGAGATCAAAGGAGTAGCAATGACTCTAGACCAGAAGAAGCTTGCGACGCATAATGCCAAGGCAATGAACACCATCTTCTATGGACTCTTGAAAAAGGAGTTCAATAGAGTGTCAACCTGCAAAACTACTCACGAGATTTGGAGCTTGTTGGATGTCACCTACGAAGGCACCTCCGAGGTAAATGAAACCCAAGTTAATTTACTAACCCAAAAATATGAATTGTTCAGGATGAAGAAAGGGGAATCTATCAACGAGATGTTACAAGATTCACGGACATTGTCAACTCTCTAAGGAACCTAGATCAAGAGATCAAGAATGAAGCCCAGGTGAGGAAGATTCTTCGATCTCTCACCAGTGATTGGGAAACAAAGACCACTGCCATCCAAGAATCAAAGGATTATTAACCTTAAAGCTGGATGATCTTATTGGTAGTCTCATAGCAAACAAAGTTCAACTCCAACATTTGAAGGAGAACGAAAGTGAAGGAACCAAGAAGAAGACTGTAGCACTTGAAGCCAACAATCACTCAGAGGAAACCTCAAGTGAAGAAGAAGAAGATGACATCACTCTTCTCTCGTGGAAGTTTCGAAAGTTCCTCAAAAACAAGAGGAATTAGAGAAAGAAGAAAGAAGACTCCAAGGAAGAAGCCATTATCTGCTACAACTGCAAGAGGAAAGGAGACATCCGAAAGGATTGTCCACTCCTTAAAAAGGAGACAGAAAGAAAGAAGACGAAGAAATTCTCAAAGAAGGATGGGAAGAAGAAAGCTCTTCAAGCAACCTAGGATGAGTCTAACTTAAGCTAAAAAGAAGAAGAGACCTCCGTTGAAGAAGCTCTTCTAGGACTCATGGCTCTAGAAGACGAGGTAACATCTTTTACTCTCAATGAATCATTAGAAGCTTTTTATGAAATGCATGATTTAGCTAAGTCTCTTAAAATAGAAAATAGAAAATTAGTTAAAACTCTAGAAGAAGAAAAGCACTAAAAGAGATATTTGCATCACAAAATAAGGAACTATCACTTGAGATCACATCACTTAGATCACAAATAGATGACTTAAATCTAGACATTGATAAGCTTAAAGAAAAGTATGTTAACCTTATAAATAATCTAGCAAAATTTACAAAAGGTAGTTGTAACCTGCATAAACTATTAGGAACACAAACCCAAACCACCACAAAATTTAGGTTAGGATACATACACAAAAATAATCATGAAGCATCTATTTCAAACCAAAAGATCGAGAAAGGTAGCTTGACTAAATAAGCAACATCAACTAACAATCGTGGACCCAAACGAAAATGGGTACCCAAAACACTCTTGAAATGTTGTTTTACAGGTCAAGTAGACTATAAAGGTGGACTTATCATGAATCAAATGGAATCCTGAAGCCAATATATAGATCCCCTGAAACTAGTCCTCACAGATGAAACAAATAACAAGATCAAGGAAAAAGAAGGTGGATCATGGATAGCGGGTGCTCCAAGCACATGACAGGAGAAGAAAGCATGTTCCTACATCTCAACCACCATGAAGGTGGTACAGTTACATTTGGGAACAACCACAAGGGCCATATTATTGGTACTGGCCAAATTGTTAACTCTTCTACCTCTTTTGATAATGTGCATTTAGTTAAAGGATTAAAACATAATTTGCTTTGTGTAAGTCAAATTTGCAAGAAAGGTTATAAAATTAGTTTCACCTTTATTTATACACATCCATTTAGGATAAAATGCCTATTTATGTATGTTCCTAAGCTTAGAGATGCATTCCATATTATAAATATTGCATAGCATGCACCATTTTGCATTTAGAATAGTGTGTATAAATTATAGGTTAATTCATGCTTTTTGTGGACAAGAGAGGAGATTTATTTTGGGGCCTTGAATTTACGATCCAACCATACGGATCTAATCAGAACGACAATCAGAGTCCAACACCTCCAAAAACACCTTGATCAGAGTCCCATAGTACCTTATGCAGTCCAAGGAAGATCAAAGACCAAGGGGCAAGGTGGTGTCAATCCGAACCTCCAATGCCAAATCTGACCACACTGATGGATTCGGATCAACGATTACAACCCAACGACTCATTCATCAATCCAATCTGACGTCTGTGATGCCACCTACAAGCATTTAAAGATGGACGGTCCAGATGATGCCAGATGGCATCATTGAGGCTGCCCAAAGCCATCCCACAGCCTTGATCAGCCTTAAAGGCACACACGAGGAGCAACTTGGGCCATTGGATCTTCATTCAACAATCCAAATCACCCCACGTCACCCTTCCAAGCACGTCGACCTCTAAAGAGCACCTCCTCATGCAATCTCCACCATTGGATTTCAATCCAACGGTTGAGATCATCTATCGAGCTCTAGATGATTGCATAGCAATCATAAGACCTAATCTACCTGAATTAGGCTAAATCCTAGCATAACTTAGGAACAATGCATGCATAAGCATCATGATTGGCATAGCAGTTAGTTAGGTAGCTTCATAAATAATACTGCTATTTTATGCTCTAAAAGAGAGATGCTATTGATTGTAGATGATACGAGGCCACAGATGACAGATCAAACCATACATATCTGATCAAGGCAATGATGGGAGCCCAGTGCTTCTGAAATCATCTTGATCAGATTACCATGGTAGCACATACAACCCATAGAAGAACGGAAGCCAAGGAACCAGATAGCACAAATGGAAGCTTCAGATGTCAAATTCAACCATACAGATGGATCTGGATCAACTATCGCCATCCAATGGTGCAAAAATCAACCTGATTGGAGCTCTGTAGCACCAACTACAAAGACGTAAAGAAGAACGACCAGGATAGTTCCATGTGGTACCATCCCAGTAGCCCCTCGCCATGCCCGCAATCTCTAAAGGAAGAAAATGAGGGTTGTTGTATCGTCATCCAACAGCCTCAAAGAAGCCACGTCGCCCTAGCCTCCCCGCTCCATCAACTAAGAGGAGATCTCAACCGTTGGATCTCCATCCAACGACTGAGAGCGGACTTGCTGAAAATCTAAACGCAACACAAAAGGTGACTCAATGCAACTGTTCGTGCACTCGCACGTGAGCGTGAGACGCACGTTTGAACTACACCAGCATGAAATCGGGAAGGTCGGTCGCACGTGAACGCAATTCGATCGTTGGATCATCACCAGCAGCATAGATGGGACTGCATGGCGTGCGGATGGACATTGGATAAGGTGGTTCAGGAATGCGTGGATGCACGCTCCAACAGAACACGTCGTTGCACACGCATTCACGAAAGCAGTAGCACAATCACTTTAAGTTGTCCGATAGTGAGATCAAACGACTGAAAGCATTAGCATGCGATTTCAAAGTGAGTCAAGCACGAAGTGAGTGCCAGGCAAGGAGCGAGTGGCACAGATCATGATCAAAGGGCCCAACGGTCGCCACGTGTCAATAGCAGGTTGAATCCGAGCATTAAAGGCGCGTGGGAGGTGATATTGAGGTGCGATAGAGTCGTTGATCTCCTGATCGATGGATATGATCAAACCTAAGTTGTTGCACGATTTTAAGGGCCTAAATACCTACTTTGCCCCTCATTAAAGCTATAAAAGGTCCCCATGACCCCCAGTTGAGAGGCAACTTCCATTAGATGATCTCCAGCCTCTCTCTCTCTTTACAACTTCTCTCCGATCTTCCTCCCGACTCTCTAGATCTGAAGTGCTACCGCACTTCGCACAAGCATCCCACAAGCGACGTCGTCCTTCATCTACTATCTCTCTCCATCTTTCTATCTCTATCTCTATCTCTATCTCTATCTCTACTCCTGAGCATGATTATTTTGAAAATTATTCCCAAATTGCAATAAAATTCTTATTCTCTAAATTTCTAATGTCTATATATACATATATAGATATATAAATATTTGTTTAGAATGACTTTCTGAAAAACTTTGGCATAAAAATCATGTTTTGCCTCCCTGTGAATGACTTGGTACTTACCAAAATCTCTATAAATGTTATTTGTTTCATAGTAATTCGCACAACAATGACAGAACTAATTTTTAACACGTCTTGCAGTCGAACACTAGACATGAAATGCCACAAACCAAAAGGGGGGTGTGGCACGGTGGTCCGAATAGGCGCTCGCAAAGCACAGATGCCTATTCGAGCCCTTGCACACCCCCTAAATTCACAGGATGCATTGATTGGCAAAATAAAACCGCTCAATCCTCATCGAACAGCATCGACTATGCCACATGGATGCATGGATCTTCGCGGATACGCCAGGGTGGGAGCGTGTGATCCCACACGCCATCCGATGCGATTTTACAAGCACGACGCCTGTGCGATCCGCAACCCTCCGATGGAGTTCTGACAATGGAGATTCGCCCTTGCATTGACAGTGGTGCGTGTGCACTGGGCGCACGTGCGTGAGCAACAGCAGTCCCTATTAGCGACATTTGCAGCGAAGCTTTTGTGACGTTTTTAATGTTGCTAATTGCCTCATGCACAAAAGGCCTCCTCTTCTCCATTATAAAAGACCACTACCCCTCCCATTCTCCTTCATCTCTTCCTTTCTCTCCCTCACCACCTCCAAGGCTCTAGAGAGAGCTTATCCCAAGCCTGAGATGCTCCTCTAGAGTAGAAAAGAAATATTTTTTCCCATTTCTTACTTCCTTCGTGGATCATCCCGTGGCCATCCTCTCACCACATTCAGGAAGTAGATCTTCGCCGCGATGTCGTCCTACCCTGTCCTCCTTCCTCCGACGTCGTCTCTATCCTCCATCCTCTCACCACCTTCATCCAAGCGTCGTCAGCTCGAGTCATCCTCCAAGTAGCCATCGAGGGGGAGTATTCTCACTACTCTCTATCTTTTATCGCTTTCTAATATAGTTGTAATTAGTTGTGATAGACATTGCTCCATTCTATGAAATATTCTCTCTTATTTTGTAAGTACTTTAGCTAGATAAATTTTTTGTCAATCTGATCTCTTGCCTTATAAAAATACCGAAAAAATCTCAAAAGGTTAAAACACCAAAAGCAAATAAAAATGAAAGCACGAATTTCATAAAACGAACGTTCACCTCCCCGTGTTCGACCCAAGGCTCACCTCGAGCTTCGATTATAAATTTTAACAGGTTAGCATATTTTTACGCACTGCAACGACGAGTTTTCTAACTCAAAGCTTTTCACGTATGAAATTTTTTCCACCACACCTCAAATGGTTTTAAAATAAAAGACAAACAAACCAAGCAAATCCTCCTTAAAGGTCACAAATATAAAGATATCTATATTGTCAACTTCGATAAATGCAAATGCTTAGTCGCACTGAAGATGAGGAAATACTCTGACACAAACGACTACGTCATGTTCACATGAAAAATATCAGTAGACTTATTAAACATGAGCTCTTCAAAGGCTTGCCAAAAATCAATTTTAAGAAAAGCAAAATTTACGATTATTGTGAAATTGGTAAACAAACTAAAACTCTTTTAAACCAAAAAGGATGGCCAACACTTCTTGATCCCTTGAAGTACTTAGACTTATTCGGACCAACCAAATCCGAAAGCTTAAGTGGGTGTCAATACTATCTTGTCATAATTGATGACTTTTCAAGATTTACCTAGGTATCTTTCTTGGAAAGTAAGGATTTGACTATTGATGTTTTTAGTAAACTTGTAACGAGATTACAAAATGAGAAAGGATCTGAAGTCATTAGGATAAGAAGTGATCATGGTGGAGAATTTAAGAATCAATCTTTTTCTGACTTCTATGACAAATTTGGGATAAAACATGAATTTTCTTTTTGTAGAGTTGCACCTCGAAATGGAGCTGTTGAAAGGAAAAATAGGACCTTGCAAGAGTGTGCCCACACAATGGTGTGCGAAGCTACCTTGATATTTTTGGGGCTGAGGCTGTAAACATGCTTGCTATATTCAAAGTAGATCCCTGATTAGACCTATCTTCAATAAAACACCTTTTGAACTTTATCATGAGAGCACCTAGAATTTCCTATTTCAAGGTATTTGGATGCAAAGGATAAACTTGATAAATTTGATGCTAAGAGCTCAGAAAGAATTTTCTTAGGTTACTCAACCAGAAGTAAAGCCTAAAGAGTCTTTAACAAGAAGAATCTTCTGTTGAGGAAACCCTGCATGTATCTTTCAATGAACCCTAGCTCAACCACAATCTTCTCACATTGATGATGATGAACAGCTAGGAGATCCTTCAAACATACCAAAAGAAAACATCTCAAACAAATTGCCAAAAGATGTATCATACATGAAGGATCACCCAAAGGAATTAGTAATAGGAGAACTATCCAAAGGAGTTCAAACCAGATCTTCAACCAACACCTTAGCACTTTTAGCCTTTGTCTCTCAACTATAACCTAAAAATGTTAAGGATGCATTTTCTAATGAATGCTGGATTATTGCAATGGAAGAAGAATTGAATCAATTGAGAGAAATCAAGTATGGGAACTTGTTCCAAAACCAGATTCTCAAACTATCATAGGAACCAATTGGGTTTTTAGGAGTAAGCTTAATGAATCAGAAGTAGTTAGAAATAAATCTAGATGGGGGCCCAAGGGTTTAATCAAGAGGAAGAAATTGATTTTGATGTGACATATGCACCTGTAGCTCTCTTGGAATCCATCAAAATGTTGTTATCCTTTGCTGCACAAATGGAGTTCAAACTCTTTCAGAAGGATGTCAAAAGCACTTTTCTAAATGGATTTATCAAGGAGGAAGCCTATGTTAAGCAACCTTCAGGTTTTGAAAATGTACACCATCCAGAATATGTCTATAAATTAAATAAAGCCTTATATGGTCTAAAACAATCTCCGGGAGCTTGGTATGACAGACTAAAAACTTATCTAATTGAAAATGATTTTAAAATTAGCAAAATAGATCCAACTCTTTTTACAAAAAGAAAAGAAAATAGTCTTCTATTAATTCAAATTTATGTTGATGACATCATTTTCGGTGCAACTAATGATCGTTTATGCCAAGAGTTCGCCAAGGTTATGCAGGACCAGTTCGAGATGAGTATAATGGGAGAACTTCAATTCTTTCTTGGTCTTCAAATAGATCAACTATCCTCTAGGATAATAATATCCCAAACAAAGTACATCATGGAGATTTTGAAGAAATTCTCCATGGATAAGGTGAAAGGGAAAGAAACACCTATGGAAGCTTCAACTCAACTCAAAAGTGATGAAACAGGGAAACAGGTAAGTCTGTAGATCAGAAGTTATATAAAAGCATGATAGGATCTCTACTTTATTTAACTACCAGTAGACCTGACATTCTGTTTGGCACTAGCTTGTGTGCTCGTTTTCAAGTTGACCCTATAGAAACACACCTAAATGTCGTAAAAAGAATACTTAAGTACTTAAACCATACATCAAACCTAGGACTATTCTAACCCAAGTCAGCCACATTGGATCTTTATTCCTTTTGTGATGCTGATTATGCAGGTAGTTGATTGTGCAGCAATCATAGGCCCTAATTCACCTGAATTAAGGTAGAACCTAGCTTAACATGGGCATTCTGCATGCATACACATCGTACTTTGCATCCTAGAGGATTTATATGTTTTATACATAATAATGTGCTATTTGAGAGGTATTAATAATTGAAGGTAATTCAAAGCTGCAGATGACCAATCCAACCTTATGGATCTGTTTGGAATGACGACGGGAGTCCAACGCTTCCCAGATCGCATCAATCAGACTTTTGTAGTACCATAGGGAGTTCCGCAGAAGAAGCAAGAGCCAAGGGGAAAATTGAAGAATATCCAAACCTCAGATGACAAATCCAACCGCACGGATGGATCCAGATTGATGTTCGTAGTCCAACGACGTAGAAATCAACTCAATCGGAGGCCTACATCATCAAAAACAAGGAGAAGAAGATGGACAACCACGATGGTGCCACATGGCGCCATCGCAGCCACCCCTCACCATGCCTTAATCTTGGAAAGAAAGACGTGGGGTGTTGGATCATCATCCAATGGCCGCTATGCATCCACGTTGCCCGCCTCCAGTTGCTTCATCAAGCGAGGATCAGATCTCGACCGTTGGATTTCCATCCAATGGCCGAGCATGGTTGCACATGAAATAGAAACCATAATAAACCGCACACATAGCACAATGAAGAGCGCACCTTAGGAGTCATCCAGGCGTAGCGCACATTTTTAAGCGTGGAGCGACGAGCGACGGGCAAGCGGAGGTCGTTAGATGTAGATCCAAGGGCACACATTGTGCCACGTGTCAGCACCAGATCAAACCATGAATGGAAGAAGGATTTGGAAGGCTTAATTAGGACCGTTGATCTCTCGATCAATGGATCTGATTAATATGAAGCTTTGCACGGAATTAAGGGCTCCAATGCCCTAAATGCCCTTCACAAAAGCTATAAAAAGAAGCCTAAGGGTCCCCTTTGAAGGCATTCCATAGTTTCTTCTTCCTCATTCTACAACTCCTCTCTCTTCTTCTTCTTCCCATCTTCTCTGCCTCCGTCTCTGCATCTCTGTCTGAAGCATCTATTGAGCCACCCCGACGAATCGTTGCTGCTCTTCCCAACCTCTCCAGAAGGCCACCATGAACCACCCATGGCGCCCTTGTTCTGCTACATAAATAGTTTATGTTTATGTTAGAAATTTTTTAGTTAGATGTATGCAATTCATGTTCAAACTCTCTAATTGATATATATACTACGATATTTTGTCTATGCCATTTAATAATTATATTTGGAACAAACACATGCCATTTAATAATCAAAAGTGCTTCCTTCCTCCCTGTGATCGATCGGGACTCACCAGTTTCATTAATTTATTTGTCGAGACCTATTTTGCACTATACTACAACGCAGTTATTTTCTACGTGATCTACGCCCCGAACAAATTGGCATCGTTGCCGGGGAGGCAAGGCGACTTTTGATTTTATCTCTAACATAGTATTTTTGTGTGCAAGTACAATGACACTGTTGAAAGTGGAAAACTACGTGATCAAAGTTGATTTCGAAAAACCCATCGTTGTAGTTCGATTTGCGAAGAAATCCGTCAACAAATAAATTTATACCGAAATTCTAAGAATTCTGGGTCGAACACAGGGAGGTTACGTCGATCTAAAATCTGTGATTTATATTTTTTGTGTTTTTGTTTGAAAATGAACTAATTACACTGGAATTGATATAAACAATAAGAGAGAGAAATAGAGAACAATCACTTAATATAATCAGAATGTTTTTACAACTACAAAGTAGGAAATGATTACAACTAGAAAGCAAAAAATTCTATTCTAGAAAGCGATTAAAAAGAAGGGAGAGAAATGTTATCCTCCTTGATGAATGCTTGGAGGACGAGCCGGATGGAGTGACGCCTGGAAGATGGAGGACAGAGCAGGAAGGAGGACGAAGCAGGAAGAGGCGGGAATGAGGCAGTACATCATCGTTGTCGCTGGATCCACTTTCGGAACAGGGGCGAGAAAATTGGATTTAGCTCTAGAATAGCATCCCAGGTGAGGGAATGGCTCTAGAAGAAGTGGAGGTCGGGTCTCCTTTTACAGTGTAGGAATTGAGGGAAAATTTGTCATTTCAAGCTTACAACATTAATATCAGGTCTTTAGTGACAGATTTATCCATCACTAAAGGTATGATCGTGGCTGACGTGCACGCACCGCACGTGCCTCTCCACCTACCACGCTCAAAACCCCCGCACACGTCTTTCAAATCTTAGCTATCTGATTGCGAGATCGGACGACTCAGATTTCTACTCGCGCGCGCCTTCGTCTACGCCTTCACCATGCACCCACGTGCAATCGGGCATGCGCGCTATGCGTCAGATCTCACGTGTGCGCTATGCGTCAGATCGTGCGTGCGCGCTATTGGATGATCTGAGCCGCCTGCAGCCAATTGCACGGTCGCGATTAATTGCCTGCGCACTGCGGATGGTGAGTCGAACACGCATTATGCGCTCGCACAACACCGTTCGACCGCTGTGCTAGCGACGTGGCTTTGTCGCGATTTTGTTTTTAGGCGTGCTTGCTCACGGCCATTGGATCAAGATCCAACGGCCCAGATCATGCATTAGAAATCCTTTGGAGATGCAGCGGCAGTTCTTAAGGTCGATTGGGCAGCTGGGATGGTGCCACGTGGCGCCATCTTGGCCATCCATCCTTTGTGTGTTGTAGATGGTGCCACGGATGTCTGATTGAGCTAATTTTCACACCGTTAGGCAGCGATCATTGATCTAAACCCATCCGTGCGATCAGATTTGTCGTCTAATGTGCGGATTGGCACCATCTTGGCCCTTGATCTTTAGGCTTCCTCGGTCTCTATCTGGTGCTACGGATATCCGATCAGGGCGATCTTGGATTCGTTGAACTCCAATCATCGCCCTGATCAGATCCGTAAGGTTGGATCTTTGATCCAAGGCCTTGATTAAAAATTGCTTTGTCCCTGACCATAAAAGGAGACAATTACTATACAATTTATACAACTTGACCTAAATATATGATTATGTATGTTATGCAATATTTACAATATTTGATGCTAATATGACACTAAGAACATGCATTAATAGAAATTTTTGGCTATTTAGATGTATGCACATCAGACACGAAGCGGTGAACGAGGCAAAGTAGGCACTACGAAAATCAGGTGCACACATTCTTGCTAGAAACTCGACCAAAAATTAAGTGTCATCTTTAAAATTCAATAGTTGTGTTTCTAATGCTCCAAAAATCCTGAAATTTTTATTGGAACTAGATTTTCAAATTATATTTCCAATTCCACTTTTCCAAAAAGAAATTCTTTCTATGAAATTTTTAAAAATTCGTGGAGTACATACTAGTCAAATTGCTTGAAAATAGAAATTTTATTAAATTTAGAAATCAATTCTGACCAACATACAAATTGGATTTACTCTCGATTTGTGTGATTTGAAAGAAAATCAAATTATCTTTCATTCTCATATTTTTACAAAGTTTTTGGATCATATTTGATATTGTTTCCAATAGAAAAACCAACATGAGGTCTAAATCCTAGATTTGACCCCTGGTTTGTTAAAAATTCATAACTAAATATTACAAAGAGTAAAAATTTTGAAAAAATACTCTTTGAAAATATTATTGACAAAGGAATCTTCTTGCCAAGTTTCAAATCATTTGGATTCCATCTTGCTTCAGAGTATACAATTGCATTGTGGTCTTCAATTTGAAAAAAAAAACTTAGAAGTGCATGAGCCAATAGGACCACATAGACTAATTTAGACTCCAACGAGCCCAAGAGTTAGTCGGTGAGGCGAGTCACCTTTTGCACCACCAACCATCTACTAAATTGAAGAAACAGGTTAAAATTCACAAAAATATATTAAATAACCTACATTTGACTTGAAACTACTGGGTAGTTCCAACCTCTCCTGCAAAACCTGGTGTCTAAGCCTGTGAGGTAGCATCAAACGACTGTGGCTGCGAGGTAACAGAACTGGAGGCGAAAGTCAAAGGAAGAACACAGCTTGGCCCGGTTAGCCTGAGAGGCGAGAATTCCTTGCAGTCAATCTCTCGCCGAATTTTTTTTGATAACACAAACTTAAACGAAAAATTCGATCATCTGATCTAAAAGACCACTTTGATTAACTAGGCCTTAGCCTTGTTCTGCTTGACTACACCAACCCTTTGAGTTGGTGTATGTAAGAAAGAAGGTTGTTAAGACCTAAACTTGTGGGACCTTGGGAGCCAAACCCAAGGCAGCAAAGGCGATTCTCGCCCAACCTCTCTTCTCAACCTTCTTCCACTCGATTAGCTGAGATGGCTAATCTTAGTCCTCGAGTTGGTCAGGACCCTCAGAATCAGGGCCCAATGGCTCATTTGGAAGCTAGGGTTGAGGAACAGAACAGAAATACGAGCAGAGCATCGATAGGATTCTCACAACACTCGACAGGATGCAGCATCCACCACACGGAGAACAACTGTGGGACTTCTACGATCCAGCAGCAACAATTATAGTACCTCAGGTCCAGATTCCCACAGGCGTAGATGCATTCGAGTTGAAGCCGAATATCATAAGTCTGATTTAGACTCATTTCCATGGAAACTCGAATGCGGATCCCTTCCAGCACATCGAAGATCTGACTCGGATTGCAGAGTCAGTTCAACCCAAGAATGTAGATATCAGAATTGTTCTCATGAAGCTTTTTCCTTTTTCTCTCAATGATCAAGCTGCTTATTGGTTCAAGACTATCGGGAGGCCAATTGGAGCCTGGGAGGAATTACATCGTGAATTCCTCCAAAAGTTCTTCCCGATTGGTCGAACAAATGCTATGAGGTGCGCGATCATGACCTTTGGCCAAGGCTCTGGAGAGAAGTTTAATGATGCCTAAGATAGATTCCACGATCTTCTCTGGAAGTGCCCACACCATGGTGTACCCAAATGGCACCTCGCTCAAGTATTTTACCATGAGCTAGATTACACACATCGGTACCTAACAAATGCATCTAGCGGTGGGAATTTCTTCGCGAAGGATGAGAACAGTGCATTTGAACTGTTCTAGTCCTTAGTAGAGAACTCGATGAATGCAGCCTCAATGAACCAGTTCCAGCGACCTGGACAACAACGAGTCAGTGTCCACAAAGCTCAAGCTGAGTCTGCCGAGCCGACATGGACATTATCACCAAAAAGTTGGGCAAGGTGGATCTGCTCGATAAGAAGCTCAATGAGTTAATGCGAGCAAGATCTAGATCTTCTGGCAGCACTGTTCCATCTTACTCCTCTCAAGCATCCCGAGCACCCTCTGCTTGTACATATCCATTCACTCGGGATGTTTTCTCTCCAACTCCGTGGGATCGTGCATACTAGGAACTGGTGAACAATGTGGATCTGGCATCGTACAATCAGGGTTACACTCCACATGACGATGCAAGTGCATATTCTTTTGATGAATTTACATCTAAGACGTCTTCGGCCTACGAAGATGTCAATGCTATTCAGGGTTATGGGCGTAACAACCCATATTCTGAAACATATAACCCTAGTTGGTGACAGCATCCCAATTTCTTCTGGTCTGGTAACCTACAGAGACCGAGTCAAGCTCCACACTACCAGACCAGGCAATACGAAAATGCATAGAACACATACCCAAGGCAGCAGCCATTCCGATTGCAGCAACGAACACGCTCTATCTATCAACCGCTACACCAAGCTGCCAACTACCCTCCAAAGCGGGCCGACCCTTTAGGGTCTCTAAAGGAGGAATTGCAGGCATCAATTCGGAAATCTACTCATGACAACCTGTAAATAATGAAGGCAATGGCTGACCAAATATAGAGAATACAAAACACGCAAAACCAGATGATGCAGGAGCATAGGTTACAGGGAGTTTTGCCCTCCCAACCAGTCCCAAACCCAAGATAGTGTAGAATCAGGTCGCCCTGCCTAAATTCCAAGCACCACAGGGGCAGGCACATACTATTCTACAAGCACCTCCTGCACCACCTAGTTATGGGCTCAGTCAGCCACCTCTATTGCCAAACCCTGGTTGTTCAGACCAACCCTCTCCTCTGCCCCTTCATGGACAGCACGCTGATACAAAAGCTGTCACCCTAAGGATTAGAAAGACTACACAGGACCGCTACCTAGGCAAGCAAGTAATGATTTTTCCTACGCTCTACCGCAAGATAGCTCACAACCCTCTTCCTCTCACAAGCCATCTTCATTAGATAAAGGAAAGAAGCCCCTAGACCCTGAAATTCCCATCCCTTTTCCTACGGCTCTAACGCGAGATTCAGCATGCAAAAAGGACACGTGGAATTTCAAGGACCTGAAATCTATGTTCAAGGAAGTTCACATTCAGGTCCCTCTCCTCAAAGCAATAGATCACATCCCTACTATTGCCAGGTTCTTCAAGGACTATTGTACTTCGAAGTGACAGCAGAGAATCGGACGATAGGTGATATTATCTGAGGAAGCCAGCACGGTTATCTTAGTCAACTTACCGCCCAAAAAGAAGGACTCGAGCACACCATTGATTTCCTACTTTTTTTTTTGAAAAGAAAATGAATGCTATCGAATCTCCAATAGCAATCCAGGAGAGCATTTATTGATTATATGAAAGAAATGGATTACAAGAGTGAACCCCACATGTGTATGAGATTCCAACAGTTGTTTACAATATTATCCACACTCACTGGTCTCTCTTGAAACAAATTCTCATTTCTAGCTCTCCACACTGACCATAACACAGCCACCATGGGCACATATGGCTTATTCGAAATCAAAAAAGAACTCCATAGTTCATCCCCCGTGGGAATAGAATCCCTGTAGACCTTCCTTCAAACATAATCTGTTATCATGCATGTAGAGAAAATATGATGACTGGAATCATTGTGCATCCCACACAAACGGCAAAATTGATCAGGGGTGCCCATTCTCCTATGCCTCATATCTCCCATTATCAAACCATCCTTTCTGCATAGCCACAAAAAAATTTGCACCTTCAATAGTACTTTCAATTTCCATAACTTCTTCCCAACCTCATCCACCTCTACCATCCTGGAAGAAAGGATGAGTTTCTCATAGGCAGCCGCTGACAAGAAGGTCCCATCCCATATATATGTATCACACTCCTCTAGCGTAGGTCTGAAAGCAGCAACTTCCTGTAGGAGGCGTTCATTTTTTGCCCATGTTCTTGTGCCATGGTTGTTCCCCACCTCATTGTTTAACATCTAAATCTCAGAAGTCGTGTCCCAATAATCACACACCAAAGCATTTTTATCAGTGGCAACCGAGAATGCAAGATGCTACCTGTCCTTTATCACCCCACCAGGCAGCCATTTTTCCAACCAAAATTTAAAGCTTCTCCTGTCACCCAAGATAGATTAGAATAAATTCCAGTTGTCAGCCAAGGCATGCATGATTAGCCCATAGTTGTGGGCTATTTAAGTATTTAAGTGCCTACACATTAGGTTAATTCTAACATTTATTTAGTATAAATTAGGATGTAAATAGATTAATTCATAGTTTTAATCTAATTACATAATCCATACATTACATTCATATCTTAAGTGCATTTAGAATTAGCTTAGAATAGCATTCATCTAATTAGATAACCAATTAGGTACATTATTTTCATTAACATAGAAGTTGAGGGTCTGTACATAAATAACCCTAATATTTTAACATTATTTTCTTTATTCTTCTTCTTTCAGAACGGCTGGCTGCTGCTCCAACGCTCGGCTGCTGCAGTGAAGAAGCCATTCAAGGGGGAGCGGATGTGGTGGATCTGGTCGGGCTGCTGATTTCAAACTTGTGCAGGCCACTACAAAAGGAGGAGGGAGGCAGCCGAGCTCAGGAGGCCTCCGCCACCGACCCACCACTGTGTAGAGAGAACCTCTCTCTTCCACTCCACACTGCCGGCCTCTACTGTGGCGACGAGTCTCCATCACCGTGGGCGTGTGGTGTGACAGGCCACACCGCCATCCGGAGCTCGCCGCATCACCGTGAGCACCTTAGCGTGCATCGTCCTCGCCGTCATCGCCGACCACCATCACCGAGCTACTGATTCAACCACCCTCTCAGTAACTTAAGACATCTGGGAAATTTCCCAGACGTCTGAAGTTACCCGCTCACCTCCACCCACTCGCCTGCCGCCCTCTTCCCGCACCTACAGAGTCTCCCGCAGCATCCTCCAACGCCTGCAGATCAGCCCACGCCACCTTCCCCGCGCCCATCAGCCTGCAGCACACCCGCGCCCACCATCAGCCTTCGCCAACCACGCACGCCCTCCTCATCCCGCCGCGCTCTCCTCCAGCGCTTGCAGAACCGCACGCAGCTGCAAAACGCCAACCACTCTTCCCTCCACCAGCAGCAGCCATGCCCGCGCCTGCAGCTTGCACACCCGCTCCCGCGCCTGCAGCACCCTCCGCCCACGCTTGCAGAACCGCCTGCAGCACCCTCTTCCCCGCGCCTGCAATCCAGCACTCACCACGCCTGAGCTCCCGTGCCCACACCAGCCGCAGCAGCGCCCACACCAGCAGCAGCAGCCACCCCCCGCAGCAGCAGCGCGCGGCAGACTTCACGCCAACAGGCCGCACCCGCTCAACCGCCTGCAGCCGCCACCAGCAGCACCTCCGCCGGAGCTCGTACGGCCACCTCCGGCCGCCGCGCAACTCGCCGCCACCACCGATTCGAAGCTCTTGGTCCAAGGGACCTCCTCCGAGCTTCCCGCGCCCAGCCATCGGCTCCTCGTCGCGCAAGACAATGGGGAAAAATTCCCCTGTTTTGCTACAGTAAATCGTCAATTAAAATTTACATTTTCTGCCATTGCCACATTTTAATCATATTTTATTGACTCTGCATTGCGGAAAAAATCCTATAGTTTCTCATAATTGCCATTTCAGCATTGTTTCTTGCTTAAACCTTAATCTAAAGGCAATCTTGGCTTGGTTCTTGTCCAAATTGACTACGAACAAACATTTTTAAGTGGTGCGAATTTTAATACGTTATTGCCTCCTTGTGGATACGACCCGCTCCTCTGCGAGTGGTTATTTCTTGTTAAAAATTGATTAGTCGATTTTTCCACCACATTAAACTACAAACGACTTAAAAGCGAAAGATTGTCCAGTCAAATGGCACCATTGCCGGGGAGGCAACAGACGCAATAATTTCGCCTAATTTTATTTTGATTATTTGTCAATTGCATAGAGATTTGACCATTCATTATTTTCTTTTTTGTGCAAGAATCAGCCAGTGTGAGAGGCGACCCTTGACGTTGCCAGACGAGAATTGGGAGAGCCATTTTTAAACGGAGGAGAAGGACGAGGACGCGACGGACACCATTTAGTCATTAGTTTAATTAGAATAGAATTAAGATTGTAGACTTAATTTTTCATTACAGTTAGTTTGAAACCCTTGTTCTGGGGCATATTTTGAGGGGTTTGTTCCCCGATTTTGTTTTGGACCCGTGTTGGGTAATTTTTGGGAGCCTATTCCCTTTTCTTTAGATTTAGGTTTATTTTTATTATTTCTTTTATTTGCTTGTGCATAAGTAGTTCTAAAAAAAAAAACAGAAAAAGAAAAAAAATGAGCTGCCTGCTAGAAGCTGCCTGCCCTAGGACGAACCATTTAGGTCTGTATGAGTAGCCTCTAAATTTGCTTTTCTGCATTGCGTGCATTTTTGCATTGAAGATCGCTGGAGGCAAGGTACATATTCTCTTACTTTGCATCCTATTTTTGATCACGCATTGCATTTAGGATTTAATGCAAAGACCACAAAGTTTGTCTTGAAGCGATCTAACAAGTGGTCACATTTTTTTTAGAAAAAGAACTAATTAAAGGAAGGACATTTTAAAAACCAAGGATTTGATTTTCAAACTTGACGTGAGATTCAAAGTTCAAAATCTTTGACGGTGTATGCACACTTATTTCACTTGCACCACGGCACGCTTCTAGACACTCCTTAGGTTTGGAAATACTAGGACAAGAGCCCTCCTTTCGTTGGATTCTGAAGTGTTCGGAACTGGAAATCAAAGGTTTTGTAAATCCAAAGAGGGGGATACCCTGTCACGGATTTTTGGGGGTAGTTGAGGAGCACCGCGAAAGCACAGCTTCAAAGGAAGGCTTAGGCCTACTTGCATCCCTCGATCTTCCGTCTTTGGATTTACTTGACCATTTGAGATTTAGGGAAGAATACCTAAGTTCCAACTAGGTCTTCTTAGGCGAACCGTAGGTTGGCAATAGGCACATAAATTGACTGAACAAATTGTATTGTCACCTGCAATCTGACTTAAAATCAAAAGCCTAAATTGGGAAAGACCTAAAAGGTCTTTTTTGAATTGTGTCTTGCTTGGGGAATTCTGATTGAAGTGAGTTAGAATGGACCACATTGATTTTTATCCTTTCACATCTTGCCCACACCCTCACCCCCACTCTGCATCCTTCGATCCTAGACGTCGAGATGGTCCATTCCTTGATGGACATAATGACAATCATTGGGATCCGTTTTACTCCTATTATAGGAGTATTGGCCTAGTTAAGCCCCAAATTAGTGAGCAGAACTCAGGAACGGGATTTGCTTTGCCCAATATCCCACATACCAAAGAAATACCCAACCCACCCTCCCTGAAAACTTATAATGGTTGGACAAACACTCCTGGGTACTATAAGCCTGAGCCTGACTTCTCTTATGATAGAAATGACCTCTCCTCTTTGAAGATGGAAATACAGAAAATGTAAAATGAAATGAGTGAATTGTTAGGAGAATCTTTGAGAGCAGGCCAACAAGAAAGAGATGAAATTAGCCACCCAATTTACCCCATTGACGATGACGTACACCCCTCTACAATAGATGCATCTCCCGTGGGAAAGCTACACTTTAAGTTGGAGGGAAATTCTGGGGAGAATAGCTACTTTTCGAGGATCGATTTTGAAATCTCCCCATTAGATGACACTTCCTTGAGAGATCTACACTTTAGGTGGGAGGAAAATACACATGACAGTAGCTATGCATTGGATGAAGAAAGGTGGCAACCTGAGGAAGATGATGATAAGGTTGAGTATCCACCTGAATTATATTGGAGTCAAAAGAAGGGAATGATGGTACCATTGGAAGACCTTGACCCAGATGATAGTATTTTCGTGACATTTGATGAAGTGGGTCAAAGTCAAGTTGTTAATCCTACCCTCCCTTCTGATCACGATATGGAACTCAATAGGGAACCTAACCCTAAAGAAATTGACATATCTGAGGAGTCTGATGTTACCAGTGTAAACCATTTACCTCAGATAGAGCACCCTAGGGGATCTGCTGAGATATTAAATGATTCTAGACCTCAGGTACATGATGAATTGTGTGATGAGGAGGAAGACGAATTATATGAGGAACCTACATTCAAGATTTGGAGTGACACTAAGGGTGATTATGTCTTATTTGAAGAGTTAGCCCCCGAGGATGTCACAAATTTGACCAAATTAGGTTTCCTTGGCACACCCATTGATGATATTTCTCCTCATGATAAAATGATGGAAAATTTGGAAGCAATTTCTAAGATTTATGTGGATTCACATATAGACTCCGGGGAAGATTTGAGTAAAGAACAAAAACCCGGGGATGACATTGATAGGATAATCCCTAGATCTGTTGCTTCCAACCTGCCTTCATTCACTTCGAAGTCACCCTCTGATTCGCTTATATCTGAAAGCAAAATTGTGACTCCTGATGAAGAGCAGGAAGATCCACGTGATGGTGCAAGGAATGCTAGGGATGAAATTGAGGATTTAGAAAGAGTGTTTAGGATGGACACCAAGCTGATTAAACCCAACCTAGATCTTATGGCCATCCCACAACCTCGTAACTTAGACGATCCTTGCCTTAGAGAATTGCTCATTTTTGTTCTGACTAGGGGGCTTAACAGACCAATATTTTCTGTAATGGAGTATCGGGTATGGATTGATGATTTCTTTAGTCAGTCCATTACCCTGGGGGTTTATCTCTATACCATTCCTTCCCCATTCTTTTTGGAGGATCCTTGTCATCCTCCCCCTACCCCTTTGGAGGTTATTTTACCTATTTATCCTTTAGAACCTCTTCTGGTGACCTGGGAAGATTTCATTCCCATTTTAGTTGGGCGAGCATTTGCTATCGGGATTCATCATCAGCGCACCAACATCCTAGGTTACCTATTTTCTAGGCCAACTTTGCTTTGCTCATTTTTAGGGCCTATTTCTGCAATTCTTGAACCTGATTTGCAGGTTCTTCGGCTATTCAGCCCAGCTCTGACCCAGGTAATATCCTTCTATGCAATGAGGACATTGCATATTTTAGGCATGGGGGGGTGTACTTGGGGATATACATAGCATAATTGCATACATTTGTACACATAAAAAAAAAAAAAGGTTTTGAGCTTAACTGGCTAGATCTTGCAGTCTTAAGCAAATCAGAACTCTAGGGTAGACTAAGTTAATTCTAGGGTCAAACTTTAGAAGCTAAATGAGCTACTAGCTTTAGACCTTTAGGGTCCTTTGTGGACTTAAAAACTTAAGTAGGAGTTAAGTTGCGGACCATTCCTCAAGAGGTTGAGGAAGGGAAGCTAGGGTTTGAGTTAAAAGGTGGGGTAGTACCTGGAGTCTTATTCTACCTTTTGGTTTACGGGTCCTTGTAACCCAAGCATCCAAATTTCACACACTTGGTCTGGTAATCAACTTAATTTTCGTCTTTCTGAAAAGAGATTTGGTTCTCTTAATTTTGACTTAAGAGAGGCTTGAAAACACATTTTGATTGGAAGAGTTCCCGCCGCAGGAGAGGTCGAGCATATACTCACCTTGAGGATGCGATGATAACATATTACCTCCTCGGCGCTTGTCTCTTAGGATATCCATCCTACTAGGGGCATGTAAGCGCATTGCGCGGTTCAGGTACCATGGGCGGCCCTATCTCGAAGTGCCGATTGCCATAGGCCTGAATTCGCTTAAGAAATCCATGGGCTATACTATCTTGAAGTGTCGATTGCCAGGAGTTCTTGGGGTCATTATGGGCGGTGCTATCTCGAAGCATCGAAAGCCAGGCACCCTTCGAGGTATGGTAATGGGGACAATGAATCCGACACAGACCGTGTTGATAGCTGATTTGAGGTTAGACTTAGAAGAATCAAACAAAAAAAAAGGGGTATATATATAAAAAAATTTTTCCCTTTAACTCAAATAACTCGGACCAATGCACAAGCACGGATGCTTTAATCTCAGGGATCAATAAACTTTAGGGTAGAGTCAGAAATCAGGGAAACTTGTGCCTGCAACTCGTCTTTAGCCGACCTAGTCTGTAACTTAGCAACTACTTAGGAACCTTGGGTTTAGAACCTGAACTTAATATGCTTCTGAAGGAAGACTAAGTGAGTTGACTAGTCTACTTAGAGTGCTAGGTTTCGCTTAATTTTGCTACGGACTAGCAAAAACTAGGCATGGGGGTATTTGATTAGCCCATAGTTGTGGGCTATTTAAGTATTTAAGTGCCTACACATTAGGTTAATTCTAACATTTATTTAGTATAAATTAGGATGTAAATAGATTAATTCATAGTTTTAATCTAATTACATAATCCATACATTACATTCATATCTTAAGTGCCTTTAGAATTAGCTTAGAATAGCATTCATCTAATTAGATAACCAATTAGGTACATTATTTTCATTAACATAGAAGTTGAGGGTCTGTACATAAATAACCCTAATATTTTAATATTATTTTCTTTATTCTTCTTCTTTCAGAACGGCTGGCTGCTGCTCCAACGCCCGGCTGCTGCAGTGAAGAAGCCATTCAAGGGGGAGCGGATGTGGTGGATCTGGTCGGGCTGCTGATTTCAAACTTGTGCAGGCCACTACAAAAGGAGGAGGGAGGCAGCCGAGCTCAGGAGGCCTCCGCCACCGACTCACCACTGTGTAGAGAGAACCTCTCTCTTCCACTCCACACTACCGGCCTCTACTGTGGCGATGAGTCTCCATCACCGTGGGCGTGTGGTGTGACAGGCCACACCGCCATCCGGAGCTCGCCGCATCACCGTGAGCACCTTAGCGTGCATCGTCCTCGCCATCATCGCCGACCACCATCACCGAGCTACTAATTCAGCCACCCTCTCAGTAACTTAAGACGTCTGGGAAATTTCCCAGACGTCTGAAGTTACCCGCTCACCTCCACCCACTCGCCTGCCGCCCTCATCCCGCACCTACAGAGTCGCCCGCAGCATCCTCCAACGCCTGCAGATCAGCCCACGCCACCTTCCCCGCACCCATCAACCTGTAGCACACCCGCGCCCACCATCAGCCTTCGCAAACCACGCACGCCCTCCTCATCCCGCCGCGCTCTCCTCCAGCGCTTGCAGAACCGCATGCAGCTGCAGAACACCAACCACTCTTCCCGCCACCAGCAGCAGCCATGCCAGCGCCTGCAGCTTGCACACCCGCTCCCGCGCCTGCAGCACCCTCCGCCCACGCTTGCAGAACCGCCTGCAGCGCCCTCTTCCCCGCGCCTGCAATCCAGCGCTCACCACCCCTGAGCTCCCGTGCCCACACCAGCTGCAGTAGCGCCCACGCCAACAGCAGCAGCCACCCCCCGCAGCAGCAGCGTGCGGCAGACTTCACGCCAACAGGCCGCACCCGCTCAACCGCCTGCAGCCGCCACCAGTAGCACCTCCGCCGGAGCTCGTCCGGCCACCTCCGGCCGCCGCACGACTCGCCGCCACCACCGATTCGAAGCTCTTGGTCCAAGGGACCTCCTCCGAGCTTCCCGCGCCCAGCCATCGGCTCCTCGTCGCGCAAGACAACGGGGAAAAATTCCCCTATTTTGCTACAGTAAATCGTCAATTAAAATTTACATTTTCTGCCATTGCCACATTTTAATCATATTTTATTGACTCTGCATTGCAGAAAAAATCCTATAGTTTCTCATAATTGCCATTTCAGCATTTTTTCTTGCTTAAACCTTAATCTAAAGGCAATCTTGGCTTGGTTCTTGTCCAAATTGACTACGAACAAACATTTTTAAGTGGCGCGAATTTTAATACGTTATTGCCTCCCTGTGGATACGACCCGCTCCTCTGCGAGTGGTTATTTCTTGTTAAAATTTGATTAGTCGATTTTTCCACCACATTAAACTACAAACGACTTAAAAGCGAAAGATCGTCCAGTCAATGCACCACAGAGGTCTAGAAGGGAGACGGCTTATGGAGATTCAAGCGACTCTTCTCATCATTTACCTCCCCACAAGTATCATGAATGATTTCTATCCAAAGATTTTGTTCCCCTTACAGCAACTGAATCACCCATTTCAACAACAAGGCATCATTAAACTCTTTTAGAGATCTGATTCCCATGCCACCATACTTCTTAGGAGAACAAATTGAATCCCATTTAACAGGTTGGAAGAAGGTACCTTGGTGAGAAGCCCCTTTCCAAAAGAACCTTTTGCGCATAACATCAAGTTTTTTCCAAATTGACTTTGGAGCTTGGAGGACAAAGAAGAACAAAACTGGAATGGATGTCATAACTGAATTCAACAGGATAAACCTCACCCCTTTAGATAAGTAACAGCTGCTTCAGCCTTCTAGCTTTGTAGCCACCTTCTCAAAGAGAAAAGTCCAATCAGTTTTCTTCATTTTTGTGCATTTCAGTGGCAGCCCCAGGTATTTGATTGGCAGTGATATCATAGGCTTGCCCAGGATTCTGGAAATGTCACATTGGTCTGTACCGTTCATAGCAAAGTGTTTGCTATGCATAGAGCACGTTTTTGCTAGGAAAACGTCGGAGTATAGTGCGCAATACGATCAAACAAAGATATTAAATAAAAGATAACGAGATTTGAGTCCCGGTCGTTCGTCTCTGGGAGGCGTTTGTTTTACTTTTGAATTCGATCTTTTACCACTCTACTCTATTTAAAATCACACACCGATTTATGATTATTACATATTGAAGTACGGCATGCTTAGTTGCAAGTATATCAGGAATTGAAAACAGGCAACATTAATCACACAAAAGATATTGCAATGAGCTCATGGTGATTCTCAACACATAGACATATATATATATAGAAAATATATTTTTCATTCATTCATTTGGAGAGTGTTTGCAACATGAACTTGTAGAGGAAAGCTTGTACATGAATGCTTAAAAATGTAAAGCTACCAATCAGAAAACTATTGCATATAGGAATCTACGAGGGGATTTTGCATGCATCATTGGGGGAGAATAAGGACTACACCACTAAGCAGTAAATAGAAGCAGTAAATGTAAAGAGCTAGCAACTAATCTATCAAAAGTGAGGGCATTCGGAGGTGGGCTCCGATGACCTTGGAGTGGTGGAGAGGAGAAAGAGGGGCGGCCAATGGAGCTTAGGTTGGCCCTTGGAGAGAGGTTGGAGGAGTGATCCAGCATCCTGGCATGGTGTCTTTCATGGTGGTGCTCAGCTCGTGGAGATGGAGTGGAGATGGTGGTGGCTAGCCTAAGTGGAGGTGGATGGAGCCAAGCAAGTATGGCCAAAAAGTGGATGGGTGCAAATGGCCACCCCTTAGGTCTTTTTATAGACCTAAGGGAAGCTCTCTAGAGAATTATGGAATTCTCTAGAGAGGCCTATGGTGGGAGCTCATGGGAGAGTGAGAGAGAGAGGATGGATGGTGGTTTTTATATTCACCAAATGTGGATCTAAAAATTGAATGGCTCTTGGTTGCTAATTTTGGCACAAGGCAGCAATACATGGTAGAGAGTTCTAGAGAACTATAGGCTAGATATTTTCATGTGGATGGTGTGTGTGGGTGTGTGTGGGTGTGTGTGGGTCGAAACTTAGGTGGCTAGGTTGATTAGGTTAGGTTCTAGTGTGTTTAGGTCAAGGTAGGTCTCAAATTAGGGTTGTAAACCCTAATTCACTAAGGTAAAGTGCAATTAAACTTAATACAAGTTTAATTGTGTGTGTGGAAACTTAATTGAGAGTAAAATAACTCAATTAAGTTAGGTATAGGTCAATTGGACACTCACTGAGTCCAACTGGATAGTGTCTGCTGAGATCAGGGCTAATTGGACTCAATGAGACCAATTGAATGGGCTGATGGAATTGACTAAGATCCAAGTCAATTAGGTTTAGTGAGGACCTAATTAGGTCCTTAGGGTGGTCTAGAGGTGATGTACTAGGGTTAAGGCACCTTAATTTAGGTTCCTATGGGGTTGGAATTGGGTTTACGGACCTAGAGATCCAAGATCAAGGCTTAAATCTCAAAACAGAAACTAGAGAGCAGTATCAGACGTCTAATAATAGTGTCAAACGTCTTATACTCAAAAATTAAAAGTCCAGACTTCAGTTCTGGACGTCCAATCTAAGTCAGGGGGAATTCTAGGTTTTGTTTTGGGTATTCTGCAGAAATTGGACGTCTGACAAAGTGTCTGGACGTCCAATAACACTGCATAAGTGGGTTTGAGGTGTACGGGAGATAGTTAAGGGTGCCGGACGTCCTATAATTCATCTGGACATCCAGATTAGGGTTGGAACTAGGGTCTTGGGCCTTCCTAGGGTGTTGTGACCTAATCTAAGGGTGGCTAAGGCTTGGGGAAGTCTCTAAGCTATCCTAGGGCTAGGATGGACCTAAGCTCTTCACATTTTACTGCGTTATTCCTACTTAATAGAATAGCAAACCTTAACTCCCTTACATCATTATTCGTACATCTATTCTAAGTCTTCTGCTCCAGCTCTACTGCAACACCCATTATTCCTAGTCCAGCTTTAGATCCTGCTCCAGATCCAGCTCCAGATCTAACTCCTGATCACCTTATTTCCTGCAATCAACATAATGCTCTTAATCAGTACATTATAACATTATTTTATGCATAGCTAAAGTAAAGCAGTAAAGATGTAGATAATGCTTATGCATGCATGAATTACCCTAACTTATGCTAAGTTCTAGCCTAATTTAGGTCAATTAAGACCTATGATTGCTACGCAATCACAAAGCAGACCAAGGAGGACTTACTTCCATTTAATTTCAACCCAGAAATTTCACCGAATATGTTGACCATATAATATGGCGCCTGTGCTTCCCTCTTCCCACCTTCCACAAAAAGAATTGCCTTCCACATACTGAAGAATGGGGGCCAAAGCCCTTCTGTTTGTCATCGAATATCCCCTTATCATCCCATCTGTTGCCAACTTGCAAGCATATGTTGCCAAAGTATCCACTGCAAAATTAAAGATCAATGGGGCTAAGGGGCAGCCTTGTTGCACCCCACACTGAGGCTGGATCCAAGCTCGACATGGCTTCCCATTTATCAAAGGGGAAAAGGAGGCAGTTGTAATGCGTCGTTTCACCAATTGTATCCAAAGAGGGGGGAATTTTCTCCTTTTAAGAATTTCCCATAGATACGACCAGGAAATTGAGTCATAAGCTCTAGAAAAGTCTACCTTCCATAGGAAGGCCTTGGATTTTCGCCTATGCCATCCCATCACCATTTCTTGAGCCATAATGAATGATTCCTGTAGTGACCTCCCAAGTAAGAACGCAGACTGGACAAGCATAACCAGGTCTTGCAACACTTCACGAATTCTGTTAGCTAGAATTTTGTTGATGATAAGATAAATGGAATTCGACAATGCAATAGCCTGTAATCTGAAAATTGCTCCGCACCCAACTTCTTTGGTAACAGGAACAAGTAGGACTTGTTCAGTCTTTCAAATCCAGAGTTACCCTTTTCAAACTCATGTATAACTTCCATCACATCCTTCTTAAGAACATTCCACATTTCCTTGTAGAAAAGAACTTGTACCCCATTTGAAGCTGGAGCTCCCTCATTATTCAAACCTTTGATTGCTTCCACTGTTTCCTGTTTAGTAAAAGGTGCAACCAACATAGCAGCTTGTTCATTGCTTACACATGGAAACGCAGCCGAAGCCATCCTCCAGGAGCCTCTTGGCACAACCTTAGCTGTTTCTTTAAAGTAACGGGCAGCTTCAATTGTTATCTCACCAATAGAGGTAATGGTTCTCTCGCCCACTTTGATAGAGGAGATGAGATTGAATCTTCTTCTAGCACTGGCAGCAAGATGAAAGAATTTCGTGTTGGCATCCCCTTCTTTGAGCCACAGTTGTCTAGACCTCTCACGCCAATCCATCTCTTTCTATAAATCCTCCTCACCAATGACCTACTACCAAAATTTCCTTTGCTCCTGCTCCTGGCCACTTAGAACCACCATGCATTCCTTCAAGTCAAGCCTTTGGACCTCAGCCAGTGCCTCAGCTCTCTTCTGCTCCCTGATAGCCATCACTGTCTACCCATATTCCTTTAGCATTGTACGCATTTCTGCCAGCTTTAGTGAAAGCTTCTGTGTAGCCAAACCAGTTACAATCTTATTTTGCCACTAACTAGACAGCATTTCTTTAAACCCCTCTTCTCTGAACCATGACTTTTTGAGTTTGAAGTTTGAACCAACATCCGCACTCACCCCACAATCCCATACAATTGGTTTGTGATCAGAGAATGGCCTGTCAAGGCACATGGCAGAAGACAAATGAAACCTCTCCAGGAGACTGGGGTTACCAAAAAATCTGTCCAACTTAGATAAGAGCCCACTGCCATTTCTCCAGGTATATTCAACCCCACTGACAGGGTATTCAGTGATGCCCAAGCTCTGCACAGCCAGTTGAAACCCTGCCATTGCACCATCAATACTGCCACCAAGTCTGTCCCCACTTGATAAGGAACAATTGAAGTCTCCACCAACAAGCCATGGCTCCTCTTGGACCTTCTGATGCACTACTGATAGGTCCTTCCACAACTCCACCCAACCTGCTGCTGCACAAGGTCCATATGCACATGAGATGAACCAATCCAGATCACCTTGAAGATTCTGACATCTACAAGTAAGCACATGTCTGTCACAGTGAATTTCTGTCACTTTAAGGCTGGATTTTTTCCACCATATCGCCATCCCACCAAATCTGCCATTTGCAGCCATCCCTACACAGTCTGCTCCCCCAGATTGTCTCAGAGAGACCCAAGCAAGGCCATTTTCATCATCCAAGTGTGTCTCTTGAATAAGGGCACAATCAAGTTCCTACTCCACAAGATATATGATAAGAGAGGCCCTTCTCACTTTATTGTGCAACCCACGCACATTCCACGTTAAGACTCTCATCCCTTACAAAGTTGATCCCCTTAAGCCAAATTTTCCACATATTCAACCATGATGGACTTTGCAACAGTTTCCTCCTCAATGGGACTCAAGTTCCCCTTCCGTTGCCTCCTAAGCATGTAAGGAGAGCGCCCAACCCCCATCTTTTGGTTGGTCCCTTTCCCAAATTTCAGATCTTCAAGTGCAAGGAAAGGCATTTGATTCACATCCCTAAGGACACTTCTTCCACTGCTATTTTCTATTTCCTCCCCATAATTCACCTCCTTACAATTGGTGGATTTGCCAGGGTCCTCATATATTTGGTTAGCACTCCCCATGACAGTGTCATCAACCACAATCATTTGACCCCACTCTAAGACATCCTTGTAGCAGTCTTTCCTCTTCTTTGGCTCAGGTGCATCATCTGAAGGCTTACGACCCTCTGGTTCCTCTTGTTGTGCCTCTCCAGATCTATCAACAGATGTCTTATCCTGACCCAGTTCTGGTAATATAAATTCCTGCCATACCACTGATAGGAAAATAAGCCACGAAGAACCCCCACACTGAGGATGATTTTATCAAGCAGTGACCCACTTCTAAAAACCTCAGCCTCAAATTGTAGTAGACGGGCATCACCTTCCCCGATTGTAATCTCAGTATCATCACTAATAGATGCAAAACCAACAATCATCTTGGAGACCACCCCTTTAGATCTCAAATGCAAAGGCAATCCCCTGAACGCAAGTGTCACCTAATGAGTCCATTTTAATGGACTATTGTTACGGGTAAGTAATTCAATTCTAACATAGTATGTTTGTTAATAATCACATTAGATCATTAAATGATTGCATATGTCATTATTTAAGTTTACATTTATTCTATTACTTATTATGTAATTATTTAAATTTCATGCAGGTCCCACAACAGCGCACTCGTTACAGGCTAATAATCAGGAAGAAGAGGGAGGAGGACCAATTGTAGAAAAGAATAGGAGGTGAAAAGATATTTTTCCCCCACAAATTCTAACCTATGGCCGCCATCCTCCCTCAACAGAAAAACAGTGTTGGCCATATTTAATAAGGGATTTTGAAAATCTCTTGACTCGCGGGAGAGAGGAGATAAAGAGAGAGAGGCGGAGGGCTTGGGGGAAATCCATCGAGAAGTACTGCGTGCACTGTGCAACCAGCAAGCACTGTGCGCCAACGCCCTCCAACGCCTAACTTGCGCGCCCTGCAGGCGCTGCACCCACGCCACAGCCGTGCCCTCCACCGCCGGCCCACCCATCAGAGCCTTCCCTCACCACACGCCTGCAACTGCTTGCACTACCTTCACAGTGCCAAGGTTTCACTGTACCCATCACCCGCGCTACTGCCACAGCCGCTCCTTCCAGCCTACGCCCTGCATCCACCATTGTTCCATGCCCTGTACCTGCACCCTACAGGTGCGTCCCCTCAAGCGCCCTTGTGCGCCCCCTCCAGTGCCCTTGCGCGCCCAGCCTCCAACGCCCTCACCGCCCCCTCCAGCGCTCCTAGCAACACCAACGCCAGCAGGCAGCAGCCACCCGCAAGTGCTGCGCCCAGCCTCTAGCATCGTTGCGCACCCAGCTACCCGTGCCCTCACCACGCACCGTACTGCCACAACGCGCAGAGGCATGCACTGCAGACCGCATGACACCTCCTCTTCGTCATCTTCTTCATCTCCATCGCCCTGCAGGAACCAAAAGAAGCCGCCCACAGCAAGCACCATAGCAGCCACGCGACTACGCGCAAGTGCAGTGCAGCTACGTGCTCCCGTGCGCCACGCCCACAACAGCAGTGCAGCCACCTGATGCCAACAGGCCGGCACTCCTCTCTGCCAGTCGGCCACCTCCGGCTGTCGCGTCACCACCATTGTGTTGCCCTCGTCGAGACGTGCCTTCCCGCGGAGTAGCTCCTCCCACGAAGCCTCCTCGTGCGTGCAAGGAAGAGAGAAGAAGTTTCCTCTATTTTATACTCAATTAATATTTATATTGAATGCCATTGGCATTTAGATATTAATATTTTATTCAGGCCACATTGCATTGATGCACTTATAGTTTCCTGAAATTACTTCACTTGTGTTATGTGCATCATTTAACTTTGAATTTCAAATCAGATTTGCATGCAAGTTGAATTCACATGATATGCCATTACACATGCATCATATGCATATTTTTGGAGCTTAATCCCTGATGTGAAAATTGCATAAATAACCCTGAACTTTTAAGGAAATTGCAAGCTCCGTTTAAAATAGCATATTCCTTGCATTAAAGTTGCGATAGTGTCTGCAAACAATATATTCCTCTACTCGTGAATTTATTGGTATATTCCTCCCTGTGGATGCGACATCTTTACTGCAGTTAAATTTGATATTTAGTTTTGATTGAGAGATTTTCCACCACATAAAACACAACGACATATCATTCTATTGCTATCATAAATAAGCGATAATCTCTCTGTCAAATGGCGTCGTTGCCGGGGAGGCAACAGACGCAATAGATTCACATTATTATTTTTTAATATTCTGAGTTACACAATTATCTAATCATTTTTTTATTGTGTGAGGAATCTGACAAGGCGACAAGGCACAACAGAGCGGCGACATCAACCACGAGCTAAGCCACATGAGGAAAAGATGTAGGAGACCTGGATCCTGCTTTCACAAGGGATTCTCCATCATCACAAAATTTATTTCTGTCTTTTCGCCCTTGTAGTACTTGGGGCTGAATTTTTGGGGGTCTGTCCCCACATTCTTTAGCTACTAGGGTTTACATTTTTTTTCGCATGCGTGATTCTATTCTATGCTTGCTTGCCTTTAAAACCAACAAAAGAAAATATCGAGCTGCCTATTTAGAAGTTGCATGCCCTTAGGTGTGCGCATTTAGGGGTGATTGAGCAGTACATTAGATCCTATTATTGCATTGCAATCATATTAGCACGAAGATTGCTGGAGACAAGTACACCTTTCTAACTTTTGCATCCAGCTCCTGTTCACGCATTTGCATTCAAATTAAAATTCAAGACCACCAAGTTGTTTGAATTTACTAATTCAATGGTCACATAACTAAAAGGGGGACTGATAATCAGATTCAACCCTAAAATCAATTCACATTTGATCTGATTCTAAGGGACTTGTCTGCATTTTCAAAAAAATTAAAAAGATTTGCGGTGTGTTGCACACTTCTGACACTGAGCATGCACATTAGGCACCACACTAAGGCTCAATCCCTTAAGGCTATAGGCATCAATCTCTTTATCGGTGCAAACCCTCCTATTATGCTTTGTGGTGGTGGTGGTAATATCTTTTGACCAAGTGTTTTGATACTTCACGGAGGGGGACACCCATTAAAGGAACAATAGGGTAGTTAAGGGGCACCGCATACGCATAGCCTCAAAGGAAGGGTTCACCCTACTTGCAACCCTTTGTTAATCCTTGGAGTAACTTCTCACTTGATCACCTGGGAGTATCATCCAAGCAAAGTATAGGTCCTAAGGCACTTGAAGGTTGAATTAAGGCACGTAATTATAGTAAAAAACTTGTTTGGCCATTTATATCAACTAATTCGACCTTCGCAACAAAGAAGGTTAAGATTTCAAGTCATTACCCCTCTTATACCACTTATGTGGGAATAGAGGGATAAGCCTTGACCTTTTGACATATCTTTGGAGTGGAGGTTTCACTTACTTAATAAGAACCTAAATTGTGATTGATATTGTATGCTTGGTAGACGCTCTCTTAAGGGTAGTCTAGAATTCTTAGGAGAGCTCACCTAGGAGAGAAAAGCGAAGGAATGGCTGATTAAGGAGCAAATCAACAAAGGATCCTAAGGGACTATTTTATTCCAACTAACCAACCTGCACAAGAACTAAGACAACCGACAGGGGCTAATCCATATGAGATCAAGAGCAGTACCATATCTTTATTGCCCTCCTTTTATGGTACTACTAGGGAGGACCCCTATGGCATTTGGAGGAATTCACTGAGGTCTATTCCACGGTGAAGCTCTAGGGCTTTACTGATGAAGCCTTGATGAGGACTCTATTTCCTTTCTCCCTAAAGGATAAGGCCAAGCACTGGTATCATACCCTCGATGCAAGGGTAAATGATTGGGCCACCCTTAAGGGAGAATTTTTGAAAAAGTATTTTCCTATGAGTAAGACCAACCATTACAGAAGAGAGATTATGGGTTTTACTCAACAGGAAGTGGAGCAATTTCATGAGACTTGAGAGCGCTTTAATGACCTTCTTAGGTTATGCCCCCACCATCAGGTGACAAGATGGAAGTTGGTTGAAAGGTTCTATAACGGATTATCTGAAAGGCATAGGCAAACCATTGATGCAGCCTATGCAGGAACCTTCATGGCCAGAACTGAGGATGAAGCCTGGGCATTATTTGAAACATTAAGCAACAACTCCATACATCTGTCCTCTGCCTATCAAGAAAGAAAACCATCAATCTTGCAGAGAAAGATAGAGGCCTATGAAGCCGGGGCTTCTCAGGATTTGGCTTATCAGATTCAACTATTGAATAAAAACTTTGATAGGCTTTTAGCAAACCCCGGCATGAACCTGCAAGCAGCCTCTATCTTTCAGGCTTCAAGGGAATGCTCCATTTGCCAAAGCACAACGCACGCCACTGCGGAGTGCCGTTAAGCAAATCAATTCCCTGAGTTGATTCAGGCCGACTTGAACGCGACCCAAGGTTTATGCCCTCCTCGCAATAACCTTTATTCCAATACTTATAATCCGGTGTGGTGGAACCATCCAAACTTCTCTTGGAAGCAAGATGATGCTTCTAACTTACGGAATACAAGACCCTTACCTCCCCAACCCATATACCAACCATCTTATGAGAACCCTCCTCAGAATAAGCCCTCTGAGATGGATGAACTTAAAGCCATGATGAAAGCAATGCAAGAGCATCAGAATATGGTCATCCAATCTTAGAATAAGATGATTACTGATATGCAATCCCAAATTGGTCATCTTACTGAGGCAGTTAAGCAACGTGATCCGGGGAAGCTGCCTAGCTCTTCTGAGGAGAACCCCAAGGGCAAGGGGGTTGTATTCAGGGAGCACGCCCAAGCGATGACTATGTTGAGGAGTGGAAAGAAGATTGACAAGCCTGATAACACTCCTACAGTTACATCTCAGAATTCACCTTCTACACCTGACCCAACTTCTAACTTCACCAAGGAAGAGCCACACTGCTCTCCCTCGAACAAAATCACCCACAATGAGGATGTCGACCTTCCACCACCCCTTTCCTGCCTTAACAAACCCTCTACCCAGAAGCCGAGGGTGCCCTATCCAGAGTGCCTATCTTCTCCTGGGGAATCTTCTGTTGGCTCGTCTGGAGCCAAGGATAGGACGGAAGAGATTATGGATACTTTTAGGCAAGTCTAGATTAACTTGACTCTATTGGAAGCTATTAAACAGATTCCGTCCTATGCCAAGTTTCTGAAGGACCTGTGCACCCAGAAGTGCCAATCTAGGAAACAGGTCCAAACCAAGGTCATCCTACCTGACCATGTTAGCTCAGTTCTCCAACATGGAACACCCCCCAAAATGAAAGACCTAGGGGCCCTGTATATTTCAGTGGTTATAGGTAACCAACATATTGACAAGGCTTGGTCGGGCCCGGATAAGTCGTATTAATATGGTGATTTAATCATTGAAATGAGTATAGTGGTTAACCTAAATCGAGCCTAACCATCTCTTTACAAATTTTTTTTACCTGGCCTACTTGATTTTATCTTGGTCACTTTTAGGCCCAGGGTCAAACTCAGGGAAGTGGGATTAGAGGTGAATAAGTTTCTACGCCTTTCCTACAATGAATCTCTTCCGTTCGTTTATTATGTTTTTGGTGTTTCTCTATTTAATATGTTTTTCTGATAATTTTTGTCCTTGAGGTACACCCTTAAAATCAGGTTCTTGGCCTTGAGCCAAATTAGGGTTTCAAAACTTGGTCTTGCTAATAGCAAGATTGAGTACCTGCAAGTCAAGGATTATCTTTTCTCTTTTGTATATTTTTTTTATCTTTTTAATGGCAGGAGAGAGAAATAGAAATAAGATAAATATAGTATATATATATATTAAATATGTATATAGGGTTGGGGATGGAGGTGGAAATGGCATGTAGTACGGTGTCGAGTTGATCATCGTCTAGGAAGATGCAACCAACAAGACGAAGTGCCGCATGGAGTGTAGGATGGATGGGTGGAAGATGTGTGCGAAGATGCTTTCTGTACGCATGTATCGGGGAATATCAGCAATTGGTGCAGATATTCCCGCAATACAACGTATGGTAGGTGATATGAAAATATATATATATGTATGTATATATATAAATATATATCTATATGTATATATATAGATATGGTTATAATTATATAGGTGTATATGTAGTTATGTATGTATATATATATATATATATATATATATATATATATATATATATATATATATATATATATATATAGATATGTAAATATATGTATAGATAGATGTATGTATATGTATATATATATATATGCATGTATATATAACTATATATAAATATGGATATATATATATATAGTAATATATGTATATAGTTATATATATGTGTATATGTATGTATATATATTAGTATAAGTATCTATGTATATAGATATATGTAGATAGGTATATATATATATATATATACATATATATATATATATACATATATATATATATATATACATATATATATATATGTATGTATAAATATATGCGTATATATATGTATATATACTTATATTTAGTTATATAGGTACTAATATATGTATATATATATATATGTATATAAATATAAATATATATGTATATATATAAGTATATAGTAGTGTATAAGTGAATGGGTGTGTGTACGAGAGTGTGTGTGTGTGTATGTGTCTGCAGGAGGGAGAGTGAGAGTGTTGTGAGAGAGAGTGAGAGAGAGAGAGAGAGATCATCTGCCGGAGGAAGAGGCACGGGCGAGTTAAGTCGTCTGGAGGCAGCGGGCGACATCTGATGGCCACGCGGAGGCGCAGGCGCATAGGCGTGTGAAGAGACGCGTGCACGCTAGAGGGAGCGGGTGCGTGGGAGCGATCGTAGCGCACCGCGCTGCGCGAGGAGGCAGGTGCGGACACGAAGAAGCGACCGCTGAAGCAGGCGGGCGCAAACGTGAGAGCGGGCGCGGGGAGAAACGTGGGTGCAAGCGTGCGCGGACGGGCTGGTGCTGGTAGCGGTGCGGAGAGAGAGCGGGCGGTGACCGGATAAGTGAGAAACTTTTCGGTCACCGCACTGTAGCCATAGTGTTCCGCTGAAATGCGTGAACAGTGGCTACAGTGCGCGCAGGCGTTGTGGAGCGGGCTGGTGCACGTGCGGAAGGGGCTACGCCGGCTGCTGGCGTGCGTGGTGGCCTGCGTGCGGGCGAGAGGTGGCCGGCGCCTTGCTACAGCTGCGGTTGAGCTTCAAAGCTTAACTCTGTGGCAATGGCGAAAATGGCTTGGAATGACGAAACAGAGAAGAGAACCACCACACCCACCAGCTCCTTGATGAGTTGGGTGGCGATGGGACTCACAGTGGTGGTTGTGTACCACTGTGAGCTGCTCCTGCCCGCAGCGCAACTCTTCAAGAAGAAGAGAGGTTGCGTATGGAGGGGAGAGTGGAGGTGACGGCCTGGAGAAGGAGCTGTTGTTGTTGGGTGGACTAGGCTCCCTGCAAAGAAGATAGCTGTGCCTTTTTAAAGAGGAAGAAGGCAAGCACAGCCATGCCCTGGGCTGTGCATGGCTATGCATGGCTGGCAGGGAGTGGCTGTGCAGAGCATGGCACGAAGAAGATAAAGCCATGCTTTGCAGCCGCGGAGAAGAAATTCAAAGTCAAATAAAAATAAAAATAAAGATGGTGAATTTGCAAGGCAGCACTTGAGGAATATGTTAATTTCAAGGCCATTTTATTCACTCTCCTCCCCTCTCAAATAAATGCATGCATGCATTTATTTTTACAAATGCGACTATGGTTACCTAATATACACTGGTAATGCTTGGAAATAGCACAAGTTGGCACAATTGTTGGTGTCCTTTTGCTGTGCAATCATACCCCCATGCCTAGCTTTTGCTAGTCCCTAGCAAAACATTTTTTTGTATTGTATTTAGAAATGATCTTAAAGCTGAAGATTTTCTTCTGAGGCGACATAGGTGTGTTTATTTGTTGGATATTGTGAGAACCAATTGTAGAGAAGACTACCAGTACTTTAAGTCTTGTATGACATAGACCATCTCTCAATTAACCTGGACTCTTGATATTTAAACCTTAAGTACGATTTCCAGGACCCAGGAGGTTTTTGCCGTACTCGAGAGCTCAAGAGATTATGGCTTATGCTTAATGAACGATCAAGACTGACCAGATGAACATTAAGACTCAAGCCCAGGGTTTCACGAATTTTTAAGTGCAGGTTGGTCCCAGTTTCAGCTCGTGTCTTTGGATTGACCCTTAAAAAGATGATGGAAAACTCAACTCCCATTTTATAATATTTGTGGCTCAAAGAAAATAGGGTATTTGTTACTTGCCCTGAAGAACTTTTGTAGGGGGAAGACTTTACATATATTTGCAAGATATACTGACTTATTTGCATTTTTTTTTTGAAACATGTGTCAGTATATCTCTTACAACATTATTTGGAGGAGCACACTTTTCTTTTGGTGGGAGAGTTCCTTTTTTTTGGTGGAAAGAGTCTCTCCTAAACACAAGACTAAAGCCTGGGATAAAAAGTCTACCTGCGCGCACAGGTAAGGACTCTACCTTCCCTAATGAACACTAGGGTTGGATCTTATGTTCACCTCGTCTTTCTTGATATGTGTAGTGTTGAACCAAGCTTACTTAGGCTCTCGAGTAGAAGCAAACCAATGGATTCTGTACTGGTGTCTCAGGTACAAGAATACGTCCTTAGTTAGGAGAGATTCCGATCTATCTTGTCAATGCTCAAGTGAATTAAGTCGAGCCTGAGAAAATCAAGCTTCTGTGGCCTGGAAAGCCTTCAAAACAGTGGTTGAATATCCATAAACACTTATTGTATTTTTGTTTCAGCCTTCAGATCATTACTAAACACCTCTTTTTTTTTTTAACATATTTATAGATAGGTGGAAACTGCATGATACCATAAAATACCCAGATCCTATGGATGCCTATCCACCCCCCCGTGCCAAACGATGCTATGTCCTCATATGCATGCAGGGAAGGGTATAGGAAGGACGAAAGATCGGGTAACGAGGGTTGAGGTGAAGGGTATACAGTAGGGTGGTAGGGTGGGTGGATGGTGGGTGGTGAAGTGAAAAGTGAAGTGAGCGTGACAGTGGTGAAGTGTTGTTGGGGTGCCTCCCAACGAGCGCTGAATTTAACGTCCCTAGCTGGACACAGAATGAGGCACAAAATTAGTTACCCTCCAGCAAGGCAATAGTATCTCCAACGGGGGCAGGTTCATGAGCAAGAGAAGGTTTCAAACGTTGCCCATTGACCATAAATTTATGCCCAGATTTGGGATCTTCAATTTCAACGGTCCCATTGGGAAATGGTCTCAAGACCAGAAAAGGACCATTCCATTTGGACTTCAATTTCCCAGGAAAGAATTTGAGCCGGGCATTGTAGAGCCAAACTTGTTGAGATGGCTCAAATTCTTTTCGCCGAATACGGTTGTCGTGAAAAGCCTTAGTGCATTGCTTGAAAGTTAAGGTAGAATCATAGGCTTCACGACAGAGCTCTTCCAGCTCCTGGAGTTGGAGTTTCCGTTCTCGACCACACAGGTCTGGGTCGAGGTTACATTGGCGAACCACCCAATAAGCGTGGTGTTCCAACTCCACGGGCAAATGACAAGGCTTCCCGTAAATGATTCTATAAGGAGACATACCAAGGGGAGCTTGAAGGCGGTCCGATACGCCCAAAGTGCGTCAATCAGCTTGTCGGACCAATCCTTACGGTCAGGTCGAACCATTTTCTGGAGAATTTGCTTGATTTTCCGATTCGACACCTCTGCCTGGCCGTTCGTCTGAGGATGATACAGGGATGCGATACGATGGTGAACTCCGTATTTCCTCAGGAGTGCCCGAAAAGAAGCATGGGTAAAGTGGCTTCCTCCATCCGAGATAATGGCTCGAGGGATCCCAAAGCGCGCAAAAATGTGGTCTTTGACAAATCGAGTGGATATAACATGGTCAGCACGGCACGTGGGAATAGCCTCGATCCATTTCGAAACATAATCAATAGCCACGAGAATGAATTCGAAGCCGTTGGAAGGAGGAAAGGGACCCATGAAATCAATTCCCCAAATGTCGAAGATTTCTGCAGCTAGGATGGGTTGTAATGGCATCATGTGACGACGTGACATTGACCCTAATGACTGGCACCTAGTGCAATGTTTAGCATAATTGTGTGCATCTTGGTGAAGGGAGGGCCAAAAGAAACCGCACTGCAACACCTTGGCTGCAGTTTTCCTCCCAGAGAAATGGCCTCCGCAGGCCTGATCGTGGTAGAAGGATAGCACATTGGGGAATTCGTTGTCAGGAATACAGCGACAGATGATTTGATCACCACCTATTCGAAAAAGAAGTGGATTATCCCAAAAATAATACTTTGCTTCTGCCATGAGGTGCTCGCACTGGTTTTTAGGCTAGCCACATGGAAGGGATGTAGAAGCAAGGTAATTGGCAATGTCGGCATACCAAGGTCCACTTGCCATATTAATTGCCAATAGGTGCTCATCGGGAAAAATCTCATTAATTGGCAGAGTAAGTCTAATATGGTTAGGATAGGCCAATTGCTTGAACTATTTGTGCCGCACCACTCAAAATAAAAGTAATTCATCAAGTAGCTTGCCACTTAGGGTTGATTCTTAGGGCTGAACCAGGCACTCCACATTTTTTCTCTGATTTCTAAAGGAATATATCATCACCAATGCTTGCAAAACTTGGAGTGTTTTCCTAAACTTGATTGAATATACCTAAAATTAAACCCTAAAAGCTACTAAACAAGGTTAAACCCTAAAAGACACATCATCAAATAACCTTGTTTGCAAACCCTGGTTGTGCACGCACACACATTTTAACTGATCATTAATGGCACAATCCATCTAAAGGTCCCATCACATTCCAAGAGCACAATCATCCCAAGCCTAATTAAAACTAAGTAGACGTTGGCCTTAAGGATTGATTCGCTCTTCGAGGCTGAGACTGAGATTTTTTTCAATTAATCTACTTCTGCTGGTCCATCTGATGTCTACCTAAGGGAGTAGCGTCAAACGACCGCGGTTGGGGGGTACACTAGGAACCGGAGGAGTAAGCCAAAGGAAGAACCTTCTCCCCAGTCCCTCCTTCTAACTGGTTTGATTGACTAGATAAAAGTAGACTAAATCGTTTATAATCTCAAGACGGGTCCTGGGAGTCTTTAGGTCTTTAGGCTACCTACATAAGGATAGGTTTGGTTGATTGTACTGTAGGGTACCTTTCTCTCTTCTATTTTCCCTCCTTTTCTACCATGTACCCTTCCACATCCTACACACATTTCACATCCTATCCTCCTACCACCACTTATCCCCAAGATGATTACTATCCTAACTTGACTTGTAATTACCCATCCACTAACCGGGATGACTTTGATTGGGGATATGAATCTGGACCTCAATGTCCAGGGCCTAGCCTTGGACAATAAGACTATGATTATTATCCTTTCCAGAGCTACAATGATTATAGATCTCCATCCTTTGATGATCAAGCTAACCAGATCTACAACCATGAAGGATATGTTGATTATAACACTTACCCTTCCCAAAATTATGCTAAATATAGGTCACCACCATTCTTTAAACAACCTGAAATGACATACTATCAGGGAGGGACCCGAGAACCTCGACATCTTGACTCCCCTAGATTTAACCTAAACCCACCCAAACCTGAATCGAACCAATTGGTTCAGGTGAACCAGATCCAGGATAGGGTGTTGGCTAACTTGAGGAACACCATCCAACCTTTAGAAGCTCAGCCAACACCATGCACTGAAGCATTGGAGCCTATGATCAAAATGATTGATGAGCTGAATAGCTCTTTATTGGTTTTGCTCCAAAGCGTTAGGGATAGGGACCTAGGTGAGTTTCTTCTTGGGAAGTTGTCGAGGTTGAGGATGAAATTTATTGTTTCACTAGTCAAATCTTGGGATGATTCTCAAGATGAACCTTCTTCAAGAGAGCCAATGTCTGAACCTGCTCAAGAGCTTGTTGGGGGGGATACATATTCTGAGACTAGAGATGACTAGATTAGTCTAGAGCAACCATTTGAGGAAGAATCGATTGATTCACCCGAGATCCCCAAGTCAGGAAACGAAGAAAATTGTCTCCTTGGATCATGAAATATTTATGATTTTGAGATATATATAAATGAGGACCATCAATTCTTTGATTCTGAGGGTGAGGAATCTCTTAGTGAAGTCTCACTTGAGCTTAAGTTGATTTTAGTGAGACAAATGGGCTCGAGGAGCATGACGAGCTATTTGATAGCCCAGTCATTGAAGATTTTGATTCAGTTGGGGCTAACGTAAAGGATTCGAATCCTCATTTACTTGATTCAATCAGTGACCCCATTCCTCATCTACACCCGGAAGAGCTAACTTTTGAGATCATTGTGCCCAAGTCAATCTTGATTCAACCACGATTTCTGGACTTAGGAGAATCATATGGGGTGAATGATATGCTAGAGGTCCTGGAGCCTGAGCCCTTGATGTTGGAAGATAGAATTGTTGAAATAAAAATTTGGGAGGCTAATTCTGAGGGAACTTTGATTTTGGATCTAAGGGTACCTGATGTAAACATGTTTATATTACATAAAATGTCTATTTATGCATGTTCTTAAGCATAACATTGCATTAAATACTATAGATATTGCATAGCATGCATCATCTTGCATTTAGATTAATCTGAATAAAATGGAGGTTAATTATCTCCTTTTATGTTCAGGGACAGGGCGACCTTTTATCAGGGCCTCAAATCGAAGATTCAACTGTACGGATCTGATCAGGGCGACGATTGGAGTTCAACGACTCCAAGATCACCCTAATCGGATATCCGTAGCATCAGATAGAGACTGGGGAACCCTAGAAGATCAAGGACCAGGATGGTGTTAATCCGCACTTCAGACGATAAATCCAACCGCACAGATGGATTCAGATCGATGATCAAAGCCTAACGATGCAAAAATCGACTCAATCCGATACCCGTGGCACCATCTACGTCACCCAGAAAATGGACGGCCAAGATGGCACCACGTGGCACCATCTCGGCTGCCCAACTGGCTGCACGCAACCGCTGAAGCCTCTAGCGCCAAAGCCACTCCGCCGTTGGATCATGATCCAACGACTGAGAGTGGATCTCAGACCGGCGCCTTCATCTTCTGAAGCCAAAGGAGGATGTTGCCTTGACCATTGGATCTCAATCCAATGGTCCAAATCGCATGCCACGCAAACGCACCGCTCACCCATCCACGCACGTAGAGCAGTGGATAAGGTGCTCGACCGCCTCAAGATGCGGGATCGAATCCGCGAGGTGCTTCGATTAGGCACAGATGAGCGGGCACTATCGACCGCACGATGAAGATCGGGCAGCCGTGCATGTCCAATTAGATCCACGCTCCATCTGACACAGCATGGAAACACGCCATCGCACGCGATGAGGTGCGCGGTTAAGGCGGGTGGGGATGCATTCTCAGTCGTTCGATCTCACGATCGAAAGGCCAAGATTGAGAGATCGTGGACAAGTGTTGAACGTGGGGAGATGAGTAGGCGCACGCGTGCCGCCCACTAGCCAAATTCAAGCCTTTAGTGACGAATTTATTCATCACTAAAGGTCCTGAATTAATGATTTTCAACATAAAATTGCCAAATTGCCCTCACTCCTTGCAACTATAAAAGGAGACCCCCTCCATATGAAATTCACATCCCTTCCTTCTCTTCTCTCCCTCTCCAAAGCTCAAGAGAAGCTTGTCCCACACCCAGGATGCTCCTCGAGAGATAAAGTCAAATTTTCACCCTCATTTCGGAAGCGAATCCCGCGACGATGATGACGTGATGCCCCGTTCTCATTCTTCCTGCCTCGACCTCCTTCCTACTCCGTCCATCTTCCAGGCGTCGTCCTATCCAGCTCGTCCTCCAAGCGATTGTCGAGGAGGATAGCTTCTCTCTCCTATTCCTCTTTCCTGCTTTCCAGTGTAATTTCTCACTGGTTTAATTGTGTAAACATTTTGAAGTATTAAGTGAATGTTTTCTCTCTCTCTCTTATTCTGATTGTTTATATTGCTTCATTGTAATTACTCCGCTTTTCAACAAAAATCGTAAAAAATTACGAATTTAGATCGACGTAGCCTCCCTAAGTTCGACCCGGGATTTCTATTCCGGTATAAATTTTATTTGTTGAACACGAGTTCTTTGCTTTCAAACTACAACGACAGGTTTTCAAAACCAAATACGATAGAGTAGTAACCCATAGCTTCAACAATACCTATTGACCTAAAACCACCTACTTTCTACTAGGACCCTTACAATATCTTTCACGTGCAACCCAAGCTCGAAATAACTGATTATTTTTCTAAGCTAGATGTTAAGTGGACAACCGCACCTATTGAACCATCTTTACCCGTTGTCTGACACTTTGGTCTTGGGTTGCACACCACTAAACCGCAGGCCCAGCCCCGCAAACACAAAAATCTGAGGTTCTGGGTGATTTTCATCCAGAACTTGAGAACTACTCGACCCTGGGGCATGGGTCTACACCATAATCTGGTCCATGTCTGTGGACATCTTCTGCTGACGGGTTTGGGGATAAATCTTTTTATTTTGATTTTGACCCACACTTGTGAATTCTCAATTTCTTCTTTGTATGTATATTATGCCTAGCTGAAGGCATTAAACTTAGCATGTGTGTATACTCTCTTCTCTCTGCGAAGCTGACCGGGTTGTCACGAAATTCAAGTGATATTCTATTCACTCTGCCCTTTTCATGTCTTTGTTTTTACAATGAGGACATTGCATCATTTACGCATGGGAGGGTGGATAATCAATTCCTGAAATCATTTTGTTAACTCCATAGAATTTCTTTTAGTTTCTTTAAAAAAAAGTTGAAAATTCAATAAGATAAAAAAAAAGAATTAGGAGAAGAAAACTTAGGCATTTGGAAGTTATTAACTTTAGGAAATGGGAAAACTCTGAATTGCTATCGAGCTGTTGCTGTTTTGAACCACAAGAAGATCTTGACTCGGCAATGGAGGGGCGAGGGTTTGTGAGAGCCGATGGCAACGACGGTGGTAGGGTTGACGATGGTTGGCAGACTTGGAGGTCTAGAAGTTGGCGTAGAAGGAATGTGGAGAGGGAAGCCTATCATGTACCCTCAAAGATGGCCGGACCAGAGAGTGCTAGAGGGAAGTGGAGGAGAAAGAACAGCAATATCGTCTGCTATCGATGCAGAAAATGGGGACACATGGCGGCCATATGTAGGGCTCTGATTCTGTGTCTTGCCTACGGTGGTTTAGGGCACAGGAGGGATACATGTCAAAGAGGGAAGCCAACGAAGGATGGGGATGACAGAAAGCCCCATACCTAGAGTCAGGGCAAAAATCACCCACCACCACCCCTAGCGACTTTCGACCAGGTGATGGACATGGAGATGCCGATTGTTGAGGATGTAGTGGCCGCTGAACTGGTGCTACGAGGAGCTTTGATTGGAGAAATCATGATGGGATCTGCCAACTACAAGCAAATTTGTCGTCTGGGGGGTACGTTATCCCTTTCCTCTCCTGAATGGAAGATCTCTATGTTAGGTAGATTGAGGTTTGTTTTATTCGAGTTGGGTATGATAGATGTGGAGAAACTACACTTCAGTACTAGTAACTATGATAATCTAACGGTCATGTGGAGATTGGTGTCGCCATTCAACGGGGCTTCTCAAGAAAGACCTCCTCAAAGGGCAGAGACTAGAAGAGGGAAACTTGTGATCCGAGGCGTGCCACTGCATCTGAGGACGTGGGGTATAGTGGAGAGGCTGCTGGCAGGTTTTGCAGCCCTGGATGAAAATTTCGAGGTGGGGCTACAGGAAGGTGATGGCAAATCGCTTGTAGTGGATATCAAAATGACAAGAGGGGGACTGGTGCTGAAGAAGTTAATACTTCGGTACAGGGGGAGCTCTTAGTTGCTCAGACTGAAAATCTCCTTTGAAGTGGTAACTATTACCAAGCAAAAGGATGATAGATCTTGTACAACGGTTGTGAATGGAGGAAAGGGTTCCCATGACTTTAGAATAGAATTTGAAGAGGCTCCAGAGTCTAAAAAGAGAAAAGAACATGTCCATGAGGTCATGGAGGAGTTGGCAGAAGCGGTGGAGCGATCTGACAGGGTGGTGGAGGATGATGCTAACATGAGAGGGGATCATGAAGGTGATAATGCAATGGAAGGTGTGCAGGGAAGGACTCAGGGGTACAGGCAAGTGGAGATGGCAAGGGAGACATCCTCAGACAGTGTTTGCGAAACCTCAAATTTGGTGTTGGATCATCTACAAGAGAGAAGGTTGTCAGATCTCCATATAAATTAAGAGGACACACAGTTGGGGGTGAAAAGGTCCTAGATGAGACAGCCATTACAACCATTCTGAAGGTGGAGCATGTTACAAAAGTACTAGTGGGCGATGACCAAGTGATGGGATGAAGATCCTCACTTAGAATGTGCGTGGGCTACGCGACGGGGTTCGAAAAGCATCGCTGGTGTACGGGAATGGGAGGTGGACTACACCTTCTTTCAGGAGACACATCTTGAGCAAGGGGATGCCTCCATGTGGTCCTCCCTGTTGCAAGAAGGCCAAGCAGATGTAAAACAAGTTGCAGCAGTAGGCAGATCAGGAGGCATGGCAATATGGTTGAAACGCTCACGCCTTTAGCTGATAGAGACATGGAGTGAGACTTTCCAATTGACCTGCAATTTTAGAACTATGTGCGGGGAGCATGATATGTTCATTACATGCATCTATGGTCCATGTGATGCCAGTCGGAGAGCATTGTTGTGGGAAGAACTAGGGCATGTGGCAATAAGACTGAATGGGAAGCCATGGCTTGTAGGGGGTGATTTGAATTGCACCTTGTCAGAAGGAGATAGGGTGAGTAGAAGGGTCGATCAGTCATCGCTTAGCTTCCATCTAGCGATTTCAGATCTTGGTCTAAATGAGTACCCATCTTCTAGAGCAGAATTTACATGGAGGAATGGTAATGGGCAGATGTCAAAGTTGGATCATTTTTTTGGTAATTCTGAGTTGCTGGAGAGATTCCAACTATCGTCAGTTACAGGCCTGGATCAACCATTTTCAGACCACACCCTACTCATGTGGGATTATGGGGAGAGTTCATCTTTTGGTACCTACTTTAAATTCAAGAAGTCTTGGTTGAAGGAGGAAGGTTGCAAGGTTATGATTGCTCGATGGTGGAGTTCCAAACGAGTGGAGGGGTCAGCAACTTTCAGACTAGCCACTAAGTTGAGGGAACTGAGATCCCTGCTGAAGGAGTTTAGACGCACGTCTAAAATTATGAGAGATCAACGATGTACGGAGGCACTAGAGAGGGTGAAATGCCTGGATACTAGAGAGAATTTGGGTCTACTATCTCAGGAGGAGAGAGGTCAGCGAGCCCTGTGGCAATCGGTGGTGGCGGAGGAGGATTTGAAGAAAGATATTGACTGGAGGGAGAAGTCTAGACAATTGTGGCTGAAAGAAGGGGACGCGAACACCAAGTTCTTACACTTAGCAGCCAGCTCTAGGAGACGTTATAACCTTATTTCGTCATTGAGAGCTGGAGAGCATATACTAACTTCTATGAATGACATCCAAAGAGAAGCGATCAGATTTTTTAAGGAGTCTACTAGATACTCGGGGAAAGGGCAATGGAGGATGGCATCTTCAAATTTGCCAAGAGTGGGAAGTGTGGAAGGAGACCAGCTGATAATGCCCATTTCAGAACAAGAGGTGCTTGAAGCCATGCAGAATTTGAATGCCGAAGGATCTCCTGGCCCAGATGGGTTCTAGATCTTCTTTTATAAGGAATTTTGGCCAACAGTTAAACATGATGTCATGGAGGTTATAAGAGAGTTTCAAGGGGGTAACTCCAGGTTTGAGAGAATTAATAGATCATATCTCTTCCTTTTACCGAAGAAACCAAGGGCTGAGAGCTTAGTGGAGTTCAGACCGATTGCGTTATCTGACTCCATCTACTTAATTATTGGTAAAACTTTGGCCAATAGACTGAAGAAGGTATTGAATGAGTTGATCAGCCCTGTTCAATCTACTTTTCTCCCAGACAGATCTCTACAGGAATCCTTTGTTATTGCACAGGAGATAGTCATGGGATGGCACCAAAGGAGATGTAAGGCCTTTATGTGGAAGGTGGACTTCAGAAGGGCCTACGATTCGATCTCTTGGTCCTACTTGTGGTTAATAATGAAGAGAAGGGGCTTCCCTTGCCTCTAGATTCAATGGCTGAAAAGATGCATAACTACTACATGTTTTTCTCCATTGATCAACGGGAAACCATGTGGTAATTGGATCCAGCCACAATGTGGAGTTCGGCAAGGTTGTCCTTTGGCTCCTTTGATTTTTAATTTGGCTATGGACACTCTTGCTAGATTTACATGTAAACTATCCATGGCAGGAGTGGTGAGAGGGTACTCGATGACAAACTCCTGCGCCTTGGCCCCAATTCTACAATATGCTGACGACACGGTCCTCTTCGTGGAGGTGGGGAAAGAGGAGGCTGGCATATTATACAATATGGTGTCCATATTTGGGGAGATTTTCAGCTTGAAGCTTAATGGTGACAAATCCTCATTGATTTGTTTTGGCATGGAAGGTTGGGAACAGGATGTGATATCTGATAGACTGCACACGCCAACTACTACGCTTCCTGTGAAGTACTTGGGGCTGCCGTTAGGAGACTCAAAGCTGAAAAAAAAATGATTGGAATGTTTTGTTTGACAAAATCTCAACCAAACTGGAAAATTGGAGCGCTCATTTCCTCTCGAAGAGAGGTAGACTGATCCTCCTTAACACGTTGTCACGTCTATCCCAGTTTTCTATTTTTCCATGTTCAGAGCACCAAAATCTGTTTGGAAGAGACTAGATGTGATACGTAAAAGGTTCTTTTGGAAAGGGGCAAAGTGTGATGGGAGGTTTCTCCAACTAGTGAGGTGGCAGCGGATGTGCAAACCCAAGAAAAATGGTGGCTTGGGGATACATACATTGCAAGAATTTAATGACTCTTTACTGCTGAAATGGGCAATCAAATTGCTTGAGGGGGGCAGCAACACTTGGTCAGATCTGATTTGGGATTCACATGGCTCTTTGCAGGTGGACTAGGCAAGGTTGAATCCATGCAAACCTTCACCTTTTTGGAGTCAGTTGTCAAGGCTTTGCAGAATAACTGGAATCATTTCCAGCCAGTGGTTGGAGACGGCTCAGGCTTTGCTTTTTGGACTAACGATTGGTCACAGTTGGGCCTGCTGAAGGAGAGGTATCCGCGTGCCTTTGCTGCCACACCAGACAAATCAGCGTCGGTGGCTTCCTACTGGGATGCAGAACATATGGTGTGGGCTCCTGCTAGCTGCGATGTGCATGGTAGTGGCAGAACATGCAAAGAGGTTGACAGAATGACACAAGAGCTAGATGCTTTTGAACCAAAGGGTGGTTTGGATAGATTTCAGTGGTCTGCTGGGAGGTATTCTGTTGCTGAAAGTTACAAGATCCTGATGCATGAGAGGGTTCCTACCAACTTGGATGAGAATGTGAACCAGTGCACACAGATATGGAAGTTACGTATACCCCTCAAAGTCAAGGTTTTCCTGTGGCTATGTCGAAATGAAGGACTTGTCATAGGGGAATTGCGGCAAAGAAGAATGGGTACCCAACCAATGAATTGCCCTCTTTGTACTTTTGATACTGATAATGTGAGGCATCTTTTCTCCTCTTGCTTGGTGACAGACCAAGCTTGGAGGGCTGTCTGTGGATATCCCTTACCCACATGGGATGGCTTATGGAGAGATCTCCATATGAAAGGACGTCTGCATTTAGCAATGGCGGCTATGCTTTGGGTTGTGTGGAAATTTAGAAACAAGATAGTGTTCAAAGGGGTATCAATGTGTGTGGGAAATATTGTGAGAGGGTTTGAATCTCTTATTAATGAGTGGAGTAACTCCCTGTAATTACTTATAGTTGAAATTCTAATGAAATTTTGCTCGGTTTGCTATCATTCTTGATAGCATTCCTTACTTCTTCAAAAAATTAACTTTAGGAAATGATACGAGAGGACCTAAACACTTAGACTCTTCAGGTCTTCAGGCTTAATTAGCCCGAGTGTCCATTCGAATGTGGACTGTCTCAAGTCCTTGCCAATTCAAATTCATTTTTAATTTGGCTAATAAATTGGGATGACAAGTATGCGACTTATCAACCCACCCTCTTATTTGGGGGAACTTTAAGCCTAAGCATCTACACACATTTTTTACACTGACTCACTTTTAGACGATTTCTTCGGAAATTGGGTAGCTAATGAACTATCTAGGGTGGTATGGCTGGCAAGTTGTGGGTGGTAACAGCTCATCAGCCGATCATCCAGAGCCTAGTCACAAGACCATTTTCATTATACTACCTTTAGGTAAATCTTAGATCAAGGAAGCCACTTACTTAAAACAAAAAACAAACAAACAAACAAAAAGAAAAAGAAAAAAAACTAGAAAAAGGAGAAAAAAATAAAAAATAAAGAAAACCACACTTCACTGCACGAGTATGGCTAGCAAGTTGCCGTGGGTAACAGCCCATTGGCCGGTTATCTAGAACCCACCTCACAAAAAATGCACAATAATTCCCAAAACACTTAGGGAAGAAGCGGGGGAGTAGAATAAACCGGGGAGATATACAACGGGTTCGCCCTTATGTTGACCCCATAACTAAAAGTAGGGAGAAAGCTACCGTTTGAAAAGATAAACCTCTAGGCAAGGTCACCTAGAGTCGTAGAAACTTGAAGTCCATTTTAACGGCCACCTAGTAAGTCTTTCACTCTTTTCACTAGATGCTTAGCACTAAGAGTCCTTTTCGAGTCTTAGCCGGGTCGAGTAGCCATAAAAAGTTACCCCAGAACTCTCAAACTCCAAAAGTACAAAAAAACTTAGAAAAGAAGAAAAATATAAAAAATGTATCTTCCCTTTTCAAATAAGGCGAGGACTTAGGCGATTTTCATTCTGGCAGGCACCCGGGTACTGTTGAGTTTTCGTTGTTTAGGACCTTAGTTGAAATTTTCTATTGTTAATAAACGACTTAGGCCTTAGCGATCTAATCCTAATTTTGATTTTATACATAGCATGTAGCTTAATTTTGCTAGGGACTAGCAAAAGATAGGCATGGGGGTATGATAAAGACACATCTATTTAGGTTAAAATGCCTATTCATGCATGTTCCTAGACTTAGATTTGCATTTCATGTTATAAATATTGCATAACATGCATCATTTTGCATTTAGAGTAGTTGTATATATTTTAGGTTAATTAGATCCTTTTTATGGTCAGGAGAGAAGAAGACTTATTTCAGGGCTTCGAAGGAATGATCAGACCATACGGATATGATTAAGACAGCGATCGGAGCCTAACGCCTTTGAAAGCGTCTAGATCGAAGAACCGTAGCATCATACGAAGTCCGAGGAAGATCAACGACCAGGGGGCAATGCGACATCCATACGGGTTTTGGATGGAAAATCCGACCATACGGATGGATTCGGAGTAACGATCGCAGTCCAGTAGCGCGGGAATCATCTCGATCTAAGCACCATGGCACCCTCTACAAAAGAAAGAAGAATGGATGACCTAGATGGTGCCATGTGGTGCCATCCAGACCGCCCAACACTGGCCAGCAGCAGTGCACCGCGCACAGCCACAACCGTGCGTAGTAGTAGCGCAGCGCATGCCAGCACGTGGGGAGCACGGGCGCATGAAGCGCGCAGCGCGTGATGCGCGTGCTAGCGGAGCGAGTGCCAGTGGAGGATAGGCACGGATCTTCAGCGATGCAAGCCTTTAGTGACGCTTGCAGCTATCCCTAATGGTCTGCACGTGCTTGCAAGAGGAATTGAAGGATGGATCTTCAGCGATAGCTGCAACGACGTTTATGGACGTCGATAATGACCCATATGCGAATTTGTTCTTCCTCCACTATAAAAGGACCTACTCACCACCATTCCAAACCATCTCTTCCTTTCTTCCTCTCACCACCTCCAAGGATCTAGAAAGAGCTTGTCCCAAGCCCGGGATGCTCTTCTAGAGTAGAAAATCAAATAGTTTTCCCTTCCCTCATCCCCATTCGTGGAACATCCCATGGCCGTCCTCTCACTACCCTTTGGGAAGAAGATCCTCGCCGCGACGCCATGTTGCTCCATCCTTCGTCCTCCAGCTCCATCCTCCTTCGTCTCGCTCCTGACCACCTTCCTCCAGGAGACATCGGAGCGAGTTGTCCTCCGAGCAACCATCGAGGGGGATTTCTTTCACCTCTTTCTATCTTTTTACGCTTTAGAAGTGTAGTTTTCCTGCTTTCGTAGTTGTAATAAATAGTTGTTCATGAATAGATGATTGTTTCTCTCTCTCTTTTTCTCCCTCTCTCTCTTACATTTTTACAAGTAGATAAAGTTTTCATCAACCTAATCTCTTGCCCTATTAAAAATACCAAAAAAATTAGAAAATACAAAAATGAAATAAACAAATAAAAAGAGAAACGAGGATTCTCAAAATCAAGCATTCGCCTCCCCGTGTTCAACTCGGGACTCCCTTGGAGTTTCGATATAAATTTTATTTCACCACGAGTTTTGCAACTATGACGACGGGTTACTTGTAACCCTGATTTCAAACTCATGAAACACGTTCGATCACTGACTATCCTATCCTATCTAGCACTGATATCTTAAGATAGGATTACATGACCACTGCAGATGGATTCTCCATTAGTCAGTATCAGCAGATTTCTGTTGTTGCTTCCTCTCCTCCTCTACATAAACCCTCTCCCCACCCTCCTCTTCTAGAGTTACAGCCCTTACCTGATTCACTCAAGTATGTGTTTCTGGGAGAAAGTGAGACGTACCCCGTGATTATCAATGCTCACTTGACTCCAGACCGGGAACACCAGTTGATCTCTATTCTACAAGCACATAGGGCTGCTATCGGATGGGGCATTACTGATCTCCATGGGATTCGCCCCTCATATTGCACTCACCATATCTACACTGATGAAGGGGTGAGACCATTGAGATAACCTCAGAGATGCCTAAATCCAAATATGTTGGAGGTTGTCAAGAAGGAGATCATTAAATGGCTAGATGCGGGAATTATCTATCCAATTCCCGATAGCCAGTGGGTGAGTCCCATTCAGATTGTGCCCAAAAAGGCGGGACTCACCATTATCAAAATTGAATTGGGCGAATCCGTCTCGACCCACACCACGACTTCTTGGCAGGTCTACATTGATTATAGGTAGCTAAACTCAGCTACCAAAAAGGATCATTTTCCTTTACCCTTTATTAATCAGATTTTAGAATGGCTGGCCGGGCGTAGTTTCTTCTGCTTTCTAGATGGATACTCCAGGTACAATCAAGTAGCAATCAACCCAGAAGATCAAGACAAGATGACTTTTACGTGTCCCTTCGGAACATTCGCTTTTAAGCAGATGCCCTTCGGCCTCTACAATGCACCAGCTACTTTTCAGCGATGCACGATGGCCATCTTTTCAGACATGATCAGGGACTGCATAGAAGTGTTCATGGATGACTTTTCTGTGTTTGGAGATGATTTTTCGTCTTGTCTTGATAACCTCACAAAGATCCTAAGGAGATGTATAGAAGTTAACCTAGTACTTTCATGGGAAAAAAGCCATTTTATAGTGAGGGATGGCATCGTACTAGGCCATAGGATCTCCTCTAATGGACTCGAGGTTGACCTAGCTAAGTCCAAAATCATTTCGCGATTACCTCCGCCTATCTCGGTTAGGAAAATCAAATCATTCTTAGGGCATGTTGGATTTTATCGAAGATTCATTCGAGATTTCTCGAAAATTGCTCGTCCATTAACAAATCTTTTGGGAACCGACACTCCCTTTGATTTCGACTCCTCGTGTCTCAGCGCTTTCGAGACCTTGCGAAGCGCTGTTTCAAGTGCACCTATTCTCCAACCCCCCGACTGGTCTCTCAACTTCGAGATGATGTGTGACGCCTCCAACTTCACCATCGAAGCTGTTCTTGGCCAGCATCAGGAGCACCATCCATTCGTAATATACTATGTTAGCAAAATGCTGAACAAGGCTCAGCGTAACTATACAGTCACTAAGAAAGAATTGCTAGCTATGGTATTCAGGTTGGTGAAATTCAGGTCATACTCGGGTCCAAAGTTATCATACACACTGACCATTCCACTCTCCGGCATTTGTTGGCAAAGAAGAACACCAAACCTTGCCTTATCAGATGGAACCTTCTTTTGCAAGAGTTTGATGTCGAGATCCGTGACAAAGCTGGAGCACTGAAACGCTGTGGGCAACCGGGTTTTATTGTTATAGCGTTGTAGTATAGCCAGTTATTGCCAACATTTCAAATATAAAATTTTTTACTCGGAAAATAAAAGAGTTCCCGAGGTCGAACTCAGGGAGCAAGTTGTATTCTAGAGATATACATGTTTCTTTTACAAAAATAAAGAAAGAGAGAGAGAAAGAATTTGTTGTCTTCTTTTCTCTTTGTTTTCTCCTCGTCTCAGATCTTCTTCTTCTTTGTCTGCAGAGGTGATGTTCTTCTTCTGCAGTGGTGATGCTCTTCTTCTTCTTCCAGCTGTTCCTGCTCTTCCTTTTTCTTCTGTCTTTCTTCAGATCTTCTTCTTTCTTCTTTGTTTTTCTTCTTTCAGTTCTTCCCTTGTTCTTTTGTGTTCTCCTCTGCCTCGCCTTCTTCTGTTGTTCTTCAGATCTCCTTCTTTCTTCTTTTCTTTTTCCAGTCAGGACGTCGCCCCTCCTTCTTTCTTCTTTTCCCTTCAGGACGTTGTCTGATTTCCAAATCAGACGACTTAAACTGCCTGTTGCTACAGTGTCTCCCTCAGCTTCCTTCTTCTTCCGCGGTCCTTCTTCTTCACCTGTGCCTGCACACTTCAGAGCTTACGTCAGAGGACAAAACCTACTCTACCCTCTCCCCCCGCGTCTCTCTCTCTCTGAAACCACTCTTGGGAAAGCTCTCCCAGAGCTGCCGGGTAATCGGGTTCGGGTCGCGCCCGGGTCCAGGCCCACCGGCGTGCGTGGTGGGCGAGGAGTGCAGGTCAGTCTAAGTCGGGTCGGGTCAGGTCCGCGGGGCGTGAGCGTGGACGAGACCGGGTAACCGGGCGGGTGAAGGGGACCTCACCCCATGTGCTGAGGCAGTAAGGCTAATGCACAAAATCAATTTAAACAGTGAAAAGGTTGTGAGGCTTACCGATGTGGGACTAAACGGAGACCTCTCCTCGCGTGCGCCTCCTGGGAGACCGCGGCCTAGCTTCTGCAGCTGCGGCTTCGATTTGCGTAGGTTGCTGGCTGGCTGCCTTCGCAAGACTCCCCGTAATCCGCAGCAGCTGGAGACCTGGAGTCCTCAAGCCTGGAGCGCGGGAGAAGCTGCTTCAATGTGCGTTAATGGCGGTCGAACCTCAAAACCTGTCGGACACGAATATGGCCTCTTGGCCTGATCAAACCACTGGGGAACCTTCGCCGTGGCACGGCGAAGGTGTGGAGCTGCGCGGCAAGCCGCAAGGTGGTGTCTGGCGGCAGCCCTAGGTTGGACTGCAACCGGAGGAATGGGTTTGTTCGGGGGAGCGTTACGGAGGTGTGGAGTGGCAGTGGAGGGGTGGGGGGTGCTCAGTGTGATGAGGCGGAGGTTCGGTGAGGGTCGGCGAGGTGTGTGAGGCTGTGGAGCGATGGGAACATCTCGCCGGAGGGTGGCCGGAGACGAAGGGGGTGACGATGGTCAGGGTCGGTCGAGGGCTTAATTGAACAAATTGAAACCGGGGAAAGAAAGAGGAGAGGAAGGGAAGTAGTTCTAACTTACTTGCAGGGACGAAGGGGGAGCAGACCGGAGAAGAAGATGCTCAGGGAAAGGGGCGGCGGCGAGCAGAGAGCCGGAGAGGCGCCAGCTGGGTACGGCGTGGCGCGGGAAGAGTAGGGGAGGAAGTCTCTGCTGCTGGTATTGCGGCAGAGCGAAGAGGAGGAGGGGGAGGAACTGCCGGAGCTGGTGAGCGTCTGCCGGAGAGAGAAGAGAGGAAAGTTGGGGGTTTTCTCCGTCAGATCCGAGCTGCCCCGGTCGGTGGAGCAACGGGGGGTATTTATAGGGATCAAAACAGGGAGGGAGGCGGAGGGAGACGACGTGTCTCCCTCGCCGGAGGATGGCCGGAGACGAAAACCCATACCGTCCGTGCGTTCGCACGGCCGGTATGGTGGGCTACAGCGACCAGGGGGTGTCCCTGCGACGGCTGACGACGCAGGGCACCCCCGGTTTACTTGCCAGGCTTTCCCCCTCACCCTGCGCGGCGCCATGCTCCGCGCAAGGTCGCCGGAGCATGGTGCTGGCAGGTTTTGCAGGGGGGACCTGATCGCAAAGAACGAAGGAGAGTTAGGGGCCGAAATGCGAGGGTTCAAAAGTTGAGGGCCAAAAAGTAAATATATGAGGACCAAAGTGTAAAGTCGGTCAAGGAGGTTTCTTCTTAGGCTCAAGTTTTTATACATGATTAATTAGGACCTAAGGAATCTGATGGTGAATTTCATTTCTATATTAAACCTTGTTTGACCGGTCAATTTATGAGAAAACCCAGATTAAGTTATTAATTGGGCATGGTTTTCAATGTAGGTCAAAATGGGTTCTGAAGGCCAAATTGAAGGTTCTAAATCCTAGAGATTATTTTTCTATGAATTTTAGAGGGTTTATTCTATTTTTACTTTGCCTCGAACCTCGTGAATTGAAGTGGGTTATTTTAGGGTTACAGATTATCATTTAGTTCCTTGGAATTGCTGTAGCCCTTGCTAGATCATCTCATCCCACTTTTATTCTTATTAAGTTGCTTTGACCTATGTTTGGACCCTGAATTACCCTGTATGCAGATTATACTGGTAAAATTGCATTTTTACCCCTTATGACTTGTTTTCTCCTTAAACTCAGAATTCTCTGAGTTAAGCCTTTCCTTGAGTTATGTAGGAGCTTTTATCCTTTGTATTGGGTCAAAATGAGCTAGTTATGGCTCATGATGAGGTTCTCATCATACCCCCATGCCTAGCTTTTGCTAGTCCCTTAGCAAAAACTTAAGGTTTCAACCCTTGTTCTAGACCATGAAGTTCTTAATAGCTTTAGATAAGTGCTTTTTTATTTGATCTTAGATTAGGTTAGAATGCTGACCATAGGCCTAAAAGGTACTCTAGTACCAATCAAGATCCAAATCTGTCTAGCCTTAGCCTCAGTCTCTAGCAAAGGTTTTTAAGGTCCACAAGAACTAACCTAAGGTTTATTGGACTTTGTGGTTAAAGCACCCGTGCTTGAAATGATTTTAGCCCTGGCTCAGTTCGCAGTGCGTTTGTAAGAGAGAGATAGAAAGTTTTTCTGTTTGGAGAGTTTTCTCTCTCTTTTTCTTTTTAGTTCTAGCCTAGGATTGGCTTTTCAACACGGTCTGTATCAGATTCCTTGCTCCCATCATCAATCCTCAAGGGTTCCTGGCGATCGATGCTTCGAGATAGCACCGCCCATGGCAACCCCCGGAACCCTGGCTATTGAGATTTCGAGATAATCCCATCCATGGTGTTCCGTGGCCGAATCCAGACCCTGGCAATTGACACTTCGAGATAATGCCATCCATGGAATCTGAACCAGCAGAGTGCTTACATGCCCCCAGTAGGATATGTAAATATCCTAAGAAACAAGCACCGAGGAGATGATATTTTGTTACGCATCTTCGAGGGGATTTCCCGCCTCTCCGCGCTGGGAACTCGTCCAAATCAACTTGTGTTGATCGGCCGCTCCTATTCTAGGTGTTCTTTTCAGAATTTTGCGACGCTTCTGCGTGATTCTGATTTTTACACTTACTGAACCAGGCTGTGTGTGAGGTTAGGGTGCTTAGGTTACTGAGTCCCGTAAACCAAAAATTAGTTAACGAGGCCAAATACTCCCTAAGCCTTAGACCTAATACTTCAGCTTTTCATTTTCCTCAACCTCTTGAGGAGTGTCCAGATCTTAATGGGTACTAAGAGTCTATTCAAGAATGCCTAAGGTTTGCATTCTTACTAATCTCATTGTGCACTTTTCAGTTATTTTCTTGAATGAGGTCTAGAACTTAGGTTAATTCCTTAGTTCCTTACTAATGACTATCACCTTTTCTTATAATTTTGTGCTCCTTTTTCATTTTGTTTCTCTTCTCCTTCACAAAATTTCCTTCTCCTCTTTTCCTCTTATTCTTTTTCGAAAAATTTTTAATTTTTATGGTGTTTTTGGCATATGTGAATTTTTTTTTTTTGTTTGAAACCTTTTCTTACAAGTTTTTGTACTTTCCTACCCCCCCATGCCTAAGATTTGCAATGTCCTCATTGTAACCTAGGGGTTTTTATTCAACTAAGTTCATACATTTGGATAGCTGTTTTGATGAATCTCAGATGCAAGCACCTGAGGTGGAGTCGGCTGTCCTAAAGTGTGAACTTCAAGTGCAAAAAGCTGTCAGAACAAGTTTCAGGTTTTCAAAGAGAATGACGGGCTGCCTCCCGTTGAGCGCTAAATTTGATGCCTTCAGCCAAGCGGGAAATGCGATGGAGAGGGGATGGTCAAATCAGCAGAGTTTTGTAAGACAAGCACCTTGATTAAGAGCCTGGTTGGTCCAACCAGGTGCTTGTTCAGATCAACAGGCTGATGATGCAGCCCAAACCCAATCAATCTGGTGGGTTGATAGATGTGGATAAAAAGGTGTGGAACCCACCATAAACTATGAAGCTCAGATGGATGTGGAAGTGTAAACGCAGGGTTTGGCTGAGTCGAATCAGCCTGGTCAGAGTAGGGACCCGTAGAATAATCAATGAATGACGCGGAAACCCTACAGGGGTGATCAGAGAATGATAGAGCATGGTATGTAGTCTGATCAATGTTCGAAACCCGATGTGGAAATGCAATCGGCTCGGTGAGAGGTGAATCTGATAGAACTTGAGTCCGGTTGCGGGTCGGGGTTTGGGAGAGGTTTTGATCCGTTCTGTGTGTGCGGCCGAGGTGGCCATTGTGTATGAGGGCTCTTCTAGAAACAGATGATAGGTGGTTTTCTGTAGAGAGTCCTCTGGGTAACTATCAAATGCCGGAAGAGTGTCTGTAGGATGAAAGGAATCGGATTTGAGAAAAAATTTGGATTCTTGGTTGTAATCACTCTTGGCATTTTCTATTTTTGGTTCCTGAGGATCGAAAAGGAGTGATTCTGTGTTATTAGTGATCTCGGGAATCAGGACCTCAGAGTCAGAGTCAGAGTCATGTGAACTGAGGTCGTAGATAGGCCTGGCGTGTTCAGGAAGGGGAATCTCTCCGCAATTATAGTCAGATCTGGAATTGTCGGAGAGTTGGCGAAAATGATCTTGAATTCCACCACAACAAAAATCATCAGATGTGGAATCAGCAGCCTGACTGGGTTCTAGCCTATATGTCACTTCTGGGCTCAAAAAGATGTTCTGTTCAAGCTCTAAGCTGGTAGGATAGACCCCATTAAAACCTTGCTCATCCAACTCCTCAGTTTCTGTATCATAAATTGGCATGTTTTCTGAAAAATCGATCAGATTTCCTGAGGATGTTGGAGAGGGATATTCATCAAATAGAGGCCCGGAATCATATTCTGTAAAAATTTGATCTTTCTCATAAGGGGCCTCATAATCTTCCCAATAAGTTTCAGATCTAGGTTCTAGGCTTAGGATGTGGGTAGAATTATTAGAACCTAAGTCCGAATAACCTTCGAGGGTTACCTTATCAAAACAAGGGGCGGAATTTATACCCTCCAGAGGTTCAATTCTAATCTTGTTATTGCAGGAGTCTTGGAGTTCTAAGCTTGGTGATTTATGACCTAGGGTTGGTTCAGCATTGTGTTCTCCTGCAACTTCCCAACCTATTTTAATGCTATCTTCTATTTGGGTTGGGAGTCGACAACCACCTTGTGCCTCAGTCCCGAGATCTGGGAAACTGGATTGTTCCTTAATACTGTTCCAAGATGGTTCATCCTCTGTTTCTGGTATATACGGGTATTTCTGGTTGATAATTTGTCCTACTGATTTCATCATTTCTACCCGTTTCATAAGGGCATCTTGGTGTTGTTCCCAAAGTACAGGATTTGTCAAGCATTGAAGGTATTCAGATTGGTGTAATTTTTCCATCTCAATGTATCCTGTCATGAGCATATCTCGGGTTGATCCTTTTGAAATTTCAGTCAATAGAATTTGGGCACAGTTTATGATGAAAGCTGTGGTTGTTGGAACATCAACCTGAATGTTTCCTATTGGTGTTGAGGGTTTATATTTGATTTCATAGATTTCAAGGGCATCCTCAATCATTTTATCTTTCATGGATCTCATATATTCAGGTTTTTTGAATGGTAGTCTTGCTAGGTAATTAGGCTGCATAATTGAATCAGGTGGTGGAATCAAGATATAGACTCAAGGTTTGAATCAAGATGGAAGAAGGGGATTTTGTTCAGAATCAGAGGAAAGAAGGGCTGTGTGAATGATTTTTGAAAAAAAAAAAAAACAAAGGAGCCGAGGCTTAGCCTCGGGGAGAGTGAATTTCTATAGGAGGTTTCAAGGACCTCCTGAAAAATACTGAAGGACTGGATGAGATAAGCAGGTGCTGGACCCAATCAAGACACCCAAAAATTTGTTGGGTGACTATAGAGGTGCGGGGCAGATGGACCCCTTGATCAGAAAGATCGTCCACCTGAGAATTACCTGGGCAGCCAGAGAGGGAGAGTCCCGCAAAGACCCCTACACGGTAGAGCGTCCCCACGGGTTACAGGGTTTCCCCCACCCGACCTCTCTTGTCACTGCGGTTCCAGGTAGACCAGAATGGGGATCTTGACCTCTTAAGTCTACTAATTTTAAGATCAGGGTGCTTAAGGTCTCACTTGAACTTTAGGTGTTTTTGTGAACAAAGTGGCCTAGTTTGAAGGTTGGTTGACCCCAGGGGTCAATTTCACCTAGTGGTTTCCTTGAGAAGTTAGGCCTTGTTTTAGGGTTCAAGTGTTTAGAGAGAGCCAATTGTTTAGGATTTTTCTTATTAATTATTTTCAATCAATGGCTTGGGCACACCTCTTTTGGATTTCCTCAATTCTTGATTAAGGGGTGTGTCTCTACTGAAATCCTAATGTTTGACCTTATGTTGGCTCTACTTGGTCCATTTAACTCTTTGTTGGGTAATTAGGGCTCAAGCAAGAATGTGTTAGCCCTTAAATACCCTTAATAGTGTGCAGGAGTGATGAGTTGAAAACATGCAACTCTTTATGGTTACTAAGTATGGAAGACAGGTTAGCCCTATATTGCTTGTTCTTTTCTTTTCTTCCTCTTTAGAGTTTAGGGGTTAATAGCGAGAGGAAAAATTTACCTGTCCTCGGAGTGGTTGTCGTGCGGTTGCTTGTCTTCTTGATTTCCTGTAGTTTTCTGCACAAAAGAGAGGAGATTATCAGAAATTAAAAAGAAACGGGAATGTTTACCTCTAGAATAGCCGTTGCTCCCCGGCAACGGCGCCAAAAAATGAAACGCTGTGGGCAACCGGGTTTTATTGTTATAGCGTTGTAGTATAGCCAGTTATTGCCAACATTTCAAATATAAAATTTTTTACTCGGAAAATAAAAGAGTTCCCGAGGTCGAACTCAGGGAGCAAGTTGTATTCTAGAGATATACATGTTTCTTTTACAAAAATAAAGAAAGAGAGAGAGAAAGAATTTGTTGTCTTCTTTTCTCTTTGTTTTCTCCTCGTCTCAGATCTTCTTCTTCTTTGTCTGCAGAGGTGATGTTCTTCTTCTGCAGTGGTGATGCTCTTCTTCTTCTTCCAGCTGTTCCTGCTCTTCCTTTTTCTTCTGTCTTTCTTCAGATCTTCTTCTTTCTTCTTTGTTTTTCTTCTTTCAGTTCTTCCCTTGTTCTTTTGTGTTCTCCTCTACCTCGCCTTCTTTTGTTGTTCTTCAGATCTCCTTCTTTCTTCTTTTCTTTTTCCAGTCAGGACGTCGCCCCTCCTTCTTTCTTCTTTTCCCTTCAGGACGTCGTCTGATTTCCAAATCAGACGACTTAAACTGCCTGTTGCTACAGTGTCTCCCTCAGCTTCCTTCTTCTTCCGCGGTCCTTCTTCTTCACCTGTGCCTGCACACTTCAGAGCTTACGTCAGAGGACAAAACCTACTCTACCCTCTCCCCCCGCGTCTCTCTCTCTCTGAAACCACTCTTGGGAAAGTGATGAGAACCTCATCATGAGCCATAACTAGCTCATTTTGACCTAATACAAAGGATAAAAGCTCCTACATATCTCAAGGAAAGGCTTAACTCAGAGAATTCTGAGTTTGAGAAGAAAACAAGTCATAAGGGGTAAAAATGTAATTTTACCAGTATAATCTGCATACAGGGTAATTCAGGGCCCAAACATAGGTCAAAGCAGCTTAATAAGAATAAAAGTGGGATGAAATGATCTAGCAAGGGCTACAGCAATTCCAAGAAACTAAATGATAATCTGTAACCCTAAAACAACCCACTTCAATTCACGAGGTTCAAGGCAAAGTAAAAATAGAATAAACCCTCTAAAATTCATAGAAAAATAATCTCTAGGGTTTAGAACCTTCAATTTGGCCTTCAGAACCCATTTTGACCAACATTGAGAACAATGCCCAATTAATAACTTAATTTGGGTTTTCGCATAAATTGACCAGTCAAACAAGGTTTAATATAGAAATGAAATTCACCATCAGATTCCTTAGGTCCTAATCAGTCATGTATAAAAACTTGAGCCTAAGAAGAAACCTCCTTGACCAACTTTACACTTTGGTCCTCATATATTTACTTTTTGGCCCTCAACTTTTGAACCCTCGCATTTTGGCCCCTAACTCTCCTTCGTTCTTTGCGATCAGGTCCCCCCTGCAAAACCTGCCACCACCATGCTCCGGCGACCTTGCGCGGAGCATGGCGCCGCGCAGGGTGGGGGGGGGGACCTGGCAAGTAAACCGGGGGTGCCCTGCGTCGTCAGCCGTCGCAGGGACACCCCTTGGTCGTTGTAACCCACCATACCGGCCGTGCGAACGCACGGACGGTATGGGTTTTTGTTTCCGGCCATCCTCCGGCGAGGGAGACACGTCGTCTCCCTCCGCCTTCCTCCCTGTTTTGATCCCTATAAATACCCCCCGTTGCTCCACCGACCGGGGCAGCTTGGATCTGACGGAGAAAATCCCCAACTTTCCTCTCTTCTCTCTCCGGCAGACGCTCACCAGCTCCGGCGGTTCCTCCCCCTCCACCTCTTCGCTCTGCCGAAATACCAGCAGCAGAGACTTCCTCCCCTGCTCTTCCCGCGCCACGCCGCACCCAACTGGCGCCTCTCCGGCTCTCTGCTCGCCGCTGCCCCTTTCCCTGAGCATCGTCTTCTCCGGCGACAGTCGATACGACTGTCGCCCTGTTCCTCCCCCTTCGTCCCTGCAAGTAAGCTAGAACTACTCCCCTTCTTCTCCTCTTTCTTCCCCCGCTTTCAATTTATTCAATTAAGCTCTCAACCGATCCTGTCCACCGTCACCCCCTTCGTCTCCGGCCATCCTCCGGCGAGCCGTTCCCATCACCCCAGCAACCCACACGGCTCGCCGACCACCGCAGAACCTCCGCCTCATCACACTGAGCACCCCCCACCCCTTCACTGCCACTCCACACCTCCGTAATGCTTCCCCCAACAAACCCATCCTCCGACCCACAGTCCGACCTAGGGCAGCCCGTGCATGACGCCCCACGCCTCGCCACCACCCACACGAGCTTCGCCGCACCCTGGCGAAGCTCCCGGCACTTTCTGATTAGGCCGAGAGGCCGTTTTCTTGTGAACAGGCCACCCAACCTCCGCCGCCATTGCCGTGCAGAAGGAGCTGCTTCCGCCTGCAGCTACAGGCACGCCACGCTCAGCGCCACGCCCAGATTCAACTCCCAGGCCTTGCGAGGCGTTTCGACAAAACACCAGGCTCGCAGCTGAGGCAGAAGGCTTCGCGTGACGCCGCGATCTCCCGCTGCTTTCCCCGCTGCGGGCGCGCAATTGAGGTGGGACATTTAGTCCCACCTCGGAAAAGCCTGAAGAGGCGCAGCGATATAAGACGCAAAAGTGCTGGAGGCTTACTGCCTCAGCACACGGGGTGAGGTCCCCTTCACCCGCCCGGTTACCCGGTCTCGTCCGCGCTCACGCCCCGCGGACCTGACCCGACCCGACTTAGACTGACCTGCACTCCTCGCCCACCACGCACGCCGGTGGGCCTGGACCCGGGCGTGACCCGAACCCGATTACCCGGCAGCTCTGGGAGAGCTTTCCCAAGAGTGGTTTCAGAGAGAGAGAGACGTGGGGGGGGAGAGGGTAGAGTAGGTTTTGTTCTCTGATGTAAGCTCTGAAGTGTGCAGGCACAGGTGAAGAAGAAGAACCGCGGAAGAAGAAGGAAGCTGAGGGAGACACTGTAGCAACAGGCAGTTTAAGTCGTCTGATTTGGAAATCAGACGACGGCCTGAAGGGAAAAGAAGAAAGAAGGAGGGGCGACGTCCCTGACTGAAGAACATCAGAAGAAGGCGAGGCAGTGCAGAACAAAGAAGAAGAAGGAGATCTGAAGAAAGAAAGAAAGAAGAACATCACGAGGAGAAAACAAAGAGAAAAGAAGACAACAAATTCTTTCCCTCTCTCTTTCTTTTTGTAAAAGAAACATGTATATCTCTAGAATACAACTTGCTCCCTGAGTTCGACCTCGGGAACTCTTTTCCGAGTAAAAAATTTTTATATATTTGAAATGATGGCAACAACTGGCTATATTACAACGACATAACAATAAAAACCAGTTATCTCTCGAAGCCACACCGCTCGTTTCGTGCTAATCAATTGGCGCCGTTGCCGGGGAGCAACGGCTATTCTAGAGGTAAACATTCCTGTTTCTTTTTTTTTAATTTCTGATAATCTCCTCTCTTTTGTGCAGCTACAGGAACTCAAGAAGACAAGCAACCACACGACAACCACTCCGAAGACAGGTAAATTTTTCCTCTCACTATTAACCCCTAAACTCTAAAGAGGAAGAAAAGAAAAGAACAAGCAATATAGGGCTAACCTGTCTTCCATACTTAGTAACCATAAAGAGTTGCATGTTTTCAACTCATCACTCCTGTACACTATTGAGGGTATTTAAGGGCTAACACATTCTTGCTTGAGCCCTAATTGCCCAACAAAGAGTTAAATGGACCAAGTAGAGCCAACATAAGGTCAAACATTAGGATTTCAGTAGAGACACACCCCTTAATCAAGAATTGAGGAAATCCAAAAGAGGTGTGCCCAAGCCATTGATTGAAAATAATTAACAAGAAAAATCCTAAACAATTGGCTCTCTCTAAACACTTGAACCCCAAAAGACAAGACCTGAAAGCTCTCAAAGAAAACAAGAGGTAAAGTTGACCCCTTGGGTCAACCAACCTTAAATTAGGTCACTCTTTGCACTTAAAAAGACTAAAGTTCAAGTGAAACCTTAAGCACCCTGATCTTAAAATTGGTAGACTTAAGAGGTCAAGATCCCCATTCTGGTCTACCTGGAACCGCAGTGACAAGAGAGGTCGGGTGGGGGAAACCCTGTAACCCGTGGGGACGCTCTACCGTGTAGGGGTCTTCGCGGGACTCTCCCTCTCTGGCTGCCCAGGTAATTCTCAGGTGGACGATCTTTCTGATCAAGGGGTCCATCTGCCCCGCACCTCTATAGTCACCCAACACATTTTTGGGTGTCTTGATTGGGTCCAGCACCTTCTAAACTTACCTCTTCCAACAGTGCATGTACGGAAGGAGGTCCCTAAGACCACCCTTGAGACCTCCTTTAGAAATTCACTCTCGTCAAGGCCAAGCCTCGACGCCCGTGTTTGTGCAGCAACACCCTCACATTATTCTCTCTTCTGATTCAGAACCAAGTTCTTCTTCTTCCCCCATCATGGCTCAGCCAGTTGAGGAAGAAAATAATCTGGAACACCAGCTCCAGCGACTCAATGACCTCTTCCAAAACTTCGTGCACCCACCACAGCGTCCTATGATGCGGGACCACTACAATCCTGCTGCGGTGGCCATTGAGCCTCGAGTCAGAATCCCGACTGGAGGACCTGATTCCGAATTAAAGCCCAACATGATTCATGCTATACCTAAATTCCATGGGCTTAATTCTGAAGATCCCTTCCAGCACATCAAACAACTAAAGCATCTGGCCCACACTTTTGGATCAGATGCGCAAAATCGGGATATTCTTCTCATGAAGATGTTCTCCTTTTCTCTTATGGACAAGGCCGCCCATTGGTATCGAACTCAGACCCGGCCGATCAACACTTGGGAAGAACTTCAATCCGAATTTTTGAAAAAGTTTTTTCCAGTTGGTCGGACCAACGCCTTGCGCCATCAGATTACACACTTCACTCAACAATCAGGAGAACCTCTCCATGAGGCATGGGATCGTTTTCAGGATCTCATGAGAAAGTGCCCCCATCACGGAGTTCCTAAATGGGAACAAGTCCAATCTTTTTACCAGGGACTCCGTGAGGACATCCGCCTTTTCGTCAATGCAACTTGCGGAGGAAACATCATGGGTCAACATGAAGACACCGTATGGGAGATTCTCGAAAACATGTGCGAGAACTCCATCAACAATGACTCCATGGGATTATTCGACAGGACGAATACCCGCGCAGCGACGAATCTTAAGGGAGCACATGAGACGCAGGGCCTGTCCGCATCAGTCGACCTGGAATTAATGGCCAGTCGATTGGACAAGGTCTCAATCATTGAAAAGAAGGTGGATGAGCTGACTCAGCACTTGCAGCGAGCCACCTCCGCGCGTAACTCCTTTGCACAACCTCCTTCCACACAGGAGACTGTGCAAAACATCCTCCATCGATCTTCCCCTGGGATGGATCCATATCCACCCCCATCTGATTCTTGGACTGGAAGATCATCCGATCCTTTCTACACCAGCCAAGGGAACTCCATTCCCCCTTTCCCTGACTCTCAGGAGGTTCCTCAGACCTGCGAGGACCTCAACGCCATCCAGAACGACCCATTCTCCAACACTTACAACCCTGGATGGCGAAACCATCCCAATTTTCAGTGGGCAGGAAATTCCCAAACTCAAAAACCACCTTTTCAGTCCCGCCCACAGCCCCCTCGTCATTACCAGCCGCCTCAGCCTCGGCCCAACCCTACTTATCCATCAGGGCCAAATCAGGATCAAATGTCCCTAATCCTTCAGACTCTGGCTGACATTCAAAAAACGAATGCGGCTATTCAAAAATAGCACAAGGACGAGCTTACTGAAGTTAAAACTCAACTGGCCCAGTTGGCAAATTCTCGCCAGCCAGGCACACTCCCTTCCCAACCTCTTCCTAACCCAAATAACGTGCCAACCCAGAAGCGCGTTATGAATCCAAATTTAGGCCACGCTCAATGGATTTATCAGGCCCCTACTGCTCCATCTCCAGACGAGATGGAAGCCTCAACTTCTTATGCGGGATTTCAGCAGCAGCCACCCCTCCTACCAAACCCAAACCAAAATCAGGCCGGATTAAATTCTGTAACAACACGTAGTGGTAAAACAACTCAAGACCCGCATTATCCAAACCACTCCAAGCCTGATAACCATGACCCTAGGACAGTTATCCAAGGTACCGCTGTTCCAGATCCACAACCTGGACCTATCCTAGAAGAACCAACCAAGATCCCGTTTCCCGAGGCCCTGACCAAGGGAAAGAAGACCACAAAACCCGTGGCCCCTGAGGAGGACCTGGTCAAGCTCTTTGAGCAGGTCCACATAAACATCCCCTTGATGGATGCAATCCGCCACGTACCAGCTTACGCACGATTTTTAAAGAATATATGTACACCCCAGCGTAAGCCGCGAACCAAGGGAGGGAGCCCAATTGTTCTGTCAGAACAAGCCAGCTCTGTAATCCTCAGTAGACTCCCACCCAAGGCAAAAGATCCTGGAACTCCCCTGATTTCCTGTAAGATAGGTGGTACCCAATTTGATAGAGCTTTGTTAGACTTGGGTGCATCCATAAACCTGATACCCACATCCTTACTCGACCATCTAGAAGAATCTGAGCTAAAACCAACCGAGGTGACATTACAATTAGCAGATCGATCTATAAAGTCACCAAAAGGGATTCTCGAGGATGTTATCGTGAGAGTGCGGGATTTCTATTTTCCAGTGGACTTTATAGTCTTAGATATGGATGCACCTGAGAACCCTAGGGATACACCAATCATTCTAGGGAGACCTTTCTTGGCTACTGCTAGAGCCAACATCAGCTGTGAGGAGGGCCAAATAGAGCTTAAGTTTGGAGATCAAACACTGAAAATTGATATATTTAAGGCCCAACAAGGAATTAATTGCGGCGTCATCGAGCAAATTTGTGACATCAAGACTTTGGTTGATGAATCACACCTCCAGAATGACTCGAGTATGCCTCATCAACCACAGAAGGATCTTGACCCGCAAACAGAGGAGTCAAATCCAGATGTGAACAACCCAGTAACTCCCACCCTTGAACCTCACATCTATACTGAACCACCCGCTGCTGCTGAAAACCCCATCCTCGAACTGAAACCCCTTCCTGCTCACTTAAAATACGTCTTTTTGGGTTCTAATCAGACCCTTCCTGTGATTATCAATTCCAACCTCAGTCCTGAACAGGAATCCCGTCTGATTGTTGTCCTCCAGCAACATCGCAGAGCCATCGGATGGACTCTCGATGATTTGACTGGAATAAGTCCCTCTTATTGTACTCATCATATCTATTCAGAAGAGGGCACACGACCTTCTCGTGAAATGCAGAGACGCTTAAACCCCAATCTGCAGGAGGTCGTGAAAAAGGAGATCATCAAGTGGTTAGATGCCGGGATCATCTACCCGATCTCCGATAGTCGTTGGGTGAGCCCAATTCAGGTCGTGCCCAAGAAGGCAGGACTCACCACTATAACGACTGAGACCGGAGAAATCATTCCTACCCGATTAGCCAACTCGTGGAGAGTCTGTATAGATTACCGTCGACTCAATTCCTCCACGAAGAAGGATCATTTCCCACTACCCTTCATTGATCAAATTCTCGAAAAACTAGCGGGAAATAGGTTCTTCTGCTTTCTTGACGGGTACTCCGGTTATAACCAGGTGGCAATCCATCCTGAGGACCAAGAAAAGACCACGTTCACCTGCCCCTTCGGAACATACGCTTTCCAAAGGATGCCTTTCGGTCTTTGCAATGCACCCGCTACTTTTCAGCGATGCATGCTTGCCATATTCTCAGATATGGTAGGTGATTATCTGGAAGTCTTCATGGATGACTTTTCAGTTTTCGGAGCATCATTCGACGATTGCCTCCAACACATGGTCCAGATACTCAGGCGGTGCATCGATGTGAATTTGGTTCTTTCCTGGGAAAAGAGCCATTTCATGGTGCCTGAGGGAATTGTCCTGGGACACTCAATTTCGGAGAAAGGTATCCAAGTGGATCGAGCTAAGGTTAATCTAATCTCTCACCTTCCTATGCCTAGCTCAATCAGGGACATCCGATCCTTTTTAGGGCATGTCGATTTTTATCAACGATTTATCCCTGATTTTTCAAAAATCGCACGCCCCCTGACCACTCTTCTCTCCAAGGATGTTCCCTTCGAAATCTCCAAGGAATGCACTCAAGCATTTGAAATCCTGCGAGACCGAGTCACCCAAGCCCCGATCCTACAATCCCCTGATTGGTCTCAACCCTTTGAGATCATGTGTGATGCATCCGACTTCGCTGTAGGAGCGGTTTTGGGACAGAAAAATGACAAGAAACCTGTGGTCATTTACTACGCCAGCAAAACACTCGATGAGGCTCAGCGTAACTATACGGTTACTGAGAAAGAGCTGCTAGCTGTAGTATTTGCCCTAGAAAAGTTCAGATCGTACCTTCTGGGTTCCCATGTCATCATATACTCGGATCACACAGCTGTGAGGCATCTCCTTGCGAAGAAGGACGCGAAGCCTCGATTAATCCGATGGATCTTGCTGTTGCAAGAATTTGACCTTGAAATTCGCGACAAAGCGGGAAAGCAAAACATGGTAGCTGATCACTTGTCCCGTCTTCCTTCTGAAATAATTGACCCTTCCGGACCCATCACTGAGCATTTTCCCGATGAGCACCTGCTGACTATTGGTACTAGCCTTCCATGGTTTGCTAATATAGTAAATTACTTGGCATCTCATCAGACCCCGTCCGATTGGCCGAAGGCCAAGAAAGACAAATTACGCTCCGATGCCAAGTATTACATTTGGGAAGACCCGTACCTCTTCCGCATAGGTGCCGATCAGATCATCCGGAGATGTGTCCCGGAAGGGGAATCCAACAATATCCTCTCTTTCTGCCATGACCAGGCATGCGGTGGCCATTTTGCCGGGCATAAAACCGCATCAAAAGTCCTCCAGTGCAGCTTTTACTGGCCCACACTGTTCAAAGACGCATACAATCACTGCAAGGCATGCAGTCGTTGCCAGACTTTGGGCAACATGAGCCATCGCGACATGATGCCTATGCAACCGATTCTAGTATGCGAAATCTTTGATGTTTGGGGGATTGATTTTATGGGCCCCTTTCCTGTTTCGGATGGTTTCGAATACATTCTGTTGGCTGTGGACTACGTATCCAAATGGATCGAAGCCATACCGACCCGAACCTGTGATCACAAAATCGTTCTCAAATTCATTCATCAACACATTTTCTCAAGGTTCGGGATTCCTCGTGCAATAATCTCTGATGGAGGGACCCATTTCACAAATGCTCAGTTTAGGTCACTGATGACCAAATACGGGGTGTCTCACCGAATCTCTACTCCTTACCACCCCCAAACTAATGGTCTAGCTGAGCTGTCTAATCGGGAGATCAAGAAAATCCTGCAAGTCACTGTTCGACCTGACAGGAAGGACTGGTCGTCCCGACTTCCGGAAGCATTGTGGGCCTATAGAACCGCCCACAAGACCCAATTGGGCATGTCTCCCTTTAGACTGGTGTACGGAAAGGCATGCCACCTTCCCGTCGAACTAGAGCATAAAGCCTATTGGGCAGTACGGAACTGTAATCTAGATCTTTCCAAGGCTGGGACCCACAGAAAACTCCAAATCAGCGAGATCGATGAGTTACGCATAGACGCGTACGAGAACTCGCAAATCTACAAGGAGCGGGTTAAAGCCTTCCACGACAAACACATCTCGAGAAAGATCTTTCATCCTGGTCAAAAGGTCCTACTCTTTGATACCCGACTCAAACTCTTCCCAGGAAAATTGAGATCTAAGTGGGTCGGACCATATTTGGTCCGACAGGTTTTTGGAAATGGAGCAATCGAAATCAGTCCACTCAGCCACGATTCAGAACCTTTCATCGTGAACGGTCAGAGACTTAAGCCGTTCATCGATGTAACTTCTACTGATTTGGCTGAGGCATCTTATATCCTCCTTTCCCCTTGAGCTTATTGCGCCCAGCCGATGGCGTAAAACTCAGCGCTTAACGGGAGGCAGCCCGTCATTCTCTTTGAAAACCTGAAACTTGTTCCGACACCTTTTTGCACTCAAAGTTCACCCTTGTAGACAGCCGACCCCACCTCAGATGCTTGCATCTGGGATTTGAAATCGTCCGCAAAAATTCAACCTGACCCATCCACTCATCCAAATTTCTGCCTTAAGGAATGAACTAAGACCCCCTAGGTTACAATGAGGACATTGCAAATCTTAGGCATGGGGGGTATGAAAGTGCAAAACTTGTAAGAAAAGGTTTCAAACAAAAAAATTCACATATGCCAAAAACACCATAAAAATTAAAAAAAAAAAAAATTTCGAAAAAGAATAAGAGGAAAAGAGGAGAAGGAAATTTTGTGAAGGAGAAAAGAAACAAAATGAAAAAGGAGCACAAAATTATGAGAAAAAGTGATAGTCATTAGTAAGGAACTAAGGAATTAACCTAAGTTCTAGACCTCATTCAAGAAAAGTGCACAAAGAGATTAGTAAAGAATGCAAACCTTAGGCATTCTTGAATAGACTCTTAGTACCCATTAAGATCTGGACACTCCTCAAGAGGTTGAGGAAAATGAAAAGCTGAAGTATTAGGTCTAAGGCTTAGGGAGTATTCGGCCTCGTTAACTAATTTTTGGTTTACGGGACTCAGTAACCTAAGCACCCTAATCTCACACACAGCCTGGTTCAGTAAGCGTAAAAATCAGAATCACGCAGAAGCGTCGCAAAATTCTGAAAAGAACACCTAGAATAGGAGCGGCCGATCAACACAAGTTGATTTGGACGAGTTCCCAGCGCGGAGAGGCGGGAAATCCCCTCGAAGATGCGTAGCAAAATATCATCTCCTCGGTGCTTGTCTCCTAGGATATTTACATATCCTACTGGGGGCATGTAAGCACTCTGCTGGTTCAGATTCCATGGATGGCATTATCTCGAAGTGTCAATTGCCAGGGTCTGGATTCGGCCACGGAACACCATGGATGGGATTATCTCGAAATCTCAATAGCCAGGGTTCCGGGGGTTGCCATGGGCGGTGCTATCTCGAAGCATCAATCGCCAGGAACCCTTGAGGATTGATGATGGGAGCAAGGAATCTGATACAGACCGTGTTGAAAAGCCAATCCTAGGCTAGAACTAAAAAGAAAAAGAGAGAGAAAACTCTCCAAACAGAAAAACTTTCTATCTCTCTCTTACAAAACGCACTGCGACCTGAGCCAGGGCTAAAATCATTTCAAGCACGGGTGCTTTAACCACGAAGTCCAATAAACCTTAGGTTAGTTCTTGTGGGCCTTAAAAACCTTTGCTAAAAGACTGAGGCTAAGGCTAGACAGATTTGGATCTTGATTGGTACTAGAGTACCTTTTAGGCCTATGGTCAGCATTCTAACCTAATCTATGCTCAAATAAAAAAGGCACTTATCTAAAACTATTAAAAACTTCATGGTCTAGAATAAGGGTTGAAACCTTAAGTTTTTGCTAAGGGACTAGCAAAAGCTAGGCATGGGGGTATGATGAGAACCTCACCATGAGCCATAACTAGCTCATTTTGACCTAATACAAAGGATAAAAGCTCCTACATATCTCAAGGAAAGGCTTAACTCAGAGAATTCTGAGTTTGAGAAGAAAACAAGTCATAAGGGGTAAAAATGCAATTTTACCAGTATAATCTGCATACAGGGTAATTCAGGGCCCAAACATAGGTCAAAGCAGCTTAATAAGAATAAAAGTGGGATGAAATGATCTAGCAAGGGCTACAGCAATTCCAAGAAACTAAATGATAATCTGTAACCCTAAAACAACCAACTTCAATTCACGAGGTTCAAGGCAAAGTAAAAATAGAATAAACCCTCTAAAATTCATAGAAAAATAATCTCTAGGGTTTAGAACCTTCAATTTGGCCTTCAGAACCCATTTTGACCTACATTGAGAACCATGCCAATTAATAACTTAATTTGGGTTTTCGCATAAATTGACCGGTCAAACAAGGTTTAATATAGAAATGAAATTCACCATCAGATTCCTTAGGTCCTAATCAGTCATGTATAAAAACTTGAGCCTAAGAAGAAACCTCCTTGACCAACTTTACACTTTGGTCCTCATATATTTACTTTTTGGCCCTCAACTTTTGAACCCTCGCATTTTGGCCCCTAACTCTCCTTCGTTCTTTGCGATCAGGTCCCCCCTGCAAAACCTGCCACCACCATGCTCCGGCGACCTTGCGCGGAGCATGGCGCCGCGCAGGGTGAGGGGGGGGGGACCTGGCAAGTAAACCGGGGGTGCCCTGCGTCGTCAGCCGTCGCAGGGACACCCCCTTGGTCGTTGTAACCCACCATACCGGCCGTGCGAACGCACGGACGGTATGGGTTTTTGTTTCCGGCCATCCTCCGGCGAGGGAGACACGTCGTCTCCCTCCGCCTTCCTCCCTGTTTTGATCCCTATAAATACCCCCCGTTGCTCCACCGACCAGGGCAGCTTGGATCTGACGGAGAAAATCCCCAACTTTCCTCTCTTCTCTCTCCGGCAGACGCTCACCAGCTCCGGCGGTTCCTCCCCCTCCACCTCTTCGCTCTGCCGAAATACCAGCAGCAGAGACTTCCTCCCCTGCTCTTCCCGCGCCACGCCGCACCCAACTGGCGCCTCTCCGGCTCTCTGCTCGCCGCCGCCCCTTTCCCTGAGCATCGTCTTCTCCGGCGACAGTCGATACGACTGTCGCCCTGTTCCTCCCCCTTCGTCCCTGCAAGTAAGCTAGAACTACTCCCCTTCTTCTCCTCCTTCTTCCCCCGCTTTCAATTTATTCAATTAAGCTCTCAACCGATCCTGTCCACCGTCACCCCCTTCGTCTCCAGCCATCCTCCGACGAGCCGTTCCCATCACCCCAGCAACCCACACGGCTCGCCGACCACCGCAGAACCTCCGCCTCATCACACTGAGCACCCCCCACCCCTTCACTGCCACTCCACACCTCCGTAACGCTTCCCCCAACAAACCCATCCTCCGACCCACAGTCCGACCTAGGGCAGCCCGTGCATGACGCCCCACGCCTCGCCACCACCCACACGAGCTTCGTCGCACCCTGGCGAAGCTCCCGGCACTTTCTGATTGGGCCGAGAGGCCGTTTTCTTGTGAACAGGCCACCCGACCTCCGCCGCCATTGCCGTGCAGAAGGAGCTGCTTCCGCCTGCAGCTACAGGCGCGCCACGCTCAGCGCCACGCCCAGATTCAACTCCCAGGCCTTGCGAGGCGTTTCGACAAAACACCAGGCTCGCAGCTGAGGCAGAAGGCTTCGCGTGACGCCACGATCTCCCGCTGCTTTTCCCCGCTGCGGGCGCGCAATTGAGGTGGGACATTTAGTCCCACCTCGGAAAAGCCTGAAGAGGCGCAGCGATATAAGACGCAAAAGTGCTGGAGGCTTACTGCCTCAGCACACGGGGTGAGGTCCCCTTCACCCGCCCGGTTACCCGGTCTCGTCCGCGCTCACGCCCCGCGGACCTGACCCGACCCGACTTAGACTGACCTGCACTCCTCGCCCACCACGCACGCTGGTGGGCCTGGACCCGGGCGTGACCCGAACCCGATTACCCGGCAGCTCTGGGAGAGCTTTCCCAAGAGTGGTTTCAGAGAGAGAGAGACGCGGGGGGGGAGAGGGTAGAGTAGGTTTTGTTCTCTGATGTAAGCTCTGAAGTGTGCAGGCACAGGTGAAGAAGAAGAACCGCGGAAGAAGAAGGAAGCTGAGGGAGACACTGTAGCAACAGGCAGTTTAAGTCGTCTGATTTGGAAATCAGACGACAGCCTGAAGGGAAAAGAAGAAAGAAGGAGGGGCGACGTCCCTGACTGAAGAACATCAGAAGAAGGCGAGGCAGTGCAGAACAAAGAAGAAGAAGGAGATCTGAAGAAAGAAAGAAAGAAGAACATCACGAGGAGAAAACAAAGAGAAAAGAAGACAACAAATTCTTTCCCTCTCTCTTTCTTTTTGTAAAAGAAACATGTATATCTCTAGAATACAACTTGCTCCCTGAGTTCGACCTCGGGAACTCTTTTCCGAGTAAAAAATTTTTATATATTTGAAATGATGGCAACAACTGGCTATATTACAACGACATAACAATAAAAACCAGTTATCTCTCGAAGCCACACCGCTCGTTTCGTGCTAATCAGAAAGCTCTCCCAGAGCTGCCGGGTAATCGGGTTCGGGTCGCGCCCGGGTCCAGGCCCACCGGCGTGCGTGGTGGGCGAGGAGTGCAGGTCAGTCTAAGTCGGGTCGGGTCAGGTCCGCGGGGCGTGAGCGCGGACGAGACCGGGTAACCGGGCGGGTGAAGGGGACCTCACCCCGTGTGCTGAGGCAGTAAGGCTAATGCACAAAATCAATTTAAACAGTGAAAAGGTTGTGAGGCTTACCGATGTGGGACTAAACGGAGACCTCTCCTCGCGTGCACCTGCTGGGAGACCGCGGCCTAGCTTCTGCAGCTGCGGCTTCGATTTGCGTAGGTTGCTGGCTGGCTGCCTTCGCAAGACTCCCCGTAATCCGTAGCAGCTGGAGACCTGGAGTCCTCAAGCCTGGAGCGCGGGAGAAGCTGCTTCAATGTGCGTTAATGGCGGTCGAACCTCAAAACCTGTCGGACACGAATATGGCCTCTCGGCCTGATCAAACCACTGGGGAACCTTCGCCGTGGCACGGCGAAGGTGTGGAGCTGCGCGGCAAGCTGCAAGGTGGTGTCTGGCGGCAGCCCTAGGTTGGACTGCAACCGGAGGAATGGGTTTGTTCGGGGGAGCGTTACGGAGGTGTGGAGTGGCAGTGGAGGGGTGGGGGGTGCTCAGTGTGATGAGGCGGAGGTTCGGTGAGGGTCGGCGAGGTGTGTGAGGCTGTGGAGCGATGGGAACATCTCGCCGGAGGGTGGCCGGAGACGAAGGGGGTGACGATGGTCAGGGTCGGTCGAGGGCTTAATTGAACAAATTGAAACCGGGGAAAGAAAGAGGAGAGGAAGGGAAGTAGTTCTAACTTACTTGCAGGGACGAAGGGGGAGCAGTAGGGCGACAGTCGTATCGACTGTCGCCGGAGAAGAAGATGCTCAGGGAAAGGGGCGGCGGCGAGCAGAGAGCCGGAGAGGCGCCAGCTGGGTACGGCGTGGCGCGGGAAGAGCAGGGGAGGAAGTCTCTGCTGCTGGTATTGCGGCAGAGCGAAGAGGAGGAGGGGGAGGAACCGCCGGAGCTGGTGAGCGTCTGCCGGAGAGAGAAGAGAGGAAAGTTGGGGGTTTTCTCCGTCAGATCCGAGTTGCCCCGGTCGGTGGAGCAACGGGGGGTATTTATAGGGATCAAAACAGGGAGGGAGGCGGAGGGAGACGACGTGTCTCCCTCGCCGGAGGATGGCCGGAGAAGAAAACCCATACCGTCCGTGCGTTCGCACGGCCGGTATGGTGGGCTACAGTGACCAGGGGGTGTCCCTACGACGGCTGACGACGCAGGGCACCCCCGGTTTACTTGCCAGGCTTTCCCCCTCACCCTGCGCGGCGCCATGCTCCGCGCAAGGTCGCCGGAGCATGGTGCTGGCAGGTTTTGCAGGGGGGACCTGATCGCAAAGAACGAAGGAGAGTTAGGGGCTGAAATGCGAGGGTTCAAAAGTTGAGGGCCAAAAAGTAAATATATGAGGACCAAAGTATAAAGTCGGTCAAGGAGGTTTCTTCTTAGGCTCAAGTTTTTATACATGATTAATTAGGACCTAAGGAATCTGATGGTGAATTTCATTTCTATATTAAACCTTGTTTGACCGGTCAATTTATGCGAAAACCCAGATTAAGTTATTAATTGGGCATGGTTCTCAATGTAGGTCAAAATGAGTTCTGAAGGCCAAATTGAAGGTTCTAAACCCTAGAGATTATTTTTCTATGAATTTTAGAGGGTTTATTCTATTTTTACTTTGCCTCGAACCTCGTGAATTGAAGTGGGTTATTTTAGGGTTACAGATTATCATTTAGTTCCTTGGAATTGCTGTAGCCCTTGCTAGATCATCTCATCCCACTTTTATTCTTATTAAGTTGCTTTGACCTATGTTTGGACCCTGAATTACCCTGTATGCAGATTATACTGGTAAAATTGCATTTTTACCCCTTATGACTTGTTTTCTCCTTAAACTCAGAATTCTCTGAGTTAAGCCTTTCCTTGAGTTATGTAGGAGCTTTTATCCTTTGTATTGGGTCAAAATGAGCTAGTTATGGCTCATGATGAGGTTCTCATCAAGCACATAATGTTGGGGCGGATCACTTGTCTCAACTAGACCCAGACTATAGTCCGTACTCCCCGCCGATATCAGACCAATTTCCGAATGAGTCTCTGTTGTCCATCAACTCTATTGAGTTTCCTTAGTATGCTGATATAGCAAACTATCTCATCGCAGGCAGGCTACCTGTGGGAGTATCCAAGGATCTGTTGGTGCTAGAGCACCGCGATCGTTTATTTTGATGATAACAAAACACGTGTCATTTAACATTTGCACTTGAAGTTTTAGATTTCAGGTTAATTGCAAATGGAGACGTGTTTAGACGGAGTTCGAGCTCACATCCATGGAGGATTGGAGGAGCTCGACGGAGAACAGAGGAGCTTCGCGAGGAGCAATGGCATGAAGAAGGAAGGAGATGAAGAATAGGATATATTTCCTTTCCTTGTAATCATTGTTATTTTGTTTCTTTTGTTGTTCTTTATTTTTGTTACTTAGATTCATGTTAAAGAGCCTCAAAGAACCCTAAAAGTAGTCCTAGGAACACTTACACAACCCTAGGATACTTAGGTTTTCTGTAGAGAACTTAGAAAATAAAAATAGGGTTCAAACAGCTTTTTCAGACATCTAATCTTAAAATCAGACATCTGATAAATACTTTTAAGACATCTGAATGTTCACTCAGATGTCCGATTATGTTTAGGCTGGACTTAGTCAGTTCTGTCTGATGAAATCAGACGTCCAGACCTTAGACTAGACGTCTTAGAAGACATCTGATGACTTCGCCAGACGTCCAATTAGTGGACCGTTGGCTGGCTTAGCAAACACTGAAGGATATGACCGTTAGCTGGTATCAGACGTCCGTAGAGGACCCCAGACGTCTGATACATGACCATTTTGCCTCGGTTGACCCAAAATCTCTTCTCAGAGTTTTTCTATTGGTTGCACTCTCTTGGAAATCCATTCCCACATAAAAGTAGGTTTCCAGACGTCCAGACTTAGTTTCAGACGTCCTGTATGTCGTCTGATGACAATGCACTAGAACCCTGTTTAGATCTGATTCAAGTCAGGAAGTAAACCCGCCTAAAATCAGACGTCTGACTTTGTTCCCAGATGTCTTAAACTATTTTTCTAGACGTTTGATGCCAGGATTAGACGTCTGATAACCCTGTCAGTGTAATGATTAACCCTGATTTCGGCCTGATTTTCTTGGAGCTTGCACCCAACAGCTATGGAAGCCTTCCAAGGCCCAAAGCCTTCCTAGGGTCTCTATAAATAGAGGGGAGCCTTTGCCACTCAAACACACACCTAGATACACCAAGACACACTTAGTAACATACTTTCCACATCTTTTGTGTCCAAGAGAAGTAGCTCAAGCTCTAGCTCTCCAAGCTTAAGTTCTACATCTAGAGAGCATCAATCACTTGTGCACCCGCTCTCCCGCCGTAGTTTACGAGAGCGACGAAGCGCTACCACATGGTTCATGCATCCGCATCGTTGACCACTTCCACTAAAGGGAAGCATCCTTACTCCTATAGAAGCTTAGTTTTAGAATATCTTTGTTTGCTCTATAGGACTATTTGTACTTTTCTTTGTTATTTGGTTGGGTATTCGCTTTGCGAATTCCCGTCTCCTTCATCAGACAAAATCCTTCTCGTGAAGAGAAGGGGTTTGAGGTACACTACCCTCGTATAAAGTAGCGTGGTTGTAATTGAGGTTGTACTACCCTCGTTTAAGTAGTACGTTAATGGATTTGATCAACTTGGTTGATCGGAAAATCCTAACTTGAGAGGGTTAGGTGGTGGTTTTCATCCGATTTGGGTTTCCACCTAAAAGTAATTGTGTACATTATGTGATTGTTTATTTTGTGAGATTATTCTATATTTTATTTCTGCATTTTATATTACGTCACGCTGATCTCCCCCCCTCCAAGTAGGGATTTACAATTGGTATCAGAGCAGGTTCCTACAAATTCGACATAACAACCAGCTGGAAGATCTATGGAGGGGAGCATGTATGTGAGCAGGATTTTCAAGGACCAGTCTACGACCCATCCGCTGTTCTTCGATGGGAGCAACTACCCCTACTGGAAGCTGCAGATGAAGACGTGGCTTCAAGCCACCGACTTCACGATTTGGGCCAGGTGCGAGACCCCCTTCGACATCCTAGAAAGACCTACCACAGGATACTCGCAGCAGCAGATCCGGGAACTCTCGCACAACGTGAAAACAATGAACGCGTTGTATTGCGCACTCAGCCCGGAGGAGTACAACAGAATCTCGCAATGCATCACCACATACGAGATTTGGCACACACTTGAGGTAACTCACGAGGGTACCTCTAAGGTAAATACTTCTAAAATAAATTTACTTTCTCAAGAATTTGAATCTTTTTCTATAAAGCCTAACAAATTTTTAAGTGAGATGAACACTAGGTTCACTCTCATTGTAAATAATTTGAAAGCTTTAGGGAAGAATTTCATCAAGGGGGAGCTTCAAGGGAAGCTTCTTCGTTCCCTCAGACCGGAGTGGGAATAGAAAGTCACCACCATCGAGGAGGTGAACGAAGTGGAGGAGCTCAACATGGAAGATCTCCTAGGCAATCTAATGGCCTACGAGACAAAGTTGAACCAGAAGAAGAAGGATACACCGGAGCCTAAATCGAAGAAAACTCTCACCTTCAGAGCTGCATCAAATAGCGAGGTAAGCTTCGATAATGAAGACGTTAAAATTTTCCTTAAGAAATCTTCCAAGTTTTGTAGGGAATCAAAGAAAGTGAAGGAGAAGAAGGAAAGCCCGAGACGTTGCTACCACTGCAACGAGAAAGGGCATCTGCGACCAGAATGCCCTCTTCTCAAAAAGGAGAAGAAGAAGGAAAAGGAGAAGTCTAAGAAGAAGGTGTTCCAAGCCACTTGGAACAATTCGAGCTCGGAGGAAGAGGAAGAAGAAAATTCTATAGAAGAAGAAACCGCTTGCTTTGGTTTCATGGCCAAAGGAAGTGATAGCGACAATGAAAGCGGAAGCAACTCAGACAACGAGGTAAATTCCAATTTACAAGATGCATTTAATAAGCTTTTTGAAGTTAGTAAAGCACTTAAGATAGAAAATAAAAACATTAAAAAGAATCTTAGTTTTCTTAAAAATGAAAATGATAGGTTAGAAAAACAACTCGAGCACATAGAAACTAGTCCTAAGGATAATAACCTGTTATTAGAAAATAATGATTTAATCAATGAAAATACTAAATTGATCGAGGAAAATGCTAGTCTAAAGTTAGAATTTTCTGATTTAAAGACTAAGATGAATATTATAGAAAATTAACTTGCATGTCTTAGGGAGAGATCAAATAATTTGATAAATAAGGTAGAGAAAGGATCTCTGTCAAGGAGACCCACTAACAGACCAAGATCCAAGCTCACTTGGATACTGAAGAAATATTTGGAACCCTGTTTTGTAGGTCATAAAGATTACAACACAAAGGACTGGACCGACAAGCTCAAAGACAGTCAACTCGAGTTGGGAGGACCAAAGAGTAAACCAAGGAGAAGGACAAGAAGACTAACGAGATGGCGAACAAATGATAGACTCGCCGCACGTCGTCCTCCAGATTGGAGACCGGCACCGATGCCCGGGCCTCCAAGCTACGGGTGGGAGCCCCATCCAATGTGGCCTCCACCACCTCCATTTGGGCCATTTTATTGGCCATGGTAGGTAAGGTAAAACCCTTTACCCTATCCTTTTATAATTAGCATATAGATAGGGGGAGTTAAAATTATGAGCTAATTGTCAATTATTAAGGGGGAGATGTAAGTTAGCTATATTTCCTTTAGTAAGGGGGAGAAAAATAATAGCTATCTTGTTGTTACAAAAAGGGGGAGGACATTACTCTTGTTAAAAGTAATTCATAGAAGAGCATGTTTTAAGGGGGAGTTATAGGACACTTAAAATCAATTTAACCTTTTTGATAATGTCAAAAAGGGGGAGAATTTCTTGCATTATTATTTATGGTTTTGTCATCATCAAAAAGGGGGAGATTGTTGGTGCTAGAGCACCGCGATCGTTTATTTTAATGATAACAAAACACGTGTCATTTAACATTTGCACTTGAACTTTTAGATTTCAGGTTAATTGCAAATGGAGACGTGTTTAAACAGAGTTCGAGCTCGCATCCATGGTAGATTGGAGGAGCTTGACAGAGAACAGAGGAGCTTCGTGAGGAGTGATGGCCTGAAGAAGGAAGGAGATGAAGAATGGGATAGATTTCCTTTCCTTGTAATCGTTGTTATTTTGTTTCTTTTGTTGTTCTTTATTTTTGTTACTTAGATTCATGTTAAAGAGCCTCAAAGAACCCTAACAGTAGTCCTAGGAACACTTACACAACCCTAGAATACTTAGGTTTTCTGTAGAGAACTTAGAAAACCAAAATAGGGTTTAAACAACTTTTTCAGACGTCTAATCTTAAAATCAGACGTCTGATAAATACTTTTAAGACGTCTGAATGTTGACTCAGACATCCGATTATGTTTAGGCTGGACTTAGTTAGTTCTTTCTGATGAAATCAGACGTCCAAACCTTAGACCAGACGTCTTAGAAGATGTCTGTTGACTTCACCAGACGTCTAATTAGTGGACCATTGGCTGGCTTAGCAAACACTGAAGGATATGACCGTTAGCCGGTATCAGACGTCCGTAGAGGACCCCAGACGTCTGATACATGACCGTTTTGTCTCGACTGACCCAAAATCTCTTCTCAAAGATTTTCTAGCCATTGCACTCTCTTATAAATCCATTATCACAGAAAAGTAGGTTTCCAGACGTCCAGACTTAGTTCCAGATGTCCTGTATGTCGTCTAATGACAATGCACTAGAACCCTGTTTAGATCTGATTCAAGTCAGGAAGGAAACCCGCCTAAAATCAAATGTCTGACTTTGTTCCCAAACGTCTTAAACTATTTTTCCAGACGTCCGATGCCAGGATCAGACATCTGATAACCCTGTCAGTGTAATGATTAACCCTGATTTCGGCCTGATTTTCTTGGAGCTTGCACCCAACGGCTATGGAAGCCTTCCAAAGCCTTCCTAGGGCCTCTATAAATAGAGGGGAGCCTTTGCCACTCAAACACACACCTAGATACACCAAGGCACACTTAAAAACATACTTTCCACATCTTTTGTGTCCAAGAGAAGTAGCTTAAGCTCTAGCCCTCCAAGCTTAAGTTCTACATCTAGAGAGCATCAATCACTTGCGCACCTGCTCTCCCACTGTAGTTTACGAGAGCGACGAAGCACTACCGCATGGTTCACGCATCCACGTCGTCGACGCACTTCCACCAAAGGGAAGCATCCTTACTCCTATAGAAGCTTAGTTTTAGAATATCTTTGTTTGCTCTATAGGACTATTTGTACTTGTCTTTGTTATTTGGTTGGGTATTCGCTTTATGAATTCCCGTCTCCTTCGTGAGACAATCCTTCTCATGAAGAGAAAGGGTTTGACGTACGCTACCCTCGTATAAAGTAGTGTGGTTATAATTGAGGTTGTACTACCCTCGTTTAAGTAGTACGTTAGTGGATTTGATCAACTTGGTTGATCGGAAAATCCTAACTCGAGAGGGTTAGGTGGTGGTTTTCACCCGGTTTGGGTTTCCACCTAAAAATAATTGTGTACATTGTGTGATTGTTTATTTTGTGAGATTGTTCTATATTTTATTTTTGCATTTTATTTTACGTCACACTGATCTCCCCTCCCCCCCCCCTCCAAGTAGGGATTTATAAGATCAAAAACTCAAATTTATATCAAAGGCTAAATTCTATTTTTGGGACTACCCACTGCTCTTTCATATTAGGGCTGATCAGATCATCCAAAGATGCGTCCCTAATTCGGAAATCTCTACAGCGATGCTTGTGGGGGTCATTTCTCGGGCCGAAACACCACTGCAAAGATTTTGCTGTCGGGATTTTTCTGGCCAACCATTTTCAGAGATACACACAAGTTTGCCAAGTGCTGTAAGCGATGCCAGTCGGTTGGTTCCATGACTCGGAGAGACATGATGCCTCTCCAATCTATCCTTGTCATAGAAGTGTTTGATGCATGGGGCATCGACTTTATGGTCCCCTTCCCAAACTCGCATGGCTTTGAGTACATACTCCTCACAGTAGACTATCTCAAAGTGGGTAGAAGCATCCCGGCAAGACGAGATAATCATAAGACTGTTATATCCTTCGTTTAGGAATTCATTTTTGTGAGATTCAGAGTTCCCTGCACCCTGATAAGTGATGAGGGTAGTCACTTCATCCATGCCCATTTCAGGTCATTATTGAAGAAATACGAGATGCAGCACCGCATTGCTACCCCATATCACCCACAGACAATGGGCAGGCCGAAGTATCGAACCCTCTAATCAAGCTTATCCTTCAAAAGATGGTTAGACCCAATAGGAAGGATTGGTCTAATCGGTTGATTGATGCACTATGGACATATCAGACCACGTACAAGGCCCCGCTCAGAATATCGCCATACCACATGGTGTATGGAAAGGCTTGTCACCTCCCTGTGGAGCTAGAGCACCGTGCCTTTTGAGCAGTGTAGAAGTGTAATTTTAACCTAGAGGCCAGAGGTTATGAAAGGAAGCTCCAGCTCAGTGAGTTAGAGGAGATTAGGCAGGAAGCATACGAGAATGCAAAAATATACAAAGACAAGATAAAGGCTTTCCATGATCGACACATCCGGAGAAGGAGTTCGCTCCTAACTAGCAGGTCTGGTTGTTTGACTCTCGACTCAAATTCTTTGTGGGAAAGCTCAAGTCCAAGTGGACTGGGCCATTTCTAGTGGTCCACCCGTATCCTAACGGGGCAGTCCAAATTAGAGACTCGAAGTTTGGGCATGCTTTTATAGTTAATGGCCAGTGCCGCAAACCATTTTTTGCCCAAGAACCTCCTCCTGCTGACGAAACGATACATCTTCTAGAGGACATGTGACTGATGAGTTGCCTGGCTAGAGGCATTAAACTCAGCACGTATACATATATACATACCATATATACATAGCATATTTCATTTTTGCATATTGTTGTGCATATTGTGTATGGCATTGCAGTGATGGCATGAGCTGAACGACAACTCAGAAGCAGCTCCAAGTGATTTCTATCCACACACCCTGCCTTATTTCAATTTGTATCCACATTTTATTCATGCATGAGGACATGCAAACACTTAGGCATGGGGGGTAGTCCATAAAAACTAAAAATTTTCTACCAACAAGTGGGGGATTAGATTGTTTTATCAAGAGGTTTTATTAAAGATTTATTCTTTAGTAGATTCCTAAGCTTAGAATCCAGTATAACCTCACATCTGCATGTAGAATTTGCAATGGATCCACTATGAAAACCTTTAGACATCTATAGTTTGTCGAGAAGAAGCATTGCTTCTTCTCCTGAACCCTTGGACAATAATCAGGGTATCAAGTCAACCATCTTCTAGTAGATCCATCAAAACATACGTGAGATGAGAGTAGAGAGTCTACTAGTGCTCTAAGGCTAGTATAAGGAATCTATAATTTTGAATAATTGAATAATGACACTTGGAGATGGGCATAGTTTTCGCTCTCAGTTCTTGCATACTAATTTATGAGAAATTCCGTATGAGAGCCACCAAATAAGGCAAAAACACAGAGAGCAGGTTCTGATAAAATTAGGATTGAGGTGGATGGTCACGACCGTCCTCTACGGAATCCTCAGCTGAAGGAGGGTACTGATGTCAAGGTCAGAAATACATCGTCCTATCTATTCCCTACCTAGTGCCGAGAGTAGGCACTTCCACCAAATAAGCCACCCGAGATCCTCTTGGTCATCCCCAAAAATCCCAAATAATGCCTCATGAATAAAAGTATGTATGTCATGTTGCATTGTTGCGTTATGTTTTGTTGGTAACGGCATTGTGCCAGTAGATATAAAAAAAAATAGAGAAAAAAAAAAGAGAAAAAAATACAAAAGAGATATTTGCTTAAAAGAAACAAAAGTGTTATGTTAAGAAGTTTGAGTTATGTAAGTCAAAGTGTTTTGAGGCCAAAACACCTACTATCCCCACGAACCACCAAATACAGCCTAAACCTATTTTTTCTATATTTCTGACTACCTGAATATGAGCTGAGGAGTCTAACTTAGTCATAAGGTTATTAGAACCTAATTAAAGTGTAATGCCATGCAAGACTACCAAATATAGTTGCAAATCTACTGAGATGTGAGCTCAGGAAGAAAAAGAAAAAGAAAAGAAAAAAAGAGAGAAAGAGAGAAAACAAAAAATACAAAAGATTAAAGCGAGCATAGTTTTCCAACCTCTCTCTAAGTTAATTTATTCAATAAGCTAGAAATCTAGATTCTGAAATACTAGGGTTTAGGGTTTACATAGCACTAGAAGAGAGTGAGCCACCAAATACAAATCCAGTTAACTCAGACATCTTCTACCAAAGCCAAAAGCAAGGGCTAAAATCAAAGAATAGTTTATATCCCTGAGAGAAGAGGTTTGCCTATCCCAATAGAATTTTACTAGGGATCAAGTACAACCTTTAAATGTATATCGACTCTTCACTTGGATCCGTTGCAAAAGCTACAATATTACATATTCCTGGTTATCTGGATTCTGAATTTTTGGATGAAACAAAAAGAAAAAACCCTTAGTTAAACTTTTAATAAAATGCATTTAGTCTTGCACTTGCTAGGGACTAGCAAGATTTAGGCATGGGGGTATGATTGCGCAGTAATCTTAGGCCCTAATTCACCTGAATTAAGGTAGAACCTAGCTTAACATGGGCATTCTGCATGCATACACATCATACTTTGCATCTTAGAGGATTTATATGTTTTATACATAATAATGTGCTATTTGAGAGGTATTAATAATTGCAGATAATTCAGGGTTGTAGATGATCGATCCAACCTTATGGATCTATTTGGAATGATGACGGGAGTCCAACGCTTCCAAGATCGCATCAATCAGACTTCCATAGCACCCTAGGGAGTCTACAGAAGAAGCAAGAGCCAAGGGAAAAATTGAAGAATATCCAGACATCAGATGACAAATCCAACCGCACGGATGGATCCGAATCAATGTTCACAGTTCAATGACGCAGAAATCAACTCAATCAGAGGCCTACATCATCAGATACAAGGACAAGAAGATGGACGGCCATGATGGCACCACGTGGTGCCATCGCAACTGCCTCTCACCGCGCATCAATCTTGGAAGGAAAGACATGGGTTGTTGGATCATCATCCAACGATCGTGATGCATCCACGCCGCTTGCCTCCAGCCGCTTCATCGAGCAAGGATCAGATCTCGATCGTTGGATTTCCATCCAACAGCCGTGGGCAGCTGCACATGAAATAGAAACTGCAACAAACTGCGCACGTAGCATAGCGAAGAGCGCGCCTTAGGAGTAGGCCAGGAGCAGTGCACGTTTTTTAAGCCTTAAGATCGAGAGATCGGACGGCTAAGATGGTTTAGGAAGATGAGGCGTGATTAAGCCCGGAGCAATGGGTGTGCAGAGGCAGCGATGAGCAGCAGGCGAGCAGAGGCCATCAGATGCAGATCCAAGGGCGCACATTGTGCCACGTGTCAACACCAGATCAAATCGTGAATGGAAGAAGGATTTGGAAGGCTTAATCAGGATCGTTGATCTCCCGATCAACGGATCTGATTAATCTGAAGCTTTTGCACAGAATTAAGGGCTCCAATGCCCTAAAGCCCTTCACAAAAGCTATAAAAAGAGGCCTAAGGGTCCCCTTTGAAGGCATTCCATAGTTTCTTCTTCCTCCTTCTACAACTCCTCTCTCTTCTTCTTCCTGTCTTCTCTTCCTCTATCTCTGCATCTTCATCTGAAGCGTCTGTTGGGCCACCCCGACGAATTGTTGTTGCTCTTCCCAACCTCTCCAGAAGGCCACCATGAACCACCCATGGTGCCCTTGTTTTGCTACATAAATAGTTTATGTTTATGTTAGAATTTGTTTAGTTATATGGATGCAATTCATGTTCAAACTCTCTGATTGATATATATACTATGATATTTTGTCTATGCCATTTAGTAATTATATTTAGAACAAACGCATGAAATAAAAAGTGCTTCTTGCCTCACTGTGATCGACTGGGACTCACCAATTCCGTTAATTTATTTGTCGAGATGTATTTCGCACTATACTACAACACAGTTATTTTCTATGCGATCTACGCCCCGAACAGTAGTTTCACAGACTGAAAGAGTACTAGTGGAACGTGTTAGCTTCTCAGAAATTCACTAGTTTCTTGGTTCTCTAGAAAACAACATACTGTTTCCTTATGCACAACAGAAGCCGAGTATATAGCTGCATCTTTAGCTTGTTCGTAACTATTGTGGATGAAACAAACCCTAGAAGATTTTGGCCTATCTTATAGAAATAACAAAATACTTTGTGACAATACTAGTGCATCAACCTATCTAGAAACACTACAACATTCTAGAATAAAACATATTGATGTTACGCATCACTTTCTAAGAGATTATGTCCTAAAAGGTGAAATAAACTTAGAGTTTGTTCAAACTAAAAAGCAATTAGCAGATATCTTCACCAAACCCTTACCAAAAGATAGATTTAGCCTTATATGCCGTGCCCTAGGATTATCAAGGGTAAAAGAGCTAATTGAAAAAGAATGAACGATATGTTTTGCACTTTTGGTTGGTCAAAAATTTTCTTTCGATCGACCAAACTGTTTGATCGATCAAACTTCCCAATTTGATCAACCAAATCTTTGGCTGAAATTTTTCCACCAAAAATTCAAAGTTTGGTCAACCAAAAATATTGTTTGATCAACCATTTTATTTGGACAGGAATTTTCCCTCCAAAACATTGAACCTTGATCAACTAGGAACCTTAACTGATCAATCAATTTCAGTTTTGATTGATCAAATTGGGTCGGAATCCAATTTCACGATTGCAATCCTAATCACCTCTAATCTCAATTATTTCCACCTAATCCACGCCTAATCTGACTGATTACATACCCTAAGTGCTTTTACCTTAACTTTTCAAACATATACAAAATACCTACCTTTTTACCCAAATCTCTCTCTTTACTCAACCCTACCCTACCAAAAATTACCCCTACCCCACAACAGACCCCACTAACCAAAACCTCATGACCTTCTCCTCTACCTCCACGACCGACACCACCGACCAACATCGACTTCCTGTGCGAGATCAACCTCCGATCTCCCTCCCTCAATCCATCCTCTCCGTTTTTTCCCTTGCATGGAACCTCCATCCAATCTCGACATCGCTCGCCGCTTACTCTCCTCGAGCACCGACCGTCGCTCCACACAGGTGTCCTCTCCATGCCACCCTCAACCTAGCCGGACCGACTGACCCCTCAGTCTCTCCTCCAGTTCCCTTTTGATCGATCCACTTGATCGTTCATGATAACCGCCTAAGCCCTTTCAAAATCCTTGTTTTGGATTTTTTCCCCCTATGCTTAGATGTTGGATGCTACTATTATGTAGATCTTGTGCTTGGTTACTTCATTTGTGGTATATGTGAGAAAATCAACCCATGGAAGTCTCTATTTTTTTGCATAAATTCTGTTTTGATCAATCATTTTACCTGGTTGATTGACCAAAATCAGTATTTCCAGAAATCTATCCACCCATCTTTTGATCGACCAACATGTCTCGTTTGATCAACCAATGTAATTTTTGTTCGCTATTATGGCCCCGAAATGTGCACACGCTTCCTCCACCTCATGTAATGATACCTTTGATCTTTATTTCATTACCGAGGCCACCTGTGTGAGTTTTTCCATATTAGATAAGCTCTCTCCACATGTAAGTCGACCTGTCGATTTTTCGTATTTTGAGACGATCTTTCCCAATCTTCATGATAAGTTTGCATATCACCAGATTTTATGTCTTTTTTAGCTCAACTTTTATGCCGGCTCTAAAAATAGCCGTATCCTTTGTGTTGACCCCATGGCATGTCACCTATTTTATGAAAATTTAAAAAATATAGGTGAGGGTTTCAACATTGAGCTTACCTCTAATGTGTATGGGATAGAGGTATTAGTCAATGCCAATATTCTTATAGAGATTCTTGGTTGTCCTAGTGTTGGTCCGACTTTTCTTGAGCTCCACCAGCAAACCTAGAGCAACACTATTAGGTAGATGATAGGTCCATTTTAGTAGACTAATTTAGTGCTTAAGTATAGTATTATTGGGACGAGAATTTAATCTAAAGCATGTTTAGTATTGATAAAATGACGTGAGTTTTAGATTTATCATTTCATGTATTAATTGCATTAATCTTTATATGGGAGGATTAATTATTCACTTTAAAAGGCAAGGGTATCACATCAAAGCTTGCCTTGAAATATGTGGGATTTTGTCTTAGCAAAATATAGTAAGAGAATAAATTTTAAAGGCATCCTTATATGTCTCTCAATTATTCAAGGACATTCACTTATTTGTTTTTACTTAAATATCTCTCCCACAAATCTATCTCTCTCCCTCAATTCTCTCCTCTCTATTTGGTAACATAAAATACTCTCCTTCTCTCTTTGACTCTTTCCTTCTCTAACTCCCTCTCTAATTCTCTCTCTCATTTTCTTTATATAACAGGCAAAAAAAAGGCGTAGGAATCCCATCTCCCCTCCACAGGGAAGAAGCTCTCCTTCTCCACCTCTCCTCCCTGCAAGCAGCCACCTTCACCGTGTACCTTCTTCGCCATTGTGAGCCTCCACCGTTGACACCACGACTTCTCCCTTGCCACAACCGTGAGTTCACCACGACCGCACTCCAGCAACCTCTACCGCGTGCCTAAGACTCTGCCACTGCGAGCCCTCCAACCGTAACCGTACTTCCTCTCAACGAGCGTGGTGATAGTGCGCTCCTCGACGTCATGTCCTCCTCACTGCAACCGTGTGCCTTTCCCCCACCGTGCCGACCACTCACCGCTCTCCTCGGCGCCTACCGCACGCAGCCACTTGTGTGTGCAACAGGCGCAGCACCACCGACAGCAGCATACTCGCACTCGCAGCCCCTCACGCATCGGCCCTGCAACCTTCCTCCTCACGCGCAGGCCCTAAGCACCACCACCACCTTATCTCCTCATGCGCTCGCTCAGCAACCTTCCTCCGTCTCCAGCAAGTGGACAGTCGCACCCCTCCTCTCCTCCTTCATCTTCAACCTCCAGACAACCACAGAGGAACCCAACACCGCCGGTTACGCCCCACACACAGCCACCTCTCCGCGCCACCATTTTCTGCGCCGTCACCCCCATTGAGCTCTCCTCGACCCCACGAGCTCGGCCACACCTCCAGACACGCCAACAGCAGCCACAACTGCCAGCTAGCCGTCGACACCGCTGCCTCTCCTCCTTGTCGCTAGCATGGACTCTGGCCGCCGTTCGGAGAGCCACCACCACCATTGGAAAGCCCTCGTCATGGTTGACTTTCCTCGAGCTCCTCAGCCTCCGCCGTCGCTTCCTTCTCGCACGAGGTCAAGAGGAAGATTTCCTCTGTTTTTGGGTTCTATTAGTATTTACCAAAAATGCCATTGTGGAACACTATTTAAATATTTTGTTGGATTAAATTATTAGGGTGAAATTGCAACATTATACTTATTTCTTGTCATATTTAATTTGCTCCTGTTATGCACATCAATTCTCATTTAAATTGGAATCAGATTTGCATACGACTAGAAATTACATACTCTGTCACTACACATGCATCATTTACATATTTTTGAGAGCTTGATTTATGATGTGAAATTTACGTAAATAGCCCTCAACTTCTCATGAAATTGAAAGTTACATTCTAAGTTGTATATTCATTGAATTGATTTTATGAATATTTCTATGAACATTATGGCCCCATAGTCATGAATCTATTGGTCTGTCCTCCTTGTGGATACAACCTGAAGTATGGTATTATTTCAGTATTTTAGAAAATTTGATCGAGGTTTTTTCTACCACATTACATATTGCGATGATATATTTTTCTGATATTATTTCTGCAAGTGAAAAACCTCGCGATCAGTAGACTCTACTTACTCTCACTCATTATGATTTAGGTCATTGATGTAAACACATTTATATCACATAAATCATCTATTTTGCATGTTCTTAAACATATAGTTTCATCAAACATTATAAATATTGCATAACATGCATCATCATGCATTTAGATTAGCTTGTATAAATTTTAGGTTAATTTTCTCTTTTTGTGATCAGGAAATAGAGCAATATCTTATTGGGGCCTCGGATTGAAGATCCAACTATAAGGATCTGATCAAAACAACGATCGGAGTTCAACGACTCCAAGATCGCCCATATCGGACTTCCATAGCATCAAATGCAGTTCGAGAAAGATCAGAGGTCAAGGGGCCAAGATGGTGTAAATTCGTACATCAGATGATAAATCTGACTGCATGGATGGGTTTGGATCGACGATCGCAGCCCAACGGCACAAAAATCGGTCCAATCCAACATTTGTGGCACCATCTACAACTCACAAAAGATGGACAGCCAAGATGGCACCACGTGGCGCCATCCCAACTGCCCAATGCATGCCAAGGCCTCCTACTCCACCTCTCCAAGAGAACATCAACGCTTGATCTCGACCGTTGGATGAAGATCCAATGGTCGAGATCAGCTGTGCACAAAAGCTTCCGCATGCCTCAAACGCACGCGTAGTGCAGTGGTTAAGGCACTATGTGAGCAAAGAGTGCAAGTTTGATTCCTAGCGCTGCGCTCTCCTAGCACACAAGCGCAAAATCTAGTCGATCTATCAGACGCCAATGGCCTAGATCTTCAGATCAGGCAGATGTGAGATTCGACGCTCAACGCTCACGCTCACGCTCGATCTCGCGCGCAAGCACACAATGAAGGCGCAGGCGAGATTGATTTTAAGCTGTCCGATCCTGAATATTGCATGTTCATGCACAGGCGTTTTGTCCGCAGAAGGAGAGGAGGTGGGGGCGTGTGCATGTCCTTCAGCAACATGGGGCCTTTAGTGATGTTTATATCTGTCACTAAAGACACCTCATTTAATGTTTTAAGATGAAATGACCTTTATGCCCCCTCCAATCTTCACCTATAAGAGGCCCTACGACCCCCACACTTTCTTCATCCCTTCCTCTCTTCTCTCACCCCCTCCAAGGCTCTAAGAGCTTGTCCCAAACCCAGGATGCCCCTCTAGAGTTAAAACTATAATTTTTTCACCTTCTCATTCCGTTCGTGGAGCATTCTATGGTTGTCCTCTCACCACCATTCAGGAAGCGGATCCTGCTGCGAATCGCCCTACCCCATTCTCCGTCATCTGTCGTCGTTCTCCTTCATCCCACATCTCACCACCTTCGTCTGGGCACTCCATCAACGCGACTCGTCCTCCAAGCAACCGTTGAGGAGAGTAGATTTACTGCTTTCTAGTGTAGATTTCCTACTTTCTAGTGTAACAAGTAGTTGTTAGTTGTAATGAACATCACTTGATAATTATGAAATCCATGTGTATTCTACTTCTATTTTATCCTTATTTGTAATATTCTCTCTCTCTTCTATTCATTATTCTTTAAGTAGATAGCTAGTTTAGATTTAATTCAACCAACTAATCTGCTTCGTGACAACAAAACAAATGTGATTTTTAATCAAACATCCACCTCCCTGTGTTCGACCCGGAATTCCTTTTAAGTTTCAGTTAAATTATCTGTTGATGGTTTTTCTCTCAAATCGTGCTACAACGATGGGTTTTCAAAACTCAAAACCTATTTGCAATGATTTTTCCGCTATAACATTTTGGCACCGTTGCCGGGGAGGCGACGCTCTTTGATTTTTCACATTTTTCCACTTACTTATCATTTACCTCACTTCTCTCCTTTCTTATTGTGATTGCAGGTACTCTCATGAGGTGAGCAAAAGTGGTAGATTGGAGTAAAGTGCTATTGAAGGGTCTGTAAGTAATCCCACCTCCCCACCCACTAGATTTCATTCCACCACCTAATAACACAAACCCTAATTAACCTAGGAGCTTTCATAAACTCTAAGGTTAGTTTTGTTTGTTTGTTTGTCACCTCCACCTGCCTCACCCTCCTCATATAAGAGAAAAATTAAAAAAAAAAAAAATCTCACAGAGGTACATAACCTTTTCTAATTCTTCATACTCAACCGGTAACCCAATCTTTGGGATCGGTACACTCATCAACACATAATTGAGTAGAAATCAGATTAGGTAATCACTTGTGTGCCAAATTAAGTGGTGCATCAGGCCAATTGTTTGAGTTGTTTGGGCCGCTCCACTTCAACTAAAAATAACTCATCAAGTAGCTGCCAAATAGGTTTAACCTTTTGGACTAAACTAGGCACTCCACATTTTTAGTTTGATTTCAAAGGAAAACATCTTCACCTGTGCTTTCAAAACCTAGTGTGCCAACTGAACTTATACCTAAAGTTGAATCCTAAAAGCTACTAAGCAAGATTGAAACCCTAAAATTCACCACATCCAAAAATAATCTTGCTTGAAAACCACTGGTTGTGCATGCACACACATATCAATCAATCATTAAGGGCACAACCCAGATAAAGGGCCCATCACATTTCAAAGCACATTCAAACCTAACCCTAATTAAAACAGAGTAGATGTTGGCCTTAAGGATTGGACTCGCTCTTCGGAGCCCAGATCAAGAATATTTTCAATTAGTCTGTTTCTACCATTCAATATGATGTCTAGCTAGGGGAGCAGAATCAAACAATCGCAGTTGGGGGGTACACTAGGAACCGAAGGTGAAAGCCAAAGGAAGAACCTTCTCCCCAGCCCCTCCCTCTAACTAGTTGGATTGACCGAAAAGAAGTAGATCAAATCGTTTCTTTATCTCAAGACGGGTTCTGGGAGTCTGTAGGTCTTTAGGCTAGCCCACATAAGCATAGATTTGATTGTTTGTATTGCAGGGTGCCTTTCTTCCTCTCGTTTTTCATGAATCCTTCCATATTCTACACGCATTCCCACTCTTACCCTCCTAATACATCTTATCCCCAATATGATTATTATTATCCTGACTTATGTTGTAATCATCCATCTTCTAGTTGGGATAATCCTAACTAGGAATACATTTCCAGACCTCCATGTTCAAGGTCTAACCCTAGACACCATGATCTTGATTCTTATCCTTCTCTAAGCTACATCGATTATAGATCACCGCCCTCATTTGGACAACCAAATATGATCTACAATCAAGGAGGATATGTTGATCCTTACCCGTCCCCAAATTACACTGCATATAGGTCATCACCTCTTTATAAACAACCTGAAATGAATTATTATCAGGGAGGGTATCAAGAACCTCAATTTATTGACTCCCCAGCATTGAACCCAAACTTGCCCAACCCTGAACCAAACCATTTGGTTCAGGTTAACTAGGTCCAAGATAAGGTGTTGGCTAACTTAAGGAATACCATACAATCTTTAGAAGCTCAGCCAACACCTTGCCCTGAAGAATCGAAGCCTCTGATTAAAATGATTGACAATCTTAACAAATATTTGTTGGATTGGCTTTGGGATGTTAAGGATAAGGACCTGGGTGAGTTTTTACTTTGGAAGTTATCGAAATTAAGGATGAGATTTGTGATTGCCTTAGTTCAATCTTGGGATGATTCCTAGGATGAACCCCCTTCAGGAGAGCCAATGTCAAAACCCGTTCAGGCACCTGTAGGGGGACACATTTTACGAGGCCAGGGTTGACCAAGTTGTTCTAGAGTAATCACATAAGAATGAATCAATTTCTTCACCTAAGATCCTAAGCCAGGGTATGTGGAAACATATATCTCCATGAAACAAAAAGTGATTGATGATTTTGAGACATACATCAATGCGAATTCAGAATTCTTTGATTCTGAAGGTGAAGAATCGTTGCGTGAGGTCTCATTTGAATTTGAGGAATATAATTTTAGTGAGACAAACGAGCCCACGGAGGATGATAAATCATTTGATTGCCCAATAATTGAGGAATTTGATCTTGTTGGGGCTTGCATGTCAAATTCAGATCATGTTATTAAGGATTCAATTCAAAGCTCCATTCTTCAATCACAACCCATTGAGCTTACTGACAATTTTGATTTTGAAATCACTAAACCCAAGTCCATTTTGATTCAGCCACATGTTTGAGATTTGGAAATTTCAGATGGGGTGATTAATATGCAGGAGGTCCCAGAATTCAAAATTCTAAATGAGGATAGGAGTTGAGAAATGTTGATTTGGGAAGTCAATTCCAGAGGAATCAATAGACTGAGTCTAAGGGTTCCGATTTGTTTGAAATCCCCAACCTTATACCAGGACCCTTACGACATTTGTTCTGAAAATGTGCAACCCAAGCACAAATTCATTGACTATCCTTTTGAGCTTAATTTCTCCGTAACCTAACTTTTTGGTCTTAGGTTGCATCCTCACAAATCGCAGGCCCAACCCCGCTTGCATACTGATCTTAGGTTTTGGATAATTTTTATCCAGAACCTTGATATACTCAACCATGGGGTATGGGTTTGCATCACAATTTGGTCCACATTTGTGGACATCTGTTGGAAGGTCCTGAGGTCAATCTTTTTATCCTGATTCTAACCTACACCTGTGAATTCTTTATTTCTTCTTCTTTGTATAGTATGCCTAGCTGAAGGCACTAAATTCAGCACATATACAATTTCTTTTCATCCCAGAGCCAACTTGTTATTCATGCAATTCAGGTGCTTTCTACTCTACTCCACTCAGTTTCATGTCTTTTCAATACAATGAGGACATTGCATTAGATAGGCATGGGGGGTTGATGATAACGTCATCATCAGCCATATCTAGCTTTATTTAGTCATAATCCATTGATAAATGCTCTTACATAACCACCAGAAGACCATAATTCATTACGCATCCTTTCTGAGAGATAAACATGAAAATAGGGGTAAAACTGTAGTTTTAACATAATATCTTAATTGCAGAGCAATGATGGGGTTTCTCAGGGGTTAATTAAGGGTCAAATGGTCATAAATTCCTAATAAGTGGGTTCATATAGACAGAAACGGGTTTTCACGCATTTTAAGGATTAAATGACATTTGAAACCCTAAAAACAGACCCGCTTAATTCACGAAGGTTCTGGTCAGGATAAAATTCACCTAAACCTTCTAAAAATCATATAAAAATATTCTATAAGATTTAGTAGCTTGATTTTACCATGGGAATCCAATTTGACCTAAAACAGAGTCTCAGACAGACAGTTGCCCTAATTTGGGTTTTTACGCAAATTACCTAGTCAAACTTGGTCAAAACCTAAATACAACTTCACCATCAGATTCCTTGGGTCCAAATTAAATTTCTACCAAAATTTGGCCCCAATCAGAGGTTATCTTGACCTAGTTTTCATTTTGGTTCAATTTGACTCTCTCTTACATACGCACCCCTAGCTTTTTGAATTCCTTACACGTGGGTCCCCAACTTTGTCTTCACCTTCACCAAAAGGTCCCTGCTGCCATTAGAACCTTCCATCCATAATTGGAAGGTTTCAGTCTGAGTTATCTCCCTGAATCTGCGGTGAATCTCTCCCAAAATTGGAAGGACTCCTAACGAGATCCCCTTCCATCTGAGCTCATTCATGGCTTTCCAAATCCATCCAAAAGCTCGTGCGAACCTTTTGAAGGTTCAGGTGTCCTACATGTGTGTAAACCCAGAGCTTGGAAGGACCTTCTATGGCTTATAAAAGAACCCCTGAGGCATGCCTTACCTCCTTAGCGAGCTTTGGAGCCAAAAACTTCTTAACCCTACCTCCGACCCCTCTCCAACCGAGCTCTAGCAAGCTTCTCAACCTCCTTCTTCCAGCCATTAGATGGTCAAATCAAGTGGCCTATCATCTTCCTCACATTCCTCCGATGGTGGCCGACCAAAGCCCCGTTGTCCCAGACCTCATTCTTCCTCACCGTCCCCCTCCAGAGCATTCATCTTCAACGGCGTCGGCCTGCCAACGTCGGTGCCAATCCTATCCCCTTTGTCCAATTAGGTTAGGTAGTTAGGTTAGTTAGATCCTTAAGTTAGTTTTCTACCATCCAAAAGCCCAAAAACAACCCCGACACCACCGCTCACCGTCATCTCTCCCATCTTCGGCCACCCCTCCGGCGAGTCCGCCCCACCTCCACAACCCACCAATCAACTCGCCAACACTTCCTACACCTCCGTCGTGTCCACGCAAGTAAAATCCCTCAAGAAATTGAGGGGATTACCCGCACGAACCCTCCACCCATCAAACCCATCCTCATACGCACTTGTCGACTTCGCTACTCCGACACACACCTCCACTAACCATGAGACCGCCACCACCACCTTCGCCAAGTCCAGGCGAAGCTCTTGAGCTTTCTAATTGGGGCTTAGTGACTATATTCTTGATTTTAGGTTCATGACCGAAGCGCCACCACCACCATCGTTGTCATCTTCATTTCTCATGTTCTAAGCCACATTCGCCCTAAGTGCTACACTCAGGAGATGCGAGTGACCTCCAGGACCCTTCCCAGGTCCTTGATTGGGGATGCTAACCTTAGCAGCTGCATCAATTGAAGGAGTCTTCACCGCAGGCATACGCGAAGAAGGGAACTAGATATAGTCCCACATCGGTAGGAGAAAAGTGCATGAAGGCACATATATTGAATTTGTCACTACAGCTGTTTGCCTCCAACCACGGGGCGAGGTCCCACTACACCCCCACTCACGACCTAACCTAGGCCCTCACTTCTCACTCATCACCCACTGTCGGTGAGCTTGGACCCAGGTACGCTTATCTAAATACCCGATTACCCTAGTTTGAGGGAAAGAGAAAGGAGGAAAGGAAAGAGAGAGCGGGGTAGGGTGGGTTTTGCTTCAGAGAGAACTTCTGAAACTTAGTCAAGAAAAGAAGATAAAGAAGCCAAAGCAGAAAAGGAAGAAAAGTTAAGAAAGAAAGAAGAAGAAAAGGATAAGGAAGGAAAGAGAAGAAGACAACAGAAGAAGAAGAAAATTAAAATACTGTAGCAAATGACATTTTAAGTCGTCTGATTATCAAATTAGATGTCTGGGTACTGTTTATTTATTTAACATCAATTGAGTAATTGCTATACATGTTCTTAGGCTAGTAATTGGTGATCTAAATCACCATTATTTTGTCTTAATTATCTTTTTGATCTTGAAATACATTGAGCTTCATTGAATACTTAATGTGACAGATTAATATTCATTGAAATATCATTATTGTGCTCAGTTTCTTATACTTTTTTATTTATTAATCAAGATTGGTGTGTAAATTCCTATTTTCTCCCTATATTCGACCTCGGACTTCAAATTCGAGTATAAATTTTATTTATTTTTGTGTGATTTCGACCTATACTATGACGAAGTATTTTGAAACATCTATTTTCATGCCATTAACAAGGGTGGATATCATTATCTGAATCATCTTGTTAGCTCCGTTGATTCTTTTTATTTTCTTTTTATTTTTGAAAAAAAAAGAGAAAAAAAGTTGAATTAGGAAAGAGAACTTGAGCTATAGAAAATTTTCAATCTTAGAGAATAAAACTATATGACTTGAACACTTAGACCCTTCAAGTCTTCGGGCTTAATCAGCCTGGGTATCCACTAAAATGTGGATTTGTTTCTCGAGTCCTCGCCAATCTAAATATATTTCTAATTTGATTAAATAAGATGGGGTGATAAGTACACGACTTATCAACCTGCCCTTTGATTTGAGGGAACTTTAAGTCTAAGCATCTACACACTTTTCGCACTGACTCATTGTTCGACGATTTTTATGGAAATTGGGTAGCTAATGAACCTTCTAAGGTGGTATTGCTGACAAGTTATCGTGGGTAACAGCCCATTGGTCAATTGTCTAGAGCCCAACCACAGGACCAGCCTCTTCTTGCTCCCTTTAGGTAAATCTTAAATCAGGGAAGCCACCTACTTAAAAAGAGAAAAGAAAAAGAAAAATACCCAAAAAGACAAAAAAAATAGAAAAGGAGAAAAGAAAAGAAAAAAAGAGATAAACCACACTTCACCGCACGAGTATAGCTAGCAAGTTATCGTGGGTAACAGCCCATTGGTAGGTTGTCCAGATCCCAGCTTAAGAAATGCATGTATAATTCCTAAACACTTAGGAAGAAGCAGAGAAGTAGAATAAGCCAGGGAGATATACACTGGGTTCACCCTTGTGTTGACCCCACAAAAATAAAAGTAGGGAGAAAGCTACTGATCGAATAGATACACCTTTAGGCAGAATTCCTTTTTAAAGTCACCTAGGGGCATAGAAACCCGAAGTCTATTTTGATTGTCGATCAATGAGTCTAGCACTTCACAAAAAAAAATGCTTAGAACTTAGAGTTCTCATCGAGTCTTGGGTGGATTGAGTGGCCGTAGAAAGTTGCTCTGAAACCCTAAACTCAAAAATCTAAAAAAATTAGAAAAGAAGAAAAAGATCCTTCTTTGAATAAGGTGAGGACTTGAGGCAGTCTGCATTTTGGTAGACACCCAGGCGCTATTGTGTCTCTCTAGTTCAAGTCTTAGTTGAAATTCTTAAGTGTTGAAAAATAACTATTGCCCAAGAAATCTAACCTAATTCTCTTATAAATAGCATGTACTTTTTTGAGGGACTAGCAAAAGATAGGCATGGAGGTGTAATGTAAACACGTTTATATCACATAAATTGTCTATTTTTGCATGTTCTTAGACATAAAGTTGCATCATACATTATAAATATTGTATAACATACATCATCATGCATTTAGATTAGGTTGTATAAATTTTAGGTAATTTTCTCTTTTTCTGGTTAATAAATATGGCAATATCTTATCGAGACCACAGATTGAAGATCCAACTGTACGAATCTGATCAGGGCGATGATCAGAGTTCAACGACTCCAAGATCGCCCCAATCAGACTTTCGTAGCATCAGATGTAGTTAGAGAAAGATCAGAGGTCAAGGGACTAGGATGGTGTAAATCCATACATCAGATGACAAATCTGACCACACAGATGGGTTTGGATCGATGATCGTAGCCCAACGGCATAAAAATCAGTCCAATCCGACATCTGTGACATCATCTACAACTCATAGAAGATGGACAGCCAAGATGATGCCACGTGGCACCATCCCAGCCGCCCAACGTACGCCAAGGCCTCCCGCTCCACCTCTCTAAGCGAACATCAACGCTTGATCTCAATCGTTGGATGAAGATCCAACGGCCAAGATCAACTGTGCACAAAAGCTTCTACATGCCTCAAATGCACGCATAGCGCAGCGGTTAAGGCTCCACGTGAGCAGAGAGCACGTGTTTGATTCGTGGCGCTACACTCTCCTCGCGCGCAAGCATGAAATCTAGTCAACCGAGCAGACGCCAACGACCCAAATCTTCTGATCAGGCGGATGCGTGATTCAACGCTCAATGCTCACGCCCGATCTCACATGCTAGCGCGCGATGAAGGTACGGGCAAGATTGATTTTAAGTCGTCTGATCTTGCGATCAAACGGCTACAATTGTGTGTTCGTGCATAAGCATTTTGTGTGCAGAAGGAGTGGAGGCGGGGGCATGCGCACATCCTTCAGCAACGTGGGGTCATTAGTGACGTTTATATCCGTCACTAAAGACCCCCTCATTTAATGTTTTAAGATGAAATAACCTTTGTGGCCCTCTAATCTTCACCTATAAAAGGCCCTACGACCTCCACACTTTTTTCATCCCTTCCTTTCTTCTCTCACCCCCTCCAAAGCTCTAAGAGCTTGTCCCAAACCTGGGATACTCCTCTAAAGTTAAAAATATAATTTTTCCACCTTCTCATCCTGTTCGTGGAGCATTCTACGGTTATCCTCTCACCTCCATTTGGGAACAGATCCCGCTGCGATGTCACCCTGCCCCATTCTCCATTGTCCATCGTCATTTTCCTTCGTCCCACATCTCACCACCTTCGTCCGGGCACTTCGTCAATGCAGCTCGTCTTCTAAGCAACTGTTGAGGAGGATAACTTCTCTCCACCTTCTCTTTACCACTTTCTTGAGTAGATTTACTACTTTCTAGTGTAGATTTCCTACTTTCTAGTGTAACGAGTAGTTGTTAGTTGTAATGAACATCACTTGATGATTATGAAATCCATGTGTATTCTACTTCTATTTTGTCTTTATTTCTAATATTCTCTCTCTCCTTTCTTTTCTGGTTGGAAAATTGATCATCTTTAGGTCTATTACATAACCAATATCCACGGGTATATGGCCTTGTGGGTGACAAAGAGGCTAAGGTTGCGGACTTCTGGGATGAAGAAGAAAATAGATGGGAGGTACCAGGAATGGGCTACAGGGAGGGGAGTGGCACATGGGGGGAAAGAGCAAGACCGATGCAAGACTTGCAAGCCTTCAAGCCAACAAGGGGTGCTGACACATATAGATGGATGGGGAATTCTTCCACTGCCAAGGCCTATGAAGATATGGTTTCAAGGAGACAAAGTGAAGATGCTGACATCATTTGTGCAGGTTTATGGAAGCTGAAAATCCTGTGGAAGATACAAGTTTTTCTTTGGCTCTGCAGGAGGGACGGGCTCATCACTAGTGACTTGAGGCATCTAAGAATCGGGGTGGCTACTCATACATGTTATCTATGTGGCTTTCATACTGATAGTGTGCGGCATATTTTTTCCTCATGTGTGATCGCTGATTGTGTGTGGAGCAAGGTATGTGGTGGTGGGATACCTGTATGGGAGGACATGTGAGGGGATTTTATTTGGCGACTGTTTTGTGGCGTATTTGGTGTGCACGAAATGAGTGTCTTTTTCAGGGGATACCTGTCAATTCAATACAAATTGTACATGACTATTAGGCTCTCATATGTTATTGGAGAAGTTGATGTAATTTTTTTTTCCTTGATTCTATTAATAAAATCCCCGAATGGCTATCTCCTTATATATCATTCCTTATTTTCTCAAAAAAAAAAAAATTCTCACTCTCTTCTATTCATTATTCTTTAAGTAGATAGCTAGTTTAGATTAAATTCGACTAGCTAATCTGCTTCGTGACAACAAAACAAACATGATTTTTAATCAAACGCCCACCTCCCTGTGTTCGACTCGGAATTCCTTTTGAGTTTCATTTAAATTATCTGTTGACGATTTTTCTGCAAATTGCCTACAACAACGGGTTTTCAAAACTCAAAACCTATTTGCGACGATTTTTCTGCCACAACATTTTGGCACCATTGCCGGGGATTTTCTGATACAACATTTTGGTGCCGTTGCTGGGGATCATCCATACAACAATCGTCCAGTCAAATCACGTTATTTCATCACCTCCCTCATTTTCTTAATCGTGTCTTTTTGTGGAATTTCTTGTCGAAATCCACCTCCTTGGAGAACTGCCCTAGGATCATGCTTATCACACTTTATGCTTTCCTAAACAATAAGCGGTTCAACTAGAACCACTTGATACTTTACTTAATGGATGAGAAACCTGCCAGCTCCTTCCAGTTTGGGACACACCTATCTCACATTTTCCTACATTTTAATGTCTCAATGGATATAAACCACAAATAATTTATCACAAGAGTCTCCATCTTTGATTAGCTCACATATGCTAAAATGGAGCAAGCTTAGGGAGCCCGTTGTGAGGGTGCAGATCCCCAGCAGCATCAGCAGCCTCAGGAGCTTGACCAACCTTGTACTCAATAAGCATCTTCTACTACACCTCCAGCCTTTCCACCTTACGAGCATTTCACCGCCACATGTACTCCTCCAGTTCGACCTACTCCTTCCTTCTATGACCAAGAGCGAGGTCTTCTAGACAGCCTGCTCTCAGGTAGGGACTACGTCAGTATTCAGGACATTACTGATGGAATATCATTGATGAAGCATAGGCAGTGGGAGACAGACTTGGTGATGATGAGACACAGGCATCAAGTATCCGACTACCTGAATGCTCAAGGACAATTGCTGGATAGACTTGGAGAATCTATTCATAGCCTACAGCAGTAGTTTCATAGGCCTCCTCATCCTCGTTGCTCTACTACAGTTCCTACCTCTACAGCACCTCCTCCTTCTCCTCCAGCAGTGATAGATCAATAGATCACTCCTCGCTAGATAGTTAGGCAACCAAGATCATCCTCGTCCGCTTAGAGACACCTCTATCTTTACCATCCGTCCTCCTCAGATCTCTCAGACTCGATGGACCTCGAGCTCAACACAGACCTCTAGAGCACCATGGATGCATTCAAGGCCTCTTTAGAGTAGTTTTCATATATTACTATGGACCGTAATCTAGCCAATACCTTATAGTATTTTCTGATCTGTAGAATTTATCTTATGTGGACTTGATTTTTCTATTATAGTTTAGATGCATGCTTATATTTATAGTTCAACTGCATACTTATTTTTGAGATATTTCTATAGTTGAGCTGCATGTTATTTATATTCCTACTTCAACTACTTGTTTAAAGGGGAGAAGATAAAAATTGTAGTTATCTGCTTCACTTCCTTTTTGCTAAAACAAAAATGGGGAGATATTATGCATGTTTTAAAATCTTAAATTTTTTAGCTATCTCTCTATACATAATTATAATTTTGTTATCATCAAAAAGGGGGAGAATGTACGTACCTCAGTTTTGATGCTCCAAAATTATGTTATCTGTCTAGACTAATCTTTTAGGACTCTCTCGTTGACTCATGCAAAGGAGCAAAAAGCTCACCGCAATCTTCCGTTGAGTCTTTCACATTTCTTTGAGTCTAGATTATTTTGTAAGGAACCTTAAATGATTTTCGTGCTAAATGTAAATTTCTAAAATCAATATTTTAGGTTAATTGATCAACCCAATTATTAATCGATCAACCAAACTTCTTTGATCAACCAAATCCTTATTTAATCGATCAAATCTATTCAAATTAGGAAGTTGATTAAGATACCAATAATCTACTAATTAGCTTAATTAATCGACCAATTGGATTTGGAAAACTTCCTATTGAGGTTGAATTTCTAGTATAAGTAGAGGTTCGTGGTAACCCTTTTTCACAACACATTCAAGGAAGCAAACTCTCTAGAAAAAGACCTCTCATGCTCTCTCTCAAGTGCTTCTGTGCTTCTACTTTATGCTTTCAAAAAGGCATGCCAATCAAAAGAACCTCCATGAAAATATCAATTTAATTTCCTTTGAGATTCCATAGGATTTTATTGTATTTATCTTTATCTACTACTTTGATTCGAGTCCCAAGTTGTTGTGTTTCTCTTTAGGTTGATAAGAGAAGGGATCTTGTAAGAGGTTGTCCTCATTCAAGTGGTGTATTAGTGGATTGACTAGCGTTTCCTAGTCGAAAAATTCCTAAGCTATGAAGCTTAGGTAGTGGCTTTTACACGAGAGGGTTTCCACTATAAATTCAGGTGTCTTTATGCATGATTTTTTTGTGACTGGAATTTATCTCATAGTTAAATTTTTTTAATTATTGAGCGATACTATTCACCCCTCCCCTTTAGTATACTGCTTAGACCCACATGACCATCAAATAGTTTGTAATCCTATCTGGAATAGTCTTCCAAGGATCTGAGGCAGCTGGAATCAAGAGCATCCTCTTGGAATATACTTCCAGGGATCTAAGATAGCGAAATATGTGGGGGATCCAGTGTGGAATAATTTTCCATAGATCCGAGGTGTTGGCAATCGTAAGGATCCTATTGGAATATCCATCTAGGGATCTAAGATAGCAAAATACACGAGGGATCCTGTGTCGAATAGTTTTCCAAGGATCCAAGGTGTTGGTAATTGTAAGGATCCTATGCACAATAGATTTCCAGGGATCTAAGATAGCAGAATACATCGCAAATCATTTATGGAATAGACTTCCAGGGATCTTAAGATAGTGGGATACATTGCGAATCCTGTATGGAATAGACTACCAGGGAACTGAGATAGTAGAATACATCGTGGATCTTGTGTGGAACAAACTTCCAGGGATCTGAGATAGAGAAATGCATTAGGGATCCTATGTGGAATGGACTTCCAGGGATTCGAAGTGTTGGTATCCTTGAGGTTCCCATGTGGAATAGTCTTCTAGAGATCTCAAGTATCGAATCCCATGAGGATCTTATGTGGAATAGTTTTCTAGAGATCTCAGGCAAGGGGGAACATGAGTGATCCGATGTGGAATAGCTTTCTTGGGATCACGAGAGGAATGTGAGGAGTCACTCCTATAGAATAAGTTGGATTAGTTTCTAGAGACCTCAAGTGTAGTCAATGCTCCAGAGCCCAGAGCAGGAGTTCGAGTTTGGTGAATATGAGTGCTCTAATCTCTCCAGAGGCTAAGGAGGGGCTATGGGTGCTTGTTTACCCTTGGAGAGTGTACATCAAAATCTCCTTCATGGATTGATGATCGTCGAAAAATTCATGAGAAGAAATAGGGTTTTGAAAAACCGTCATCGTGGTCACAAAAATTTAAGATCAAATAAATTTAACCAAGACTCGATGAGTTTCGAGTCGAACATGGGGAGGCTACGTTTGATTAAAAATTTAGGTTTAGACTTTATTTATTTTTGGTGTTTTTGGCTATAACAAATTTTTTTTGGTATTTTAGATAGGCATAATATTTGATAGAAATTTACCTAAGCTAATTAATCTACTTAACAAATAATTAAAAAGAGAGAGAACAAATATTTATAAAGTTGAACCATATGTTTGTTACAGAAAATCAATGCGAAAATAAATCTACACTATGAAAGCGATAAAGAGATAGGGATAGAAAATCCCCCTCAATGGTTGCTTCAGGGACGAGTGCTTGGACGATGCCCAGATGAAGGAGGTCAGAGGCGGAAGAAGTAGGACGAAGCTAGAGGAAGAAGACGAGGGGTAGGGTGGCATCACGGTGTGATCCGCTTCTTGAACAAGGATAAGAGGATGGCTGACGGGAGTTCCACGAATGGGAGTAAGAAGTGGAAAAAATATATTTTTATTTCTAGTGGAGCATCCCAAGGGCTTGGGAACACTAGAATTGAGCTTAGGAAGGTATTCCAAGCTCTAGGGAAGTAAGGAATGGAGTAGGAAGGAATGAGGATCAAGGGGGTGTAGGGCTTATACAGAGGTGAGGAGGTGCTCTTCACGGCCACTTAGCGTGCAAGCCACATGCATTGCCCAGCCACACCGCACGCTACACACCTCACTCGCGCACCTTGGCAACGCACGTGCAGCAGCTATCGCGCTTGGAGTGAGGACCATCCGATGCCTGATCAATGGCTGAGACTGCATGCTGCTCGCACTTCAGGGATTAGCTAGTGTCTCGAAGGGAGAGCGAGGATCATCTAATGCTTGATCTACGACCTTGATCGTGCGCCAGCTCGTGCATGGGATCGCACATAAGGCACACCCAAGCATCCGTTGAGCCAAGTGGACGCGCTAGCTCTACTTGATTTTGATTACATGGCATTAATCGTGTGCCTCATGTCCTCTTCGAATCAACCAGGCTATGTGGCACGACGTCAGCCCTCCATTGCTGATCAAATGATTGAATTTTGCTGAGGGTCGGATGAGTAGTGTTGTGAGTCAGGGCTCGATAGCACATTGTGTGATTGGGAGCCACACGCACTACTGCTATGCTGAGGGTGCACTCGTGATCGTTAGATGATGATTTGATGGTCACGAGTGCACGAGATCTCGACTATTGGATGAGTATCCAATGGTCTCAAGTGCACGAGGCCATGCCCTTCAAAGATTAAGCACGAGTGCTAAAGGCCCCCACGTGGCCACTTCCTAACCATTGGATGAAGATACAAAAGTCCAGATTTGATGGCATGGGTGGGGGCAAGGGTGAGCGGACACCTTGGACAGCTGGGATGGCACCACGTGGCACCATCTAGGCTGTCCGTCGTCCTTTCTTCATAGCAGATGCTATAGAGGTCTGATTGAGGCAATTTTAGATGCGTTTGACTATGATCATTGCTCTAAACCCATTTGTATAGTCAAATTTCTTGTTTGAAGCTCAGATATGTATCGTCCTATGCCCTGGCCATTAGAAGAAGTGAAGTAATGTACAATTTAAAAAGTCTACTCTAAATGCATGATGATGAATGTTATGTAATATTTACAATGTTAAATACAATTAATCTTGTTAGGAAACCCACATAATAGGCGTTTCCAGATAAATATTGTATATTTATCACACCCCCATACCTATCTTTTTCTAGTCCCTAGCAAAACTAAACTAAATACTATTTATTAAAGCAAAATTAGGATCTGATTACTTAGGCACAAGTTGTTTATCGATAGTAGGAAATTTATACTAAGGATCTAATGGCTAAGACTCAACAGTACCCTAGGTGTCAACCACAATGCACACTGCCCAAGCCTTGCCCATTTATTACATACATAATAGAAAAAAAAAATCTTTTTCTTATTTTCTATTTTTTTAAAATTTATTGTGTAAGGTTTCAAGGCAGCTTTCTACGACTAGCCAACCCACCCAAGACTCGAGGAGACCATAAGTGCATAGCAACTTATTGTGTGGAGGTGATTGACTCACTAACTAGTAATCAAAATGGACCTTAACTATCTACAGACCCTAGGTGACCCTATATGAAAGTTTTCTGCCTAAAGGTCTATCTTTGCGATCGGTATCTTTCTCCTGTTCGTCGTGAAACACAAAAATATTTCTACATTATTGTTGTAGTTGTGAATCATGTTGAAGCAAAATAAATTTATAATCAGAAAAGGTAAGTCCCGAGTTGTTCGCAGGGAGGCAAAACGAGATTCTTCAAGTCTTTCATACTAACTAATATAACCTAATGAAAGCATATAAAGAGACAAGATATTCATTGAATCAACTTTTTATTGCTACTTGCAGAAAATTCTAAACTATGAATCAAAGCAAATATACGAAAGAGTAGAGAGAGAAAGAGATGAAGAGTAGAGCCACTTGAGGGATGCCTGTGAGAAGTGCAGCAGCACTTCAAATCCAAGGCGCTACGAAGGAGGCCAGAGAGATGCTGCAAAGAGAGGAGCCAAAGATGTGTAAAGGTGGAATTGCCTCTCAAATGGGGGCTCTGGGGTTCTTTTTATAGCAAAAATGAGGGGCAAAGTAGGTATTTTGGGCCCCAAAATCATGCAACACCTTTGGATTGATCAGATCCATCAATAGGGAGATCAACGGCTCAGATCACACCTCAAATGACAATCCATCACACCTTCATCACACGGCTTGCACCAGAACATGCCACGTGGTGCCTCCACAACCGCTTATCTGTCGCCTCACCCTTCCTCGCGAGTGCACACATGCATTTGATTTCAATCGTCCGATCTTACTATTGGACGGCTTAAAATGCGCACCACACCACCTCTCATCACCACATACGTCAACATGTCCAACTGCGTGGCATCTCGCATGTCTGCTACACCGCCTCATCTGACATGCCATCACGCGCCATGATGCACATGTTTCTCATGTTTGAAATCGAGGTTTGGAGGACCCATCGTCGTAGCTCGCAAAACGCATCTACCAGATAAAATTTATAATCGAAACTCAAAAAGTGAGTCCCAGGTCGAACACGGGGAGGCAAACATTTGGTTTTGTAAAATCCGCGCTTCGCTTTTATTTATTTTTTGTCATTTTTGTCTTTTCTAATTTTTTTGGTATTTTTAGCAAGCAAGAAATCAAGTCGATGAATTCTAGCTAATCTACTTGCAAAAATTTAAAAGAGAGAGGGAGAAAGAGAGAGAGAGAAACAATCATCTATTTATAAAGAATTATTTGTTACAACTACTAAAGTGGAAAATCTACACTACGAAAGTGAAAGAAAGATAGAAAGAGGTGAGAGAAATCCCCCTCGACGGTTGCTCGAAGGACGACTCCTCTAACGTCGCCTGGAGGAAGGTGGTGAGGAGCGGGATGAAGGAGGACGTAGCCAGAAGACGGAGGATGGGGCAGGACGACATCATGCCAAGGATCTTCTTCCCGAAGGGAGGTGAGGAGATGGCCACGGGATTCTCCATGAATGGGGATGAGGGGAGGGAAAACTATTTGATTTTCTACTCTAAAGGAGCATCCCGGGCTTGGGACAAGCTCTCTCTAGAGACTTGGAGGGGGTGAGAGGAAGAAAGGAAGAGATGGTTTGGAATGGTGGTGGGTAGGTCCTTTTATAGTGGGTCATTACTGACATTCGTAAACGTCGCTACAGATCCACCCTTTTTGTCGCTAAAGATCCGCGCCTTCAATTCCTTTGCTGGCACGCACGAGCCATTAGTGACAGCTACAACTGTCACTAAAGGCCCGCGTCGTTGAAGATCCGTGCATACCCCTACTGGCAAATGCTCCGCTAGCGCTGCACGCCCGTGTCGCGCACGCTTGCGCAAGCTAATCCATGCTATCGCTCTGCTACACGCTATCGCGTTGCGCTACGCCCCGCGCGTGCCTTGCCGCCGCTACGCTTAAATGTACTCAATTACTAATTGGGTGGGCTACAGGGATTCAAACCCGTGCCCCTCCCTTGGAGTTAATGCCCCAACCAACGCACCATGACATAGGATGTGTCAAGTGGATGACTTAACATGCATGGTGGAGGAGAGCTTCTCAGCCGAACGACTGGGAATGAAGGTCGCAGATGATGGATAGGTGGAAGCAGGTGTTGCTGCCGATGTTGGGTGGCCTAGATGGCGCCATGTAGCACCATCTAGGCCGTCCATTCTTCTTTCTATTGCAGAGGGTGCCACGGTGCTTGGATCAAGTTGATTTCCACGTTACCGAACTGCGATCATCGCTCCAAATCCATCTATACAATCAAATTTTTTATCTAAAGCCCGTAAGGATGTTGCATTGCCCTCCTGGCCTTTGATCTTCCTCGGACTTCATATGATGCTACAGGACTCCGATCTAGACGATTTCGGAGGTGTTAGCCTCCGATCGTCATTCTGATCAGATCCATATGGTCCAATCATCCATCCAAGGCCCTGAAATAAATCCTCTTCTCTCCTAACCATAAAAAGGATCTAATTAACCTAAAATATATACAACTACTTTAAATGCAGAATGATGCATGCTATGCAATATTTATAACATGAAATGCAAATCTATGCCTAGGAACATGCATGAATAGGCATTTTATCATCAATAATTATGTCTACATCATACCCTCATGCCTATCTTTTGCTAGTCCCTAGCAAAATTAAACTACATGCTATGTATAAAAACAAAATTAGGGTTAGATCGCTTAGGCCTAAGTCATTTATTAACAATAGAAAATTTCAACTAAGGTCCTAAACAATGAAAACTCAACAGTACCTGGGTGTCTGCTAGAATGCAGACTGCCCAAGTCCTCACCTTATTTCAAAAGGAAAGATACATTTTTTATTTTTCTTCTTTTCTTTTTTTTGGACTTTTGGAGTTTGAGAGTTCCAGGATAACTTTTTACGGCTACCCGACCCACCCAAGACTCAAAAAGGACTCTAAGTGCTAAGCATCTAGTGAAAAGAGTGAAAGACTCATTAGGCGGCTATTAAAATGGATTTCGGGTTTCTACGATCCTAGGTGACCTTGCCTAGAGGTTTATCTTTTCGAACGATAGCTTTCTCCCTACTTTTATTTATGGGGTCAACACAAGGGTGAACCCAGTGTATATCTCTCTAGTTTATTCTACTTCCCCGCTTCTTCCCTAAGTGTTTTGGGAATTATTGTGCATTTTTGTGAGCTGGGCTCTGGACAACTGGCCAATTGGTTGTTACCCACGGTAACTTGCCAACCATACTCGTGCAGTGAAGTATGATTTTATTTGTTTTTTTTTTCTCCTTTTTCTATTTTTTTCTTTTCTTTCTTTTTTTTTTCTAAGTAGGTGGCTTCCTTGATCTAAGATTTACCTAAAGGCAGTACGAAGAAAATGGTCTTATGGCTGGGCTCTAGACAACCGACCGATGAGCTGTTACCACTGACAACTTGCCAGCCATATCACCCTAGACGATTCATTAGCTACCCAATTTCCGAAGAAACCATCGAAAAGTGAGTCAGTGCAAAAAGTGTGTAAATGCTTAAGCTTAAAGTCCCCTAAAATCAGAGGGCAGGTTGATAAGTTGTATACCTATCACCCCAATTTATTGACCAATTTAAAATAGAATTACTTGGCGAGGACTCGAGACTAAGTCCACATTCGAGTGGACACCCGGGCTCATTAAGCCCGAAGACCTGAAGAGTTTGAGTGTTCAGGTCCTATCGTATCATTTCCTAAGGTTAAAAACTTCCAAATGCCTAAGTTCTCTTTTCCTAATTTCTTTCTTTTTTATCCTTTTCAAATTTTCATTTTTTTTAAACTAAAAGAAATTCTACGCAGTTAACAAAATGATTTCAGGAATTAATTATCCACCCCCCATGCCTAAATGATGCAATGTACTCAATGTAGAAATAAAGACATGAAAAGGACGGAGTAAACAGAATATCACCTGAATACCGTGAGAAATTTGGTCAGCTCCGCGGATAAGATGAAATATAAACACGTGCTAAATTTAATGCCTTCAGCTAGGCATAATATACACACAAGGAAGAATTTGAAAATTCACAGGTGCGGGTCAAAATCAAAATCAAAAGGTTGATCCTAAAACCCGTCAACAGAAGATGTCCACAGATGTGGACCAAGTTATGATGCAGACCCATGCCCCAAGGTCAAGTGGTTCTCAGGCTCTGAATGAAAATCACTTAGAACCGAAGATTGTTGAGCTTGCAGGGCCGAGCCTGTAGTTTTGTGGTGTGCAACCCAAGACCAAAGTGTCGGACAATGGGTAAAGATGGTTCAATAGGTTCGAATGTCCTCTTAAAGTTCAACTTAGAAAGATAATCAGTTATTTCAAGCTTGGGTTGCACATGAAAGATATCATAAGGGTCCTGATAGAAAGTAGGTGGTTTTAGGTCAATAGGTACCCTTAGATCCAAAATCAAAGTTCCCTCAGGATTAGCCTCCCAAATTTTCATTTCAAAAATTCTATCCTCCAACATCAAGAGCTCAAGCTTTGGGACCTCCAACATACCGTTGTACACCCCATCTAAAGTACCCGAGTCCAACAATTGTGGCTGAATCAAAATTGACTTGGGCACAATGATCTCAGAAGTCAGCTCTTTAGGGTGCTGATGAGGAATGGGGTCACTAATTGAATCAATAAGATTTGGATCCTCCAAGTTAACCCCAACAGAATCAAAAAATTCAATAGTTGGTCTACCAAATTGTTCGTTGTTGAGCGTGGAAAACTACGCGATCGAAGTTGGTTTCGAAAAACCCGTCATTGTAGTTCGATTTGTGAAGAAATATGTCAACAGATAAATTTATACTGAAATTCTAAGAATTTCAGGTCAAACATAGGGAGGCTACGTCGACCTAAAATCCACGATTTATATATTTTTTGTGTTTTTGTTTGAAAATAAAATAATTACAATGGAATTGATATAAACAATAAGAGAGAGAGAGAATAACCACTTGATATAATCAAAATGTTTTTATAACTACAAAGTGGGAAATGATTACAACTAGAAAGCAGAAAATTCTATTCTAGAAAGCGATTAAAGAGAAGGGAGAGAGATGTTATCCTCCTCGACGAATGCTTGGAGGACGAGCCAGATGGAGCGACACCTAGAAGACAGAGGACGGAGCAGGAAGAAGGAGGATGAAGTAGGAAGAAGCGAGAAAGAGGCAGCACGTCGTCGTCGTCGTGGGATCCACTTCCGGAACAGGGGCAAGAAAATTGGATTTAGCTCTAGAATAGCATCCCGGGTGTGGGACAAGCTTCTCTTGAGCTTTAGAGAGGGAGAGAAGTGAAGGAAGGGATGAAGAAGAATTGGAGGTCGAGTCTCCTTTTATAGTTGTAGGAATTGAGGGCAAAGTTGTCATTTCAAGCTTAAAGCATTAAAATCAGGTCTTTAGTGACGGATTTATCTATCACTAAAGGTTTAATCATGGTCGACGTACGCACGCTGCGCACGCCTCCCAACCTGCAGTGCTCAAAACGCACGCTCACGTCCTTCAAATCTTAGCCGTCCGATCTCAGATTTCTCCCCGTGCATGCCTTCATCTACGCTTAACTGCGTGCCTGCGTGTGATCAGGCGTGTGCAAACATGTTTGATTGCGCGTGTGCACGATTGGATGATCCGAGCTGCCCGTAGCCGATCATGCAGTCGCGATTAAACGCTCACGCGCTGCAGATGGCGAGTCGAACGCGCATCGTGCACTCGCACAACGTCGCTCGACCATTGTGCTAGCGGCGGCTCTTTGTCGCGCTTACGATTTAAGTGTACGCGCTCCCAGATCATGTCTCGCCGCACCTTCAGAAGATGGGGAGCGGTGCTGTGGCTGATTTGGGTAGCTGTGATGGCGCCAAGTGGCGCCATCATGACCATCCATCTTCTGTGACATGTAGAAGGTGCCATGGATGTCAGATTGAGTCGATTTTCACGCCGTTAGGCTGTGATCATCGATCCGAACCCATCCGTGTGGTTGGATTTGTCGTCTGAAGTGAGGATTGGCACCATCTTGGCCCTTGATCTTTAGGCTTTCTCAGTCTCTATCTAGTGCTACAGATGTCCGATCAGGGCGATCTTAGAGTCGTTGAACTCCAATCATCGCCCTGATCAGATCCGTACGGTTGGATCTCGATCCGAGGCCTCGATTAAAAATCATCCTATCCCTGACCATAAAAGGAGACAATTACTATACAATTTGTCCTAAACGCATAATTATGCATGTTATGCAATATTTACAATGCATGATGCTACTATGATACTAAGAACATACATTAATAGACAATTTTGGTTATTTAGATGTATGCACATCACACCCCCATGCCTATCTTTTGCTAGTCCCTAGCAAAAACTACATGCTATTTATAAAAGAATTAGGGTTGGATTACTTGGGCAAAAGTCATTTTCAACATTAAAAAATTTTTACTTAGGACCTGAACTTTCAAAGACACAATAGCACCCGGGTATCTGCCAAAATGCAGACCACCTCAACCTCTCGCCTTATTCAAAGAAAGATCTTTTTTTCTCCTTTTTCTTCTTTTCTTATTTTTTTGGATTTTTGAGTTTAGGGTTACAAAGTGGCTTTCTACAGCCATTCAACCCACCCAAGAATTGATGAGAACCCTAAATTCTAAGCATCTTTTTGTGAAAGTGATAGATTCATTGATCGGCAATTAGAACAGACTTCAGGTTTCTACGCCCCTAGGTGACCTTAAAAAGAATTCTGCCTAAAGGTATATCTATACAATCGATAGCTTTCTCCCTACTTTTCTTTTAATGGGGTCAACACAAGGGTGAATCCAGTATATATCTCCCCGGCTTATTCTACTTCTCCACTTCTTCCTAAGTGTTTTAGGAATTTGACGTGCATTTCTTGAACTGGGTTCTGGACAACCTACCAATGGGCTGTTACCCACGATAACTTGCCAGCCATACTCATGCGGTAAAGTGTGGCTTATTTCTTTTGTTTTCTTTTTCTCCTTTTCTTTTTCTTTTCTCTTTTTGGACTTTCTTTTTCTCTTTTTTTTTTAAGTAGGTGGCTTCCCTAGTCTAAGATTTACCTAAAGGCAGCAAGAAAAGAATGGTCCAATGGCTAGGCTCTGACAACATACCTATGGGTTGTTACTCACGATAACTTGCCAGCCATACTCTAAAAGGTTCATTAGCTACACAATTTCCATTAAAACCGTTGAACAACGAGTCAGTGACGAATAACGTGTAGATGCTTAGACTTAAAGTTCCCTCAAATCAGAGGGCGGGTTGATAAGTCGTGTACTTATCACCCAAACTTATTTAATAAAATTAAAATAGAATCAGGATGGCAAAGACTCGATAAACAAATCCACATTTTAGTGATACTTGGGCTGATTAAGCCCAAAGACCTTAAGGGTCTTAGTATTCAGATCCTACTATAATATTTCCTAAGATTGAAAAGTTCTAATGCCCAAGTATTCTTTCCTAATTCAATTTCTTTTTCAAAAATAAAGAAAAATAATAATAAGAATCAACGAAGCTAAGAAGATGATTCATAAATGAATATCCACCCCCCCATGCCTGTCTAATGCAATGTCCTCATTGTATTAAAAGACATTTAACAGAGTGGAATAGAGTAGTGATCATGCCGTGTTTCGTGTGTTAGAAATCGAGGTTACAAGTAACCTGCCATCGTAGTTGCAAAACACGTCGATCAAATAAAATTTATACCGAAACTCCAAGGGAGTCCCAGGTCGAACACAGGGAGGCGATGTTTACTTTATTGAAAATCGCTCTTCCTTTCATTTCTTTTTGGTATTTTAGGGTTTTGATATGTTTTTATATTTTTGGAATAAAAGAAATCAAGCAAACATATCACAAGATAGAGATCTGGAACAAATCTAATATATATTACTTCTAATGTCAATTACAAGAAACTATGAAAGCATATAAAAAGAGGGAGGTGAGAGGAAATCTCCCGAATCGACTGTTCGACGAGACGACGGCGCCTGGCGGAAGCTCGGATGAAGGAGGTGAGGAGCGGGACAATGGAGGTGAGATGCTGGAGGACGTCGAGTTGAGGAAAGCTTCGGTGTAACTCCGGAATGGAGGTGAGAGGACAGCTCCAAGGTGACCTATGAAGGGAGATGGGAAGTTGGAGTATTTGGTGGGGCAGAGTTTCGCTACACTAATAGGCACCTTGGGAGCTTGAGAACAAGCTCTAATGGAGCGTTAGTAGGCTTGCTAGAGCTTGGAAGTAGGTAGGAGTAGAGTAGGTAAAGATGGCTTGGAAGGGAGGGGGTATACGTCCTTTTATAGTGGTGGAGAAGAGGCAAAAATTGGTATGGGACCATTAGTGACATCTAGGCCGTCGCTAGAAACGTCGCTGTAGGAAGCTCATACCCGTTGGTGCCCACAGTTGGCTCTGCTGGCATGCGATGAATTACCAACGGCTGTAAGCGTCACTGTAAGTCCAACTCATGCGTTGCTGTAGTCCACCTCACGCTGTGCTGGTGCCACTCCAGCCTTGCCGCGCACGCGCACTCCCATGCGCTAGTGCTATGCACATGCACGCCTACGTGCCCGCACGTGTGTAGTGCTACATGCGTGTGCTGGCGGCCTGGGCTGCGCCACGAGGCACAGTCTGGGCTGTCCATCTTCTTCATGTTGTAGGGGCTGCTACAGAGGTCGGATTGAGTCGATTTTCACGCCGTTAGGCTGCGATTGTCAACCTGAATCCATCCGCGCAGTCAGATTTATCATTTGAAGTTCCGAATTATTTCTCCTAGTCCCTTGGCCGTTGATCTTCCTCGAACTACATATGGTGCTACGGGACTCTGATCGAGGCGATTTCAGAGGCGTTGGACTCCGATCGTCATCTCGATCAAATCCGTACGGTTGGATCGTCAATCTGAGGCTTCGAAATAAATATGCTTCCCTCCTAACCACAAAAAAGATGCAATTACCTAAATTATATACAACTACTCTAACTGCAAAATGATGCATGCTATGCAATATTTATAACATGAAATGCAAATCTAAGCCTAGGAACATGCATGAATAGGCATTTTACCCTCAACAAATGTGTTTACATCAAGTAAAAAGCACCTGAATTGCATGAATAACAGGTTGGCTCCAAGATGAAAAGACCCTATATATGTGCTGAAGTTCGTGCCTTCAGCTAGGCACACTATACAAATAAAGAAGAAACAGAGAATTCACAGGTGCATGTCAGAATCAGAATAAAAAGATTCACCTCAAGACCTACCAACTGATGTCCACAGATGTGGACTAGATTGTGGTGCAGACCTATACCCCATGGTCTAGTATATCTAAGGTTCTGACTAAAAATTACCCAGAACCTGAGATTAGTATGCAAGAGGGGTCAAACCTATGATTTGTGAGGATGCAACCCAAAACCAAAAAGTTGGATAACAGTGAGACCAAACTCAAAAAGATAATCAATGAATGTTTGCTTGGGTTGAACATCCTCTGAGAAGATGTCATAGGGGTCTCGGTAGAAAGGTGGTTTTAAACAAATTGAAACCCTTAGACTTTATCTTTCGCTTCATCTGGAATTGACTTCCCATATCAACATTTTCCCCTTTCTATCCTCCGCAATCAGGATTTTAAATTCCGAGACCTCCTACATATTAATTACCCCGTTTGAATTTTCCAAGTCTGAAAGATGTGACTGAACTAGAATGGACTTGGGTTTAATGATTTCAAAATCAAAATCGTCAATAAACTCTATGGGGTGTGATTGAGGATAAGGGCCATAATTGAATCCTTCAAAATAGGATCTGAATCTGCCATGCGAGCCCCAACAGGATCAAATTCCTCAATTTTAGGGCCATCAAATGATTTATCAAATTCCTCTAGCCCAGTTATCTCACTAAAATCGTGTTCTGTAAACTCATGTGAGACTTCACATAATGATTCTTCACCTTAAGAATCAAAGAAATCTGAATCCGTATTAATGTATGTCTCAAAATTATCAGTCACTTTCTGATCCATAAAGACATACGTTTCCTTGTATCCCGGCTCAGGGATCTTCGGTGAAGAAATCAAATCATCCTTATTTGATTGCTCTAGAACTTGGTCAAACCTGGTCTCGTAACACGTATCCCCCCCAACAAGTGCCTGAGCGGGTTCTGACATTAGCTCTCCTAAAGGGGGTTCATCCTAGGAATCATCCCAAGATTGAACTAAAGCAAGCACAAATCTCATCCTCAATTTCGATAATTTCCCAAGTAAAAACTCACCCGGGCCCTTATCCTTAACATCCTGGAGCCAATCCAACAGATACTTGTTCAGATCATCAATCATTTCAATCAGGGGCTCCAATTCTTCAGTGCAAGGTGTTGGCTGAGCTTCTAAAGATTGTATGGTGTTCCTCAAGTTAGCCAACACCTTTCCTTGGACCTGGTTAACCTGAACCACATGGTTTGGTTCAGGGTGGGGTGGGTTTGGGTTCAATGCAGGGGAGTTAACGAATTGAGGATCTTGATACCCTCCCTGATAATAGGTCATTTCAGGTTGCTCATAAGGTGGTGATGACTTAAAGGCAGTGTATTCAGGGAAGGGGTAAGGATCAGTGTATCCTTCTTGATTGTAGATCATATTAGGTTGTTCAAATGAGGGTGATGATATAACATTAGTGTAGCTTGAAGAAGGATAAGAATCAAAATCATGGTGTCCAGGGTTAAACCCTGAACACAGAGATCCTAAACTGTATTCCCAATCAAGATTATCCCAACTAGAAGATGGATGAAAATAAGTCTGGTTTGAATAATAATTATTTTGGGAATGAGATGTATAAAGGGGATAAGAATGGGAAAGCATGTAGAATGTGGAAGGATCCATGACAGAATGGGAAGAAGAAAGGTGCTCTGCAATACAAATAAACAAACCTGTCCTTAAGTAGGCTAGCCTAAAGATCTACAGACTCCCAGAACCCATTTTGAGATAAAGAATCGATTTGATCTACTTCTTTCCGGCCAATCCAACCAGTTAGAGGGAGGGACTGGGGAGAAGGTACTTCCTTTGGATTGTGCCTCAGGTTTCTAGTGTACCCCCTAGCCACAATCATTTGATTCTGCTTTCTAGCTAGACATCAGATTGAATGGTAGAAACAGACTAATCGAAAATAATCTCGGTCTGGGCTCCGAAGAGCGAGTCCAATCCTTAAGGCCAACGTCTACTCTATTTTAATTAAGGTTAGGTTTGAATGTGCTTTGGAATGTGATGGGCCCTTTATCTGGGTTTTGCCCTAAATGATTGATTGATATGTGTGTGCATGCACAACCAGTGCTTTTCAAGCAAGATTATTTTTGGATGCGGTGAATTTTAGGGTTCAAATCTTGCTTAGTGGCTTTTAGGATTCAACTTTAGGTATATTCAATCAAGTTCAGTTGGCACACCAGGTTTTAAAAGCACAGGTGAAGATGTTTTCCTTTGAAACTTAAAAGAATGTGGAGTGCCTGGTAAATCCCTAAAAGTTGAACCTATGTGACAACTACTTGATGAGTTCATTTTAGTTGACGTGGTGTGGCCCAAACAACTCAAACAATTGGCCTAAATTACACCACTGAGTTAGGCACACAAAATGGCTAACCTAGACTGATTTCTACTCTTTTATATGTTGATTTGCATGTCCGATTCCACATATTAGAATCCGGTTGAATAGATGAAAATCAATTAGGTTAAGTACCTTGAATGTGGGTGTATGTAGTGTGTATGTTGATTTACCCCACAAGAATTATCTTTTTGTTGATTTTTTATATGCGGGTGTGATGAATGTGAGTCGAAATCCAAGCAACCAAACTAACCCTAGGATTTTTGCAAACACCTAGGATAATTGGAGTTTGAATTAATGTGGTGAAATGGAATCTATGGAGGGGGAAGAATAGGGAGCACTTACAATTGTCTTCAACTGCACTTTACTCCGATCCACAGCTTGAAGATCCCCTATTAAGGTACCTGCAAAACAATAGACAAGAAATAAAGCAAGTTAGAAAATAATAAAGCACGCGAAATGCGAAAAGAAAATCGAAAATTGTTGCCTCCCCGGCAACGACGCCAAAATGTTGAGCACGGAAAACTACGTGATCGAAGTTGGTTTCAAAAATCCCATTGTTGTAGTTCGATTTGCGAAGAAATCCATCAACAGATAATTTTATATCAAAATTCTAAAAATTCCAGGTCGAACATAGGGAGGCTACGTCGATCTAAAATCTACGATTTATATTTTTTTGTGTTTTTGTTTGAAAATGAAATAATTACAATGGAATTGATATAAATAATAAGAGAGAGAGGAAGAACAATCACTTGATATGTAGAAGGGGAGCGGTGCTGTGGCTTCAGAAGATGGGGAGCGGTGCTGCGGCTGATTTGGGCAGCTGTGATGGCACCACGTGGCACCATCATGGCCATCCATCTTCTATGACATGTAGAAGGTGCCACGGATGTCGAATTGAGTCGATTTTCGCACCATTAGGCTGCGATCATCAATCCGAACTCATCTGTGTGGTTGGATTTATTGTCTGAAGTGTGGATTGGCACCATCTTGGCCCTTGATCTTTAGGCTTCCTCGATCTCTATCTGGTGCTACGGATGTCCGATCATGGCGATCTTAGAGTCGTTGAACTCCAATCGTTGCCCTGATCAGATCCGTATGGTTGGATCTTCAATCTGAGGCCTCGATTAAAAATCACCCTGTCCCTGACCATAAAAAGAGACAATTATTATACAATTTGTCCTAAATGCGTAATTATGCATGTTATACAATATTTACAATGCATGATGCTACTATGACACTAAGAACATGCATTCATAGACATTTTTGGCTATTGAGATGTATGCACATCATTCGTCATACTCCTCGAGCTCGTTTGTCTCACTAAAATCTTCTTCCTTAAGTTCAAGTGAGACTTCACCAACAAATTCTTCACCCTCAGAGTCAAAGAATTCATGATCCTCATTTATATGTCTCAAAATCGATTGCCATTTCCTAGTTCAAAGAGACATATTTTTCCTCACTCCCTAGCTCGGGGATCTTAGATGAATCAATCGATTCATCCTTAATGGGTTGCTCTAGCCCAACTTGGTCATCTCCAATCTCAGAATATGTATCCCCCTGACAGGCACCTGAGAGGGTTCTGACATTGGCTCTCCTAAAAGGGGTTCATCTTGAGAATCATCCTAAGATTTGACTAAGGCAACCACAAATTTCATTCTCAACCTCGATAATTTCCCAAGTAGAAACTCACCCAAGTCCCTATCCCTAACATTTTGGAGCAAATCCAATAGAGAACTATTAAGTTCATCAATCATTTTGATCATAGGCTCCAATGCTTTAGTGCATGGTGTTGGCTAAGCTTCTAAAGATTGTATAGTGTTCCTCAAATTAGCCAACACCCTATCCTTGATCTGGTTCACCTGAACCGAATGGATTGGTTCAGGTTTGGGTGGGTAATGTAAACACATTTATTAAGGGTAAAATGCATATTCATGCATGTTCCTGGGCTTAGATCTGCATTTCATGTTATAAATATTGCATAGCATGCATCATTTTGCATTTAGAGCAGTTGTATATAATTTAGGTTAATTGCATCCTTTTTGTGGTTAAAAGAGAAGGATACTTATTTTGGAGCCTCGGATTACTGATCTGACCGTACGGATCTGATCAAGACGACGATCGAAGTCCAACGCCTCTAAAATCGCCTCGATCGGAGTTCCGTAGCACCATATGTAGTTCGAGGAAGATCAACGGCAAGGGACTAGGAGACATAATTTGGAGCTTCAAATGATAAATCCGACCACGTGGATGGATTCGGGTCGACGATCACAGCCTAACGGCGCAAAAATCGACTCAATCCAACCTCTGTAGCAGCCCCTACAACAAGAAGAAGATGGACGACCCAGACTGCACCATGTGGCGCAGCCCAGGCCGCCAGCACACGCACGCAGCATCGCACGCGCGCAGCAGTGCGGGTGCGTGCGCGGGCGTGCAAGCGCGCAGCACCAGCGCGTGGGCGCGTGGGCGCGCGCGGCAAGGCTGGAGCGGTGCCAGCGCAGCGTGAGGTGGACTACAGCGACGCATGAGCTGGACTTACAGCGACGCTTACAACCATCGGTAATTCATTGCATGCCAGCAAAGCCAGCTGTGGGCACCAACGGGCATGAGCTGCCTACAGTGACGTTTCCAGCGACGGCCTGGATGTCACTAATGGTCCCATACTGATTTTTGCCTCTTCTCCACCACTATAAAAGGACCTTCCCCCCCTCTTTTCCAAGCCATCGCTACCTACTCTACTCCCTCCTACTCCCAAGCTCTAGCAAGCCTACCAACGCTCCATTAGAGCTTGTTCTCAAGCTCCCAAGGTGGACACGCATGACCATTTTGGCACCGTTGCCGGGGAGGCAACAGAATTTACTTTATTGTTTATTGCATTTCTTTGCATTTACATAGCATTAACCCTACTTGTCTTTGATCTATTGTCTTGCAGGTACCCTAACATGGAGATCCAGGTGCGGTAGACCGGAGTAAAGTGCGAGTAGAGTGTTTTGTAAGTGTCCTCCACACCACCCCCACCTTAGTTTTCATTCCATAACCAAATAACTCAAACCCAAATCAACTTAGGTGCTTTTTATGAACCCTAGGATAGATTTGGTTGTTTGTTTGCCACCTCCACTCACCTCGCCATCCACATGAATAAAAATAAAAAATAAAAAAAGTGTTATCTGATTGTGGGATTTTCTGTAAGCTACACACTTAACACCCACAACTTTTCACCCTAAGGCGCACAATCACATCAATTCTACCACTTAACCGAGATCTGACCTGTGGACCCGATACACTTAATTCAACACACGAATAAGTGAGTAGAAATCTGAATAGGTCAAGAATTTCTATGTGCCTTAACTAAGTGGTGCAATAGGCCAATTGATTGAACTGATTGGGCCGCACCACTTAAGATAAAAGCTATTCATCAAGTAGCTTGCCACTTAGGGTTGATTCTTAGGGCTGAACCAGGCACTCCACATTTTTTTTCTTTGATTTCTAAAGGACTATATCATCACCAGTGCTTGCAAAACTTGGAGTGTTTTCCTAAACTTGATTGAATATACCTAAGATTAAACCCTAAAAGCTACTAAACAAAGTTGAACTCTAAAAGACACAACATCAAATAACCTTGTTTGCAAACCCTGGTTGTGCACACACACACATTTTAACTAATCATTGAGGGCACAACCCATCTAAAGGGCCAATCACATTCCTGAAGCACCATTATCCCAAGCCTAACTAAAATTGATTAGACGTTGGCCCTAAGGACTGGTTCGCTCGTCGGGATCCAGATTGAGATTGTTCACGATTAACTTGCTTATACTAGTCAATCTAATGTCTAGCTAAGGGAGTAGTGTCAAACGACCGCGGCTGGGGGGTACACTAGGAACCGGAGGCGCAAGCCAAAGGAAGAACCTTCTCCCCAGTCCCTCCTTCTAACTGGTTGGATTGCCTGGACATAAGTAGAGTAAATCGTCTATAATCTTAGGATGGATTCTGAGAGTCTGTAGACCTTTAGGCTACCCAAACTAAGGACAGGCTTGTATTTTTGTATTGCAGGGCTCCTTTCTCTTCTGATTTCCCTCCTTACTTCACCATGTACCCTTCCACATCCTACACACATTTCACATCCTATCCTCCTACCACCACTTATCCCCAAGATGATTACTATCCCAACCTGACTTGTAATTACCCATCCACTAGCTGAGATGACTTTGATTAGGGATATGAATCTGGACCTCAGTGTCCAGGGCCTAACCCTGGATGACAAAACTATGATTATTATCCTTCCCAGAGCTATAATAATTATGGATCTCCATCCTTGGATGACCAAACCAACCTGATCTACAATCAGGAAGAATATCATGATTATAACACCTACCCTCCCCAGTATTCCACTGAATATAGGTCGCCACCATCCTTTGAACAACCTAGAATGACCTACTTTCAGGGAGGGACCCGAGAACCTCGACATTTTGACTCCCCTAGTTTTAACCTGAACCCACCCAAACCTGAATCGAACCAGTCGGTTTAGGTGAACCAGATCCAGGATAGGGTGTTGGCTAATTTGAGGAACACTATACAATCTTTAGAAGCTCAGCCAACACCATGCACTAAAGCACTAGAGCCTATGATCAAAAGTGTTAGGGATAGGGACTTGGGTGAGTTTATTCTTGGGAAATTATCGAGGTTGAGGATGAAATTTGTGGTTGCACTAGTCAAATCTTGGGATGATTCTCAAGATGAACCCCCTTCAGGAGAGCCAATGTCTGAACCCGCTCAGGCGCCTGTCGGGGGGGATACATTTTCTAAGACCAGGGATGACCAGGTTGGGCTAGAGCAACCATTTGAGGATGAACCGATTGATTCACCCGAGATCCCCAAGTTAGGAAATGAAGAAAATTATGTCTCCTTGGATCAAGAAATGATTTATGATTTTGAGACATATATAAATGAGGATCATCAATTATTTGACTCTGAGGGTGAAGAATCTTTAGGTGAAGTCTCACTTGAACATAAGGAAAATGATTTTAGTGAGACAAACAAGCATGAGGAATCTGATGAACCATTTGATAGCCCGTTCATTGAAGATTTGGATTCGGTTGGGGTTAACTTGGAGGATCCGAATCTTGATGATTCAATCAGTGACCCCAGTCCTCATCTGCACCCCGAAGAGCTGACTTCTGAGATCTTTGTGCCCAAGTCAATCTTGATTCAGCCACGATTTCTGGACTTAGGAGAATCATATGGGGTGAATAATATGCTAGAGGTCCCGAAGCCTGAGCCCTTGATGTTGGAGGATAGAAGGTTAATTCTGAGGGAAGTTTGATTTTGGATCTAAGGGTACCTATTGACCTAAAACCACCTACTTTCTACCAGGACCCTTACGATATCTTTCACGTGCAACCCAAGCTCGAAATAAATGATTTTTTTTTAGCAAGATGTTAAGTAGACAACCGCACCTATTGAACCATCTTTACCCGTTGTCTGACACTTTGATCTTGGGTTGCACACCACTAAACTGCAGGCCCAGCCTCGCAAACACAACAACCTTTGGTTCTGGGTGATTTTCATCCAAAACTTGAGAACCACTCAACCCTGGAGCATGGGTCTGCACCATAATCTCGTCCACGTCTGTGGACATCTTCTGTAGATGGGTTTCAGGATCAACCTTTCGATTTTGATTCTGACCCACACTTGTGAATTCTCAATTTCTTCTTTGTATGTATGTTATGCCTAGCTGAAGGGATTAAACTTAGCGCATGTGTATACACTCTTCTCTCTGCGGAGCTGACCGGATTTTCACGACACTCAGGTGATATTCTGTTTACTTCGCCCTTTTCATGTCTTTATTTTTACAATGAGGACATTGCATCATTTAGGCATGAGGGGCGGATAATCAATTCCTAAAATCATTATGTTAACTCCGTAGAATTTCTTTTAGTTTCTTATAAAATTAAAAACAAATTGAAAATTTGAAAAAATATAAAAAAAGAAAGAAATTAGAAAAAGAGAACTTAGGCATTTGGAAGTTATTAACTTTAGAAAATGATACGAGAGGACCTAAACACTTAGACTCTTCAGGTCTTCGGACTTAATTAGCTCGGGGGTCCACTTGAATGTGGATTTAGTCTCGAGTCCTCGCCAATTAAAATTTATTTTAATTTGGTAAATAATTTGGGATGATAAGTATGCAACTTATTGATTGCACCGCAAAAATACACCTGCAATTATACCGTCTTATGCTATTTCCTAGCATTACTAGTGCATATTAGGGTTCCATAGTCGCATTTGTAAAAATACATGCATGCATGCATTTAATTGAGAGGGGAGGAGAGTGAAATAAGTGGCCTTGCAATTAACATTTTTCCTCAAGTGCATCTTTGCAAAATTCACTATCTTTTTATTTTTAATTCTGTTTGACTTTCTTCCCACTGCTGCATTGCATGACAACATCTTCTTCGCACCATTCCCTGCTCATGCTCTCCCTTCCAAGCCATGACAGCCTCTCCCTGCAGCCGCATGCAATCCATGCACAGCCAAGGCATGGCTGTGCATGACTTCTTCCTTTATAAAAGAGGGCACGGCTCCTTCATTGAAAATAGCCTGGTCCTTCCACACAAAAAGCCAAGGCAGCTTCTTCTCCTTCCAGGCCACCGTCCTCTCCTCCCTCTCCCTCCACACGTCGGCCTTCCTCCTCTAAGGAGACACCCGACAGACAGGAGCACCTCACGGTGGTGCACAACCACCATGAGTCCACCACCGCCCAACTCACCATAGAGCCGGTGGGCGTGGTGGCTCTTTCCTGACTTCTTCACTTTCCAGCCTCTTCAGCCATTGCCGTAGGCTTCAAGCTTGAAGCTCAAAGCTTCGCACGCCCTGTAGCAGCGGCAAGGCGGCAGCAGCAGCACGCAGCAGCAGCCGCCCAGCCCATTCCGCGCATGCCTGTAGGCCACCCTCGCCTCCAGCGCGCGCCTGCAGGCACCATCGTCTCCCGCTTCTTCGCCCTGTCGCGCTCTCTCTTCCGTCCGCAACCGGCACTGCGTGCCTCTGCAGCGGCCAACCAAGCTTCCCGCGCACCCCAGCCAACATGGCCAGGCCACCGTGCGCCTTGTCGCTCCCCTTCGCTCGCGACCCAGCCCACCCCGCGCGCTCTGTCGCGAGGTCCCGACCGCAAGCTAGCAGCCGGAGCCACTCCACCACGCGCGTCGAGCCGTCCACACTGATAGCACCGGGCGTACTCGATCACGCAGCGCGACCTTACACGGTAGCCACTGTTCACGCCAGTCTGCGGAACACTGTGGCTACAGTGGGGTGACCGGTGAGCTTCTCACTTAACCGGTCACCGGCGCACTGCGACCAGCCACTGCCCGCGCATGCATTCAGCCTCGCTCCTGCTCCAGCACCCGCCCACTCCCTTCTGCGTCTTCGCCCGCGTGCGCCTGCCAGCACCCACTCCTGCCCTTCACGCAGCACGGTGCGCTGTGTTTCCTCTCCGCGCCATCGCCCTCCAACGCACACGTCCTTGCGCACATACGTGCCTGCGCGCGAGCTTGAATCACCAGACGACGCCCCACTACTGCAGACGACTTAAAAAGTGCCTCTTCACTCAGCAGGAAGCATGCAGCAGCCCTCTGTCCCTCTCTCTCTCCCCCTCTCTCTCTCACAACACTCTCTCACTCTCTTCACCGACACTTACACACCTACACTCACACTTTCATACACACACACACCTATACACTATTATATGCAAATATATATATATATATACGTATACATATATATATTGATATATATACATATATTTATATACATATACATATATATATATATATATAGTATTTATATAACTAAGTATTAGTATACATATATATATATATATATATATATATATATATTTATACATCTATCTATACATATATTAGTACTTATATAAATATGTATTAGTCTATATACATACATACACACACACACACACATATATATATATACATCTATATACTTATATATATATATACATATATATACACATATACTTATGCATACATATATATACATATATTTATACATATATATATATATATAAATATACATACATATATATATATATATATATATATATTTCTGTAACTATATATACATATATATATACATAGCTATCTACATATATCTATATACATATATTACCATATATATATATATATATATATAGTTATAGTTATATATACATACTTATACATATATATACAAATATATATATCTATACATATATCTATCTATACATATACTTATATATATATACATACATACACATATATACATATATAACTACATATATATACCTATATATTTATAACCATATATATATATAGATATATTCACATATATATACCTATATATTTATAACCATATATATATATATAGATATATTCACATATATATATATATATATTTTTTCACGTTACTTATCATACGTGGTGTCGCGGGAATATCTGCACCAGTTGCTGATATTTCCTGATACACTCGTACGAAAAGCGTGGTCACATACATCTTCCACCATCCATCCTACACTCCACGCGGCACCTCGTCCTGTTGGTTGCATCTTTCTAGACGACGACCGACTTGACATAGTGCTACACTCCATCTCCGCCTCAACCCCCACCCCTTTATACATATATAGTATATACGTATATATCTATACTATATTTACTTTATTTCTATTTCTCTTGCATGCCCATAAAAAGATTAAAAAAAAAAGTATATAAAAGAGAAAAGATAATCTTTGACTTGCAAGTAATCCGTCTTGCGAATAGCAAGACCCATTTTGGAACCCTGATTTGGCTCAAAGCCAAGAACTTAATTTTGTGGGTGTGCCTCAAGACAAAGATTACCAGAAAAAAAACCTAAATAGAAAAACACCAAAAACACAATAAGTGAACGGAAGAGACTCGTTGTAGGAAAGGCGTAGAAACTTGACTTGTAACCCCACTTCCCTGAGTTCGACCCTGGGCCTAAAAGTGACCAAGATAAAATCAAGTAGGCCAGGTTAAAAAAATTTTGTAAAGAGATGGTTAGGTCCGATTTAGATTAACCACTATACACACTTCAACGATAAAATCACCATATTAACAACCTATTCAGGTCCGACACCATACCTTTTCTTGCGCCGTTTCCGGGGAAGTGCGCCTTCAAGTAAGTTTTTACTCCATTCCTGTAATTTTTTCTCTTCTCTCTTCACGGGTGTCTCTATTTTTGGTGTACAAGTGAACCTGTTGTAAGGAGAAGGCAGGCAGATGAAGTCAGAGATGTGAGCAGATCCAAGGCGGGAAAGAGAGCGTGAAGACCGACACCGCATTGGAGCTTCCCACACGTTGCCGAACAAGTAGGTTTTCTTTTCTTAGCAACCTAGGTTAACTTGTAACCTTAAAAAAAAAAAACTAAAAAACTAGAAAAACTTCTTGGGATCTCTTGGGGCAAGTGGATTAAAATTCACTTGTTTGATTGATTTCCCTTACTCCCACCGCCTCGGGATTTCCCGCCCTACTTCGCATAGCGAAAATCCAAGAATCTTGATTCTTGAATTTTTCGCCGTGTGAAGTATTCTTTGAGGCAAACATAAAAAGATTGATTGCACCCCTCTTTTGCCTCACTTATCTACAAATTCGGGATCACCTTTTTGGTGGGGACACTTGGAATCGAGTTGATTCCAACCCCACCATGACTTTTCAACTTGCCTAAGATTCAATCCCGAATACTTCAACCCCAACAATTTGATTTTATTTATCTTTTGGTTGAGCCTTTCGTGTGGAATTCATTCTGGTGATTGGGAGCACTTGAATTAAAGTGCTTTGGCTCCCTTTCACACTAATCTAAAACTGATTCGTGCATCCACACATAGAAATCTCCAACTAGGGAAGCCCATTGCATTGTAGCATGCATTAACCAATTGACATTGAAGAAGGGTTTGTTGGGCTTTGAGGAAAACCTGTACTCTCTCAAAACCCGGAGATTGGTTTAATTGGTATTTCAGCGAAATCCTAAAATTCATACTACTTAAGGCTGAACTCTAAAAACCATTCACCAATTAAAAACCTCAATTCAAGGAGATTTCCCCGTTGCATGCTTGTTTTACACACTCTGAAAATCAATCACTTGGGCATTACCCGTAAACAATGCCTTTCACATTCCAGAACCACTTGATCCTAAGCCTCTAACTAAAACTGGTAGTAACTTGACCCTTCTTAAGGATTGGAGGTCTAACTACCTGCGTGTAACGTTTACATGCTGGTGAGGGTTCCCGCATGCTATCGAGTGTCTAAGACTGGGGCAAACGGCCTTTCAATCTGGCCCGGTGGTTCCGAGGTGCTCGCATTCGGTTCCGTAGTTCATGATAGTAGGTAACGTAGATCTTTAAGTCTAAGGGCACACTGTAGAGGTTAGGAATTTGATTGAATTGATTTGTCATCAAGTGTACCTTTGCGGCGTCATTTCTCTCATCTCTTTTCCCTTCTTATCCCCCCAATTCTTCCTACGGTAGTACATGTTTGGGAGGAGGTCACAAAACCCTGAACTGTTTGAATTGCCTGATAAATTTAGAAAAGAAGCTGAATCGTCCTCCTCCCCCACAAACATGGCTGCATGCCCATCCCCAAATCCCAAGGGAGGAAACCGCCCTCAGAACCCACCAGGAGGTGGAGCCTTAGATCCCATAACCCGCCTCCAAGCCCAAATGGAAATGTATAATGAGCAAATGGAAGCCATTCGGGAAACATTGGAGGAAATGCAGAACCCTCCCGAACAGGAGGAGCCTAGGTCTCTTATCTCTTATCAAAATCCCGCTGCTACTGAGACCATAGGACAAATTCGGGTCCCCATGGGCGGGGATGACTTTGAATTGAAACCTGACATTATTGGCCTAATAAATTTTCACTTCCATGGTCTTGCAAGTGAAGATCTTTTTCTCCACTTGGAAGACCTAACCCGACTGGCTGAAACGGTTAAACCAAGAAATGTCGGGTGACCTATAGTCCTCATGAAAATGTTCCCATTTTCATTGCGGGATAAAGCTTCGCAGTGGTTACGCACCCTTGGGAGAACCATCCACTCTTGGGAAGAGATTCGAACAGTGTTTCTCAAGAAGTTCTTCCCAATTGGGCGAACCAATGCGCTTCGCCGTACTATCACCTCTTTTACGCAACAAAACGGCAAACAATTTCATGAGGCATGGGAGAGGTATAATGACCTCCTCAGGAAGTGTCCACACCACAGTCTACCTAAGTGGCATATAGGCCAGATTTTCTACTATGGGCTAAATGAGACTTTGAAGCAGATTGTAGACACTTCCTGCAGAGGGAACTTTATGAATAAAGATGAGAATGGAGCATTTGAATTGTTTGAAAATATAAGTGAAAACTCGATGAACAATGCTTCCATTGTCTCCTTTAATCGTACCAACCAGCCCGGAAATGTCCATGAAGTTGACACGAGACCCTCCCATTCATCCACTGATCTAAGCCTTATTACACAAAAACTGGATGAAGTCTCCGTCGTGCACAAGAAGCTAGACGAACTTCTGGCCAACCCCGCCCGTTCTATGGCAAACACCCCCACTTCACCACTTCATCACAATCCCAACTCTTCCAACTCCAGGCTTATCCTGAGAAACCCCGTAAGACCTTCCTTACCGAGTGTCGCACTGAGCGACTCGGTAAGTCATGTGGAACTGGCTTCTACGAGCCAGTATTTCGACACGGAGGACCAAGCCTCCGTGTGCTCGGACGCATACTTACATGCGGATGCGTCTTCTGGCATAGAAGACGCTTGCGCCCTGGGGAACAACCCGTTCTCTGCCACTTATAACCCAAGATGGCAAAATCTTCCAAACTTAGCATGGTCCAACAACCCACAACGCCAAAACCCTGCGGGTGGACCAACGCGACCGTCCGCACCCATCATCCCAAGGGTCCAGTCTAATCCTATGGCGAATCCGCCATCAGGCCCTTGCGTACCGCAAATCGAACACGCATCAAGTCCTCTTGACAAATTGATGCGAATGATGACGGAAATGTCAAAGCGCCATGAAGAGAACATGACCTCTCTTCAGCACTAATTGGCGCAGCAGAATGCTGAGATCAGTCAACTATGCATGGAGACTCGATCTCAGGGCACTCTTCCCGCCCAACCTGTTCCAAACCCACGAAATTTCATACCCCGTGGTCCTCAACCACAGGTACGACCTTCTCAGGGGCAGGTTAATTAGATTCTACAGGCTCTGAGCATTCCACCGGGATTTCAGGCTAATCCCGCTGCAACACCGCACTCTTATGTCCCTATTGCAAACCCTCCTCCGCCGTATGATCCCACTAGACCCGCATCGTCCAATGTTATCACTACGAGGAGCGGTAAGCAGACCGTCGATCCACCTCGACCTGATCCTAGCCCGTCTTCTTCATCGCCCTCTCATTCGGGATGCGCACTGCATTCGTGAGAGGGTGATACACCCAAATTGGTGCCAAAATCAGTTCCATTCCCTGAGGCTCTATTGAGGGAGCCAAAAGGCAAAAAGAAAGATACGCAGGCCTTTGATAACCTGCGTAATTTGTTCAGGGATGTAGAAATCAAGGTACCCCTGCTCAAGGCTATCGACCACAAGCCTAAGATGCTCCTTTAGAGGAGAAAACAAACATTTGTTCCGGCCTCCCTTCAGGAAGAAGATCCTCGCCGCAACGTCGTCCTGCCCCACCCTCCGTCCTCCGGCTTCGTCCCCAGTCATCCTTCTCCACACCACCTTCCTCCAAGCGACGTCAGAGCGAGTCATCCTCCAAGCAACCATCGAGGGGGATTCTCTCACCTCTTTCTATCTTTTTCGCTTTTGTAGTGTAGCTTTTCTGCTTTCGTAGTTGTAACAAACATTTATTCATAAATAGATGATTATTCTTCTCTCTCCCTCTCTTTCCTTTATATTTTGTAAGTAGATTAGCTAGAATTCATCAACCTGATCTCTTACCCTATTAAAATATTAAAAAAATTTATAAAAGATAAAAATGACAAAAACAAATAAAAGCGAAATGTGAATTTTTCAAAACAAAACGTTCGCCTCCCCGTGTTGAACACGTAACTCACTTTTCAAGTTTTGGTTATAAATTTTATCTGATCAACGGATTTTCTAGTGAATCGAACTACGACGATGGGTTTTCCAAATCCCGAACCTTTCCATGTGTGAATCCACTACATCACTTGTCAGGATCTAGATTGAGATTGTTCACAATTAACCTGCTTATACTAGTCAATCGGATGTCTAGCTAGGGGAGTAGTGTCAAACGACTGTGACTGGGGGGTACACTAGGAACTGGAGGCGCAAGCTAAAGGAAGAACCTTCTCCCCAATCCCTCCTCCTAACTGGTTGGATTGCCTGGATACAAGTAGAGTAAATCGTCCATAATCTTAAGACGGATTTTGAGAGTCTGTAGACCTTTAGGCTACCCAACCTAAGGACAGGCTTGTATTTTTGTGTTGCAGGTTTCCTTCTCTTCCCCATCCTTCCGACTTCCTTTCATTGTATGCTTGGAAGGAGGTCATTGAACCCTAGATTGGAAGGACCTTTAGACCATTCCCGGAGGCGGAGGTTGAGCTATAGCCAAGCAGATCCCACGGCTGATCAACAACCACCTCCCCCACCCCCGAACTAGCAAGAGCTGATTTAGAGGTAGTTAGAAGAATTGCAGCAGATGCAGCAATGGTTCCAACGAATGAATGGTCAAGGCGCTCGGCCCTTGAAGGATCTCTATGATCCATCAAACTATGGGGAATGTCCCAGTGTCATGATTCCTGCCGGAAACATAGAAATCAAGCCCTAAGTCTTAAGTTTGATTAAGCATTTCCATGGGCTTGGCTCGGAGGATCCATTCCAACACTTGGAGGATCTGACCACTTTGGTTCAGACCACCAGTGTAAGGAATGTGAACGAAGAGCAAATGATCATGAGGCTCTTTCCCCACTCACTTAGGGATAAGGCCACACATTGGTACTGAACCATCGGAAGGCCGATAGAAACATGGGCTGCTCTTAAGTCGGCTTTCCTAAAGAAATTCTTCCCAATCGAACGGACCAATGCCTTGCGACGGGCAATTACCACTTTCGCCCAGCGGCCACGAGAACCGTTTCATGGTGCAAGGTAGCGATTCCAGGAACTTTTGAGGAAGTGTCCACACCACGAGGTGCCGAAATGGCAACTCGTGCAGATTTTCTATCACGGGTTCATCTTACATGTCCAGGAGACAATGTGACATCTTTATAGGCTTCCGATGAAGAATCCGACCGTACAAATGGATTTGAAGCGATGATCGAAGTCTATCAACGCAAAAATCACTTCGATCAGAGCTTCGTAGCATCCTTTATAAGGACAAGAAGATGGATGGTCCAAATGGCACCACATGGCGCCATCCAGACCACCCTACACGAACCACGGCCCCCCGAGCTTCACGCATGGAGTGATCTCAACCATTGGATCTCAATCCAATGGCTAAGGGGTGCTCTACATTGCCTAGCCTCAAGTATCTCAAGGAAGGCTCCATCGCGACTGTTGGATCTTCATCCAACGGTAGAGACGTGCGACCACATCACCCTCCACACGACAATCCATCTCCTTAGCACAACGGTGAAGCACTTGGCTTGCAAAGGAGCGCCGAATCGAGACCTGCGGACCCCCTAAATCAGCAATTGGAGGCATCGGCTGCGCGCACAAGCTTGCACAGCCACCCGCACCGTAGCAAGCACGCATGCACACAAGCATGCGCACAACCACCCACACCGCAACGCCAACGCGCGAGCGCATGCACGCGCGACAAGGGGCGCGCGATGCGTGGACCAGCAGGGGTGAGGGTTGGTGCAGATCTTCAGCGACAGCCTGGGCAGACCTTTAGTGATGCTTATAGCCATCACTAATTGCTTGTAGGCGCAAGGATAGCTGCGGGTGTGAGAAGTGGGGGAGCAATCTTAAGCGACAGCTGCAGGGGTCTTTCGTGACGCTTGTAGCTATCACTATACCCCTCTACACTTATTTCTTCCTCTTCCTCCACTATATAAACACCGCTACACCCCCTCATTCCTCTTCATCTCTACCTACTCTACTCCCACATACTCCTAAGCTCTAGTAGCCTACTAAAGCTCCATTAGAGCTTACTCTCAAGCTCCAAAGGCCTCTTATTAGTGTAATATTCCTATTTCATACCAAATATTCATCCTTCATCCTACCACCTTCATAGGTTGCCTTGGAAACGTCCTCCTACCTCCATTTTGGTAGAAGATTACCTCCGTCTCCTCACCTCCATTCCAAAGTCTCAGTGAAGCATTCCTCTACCCGACGTCCTCCTGCATCTCACCTCCATCGTCCTGCATCTCACCTCCATCCAAGCTTCCGCCAGGCGTTGCCGTCTCGTTGAACAGCCGATTCGGGAGATTTCCTCTCACCCCTATCTCTTTTATGCTTTCATAGATTATTGTAATAAACATTTGTGTGATATATCATAGTTGTTTCAGCTCTCTTATGATCTATCTTGCTTGCTTCTTCTATAAAAACAAAAGAAAAAAATAACAAAACCCCAAAACACCAAAGACCAACAAAACGAAACCCGGATTTCAACCAAAGTAAACGTCACCTCCCTATGTTCAACCCGGGACTCCCTTGGAGTTTCAGTTATAAATTGTATTTGATAGACGCATTTTGCGAGCTACGACGACAGGTTCTTCAAACCCCGATTCTAATTCGCGAAGCATGACTCGTATACAACAATTTAGTGACGGTCATAAACGTCGCTAAAGATCCTCCACAAACGTCACTGAAGAACCTGTGCCAACCCTCGCCCCCGCTGGCACTCACATCACGCGCATCTGCTGCCAAACCACTGGCACGCACTCCACGCGCCCTTGTCGCGCCCACACACACGCTACGTGCCTCACTCTCGCACACGCTGCTTCCGCTGCCTTGCACGCTGCGCTACTGCAAGCCTCCACATGCGCACGTGCACCCACGCTGCTGTGCTCATGCGATGGCGCGTGCGTGCGCATAGGTGGCCTAGGTTGCGCCATGTGGCATGACTTGGGCTGTCCATCTTCTTTTTGTTGTAGGGGCTGCTATAGAGGTCGGATTGAGTCAATTTTCATGTCATTGAGCTGCGATCGTCAACTTGAATCCATCAGCATGGTCGGATTTGTCGTTTGAAGCTCTGAATTACGTCACCTAGTCCCTTGGCCTTTCATCTTCCTCGGACTGCATATGGTGCTACGAGACTCCGATCAAGGCGATTTCGGAGGCGTTAGACTCCAATCGTCATCCTAATCAGATCCATATGGTCGGATCGTCAATTCGAGGATCCGAAATAGATCTCCTTCTCTCTTGACCACAAAAAGATGCAATTAACCTAAAATATACACAACTACTCTAAATGCAGAATGATGCATGCTATGCAATATTTATAATATGGAATGCAAATCTAAGCCTAGGAACATGCATAAATAGGTATTTTAACCTAAATGGATGTGTCTATATCATGTAATTAACTCCAACACCCCTCTCCCATGTTCACCTTCTTCATGCCAAGAACCCAACAATCACCACCCGCCGCCATCCCTCCAAACGACCCTCCAACCAAGACAGTTCATCACCATTTCACTGACATGCTCGCCAATGGTCACCCCATTCTCCACGCACCGCACTCCCAGACCCTTGGCAGCTTCTTATCCCATGACAAGCACCCATCACCGCTAGCCATAACCGTTCCGAGCAACCATCCCCAGCCTCCGTTCTCCTCGCTAGTACCGTTGTTGTAATGCCCTTGTCCTAGAGCACCTTCATCGATAGCCACGCCCCCGACCAAGCCTTCCTCCGCACGGGTGACATCAAGGTCCACTTTCCCCTATTTTTGCATAATGATGTGTGCATTAGTTTAAATGAGAGATTGAAGAGTTTGATTTTAAGCTTTTATATTTATATATTGTTGCATTTGCCTCCCTCCCCCCCTCTTTTTCCCTATTCACTTGGATGCTCTCTCTTTTCCTATATTTCCCACGTCCATTTTAACGTCATTGATTTTAATTTAATATTTTATTGAAACAAATTCTTCTTATGCATGAAAATAAAGGCAATATTTACGTAAGATGGCCTAAATCATGGTGGTTAATTTCATAATATTTTGATCAAAAATTTTTCACCACGTGAATTACAACAGCATATTATTTTTATTCAAATCTTATTTAAATGAAAATATCATAATCAATTTGGAATCCTATTATAAGGAAAAAGGAGTTGAGGAGAGGAAGCCCCCAAGAGGTACGTCCATGGAGTAAGATAATCATCCCGTAAGTAGATGATGGTGATGTAAACATGTTTATATCACATAAACCATCTATTTTTGCGTATTCTTAGACATATAGTTGCATTATACATTATAAATATTGCATAACATGTATCATCATGTATTTAGGATAGATTGTATAAAATTTAGGTTAATTTCTCCTTTGTATGGTTAGGTGATAAAACAACATTTAATCGAGACCTCGGATTGAAGATTCAATCGTATGGATCTGATTAGGGCGACGATAGAAGTTCAACGACTCCAAGATCGCCCTGATTGAACTTCCGTAGCATCAGATATAATCCGAGGAAGATCAGAGATCAAGGGCCAAGATGGTGTAAATCCACACTTCATATGACAAATCCAACTACACGGATGGGTTTGGATCGACAATCACAGCCCAACGGCACAAAAATCGGTCCAATCCGACATCCGTGGCACCATCTACAAGACATAGAAGATGGACGGCCAAGATGGCACCACGTGGCGCCATCCCAGCCACCCAACCGACCCAAGGACCCACCGCTGCTCTCTCTCTCCTCAATCGCGTGGACGATCTCAATCGTCGGATCAAGAACCAACCTTTGAGAGAGATCACGCCCAAATCCAAAACGTGCCTCAAACGGCAACTTAGCTCATTGGTCTCGAGCCCGTGGGTGACGCGGAGGTCGCGGGTCGAGACCCCGTGCAATTAAAATCAGAGCGAGAAGTAGGCGCAGGCCAATTGCGGCCATTGGATCGAGGATGAATGGTAGCAGCATCAGCCATGTGGCATCACCAGATCGCGCGGATCGCGAACGCGCCATCAGACGTGCCATGCACGCGCAATCTGACGCGGGTGCGCATGAGGCACGATGGCTTATAAGCCATCCTATCTCGTGATCGGACGGCTAAGGATTTGAGACCGTGGGTATGCATTTTGAGCGTGGAAGAGGAGGGGGTGGTGCATGCGCACAACCTACGCCCACGTTCAGGGGCTTTAGTGACTCTTAAATCCGACACTAAAGACCCTGAATTAATGTTTCTAAGCATGAAATGACCAAATTTCCCTCAATCCCTACAATTATAAAATGAAACCCCTACCACTCGAATTTCTCATCCCTTCCTCTCTTCTCTCACCCCCTCAAAAGCTCTAAGAGCTTGTCCCAAACCTGGGATGCTCCATTAGAGTTAAAAATATAATTTTCCCACCTTCTCATCCCCTTCGTGGAGTATTTCGCGGGGGTCCTCTCACCGCTGTTCGAGAAGTAGATCCTGCTGCGACGTCGCCCTACCCCATTCTCTGTCGTCTGTCATCGTTCTCCTTCGTCCCACATCTCACCACCTTTGTCCAGGCACTCCATCAACGTGGTTCATCCTCCAAGTAGTCGTCGAGGAGGATAACTTCTCTCCACCTTTTTTCTACTGCTTTCTAGAGTAGATTTACCACTTTCTAGTTGTAATCTTTCCAGATTTCTAGTGTAATGATTAGTTGTAAAGAACATCACTTGATGATTGTGAAATCCATGTTGATTCTATCTCTATTTTGTCTTTATTTGTAATATTCTCACTCTTTCTTCTATTCATTATTATTTAAGTAGATAGCTAGTTTAGATTCAATTCGACCAGCTAATCTGCTTCATGACAAATAAAACAAACATGATTTTAATCAAACGTCCTCCTCCCTGTGTTCGACTCGGAATTCCTTTGGAGTTTCAGTAAAATTTATTTGTTGACAGATTTCTTCGCAAATCATACTATAACGACAGGTTTTCCAAATTCAAATACATTTGCGTAGATTTTTCGCTTCAACATTTTGGCGCCGTTGCTGAAGAATAAATCATACAGTTTCATCCTCTGAGATTGAAAATTTTCTAAAGCCCAAGTTTTCTTTCCTAATTCCACAAATTTTTTTTTCATAAATAAAAAGAAAACAAAAAGAATCTATGGAGCTGACGAAATAATTCAGAGATGAATATCCACCCCCCATGACTATCTAATGCAATATCCTCATTGTATTAAAAAGATAAGAAACTGAGTGGAGTAGAGTAGAAAGCACCTAAATTGCGTGAATAACATGTCAGCTCTGAGATGAAAAGAAACTGTAAACATGCTGAATTTAGTGCCTTCAACTAGGCACACTATACAAAGAAAAAGAAATAAAGAATTCACAGGTGCAGGTCAGAATCAGAATAAAAAGATTCACCTTAGGACCTGCAAGCAAATGTCCACAAATGTGGACCAAATTGTGGTGCAGACCCATACCTCATGGTCGAGTATATCTAAGGTTCTGGATAAAAATTATCCAAAACCTAAGATCAGTATCCAAGCGAGGTTGAGCCTACGATTTGTGAGGATGCAACCCAAGTCCAAAAAGTCAGATAATAAAGAGATTAAGCTCAAAAGGATAATCAATGAATTTGTGCTTGGATTGCACATCCTCAAAACAAATGTCATAGGGGTCATGATAGAAGGTTGGTAATTTCAGACAAATAGGCACCCTTAGACTCGGTCTTTTACTTCCTCTAGAATTGGCTTCCCAAATCATCATTTCCCAATTCCTATCCTCATTTAGAATTTGGAATTCCGAGACCTCCTGCATATTAATCACCCCATCTAAAACGTCCAAGTCCAAGATTTGTTGCGGAATCATAATTGACTTAGGTCTAATGATCTCAAAATCAAACTTGTCAATAAGCTCAATGGGGCGTGATTGAGGATCGGGGCTTTGAATTGAATCCTCCATGTAATGAGGATCTGAATCCACCTTGCGAGCCCTAACAGAATCAAGTTCCTCAATTTTAGGGCCATCAAATGATTTATCAAATTCCTCAGGCCCAGTCATCTCACTAAAATCATGTTCTGTAAACTCATGTGAGACTTCATATAATGATTCTTCACCTTCAGAATTAAAGAATTCTAAATCTACATCAATGTATGTCTCGAAATCATCAATCACTTTTTGTTCCATGGAGACATACGTTTCCTCGTACCCCGGCTCAAGGATCTCAGGTGAAGAAATCAATTCATCCTTATTTGATTGCTCTAAAACTTGGTCAACCCTGGTCTCGTAAAACGTGTCCCCCCTGCAAGTGCCTGAGCAGATTCTAACATTGGCTATCCTGTCAGGGGTTCATCTTGGGAATCCTCCCAAGATTGGACTAGAGCAAGCACAAATCTCATCCTTAATTTCGATAGCTTCCCAAGTAAAAACTCACCCTGGCTTTTATCCTTAACATCCTGGAGCCAATCCAACAAATACTTGTTAAGATCATTAATCATTTTAATTAAGGGCTCCAATTCTTCAGTGCAGGGTGTTGGCTGAGCTTCTAAAGATTGTATGGTATTCCTTAAGTTAGCCAATACCTTATCTTAGACCCGGTTAACCTGAACCAAATGGTTTGGTTCAAGGTTGGGTGAGTTTGGGTTCAGTGCAGGGGAGTTAACAAATTGAGGTTCTTGATACCTTCCCTGATAATAGGTCATTTCAGGTTGTTCAAAGAGGGGTGGTGACTTATATGCATTATAATCTGGGGAAGGGTAAGGATCAGTATATCCTTCTTGATTGTAGATCATATTGGGTTATCCAAATATGGGCGGTGATCTATAATTGATGTAGCTCAGAGAATGATAAGAATCAAGATTATGGTGTCCAAGGTTAGACCCTGAACACAGAGATCCGAAACCTTATTCTCAATCAGGATTATGCCAACTAGAAGATGGATGAGAATAAGTCTGATTGGAATAATAATCATTTTGGGAATAAGTAGTGGTAGGAGGGTAGGAGTTGAAGTGTGAATACGATGTGGAAGGATCCATGATAGAACGGGAGGAAGAAAGGTGCCCTACAATACAAACAAACAAACCTGTCCTTAAGTGGGCTAGCCTAAAGACCTATAGACTCCTAGAACCCGTCTTAAGATGAAGAAACGATTTGATCTACTTCTTTCTGTCAATCCAACCAGTTAGAGGAAGGGGCTGGGGAGAAGGTTCTTCCTTTGGCTTGTGCCTCCGATTCCTAGTGTACCCCCCGCCACGATCATTTAATTATGCTCCCCTAGCTAGACATCAGATTGAATGATAGAAACTGACTAATAGAAAATAATCTCAATCTGGGCTCCGAAGAGCGAGTCTAATCCTTAAGGCCAACGTCTACTCTGTTTTAATAAAGGTTAGGTTTGAATGTGCTTTGGAATGTGATGGGCCCTTTATTTGGGTTGTGCCCTTAATGATTGATTGATATGTGTGTGTGTGTGCACAACCAATGATTTTCAAGCAAGATTATTTTTGGATGTGGTGAATTTTAAGGCTTAAATCTTGCTTAGTAGCTTTTAGGATTCAACTTTAGGTGTGTTCAATCAAGTTCAGTTGGCAGACCATGTTTTGAAAGCACAGGTGAAGATGTCTTCCTTTAAAGCTTAAAAAAAAATGTGGAGTGCTTGGTAAATTACTAAAAGTTGAACCTATGTGGTAACTACTTGATGAGTTGTTTTTAGTTGAAGTGGTGTATCCCAAACAATTCAAACAATTAGCCTGATGCACCACTTAATTAGGCACACAAGTGATTACCCAATCTGATTTCTACTCAATTATGCGTTGGTGAGTGTACCAGTCCCAAAGATCGGGTTACCAGTTGAGTATGAAGAATCAGAAGAGGTTGTGTATCTCTGTGAGATTTTTTTTAATTTTTCTTTATATGAAGAGGGTAGGCGAGTGGAGGTGACAAACAAACAATCAAAACTACCCTTTAGAGTTTATGCAAGCTCCTAGGTTAATTAAGGTTTGTGTTATTAAGTGATGGAATGAAATCTAGTGGGTGAGGAGGTGGGGGTAAACTTACAGAACCTTCAACACTTTACTCCAATCTACCGCTTTTGCACGTCTCGAGAGAGTACTTGCAATCACAATAAAAGAGGAGAGAAGTGAGGTAAAAGATAATTAAGGCGGGAAAATGTGAAAAATCAAAGAGCATCGCCTCCCCGGCAACAGCGCCAAAATGTTGAAGCGGAAAATCATTGCAAATAGATTTAAGTTTGAAAAACTTGTCATTGTAGTGTGATTTGAGAAGAAATCCGTCAACAAATAAATTTTACCGAAACACGAAAAGAATTCCGGGTCAAACACAGGGAGGCTACATCGATTTGAAATCTGCGATAATATTTTTTTTTGTTTTTATTTAGAAAGTAAGATAATCACAATGAATTCAATATTAACAATAAGATAGAAAGAGAGAGAAAAAAAGAACAAACACTGTATAATATGAATAATGTTTTTACAACTAGAAAGTAGGAAATATTACAGCTAGAAAGCGGAAAATATTACAACTAGAAAGCAGTAAAATCTACTCTAGAAAGTAGCAAAGAGAAAGGAGGTGAGAAGTTATCCTCCTCGACGACTGCTTAGAGGACGAGCCGGACAAGGCGACGCCTGGAAGACGAAAGGCAAAGACGGAAGACAGAGAACGAAGTCGAAAGAATCGGGGGCGAGGCAGGGCATCATCGTTGCAGGATCCACTTCCAAAATGGGGGAGAGAAAAACTTTGATTTTGACTCTAAAAGAGCATCCCAGGTATGGGACAAGATTCTTTAGAGCTTTGGAGAGGGAAAGAGGTGAAGGAAGGGATGATTGAAATGTGGGGGGCATAGGCCTTTTTATAGGTGTAGAGGTTAGGGGCAGAAAGGTCATTTCAAGTTAAAAACATTAAATGAGGAGGTCTTTAGTGATGGATATAAACGTCACTAAAGACCCCATGTCGCTGAACATGCACGCGCACCCGCGCCTCCTCTCCTCGCGCTTCAATGCCTCACTCACGATCGCATGATCTCAGTCGTCCGATCACGAGAGGCGCACCGTCGCTTCTTCTATAGGGCCTTCACCCGCCCGCCTGTGATGGCGTGTTGGATCACGCGTCATCGCGCACATGTGCGATCCTCACCCGTCCCTCGCGCCACGTCGCTCACCTCCCACCCGCACGATTGCCATCCGATGGCCAAATTGAGCCACTCCCGCACCCGTGCCTTGATTTGAGGCGAGGTGGGGCTCGAACCCGTGCCTCCCTCTTCACTTAAAGCTGCGCGACCGCTGAGCTACACGGTTGCATGAGGCACGTTAGTAAATTTAGGCGCGAGCTCTCTCAGCCAATGGATCTTGATCCAATGGTTGAGATCGTCCGTGCGGTTGAGGAGAGAGAGGTCAGCGGTGAGTCCTTGGGCTGGTTGGGCGGCTGGGATGGCGCCTCATGGTTCATCTTGGCCATCCATCTTCTATGTCTTGTAGACTGTGCCACAAATGTCGGATTGGATCAATTTTTGCATCGTTGGGCTGCAATCGTCAATCCGAACCCATCCGTGTAGTCGGATTTGTCATCTGAAGTGCTTATTTGCACCATCTTTGCCCTCGATCTCTGATCTTCCTCGGATTATATCTGATGCTACGGAAGTCTAATCAGGGCGATCTTGGAGTTGTTGAACTCCGATCATCGCCCTGATCAAATTCGTATGATTGGATATTTAATCTGAGGCCCCGATTAAATGTCACCCTGTCCCTGGCCACCAAGAAAAAGAAATTACTACACAATTTGTCCAATTTGACCTAAATGCATGATGATGCATGTAATGCAATATTTACAATACATGATGCTTATATGATACTATGAACATGCATTAATAGACAATTTTGGCTATTCAGATGTATGCACATCAGATGGCTAGGTGTATATATAGGAGTTAAGAATAATGGGATTGGTCCATAGGTTTGGTCATGGATTAAAGTGAATGAAGGGTAAGGATTAGGTGGCTTAGGACGAAGGGCTACGAAAATTAGGATTAGTTGCAAGTAAATGGAGGGTGTAAATGGAAGTGTAGGCAAGATGGAGGGTTAGGATTAGGTGCTATGTGGCCGGCCATATATAATAGAAAAAATCCATTCAAGAGGCCGACCATTTGAATCAAATGTGGGCCCTTAGATTATGTGTTGATAGTTGTGATTTGTGCAAGTGATGTGGTTGTCGAAAGAGTCTTGGTGCATGGCCATTTTGGACCCACTAATGGTGGCCACAAGATAAGAAATCAAGGTCCATTTTAAACTTAAGTTGGTTGGCTAGTTGAGGGGTTTCAGGAGAGGGTTAGGTTTTGGTTTTGGGTGAGGGATCTTGGCTATCCATTGGGTCATCAAGGGTGGATAGGAGGGTGGTGGTGACCATGGCCATAGGAGAGGATATGACCTTAGTTTTCTATTTTTGGCAAAAGGTTTTAGGCCTTAGGATTAGAGATCTAAGGTGGAGGTTTGAAGGTGGGTTTCTAAAAATAGGTTATAGGACATAGGTGGGTTTTGAAAAGGGATTTGAGTGATGCCAAGTGTCATCTTGTCTTCATTCTTCCTCCATTATCTTTATTTTTTATTCCTTATCTTTATTCTCTGTTGAGTTCCACTTTATTCCTACAAAAAAAACATACAAATTAGTATCAAAGAAGCAACTATTAATCTAAACATGTATGAATGACCTAAATGCATGAAATGCAACATTATAGACATACGAATATCCTAAGATCAAGCTAGCTTAGGCATATTATATCAATTAATTATGTACTTATCACTTGCCCTTCAAATCTAAAATTAGTTTAGAGAATTCAATCAACAACCAAATGCATAATTATTTGTCGAGAATAGGATAGAACCTTCCTAATAACATTTAAGTTATTGCTTCCAAGTACACCAATTTCGCATGTATGCATCCACATTCAAATTCTTGTGTCCAACTGCAGCCAAAGCATGTGAACATGGAATTCTCCATATTTTCCACTTTCCACATGTGCATGTATTTGTCGTTATGTTCATTAATCTAGTTTTCCCACCTTTCATGCCATATGCTGTAGGTCATTCCCCTATTACAACTTCATATTGTAATTTAGGAATCCAATGATACATTTCTGCAGTGTGCTCATGGGCAACAGTTCTCCACTTCTACAACTTACTACTTGTTGGGAGTGCTTGATCGAGTTTAGAAAAGTCACGTTGTAATATAGTCAAAAAAGCGTTCGAAACAAATACAATTTATTACCCGAAGTTTAAGTCCGAGGTCGAACATAGGAAGCAAATTAGGGTTTAGAAATCAAGATCACAACTTAAGAATTTGAATGTAATATGCAATAAAAACCAGAGTTATAGTGCAAAAAGATAAATGTAAGCACAGAATATCAATGTATGTGAATAAGCACAAAATTGGACGTTTGATTTGTGAATCAGACGCCTTAAATATGTGGATGCTACAGTGCTTGATCTTCTTTCTTATCCTTCTTCTCTGTCTCTGACGACTGTTTTCTTTCTTCTTTTTCTTTCTTTCTCTTCTTCTGATTCCTTGCCTTAGCCTTTCTCTTCCTCTAATTCCTTCTTCTCTGTCTCGGGCTTTAGTCTTCTTCATCCTTCAACTTCTTCTTTTCTTTCTCTTTCTCTTCAGCTCCTTCTTCAGCCTTTTCCTTCCTCTCTCTGCTACTGCTCTTCTCTTTCCTTAGCTTCCTTTTCGGCCCCCTCCTTCTTGTTCCTTGGCAAAGCAAAACCTACCCCTACCTGTGCGTGCTCTCTTCTCTTTCTCTCTTAGGTTCGCTCTCCCAGAGCCACCTTCTCGGGTATTTGGGTCGGGTACGTGCTCGGGACTAGGCCCACCGGCGTGCAGTGGTGGGCGAGGTGTGCTGGGTCGGGTTAGATCACCAGGTCCGCGGGGGGTGGTCGAGAACGAGGCGTCGAGTCGGGTGAGAGGGACCTCACCCCATGAGTAGGAGGCGAAGAGCTTGATGCAGAAAAATAATTTATGCAGGCACAGCGCTTCATCCAATTCTGAGGTGGGACTATCTACCCACCCTCCTCGCTCACTCCTGCGTCAGGGAACTTCGTTCGATTACAGCTGTAGTGATCATCCTTGGCTTCAATTAGATGCCTCGAAGTGTTCGCGAAAGTGCCCCGCATAGCCTAGGACACAAGCCTGGAGCAGGCAGAGCCTGGAGAAGCTTGCAAGCGAGCTCCTTGTTGTTTGTCAATGGCGGCAACCCTCTAGACCTGCAATCATGCAAACAGCCTCGTGGCCATGTCAAAATGTTCAGGAGGCTTCACCGAGGCACGGTGAGTATGCTGCGGTGGTCGGCGTGGCGTAGGACTGCCTGAGTGCGCATGCCTAGGGCACCCTATGGCCGTGTGTGTGGGTGTGTTCAGGGGCACTTGTGGGTGAGTGGCAGAGTGTTGTGAGTGAGGGGTTACGTTCAGTGAATCGGGCCGAAGCTTATGGATCGATCGGCGAGGAGGGAGATGTCTGTGGAGGTGGGGCTAACTCGCCGAAGTGGTGGCCGAAGGTGAAGGGGATGATGGTGGTGGAGTGTGTCGAGGGGTGTTTTTGAGAGATAAAGAGGGGAAAAAGGAGTAGAAAGGAGAGGGAACTTATCTGGGCGTAAAGAGATGAAGAGGGAGGCAGGGATGGCGTCTATGCGTATCACTAACGCCGGAGGCGCTCAGTGAGGGAGGTCGGCGAGGATGAAGGGGATGTAGAGGCATCGGCAGGTGCGACGCAACGTAGATGTGTGGGAGGAAGAGGAACCTGCCACCAGTATTGTGGCTAGGCGACGAGGGTGAGTGGGGGAAGTCGCCAGAGCTTGATGAGCTAACTGGCCAGAGGAGGAGAGACGAATTTTAGGGGTTTTTCCAGTCAATTTCAAGCTTGGGAGATGCGGGGTGATTTAGGTTTGCTTAAATAGGCCTTTGAGGTTGGGAGGTTCACCGAAGATGGCAACTCGAAAGAGACCCAAATCTCTCATGCGTTCGCATGAGAGATTGGGTACCAAACAGGGCCTCAAATTAGGTTCACATTGGAGGAGATTTCTCAAAGAATCTCCCTTTCAATTTTGAAGGGGATTCTCTGAGAGATCAGGGAGAACTTGCCCTTCCAATCTCGTCGGAGTAGGATTCCCTCCGCTATAATGGCAGAGGGACCTAATTGCAAAGAACGAAGAAGAAGCTAGGGGGTTTCTACAAAGGCTTTCAAAAGATAGGGGTAGAAATGTAATTGGGCTCGACCTATTTGCAAAGTGGGTCAAGATGAATTCCTCCTAGATCCAAATTTTGGTACAAACCTGATTTGAACCTAAGGAATCCAATGGTGAAGTTGGATTTTGGGTTTAATCATGTTTGACTGGGCAATTTACGTAAAAACCTAATTTAGGGTAAATATTTGTTTGAGACCCCATTCTAGGTCAAAATAGGTTCCAAGGGCCAAATTGAAGGTTCTAACCCTAGAAAATATTTTTCTATGATTTTTAGAGGGTTTAGGTGAATTTTATCCTGACCAGAACCTTGTTAAATCAAGTGGGTCTATTTTGGGGTTACAAGAAGTCATTTAATTCCCAGAATTCACATGAACCATTTTCTGTCTGATTCAATCCACTTATTATCTTGTTAGGACTATTTGACCTGTGTTTAGCCCATGAGAAAACCCACTGTTGTACTGCAATGATAAAATTACAGTTTTACCCCTTGTTTATTGCTTTTCTCTCAGAATGGTTATTCATTGAATTAGGACCTTCAGTTGGTTATGTAGGAACTTTTGTTCTCTTTTATGGGTCAAAATGAGCTAGTTAGGGCTCATGATGGTGTTCCCATCACTACTAGCCCAATAGTGTAAATTTTCAATCTAGCTAATGCTGCTTCTACATCACCTCAACAATCTCGAAAGTACATCATACAATTATGAATTAAATGTTCTCTACACCAATGCAGCGACTAAAAAAGATCTTTCATTTTTTAAGATCGCATTGTAGCCTTCACATATGATAGTTATCATATATCCCCATTGTTGATACCCTTATTTTGATATAACACAATTATGTTTTATTGTAGACTAATCATTTCAAGTTACTTAAAGGCATATTATCAAAGTAATGATTATGTGCCAACGATGATTGGACTCACGAAGATGCTTTTATGTTTCAAAGTCGTTGTTTTATTTTATTGAGTCTGGAAATATGTAAAGAACCTCAAAGAATATCAATCGACTCGTTTTGAATCTCGATAAACAATAAACTTAGGTTAAACTCTAAGTTTTCAATATTATTAATTGACCAACATTCCTATCTTGATCGACCAAATAAAATTAATCGACTAATCCTATATTTTTAATCAATCAAAAACCTTTAACGGTCATATTCTGAAAGTTGATCAAACCCTAGTTTAATCAATCAACCTAGAATCGATCAAAATATTATTTTAATCAACCAATAGTTAATTTTGATCGACCAACATCGTAGTTAGAAACTTTCTAAATTAAGCCTGAAAACACCTATAAATAGGACCCCTCAACCCCCATTTCAAGACACACCTCTAAGAGCTTCTACAAAGAAAAAGACACTCTTTCTCTTTAGTGCTTCCGCACCTCTACGCCTATTCTCAACTCTTTCTAATGCACGCTCTTATGTGACCTTGAAAATATTCAATTTGCATATTTATTTGAGGTTCCATAAGATATATTATTATTTTATATTCCTGTTACTTTTATTTTGGGATCCAAGTTGTTAGGAGTCTTGTTGTTGTTCTCTTATTCAGGTGTAAAAGAGAAGAAGGTGTTGTGAGAGGTTGTGCCACCTTCGTTCAAGTGGTGCGTTAGTGCATTTGACAAGAGTCAACTAATTATGAAATCCTAAGTTGGGAGGCTTAGATAGTGGATTTTACCTGAAAGGGTTTTCACTCTAAAATCAAGTGTGATATTTCTAGTTTGTTATGATTGATTCATATTTTTCTGGTTTGTGGTGAATGCTTCTTTTTAAATTTTATATTTTCCTATAGTACATTATTCACATCCCTTTAGTGTAGACCTTAGATCCTACAGTCTCCCTATGCACTCACACCCATTTATATCCACCATCAAAAGTAAGTGTCATTTGGGATTGATTGCATCTTAAACCAAGAAAGGGCAACTTCATTGAATTCCTCAAGTCTTTCCATGCAAGCATTAAACTTAAGTTGAAAAGCCTTAAGCTCTTTACACAAGTTTCTTCATTGTTGTGCTTTTATACATGTCATTAAAAATTGTTTGAAACATGACGTGAACAAAATCTTCATTGCAAAAAAGGAGGAAGCATACCTACTTCTATATGCCTCCATTTCTATCTGAAATGATGCATACTAACCCATGTCTCTCCTAGATAACAAAGTACCTAACATGTGTTAGAAACCATGTCGATGTTTCTTCCCTTTCCTTGCCTACCAGAGCAAATGCTAGTGGGAATGTCATTGGCTCCTTACCCACTGTTAGCAATCAACAACTTGTGCTTGTACTTGCTACATATGTGTGTACCATCAACGGTAATAAGTGGCTTGCATTGTTGAAATGCCTTGATACATGACCCGAATGCCCAAAATGCTAGTGATGATGTACATTATGATCATGGTTATGAAACACCATTGAAGGGATACAATGCTAATCAAGATTGATTGCAATCTAGACAATTGGAGTACTCACTGGAGGAACACAACGCTGATTAGGATTGATTGCAGTTGGATGGTTAGAGTACTCATTGGAGTGATACAATGCCAGTCAAGATTAATTGTAGGCTAGACAACTAAAGCACTCACTGGTGGGATACCTCACATCTTATGGATTTTTATAAAAAGTTCAAGAAATTACTTGATCCCCATGGTGTCCACGGTGCCAACAAGTGAATCAAGATCAACGTCATCTATAATTAGTGACAGGATATAAGTTGTTTTCCTGCAATCTCCACTTACAATCATTGGAAATCTATGTACTATCTCAATGCCATGTCTTAGATAATCAATCCGTAGTCTTTTCATTATCTTTTCTTTTAACTTATCAAAGCCTCTCTCATCCTTGAAAACTCTAATATTCTTGCAGAACAATCTATCATACCTAACTCCATCGTTTCCATCAATAATATTTCAAGGTGCACACAATAAGCACAAAAAACTTGGTGCCATTTCAACTAACTTAAAACATCATTATCAAAACCATTTACATTAACCATTGTCAAATCATGTATACCAATCAACTCTTCTAAATAAATCAACCATTTTTCTAATTCAATTATTCATTCTTCATTAACCAATCAAAGCTCTAATAGGATATTCGCTTCCTCTATGCACAACTCCCAACATTGAAAAAAGTGCATTATTCAATAACTAATCAAGTCTAACTCACGAAATCATACACTTGAAATCAACTCTTCCGATTCAATCATTCATTCTTCTATAACCAATTAAGGTTCTAACACGATATTCACTTTCCTACAGGCCAAGTGCTCTCCAGACCACAGGCTCCACCTTGTTCAACCACAAAAATTAATTGTCTTATGAAGGTTCTTGGCTTAACTAATCCTTCCAATCGTAGTTGTTTGTGGGTCTAAACTCCAAAGTAGAGAGGACCAAATCTATGATTCTCCTTTGGTTTTTGTGGCTTGAGATGAGTGCATGGCTATTAGGGGGTGGTGATCACGAGCCATCTATATTGCATAAAAACAGTGTGTTTTAATTGTCGTTGTTGTAGTAGTATAGTCGCAATGCAAATAGATGTCATGTCATTTTATTTATTTACATAATTTTTACTAGTTTATTCTATGTCATTCACTGGGTGATAGTTATTGATATACATCACTCTCTATGTTCCAAAAATGTTCTTTTATTCTAAAAATGTCAATTATATTTACAAATAAATCAATGAATCAAAGAATGAATAAATTGAGTTAATTATGTACAAAATAAATCAATTAATGCTAACTACAATGCCTTAAACATATTTACAAAAATAAAGGCATGAAAAACTACTTAATTTATTTTATGTTAATTATATACAATTTTCCTAATCAATACCTAAGTCTAGGTACAAAAATAGCTATAACTACATACTAAACTAAGTTATACTAACATATACTAGCACCTATAGTGACAGATACTATATGTACAGTGACGTATATATATGTCACGAAAGCTTTAAAAATATATACACATAAAAGGCTCAAAGAGTATATGTACTTATATACATATATATTTACACTCTATTTATACTATATATATACATATATTATACATAAATATACATATTATACATACATATGTATATATACATTCAACACATAACACACACAACACACACTCAATATACACACTCACACTCAGCTCTCGCCCAACACTTAGACTTAGCCTCTTTTGCTCACTCCCACGCTCCACTCATCCCACACTTAACAAAAATTAATTTTTAATTAGCAGGACTGGTCCAGTTCACAGGATACACAGTACCCTCTTGGGTGAGACCAGACCACTACTATGAATCGACCCCTAGTTCATAATTAGGTGATTTAGTGTAAAGTTTCAGCCCAATACCCAGCTCAATTGAACCAAGCATAGACCAGACCAGTTCTCAACCCCACAATGCTTAGTATATGCTTAGTATAATGCATGGTCAGAGGTATTGTTGTTGAGGTTTCGTCGAGTGTTAAATATATGCGTTGTAGTATAATCGACAAAATCTTACAACAAACATTTAAATTTATAAACTCAGAATCTAAAATGGAGTTCGAGGTCATTCGCAAGGAGAAAATATGAAATTCACATGTTAATCTTCATTCAGAATCAATGAGCACAATAAATTGAGCATTAAAATAGATATTCAATGAATTATTTGCTCAAAAATGCATTCACTAAGAAGCAATAGTATCTCAAACTCTTATTGGGATAAAAAGAAATAGAAATCCTAAAAAGAATAGTGATTTAAATCACCATATATGTTCTCATTTTAAGCACATCCCAACCATCAGATTATTTAGAATGAATGCACAGTGGTCGTGACCACTCAAGTTCCAAATGATGCCACAGTATCAAATGCCAATGCCTTATCAGACGAAGGCTTTCTCTTTCAGGCGAATTAACAGCATAAGGCAAAGCACAAGGCTAAGGCTCTCTAAGGGCCTTTCTTCTTCTCAATGCCTTCTCTTTCTTCTTCAGAAGCATTCCTTCTTCACAGCACAAAGGAACCAACTTCCTCTAGCAACTAAGTATAGAACCCTTAGTACCAAGAGCAAAACCCTCCCCCCTCCTCACAAACTCTACTTTTTCTCTCAAACCCAACATATAATCGGATCCATGTATGGGTACTCGGATTAGGGTAATCGTAACTAACCAAGGTCACCGGGCGTGTATGGTGACTGAGGAGTGCAAGGTAAGGTGAAGGGAACCTCACCCCGTGCTCTGAGGCAAACAGCCTGAGGCACAAATCTCATTTATCCACTGCTGATGCTTTGTACTCCCACGATGTGGAGCTATCTGCTCACGACTCTTTCGTGCATCTACAGCAGTGCGTGTTTTGCTCGATTATAGCTACTGAGGCTTCGTGCTTTCAATTGGAGTACTTGGGAAGCTTCATGATTTACTTCCGCAATGACTGGGAGAAGTGGCAGGGTGTATGGTAGCTGGAGAGAGGCAAACGTCGTCAGAGATGACGAAGGCAACAGCGGAGGACGATGATCACCTGAAATGAGAAATAAGGCCTCACGACCATGTTAGAATAGCCCAGGAGGACGCCAAGTGATGGCAAAGGTGGTGGTCATGTTTGCATGGAGTGTGGTGGCGTGGAGTGGTTGGCCGAGGTCAGGGAAGGTGTGCAGCGGAGCTTGAGTTTAGTGGGTTGGTTGAGGGTGTGAATCATGGAATAAGGAGAGGGGTTTTGTGCAAATGGACAAGGCGGAGCTTTAAGAGGTGGAGCGAGTGCATTTGGTGCGGTATGGACTGCGGTTGGCCTCACCGGAGCTCGACCGGAGCGAAAGAAGACGATAGGGGAGAGACGTGGTCGTTGGATGAAATGATCAAGGAAGGAGATAGAAAAGGTCTGGAGAGGGGGAGGAGAAGTTTGAACCTATTCTAAAGGACGAACAGGGAGGATTATGAGTGCCTGTGTGATTGCCGATGCCATGGAAGAAGTTTGCTCCGTTGAGGGAGACGGCAGCGAGGAGAGGGGAAGGCAGCCCTAGCTTTGGCCCACCAGATGCAGAGGACGATGACGAAGAAGGATGGGCCAATTTGGCCATTGGCCGTCCATAGGATGATGGGAAAGGAAGCCATTGAAGTCTAGATCAGAGGAGGTTGGAGATAGGGGAAGAAGAGGATTTTTGGCCCTGTACCTAGCTAAGGAGCAAGGATTCTTGACCTGGGTCCTTTTATAGGCCTAAGAGAGGAGTTCCAAGCTTGGAAACAAGCTCGCGAACTCTTGCTATTTCACGCAAACCAGATACCCACATCTTCCAATCGTTTGCATGAGAGATTGGGAAGGAATTAAGGTCCATGACCGGGTTCATTTGGAAGGGAATTCCTCAAGGAATCTCCCTTTCAATTTTGGAAGTATTTCATTGAGAATCGAATGAGAAATCCTTGCTCGAATCTCAACGGTGAAGCTTCTATTCACACTAATGGCAAATGGGACCTACCTGCAAAGATGAAGAAAAACCTAGGGACCTGATTGTAAGGATTTCAAAAGCTAGGGGCGTATGTGAGAGAGAAAGAGTCTGACTGGACTAAAATGCAAACTTGGTCAAGATGGACTCTAATTGGGTCCAAATTTTGGTACAAACCTAATTTGGACATAAGAAATCTAGTGGCGAAGTTGGATTTCAGTTTTGACGAAGTTTGACTGGAAAATTTACTTAAAAACCCAAATTAGGCTAGAATTGTGTTTGTGACTCTATTTAAAGTCAAAATAGGTTCCAAATGTCAAATCAATGATACCAAACCTCATGGACTATTTTTATATGAATTTTAGAAGATTTAGAAGGTTTTTATACTGACCAGAACCTCTTTTATTTAAGCAGGGCTGAAATTAGGGATTTGGGAGCTATATCAGTTCTTAAAATACGTAAAACCCTGTTTCTGTCTGTGTGGACCCTCTTATTAGACTTTAATGCTCATTAAACCTTTGATTAACTACTGGGAAATCCTATGATTATTATGCTATCATGATATGATGTTAAAACTGCAGAATTAACCCTGATTTAGTGTATTCCTCTTAGAATGGATGTGCAGGGAATTACGACTCTTAGACGATTATGTAGGAGCATTTGTCACTTGATTCTGATTAATTAAGTTAGTTATGACTCATGATGATTTTATCATCAGGTATGCTCAGAAGGTAAGGGTTTTATGTTCGTCGAGCGCTTAATGACTACTCAGGCTTAACACACAATTCAATTTATATGCACGTGCTTGCTCAATCGTTTCCGAGGTGGGATTAATCCTAACACCTAATTGGCGCAAGAAGTGTATTCGTCGAAGCCAACATTGGACCTCGATTTGAGTGTCCAAATTAAATCCAAAGTATTATATCATTGGAAGGCCCTTATATAGGGCTACATGATTATGTAGTTAATTTATAAAAATAACTTAATTAATTATATTTAAAAATTACTTAAAGTTAATGTTGTGTACACGTTATTTTATTACCTAATTACTTAATTAATGTACAAATTAATAATTTAATGAATCAATTGACCTAATAATTAGTTAATTTACATAATAAGGTATTTATTATACATTTTAAATTTATTTTAGAACATTTATTTTAATTTATGTACATTTATTTACACATTATTAATAGATATACACATAATTTAGTTATAAATATTATTATATAGTATAAATATATTATAAATAGGTTGAAAATATTTAAAATTAATATATGGAAGTGTATAATACAAGTTACTTCAGTAATGAGTTAAATTACTATTTTATTTTATTTTAACTTAATAATTTACCTAATTAACTTAACAACCTAATTATCTACAATAAATACATAAATAAATTTATGTACAGGTATAATTAGGTATATAATAATTACTTAAATACATATGTATAGTAATATGTACTATTATACAAGTTTAAATACTTATTTATAATTATCTTAGTATAAGTACATATAATCTATTATAAGTTAATATATAATTATATAATTAAGTTATATATACAATAACTCATCCTAGATACTTATTTAAATATATAAAATACATTTATAAGTTATTTATGTACAGTATTTACATATATTACATTATTTACATATAGCTTATTAATTAGTTCATATTTACAAATATAAATACTATATACAAGGTGTTTTATGCATTTGTGGTTATTTTTGAATTTTTATGGTATTTTTATATATCGTAGAGATAAGAAAAGAAAGAGAGAAGGTGAGATGAGAGAGAGAGAGATTTTCTTTTTGTATTTTTCGTGTTGGAATTATTTATTAAGTTTCAGAGTAGACTAAACCATTAGCTAGTATGTTTGAAACTTTGCATACACTTAAAGAACTACCTAATCCTATTCAAGACAGGTTTGTTTTATTTTTTTATAATTTTTTGTATTTTTTTCTATATTTTTAGTCTCACACAAATTAGGCCTTGAATGAAGTTTTCAATAAGAACTCAAAGCCTCTAAATGTGTTTTAAGGGCTGGAACATCAGTAAAAGCACTCAAACTCACTCAACATATCACATGAAAGATGATGGAGTATTTAAACATGATTTTCATTCAATTTTATTTCAAAATCAAATGTTGGACAGATTATGTAGTTAAATATGCTAACAAGTTAAGAACACAAATTACAAGTTAAATTCAAATGAGAATGAAGTCCAAACTTGTACATGAACGCTTGTTCTATAATTCTAATAATACAAAACTCATCAGCTACTTGAAATTCTCAAAATGACCTCAAAATCCACCTACAACTCCTCATTTCAAACCTTGTTGTTATCAGATTTCAACAGCTAATTTGCTACTGCAATTTAAAAGCTTAGTAGTTGCTTGTTGTTGTTTCCTTGCCATATTAAGCAGCCTTGCAGCTACTACTCATTCCCAACATCAAATCATACCTTCACTCAAAAACATGGTTGAAACCCATTGAATGTAGCTGCTATGCAGCACTTTAATATACTAATTTGGGAGATTTGAGTCAAAAACATACATTTAAACAACCATCTAAGAACTAATTATGCTTTAAACTCATTTTAAAAATCAAATCCATGCATCAAAATCTTCATCAATTGCCTTTGGAATCCAGATCTCATCTCAAATTTGGGTTGTAGAATTACATCCTAGATCTGAGATGGATGATTAAATCTCATGAAAAATCATCTCAAACTCTTTTCTAACACCACTGAAATTCAAGAAAATCCAAATACAACACCTAGAAATCATTGAAACCCTAATATGATCCCTATCTTATACCATAGACAATGTAAGGTAAAGAATCACATTAAGCTTTCAAAAACACTTAAACTCAATTCAGAAGTGATTAAAACCTTCTTTGATAGATCTAGAACTCATTCAAACAAGATTAAAACTCTCAGAGCATGAAAAATCCTGATCTAGTCCCTCTCTTATGACATAAACAGCATGACGAAAGAATTTAGATCAGTCTATGAAATCCATTCAAAATGAATCCCAAATCTTCATATCGCTTAATCTAAATTAAAACCTAGAAGAATGCACTGAAATCCTTTCGGTTAGAATCTAAATCTCACCCAAACGAGCATGTGAATCATTGCTAGAGCCTCAAATCAGAAGAACTGATCATCCTTGGCTCTTGCTATCAATAAAGAACCAAAAACTCTAATCAATATCAAATTGAAACCAAATTTGAGAAAATCAACAAATTAGCTCATTCAACATTAGAAGAGAATCATTATGAATTAGTGGAATGAATCAGATGACCCTTAAATGACATTTGGCAATCAAATCAGATCTGAATGCTCAAAGCATCAGATCTGATTTGATGCCTTGATGCATGGGTGATTGGCGATTTAAAATGAGAGGAAAATGTGCAGAAATGAATGTGAAGTGAGGGGGGGTGGATCAAATGAACACGATGGAGGAGTGAATTCATCTCCTCTGATCTGAATTGATTAGAGGAGGCAGATTGGCTTTACACTAATCTACTCCTAACTAAACTATCAAATACGTGGATCAACTAACCAATTCTACTCCTAATTGATCTATACTACTCTAGCAAGCACTACAACTATCTTAGAAAGTAGTAGATCCTACTCTAAGTGGAAGAATGACACCTGTGAGATGAACTACAACTGGTGGCTGTAGTGAGGAAGGAGGAAGGGACTCTGGTGAAGGGAAAGCCTACTACTATTGAAGCTCGAAGTCTCCCTCAGGTGTTATGTGATCCGTAGCAGCGAGGATAGTCAGAGAAGTGGAGCTCCACCACAGCAACAATGGAACTAAGGCAAGGTGAGGAGAGGAAACTAGAAGGAGTGAATGATTGGCTCGAGAGATGTAGGAGGGGGTCGATCCCTCACGCAAGGGTCAGGGTAGGTGCTTAAGTAGGCAATGGAGTGAATCAACTCACCGCTTAGGTGAGATTAAGCACTTAGGGCTTCAAAGGTAGAGATGAAGTTAGGTACATGATGAAGCGGAGATTCATCACGAAAAGGTTTGAGTTCGGAAAACCTGTCGATCAAATAATATTTATAATCAAAACTCGAAAGGTAAGTCCCGGATCGAACACGGGGAGGCGAACGTTTGGTTTAAAAAATCCGCGTTTCACTTTTATTTGTTTTTGTTGTTTTTATCTTTTCTTATTTTTTTTGTATTTTTATCAAGCAAGAGATTAGGTCAATGAAAACTTTATGTACCTGCAAAAATAATGCAGAGAGAGAGAGAGGAATAATCATGTATTTATGAACAAATGTTTCTACAACTATGAAAGCGAGAAAACTACACTACAAAAGCGAAAAGATAGAGATAGGTGAGAAGAATCCCCCTCAACAGTCACTTGGAGGACGGCTCGCTCTGATGGTGCCTCGAAGAAGGTGGTGAGGAGAGGGATGAGGGAGAACGATGGCAGAGGAAGGAGGACAGGGCAAGACATCGTCGCGGCGAGGATCTTCTTCTAGAAGGAGGTGAGAGGACGACCGTGAGACAATATTTGATTCTACTCTAGAGGAGTATCCCAGGCTTGGGATAAGCTCTCTCCAAAGCCTTAGAGGTGGTGAGGAGAAGAAAGGAAGAGTTGAAGAAGAATGGGAGGGGTAAGATCCTTTTATAGTGGAGGAAAGGATCCATTTCGTACATAGGACAATTAGTGACAGCAATAAATGTTGCTGAAGATCCACCACAAGCGTCGCTAAAGCTCTAGCTCACATGCCCAATGCGCAACCCTAACGCGCATGCTCTGCGCGCCCGTGTTGCAGGCACTTGCTGGCGCTGCACTGCCTTCGCGCATGCCAATGCGTGCCCATGGGCTACCTAGATAGCGCCACGTGGAGTAATCTAGGCCATCTATATTCTTTCCTCTATAGGGGTTGCTACAAAAGTCGAATTGAGTCGATTTTCACATCGTTGGGCTGCGATCGTCAACTCGAATCCATCCATGCAGTCAAATTTTTTGTTTGAAGCTCCAAATTGCATCACCTAGTCCCTTGGCCATTGATCTTCCTCGGATTGCATAAGGTGCTATAGAACTTCGATCAAGACGATTTCGGAGGCATTCGACTTTGATTATCGTCCTGATCAGATCTGTACGGTCGGATTGTTAATCTGAGGCTCCAAATTAAATCTCCTCGCCTGGCCACACAAAGGACATGAATTAACCTAAAATATACACAAACTACTTTAAATGCAGAATGATGCATGCTATGCAATATTTACAGTATGGAATGCATATCTAAGCCTAGGAACATGCATAAATAGGCATTTTATTGTAAATAAATGTGTCTACATCATACCCCCATGCCTATCTTTTGCTAGTTCCTAGCAAAATCAAATTAAATGCTATGTATAAAACCAGAATTAGGACTTGATTACTTTGGCCTAAGTTGTTTATTAACAATAGAAAAATTTCAACAAAGGTCCTAAACAACGAAGACTTCAACAGTGCCTGGGTGCTTGCTAAAATGCAGACTGCCCAAGTCCTCGCCTTATTTGAAAAGGGATTATACACATTTTTTTCTTATTTTTCTTCTTTTCTAATCTTTTTTGGAATTTTAGAGTTGAGAGTTTCAGGATAAGTTTTTACAGCTACCCGACCCGCCCAAGACTTGAAAAAGACTCTAAATGCTAAGCATCTTGTGAAAGAGTGATGGACTCACTAGGCGGCTATTAAAACGAACCTCAGATTTCTACGACCCTAGGCGACCTTAAGAGTTTCTGCCTAAAGGTTTATCTTTCCGATCAGTAGCTTTCCCCCTACCTCTTTTTTTATGGGGTCAACACAAGGACAACCCAGTGTATGTCTTCCTGATTTATTCCACTTCCCCGCTTCTTCCCTAAGTGTTTTGGGAAATATTTATGCATTTTTGTGAGCTGGGCTCTAGACAACCAGCCAATGGGCTATTACCCATATAACTTGCTAGCCATACTCGTGCAGTGAAGTGTGGTTTATTTTTCTATTTTTATTTTTTTCTCCTTTTTCTATTTATTTCTAGCTTTTTTTTTCTTTTTTCCTTTTTGAGTATTTCTTTTTTTTCTCTTTTTTTCTAAGTAGGTGGCTTCCCTGATCTAAGATGTACCTAAAGGCAGCAGGAAGAGAATGGTCGTGTGGCTGAGCTCTAAACAACCGGCCGATGAGCTATTACCATCGACAACTTGCCAGCCATACCACCCTAGACAGTTCATTAGCTACCCAATCTCCATAAAAATCATTGGAAAGTGAGTCGGTGCAAATAGTGTGTAGATGCTTAGACTTAAAGTCCCCTCAAATCAGAGGGCGGGTTGATAAGTCATGTACTTATAACCATAATTTATGTACCAAATTAAAATAAAATTACTTGGCGAGGACTCAAGACTAAGTCCACATTCGAGTGGACACCCGAGCTGATTAAGCTCGAAGACCTGAAGAGTTTAAGCATTTAGGTCCTATCGTATCATTTCCTCAAGTTAATAACTTCCAAATGCCTAAGTTCTCTTCTCCTAATTCTTTTTTTTTAAGAAACTAAAAATAAAAGAATTTCCACAGAGTTAACAAAATGATTTCAGGAATTAATATCCACCCCTCATGCCTAAATGATGCAATTGTTGGTGCAAGGGCACCACAATCGTCAATTTTGATGATAACAAAATACTTATGTTTTAACATTTGCATTTGAGTTTTAGATTTCAGGAAAATACAAATAATTACAAGTGTGAAAGACGAAGCTCAAGCTCACCTCCATGGCAAATTGGAGGAGCTTGACGGAAGAGAAGGAGCCTTCGCTCGAAGCGAGAGCTTAAAGAAAGGAGATGAAGAATAGGATAGAAGATTATTCTTTTCACGTAATCTGTTTCTGTTATTCTTTGTCTTTTATTTCTTAGATCATATGTTAAAGAGCCTCAAAGTTACCTATTAGTAGTCCTACAAACACTTGCACAACCCTAGGATACTTGTCTTTTCATAGAGAACTTAGAAATCCAAGTTAAGCTTCAGATAGCCTAATCAAACATCCAATCTGAAAATCAGATGTCTAATCTTGGACTCTAAGACATCTGAATGTTGTATCAGACGTCCAAACATTTAGGGCTGGACTTAGTGCCTTCTATCTGTTGATTTAAGACGACCATCCCTTAGTCCAAACATCATAGCAGACATCTGATGACCTTGTCAGACGTCTAATTAGTGGCATGTTGGCTTAGAAAAATGATCGTTGAGAAACAACCCTTGATCTTCTATCAGACGTCCATAGAGGACCACAGACATCTGATAAGTGAACATTAGCCTAGATTGAGCCAAAATCACTTATCTTCTGTTATCTAGCCGTTTGTGCCTTAGGAAATCCATTCCCACAGTTAATTAAGTTTCCAAACATCCATACATAGTGCTAGACATCCAACCTATCGTCTGACCCACTTATACTAGAACCCTATTTAAGCCTGACTCAAGTCAGGAAGGAAATCCGCCTGAAATTAGACATCTGATATTAGACCCAAACACCTTATAAGTGACTTCTAGACATCTGATACTTTTCCCAGATGTCTGATAACCCTATTAGAATCATTAATGATTCTGAATGTGGCCTGATTTACCTTGGGATAATTCCCAACGACTACCTAAGGCTTCCACAGCCTTCCTAAGCCTTCCTAGACCTTCTATAAATAGAGTACCCTTGCCTTGCAAATATACACCCAAGCAATACCACTTCCACATTATTTTGTGTCCAAGAAAGCTTAGAAGAGATCTTGCTCTACAAATCCATTGTTTTCACATCTTGAGAGCATCATCCCAACAGTGCACCCACTCTCCCACCTATGAATACGAGAGCGTCGTTTTGCCATCGCATGTATCACTCTTCTGCGTCATTAGCCGACGCACTTCCTCCAAAGGGAAGTTTCCTATTTTCCTATAGTAGCTACGTTTACATTAATCTTTGTGGCTCTATAGGACATTGTATTTTATTGTCTTTGGTTGGGTATTCGTCTTGCAAATTCCCATCTCCTTCGCAAGACTAAATACTCCTCGTGAAGAGGAGGGGTTTGAGATACACTACCCTCTTATAAAGTAGTGTGGTTGTAAAAGGTTGTACTACCCTCGTTTAAGCAGTACATTAATGGATTTGATCGACTCGATCGATCGGGAAATCCTAAATCGAGAGGTTTAGGTAGTGGTTTTTACCCGGGTTTGGGTTTCCAGCTAAAAATCTTTGTGTATTTGTGATTGATTACTTGTTGTGAGAATGTTTATATATTTCTGCATTTTACTTATTTCACGCAAATCTCACCCCCCTCCATAGTAGGAAATTTACAACAATGTCCTCATTGTAAAAACAAAGACATGAAAAGGGCAGAGTAAACAGAATATCACTTGAATTTCGTGAAAATCCGATCAGCTCCGCAGAGAGAAGAGAGTATACACACGTGCTAAGTTTAATGCCTTTAGCTAGGCATAAAATACATACAAGGAAAACAATGAGGATTCACAAGTGTAGGTCAGAATCAAAATCAAAAGATTAATCGTCAGACCTACCAACAGAAGATGTCTAGTCGTTTCTCACCTCAACTCAGTTAATTAAATTAATTTTCCTTAATTATGAGTAGAGAAAAGTCACTTAGGTTAACTTGAAATTGTGTCATTTAGTAGTATAGGGTTGAATTAACCTAATATTTTAGAATTTTTTTAACTGGATGAGTCCAGGTCGTTCGTTGGGAGGTATAATTCATTCTAAATTCACTAATTATCTTTTATTTTTCTTATAAGTATAGGAGGTATATTTAAGTTAATTATAGAAACATGAATTTTGCAAAAATTGATTTAATTTTGAAGTAACATGCAAAATCCCATATGAAATTTCATTTAAAACATTCATTTCAAATGATTAAAGGCAAATAAGAGTTTATACATTCAACATATGCCTTATTACAATTAAAAGCAAGAGAAATTAAAAAGATAACAAAACAAATTCTTAATTTTCTCTTCTTCAGCCTTTCTTCCTTCTTTCTTTTATCTCTTAACTTCTTCTTCTCTTATCTTTTTCCTTTTATTTTACTTAAATTTATTTTTCTCTTTCTCTCTTTTTTCTCTCGAGCTCTTTCTTTCTTCTCTTCTTTCTCTTCTTTTCCTGCCTTCTTCTTCTTCCTTATTCTTCTTCTTCAGTACTTCCTTAGTGCCTGCCTGCTCTTCTCCTTTCTCCCTTTATCTTTCTTTTCCTTTGTTTTCTTTACCTTTCCAACACCTACTTCCTTCAGCCCTTACTTTCTCCTTCAACACTTAGCCCCCTCAGCTTCTTCATTCTTTCTTCTTTCCTTCCAGCTGAACTGGATTTATCCTTCAACCAAAAATTGTTTAAGGTTTGCAGCGAGGTCCTTTCGAGGATACACAGCACCCTTATAAGGGTGGGACCAGACCCTACTCGGTCCTCGCCTAATTTGATTATGGTTCATTTTTGGTTTTTTTTTTTTCTTGAGCCGAACCGGCTCAACCGCCTCCCAGGCCTCGCTCTCCCAAGGCCACATCGCACATACGCCCACTCAGGTGCACACCAACAAGCGCATATGCCCGCACACAGACATATGCTCAGAATGGTCAGGATCAGATTTCGCGTCGAGCGCTTGACGACTGAAGTGGCTATACAACAAAATCATTTTATTCCCAAGCGGCCGCTCAGATATTTCCAAGGTGGGACTATGTGTTCCCCCTGCAAACCCGACTTCAACTGATGATTTCTCCCTACTCAGAGCTCCAAATCAAGTGATTAAAAGATTGATGGAAAACTCTAAGATGGCTCCACAAGATTACAGGGTCAACTTTAGGTTTAGAGGATGTTTTCCTCTTTAATTTGAAAGGTGAAGTTAGGGGGTTCCTACAGGTTATTTATGACTAGAAATGGAGATTATACTTATTGTGTCTACAGGATGGTTTTCCTAGCTTAACTAAGGGTTTGAACTAACTCTGCAAGTAATTCCACATCTGTAGGTAAAGGTTCTAAAGCTCTTAAAGCTTCTGAAACCGCAGAGAGGCCTCAAGCTTCTCTGAAAGCTTCAGAGAACAAAATTTTCAACTCTGAAATGTGCAACGGACACTTAGGAACAAATCTAATTGATTTCAACAAGTTCTAAGGGTTAAAACTAACTAATCTGGGCAGGGTTTAAGATCAAATTCATCCAAAGTCCACTATCATCAGTTTGGGCTCGAAAACAACCCAAACTGGCAGGTTGTTAATTCCAACATAATTACAAGTCTGAGCTTACTTAAATCTCTCTCAAATCATTCAATAAAATCTCAGAAACAATTCTAACTACTCAATTCTTCAAATCGAGCTCATAATTAGAATTTCCTCCTCAGGTTTGACTGCAAAGCTTAAAAATTGACTTTCTGTTTAATGCCTTTTTACAAGCAATTAAAGCCTAGAATAAAATCCTAACAACCTCAGGAGCTTATCCAATCCCTTAAACAGGTGAATTGGCCTTAAAAACTAGGGTTCCAGGCTCATCGCCTGGACTCTAAAAGTGTATTGTTCGTCAGAGGCATTGAAAGGTTGTTACAATGTTCTAAGGACATGAATGGTTTCAGTGCACTGCACTGAAGCTTCTAGACCCCTTAACTATGCTTTTGGTCTTCTATCAGGCTTCTCCAACTCCACCAAAGTTGGAGAAGATGAAACCTAATGTGTAGCTCCAGATGTTAAAATCCCAAATTAAAGACCTCAAACTACTCAGTGATCAATATCATGTCCATCTGAAGCTTTTCAACAAGTTTTATAGGCCTAAGCTCAATATTGACTCACCGGAGCTCGCTAGAGCTCCGGTGAGTCCAGAAAAAGTGAAAATCATGCACAGAGAAGTGAATTGTGCCATTTTTGATCTAAAAAAGGATCCTGAGGTTGTGTTACGAACGCGGCTTCAAGACATCTTTTAAGAAGTCTGGGAGGTGGCCCAGACGTCTGACCAGACGTCTGGAACCCCTTCCAGACGTCTGGGATTTGATTTCTGCGGCATGCGCGATTTCGTCTGCATGCCTGCGTGCGCAAACTTGCGACGCCTCTTTTCCCCTCTCTCCTCCGCAGGAGCAGCGCTGCCCCCCCTCTCTCTCTCTCCCTGTGCGGCTTTAAAAAGCCCTCGCCCTCTCCCTCACTCTCACCTCCTCCGCTTCCTTCTTCTTCTTCCAGCAGGTGCGAGAGTGCGAGCGCGAGCAAGCGACGGCAGCGGCAGCGGCAGCCGCGGCGAGTTGCGGGAGGAGGTGTCGCGAGAGGGAGGAGACGCCCAACCGTGAGGGCTCGAGCTCGCCGGGGCAGCTAGAGCCGGCCGGCGGGGGAGCCGCGGGGGTGGAGCGTTGCTGGAGGGCTGCTGCAGCTCGACCAGCAGGCGAACGAGGCGCGGCGAGGCCGTGCGTCGCGGGCGGAGGGCGAGTCAAGCTCTGACTCTGGAAATTTTTCCAAAATCAGACATCTGGGCTTCCAACCAGACGACGATGAAGACGTCTGGAGGACTGTCCAGACGTCTGGTAAGTAAGTTATTTTCGTCCTTCTTCCTTTTCTGCGACCGTCCGTACTGAGCATGAGGAGTGGGTACGTGCAGGTTCTGAGATTCGCATCCAACGCGAATCAGACGTCTGGCCGCAGTGCCAGACGACGGGAACGACTTCCAGACATCCGGGGCGACCATCGGACGTCTGGGAACTATGCCAGATGCCCCCGCAGGCTTCTGGACGTCTGAGAGACTACACAGAACAAAGGTACCATCTGACCCACATTTTAAGACGTTTGGAAGAGGTTCCAGACGTCTGATTTTGGACTGTTTCGTCGTTTTCGACCCGTTTAGGGCCCGTTCGGAGTTCGTTTTCCGCGTTTCGAGTTGCATTCTCTTCGGAATAAAATCCTCTACCCGTTTACAGTAATTATATACTGTTCTGAGAAACTCCTTGTGTTTGATCCTTGTGTTAGGACCCCGTTCCATTGCAGTCCTGGGGGTTGCAGAGGCGCGCGGGATTTCCGACCACCCCCCCAGTACTCCCGTTGTAGCTGGTAGAGTGGCTTTAGAAATTATTAACATAATTTGTTACAATTATGGAACAATTAATAGAACCTAGGGCATTGCATGAATCCTAGGAATGAGAAACCAGATTGAATGATAGATCCTAGGGTATTGCATGAATCCTAGGGCCGGAAAACTAGATTGAATGATAGATCCTAGGGTACGGCATGAATCCTAGGACTGGAGAACTAGTGAACTGAATATAGATATTGCAGTCTTGGAAACTGTGGAAAGGAAATAATAGTTGCCTGTAAATTGATTTAACAGCTGCCTGTTATGAATAAATGAACATGCTTGAGAATATGGGTTGTATGAACGTGAAACTGGAAAGGTGAAACCTGAATCTGCTGAGCTAAAAGAGCTGGAACCCTACGGGGAATTAGGAGTAGAACTCCTAGAAAGAGAATGAAAAGGAACTGAGAAGGAAAGATGTGGAGGTGTGTTGTCTCTTGGGTACGTAGTGCGAGGGGAAGCACCTGTTACCTGCTTAGTGCAGAGTGGAGCCAGCCACCCCAAGGACCCGGGGTTAGGTCTGGCCACTTTGTACCGACTTTTGGCCCTCGTGTACACAGTACCGAGGAGAGCTACTAGTGTAAAACAAGTACTAGCTACCCCACGGGCCCCGGGGTTCTACTAGCTCACCTACACCGACTTGTTATGCCCACTGGGCAAACCAGGGTAGTCAGGCGAGGGTGCGCGGACTGTGGAGGGGCAAGGCCCCTGTTTGGTTACGGTGGGGTTGGACCCCTGTTACTGAGAGGGCTCTACCCTATACTCGTTCCGTGCTGTGCTTTGGGCGCACCCGTTAACGGAAACGACTGACCGCGTGCCAGTGCGGGGTAGCTACCCGTGCGTTTACCGTGCGTGCCGTAGTCACCGTTACGTCTGTTAATGACCTTGGGGTGGTTGACTGAGAGTAGGATCACCACGGGGGACTCTCCCAGCCAGGAGAGCACCACATGTTACTTCTACTGTTCGGAAAAGACTACAATCAAGATCGTTCCCACGAGGAACATTCGAGATCAAGTGAAGGATCTAAGAAATAGATAAATTGTGAAACAATAGAAAGACGTAAATAAAGGAAGAAAGAAAATAAAACAGCTACTGTACACTTTACTGCTTCTTTAGTTTAGCTGCCACTCTACTCAGCGTTTCGCTGACGTGTTACACTCGTTACTTTTCAAGACCAGGTGTTGAGCAGCCAGGGTCAGCGGCTGCAGAGGACGCTGGGCCGAGTAGGGTCCAGTAGAGTTACCATTGTTCTTTTGTGCCCCTTTTTATTCCACTGTAGTGAGTATTTTTTGTTACTCTCTGTACTTTTCTTTACTGGTAGTTCTTGTTATGTTATGAATATTGTTCTACTATTGTGGTGGTACATGCTGTAGTAGTTCTTTTTCTTACGGTTGTATTTTGTTACTACTAGTTATATTTCATGTTGAATGTGGTTTATTTTACTGCTCTTTTGGTTACTTCCTCGTTGGACGACTAGTTCTTGGGATTAGTCGAGTCGGTCCGGTTCTCGTTTCTCGTAGGGACTCAGGAGTCGGGTCGTTACAGGTTGCAAGGAACCTCAGGATCAAGTTAAATTCTTCAATTGATCATTAAAATTAAGATTTAACAGTGAAATTCCATTTTTAAAGATTCTGAATTGGTTGAGGCTCAGGACTTAGTCTCCCACTCAAATAAGTGGTTAAGACAAGTCAGAAGAGGATTGTGATGATAAATACTTAGCTAATTTAAGGTTTTTACTACTCCTGAGCTGCCATTGACAGCGAGCTCAGGAGCTTTAATAGAATTAGGTTTTTAAGTTATGTATAGTTTTTAATCAAATTAAAATGATAATTAGGATCCTTAGATGATGAGTAAATGATGGAGGATCCATGAGTGTGAATCTAAGCTCAGTTACTGCCGCCATGGACATCGACAGTAGCTGTTGAAGGTGATTATGAATTAGGCGAATCAGTGATAGAATTAGTGTTTTAATGATTAAGAAGTGATCATGAGTGATAGAAGAAGGTGATCAGCAAGTTCAAAAGACAAAACAAGAGCTCCAGCAAGCTCAAAGAGCTCGCCGGAGTCGAAGAAGACAAACTTAGAGATCTGACATTAAATACATTAACTAATTAACTAACTACCTAGACTACTCCTACTCCTACTCTTACTCCTACCCACTGTTACCTGGACGAAGGGGTCAAAGGGACTCCGTCGACGGCTCATGACGGACGACGAAATCAGAGGGTATGAGGAAGATCTCCGACGGGCGAATTTGGATGGAGCAGAGGATCTCCTTGGCTGTTGCCTTTGTCCAGAGACGTGGCAGACCTCAGCGAAGTTCCTAAGCTGATCAGGATGGATGGAGGAAGTCGGAGGATGATGTGGAAGATCGTCGAAGTTACAGACGAATAGCCTATTGGGTCAGCTCAGTGATAGAAGAGGAAAGGGAGCCAACTTACAGAAATCGAGGGGGTAGGGGTCTATTTATAGTTGACGGTGATGAAGATGGCGACGGAGTCTGGACGAAGAAGAAGCTAGGGGAGGTTAACCACTGGCGTTGTCTCCGACGATGGTCAGGTTAACTCCCACCTAAAATTAGGATTAAAGAATCATCCAGACCGATGGATAAGAATCGGTGAGCATAAACTCCAAGAACTTGGAAAAGGTGGAATGACATCGGATGTGCGGTGATCGAGTGGTGGAAACACCCTCTATCGTTAGCTGTCCAACCGGCTGAAGGAAGAAGAACAACAAGAAGAAGATAGGGACCTTAGTGTAATGAAACCTAAGGACCTATGTGAAAATTAAGGACCCGCTTGAAATGAGTAGTAAGGACCTAAATGTAAACTCAGGTTTTAAAGGTTTATTTTAACTTAGATCTTTTTCAACTTTTTATATATGATTATGAATGAGGTAATTATTATGTTTTCACCTTGAATTTACATTTTTGACCTTTTTAGGTTAATTTATTAAATTAGGTAAAGTTACTTAAGTTATTATATACTTAGGTATACATTATGTTTAAGTTAATTAACCTGGTAATTAAAGGAATGATTGATAAGATTTTGAGTCCAATTATTAATCAAATTGTTAACAATATTATTAATTGAATGATAAAATATTATTTTAAACTTATTTTAAGGTCCTTCACTATCTATCCCTTATTTTATAATTAACCCATATATACTCATATCCTTAGCTAATTAACTAGGAAGACTAGTTAATTAGGGGTAATTAGAGATCATGATGAGTCTTTCATCAATGTCCACAGATGTGGACCAAGTAGTGGTGCAGACCCATGACTTAGGGTCGAGTGGTTCTAAGGTTCTGGATGAAAATCACCCAAAATCGAAGATTATTGAGCTTGTGGGGTTGGGCCTATGGTTTGTTAGTGTGCAACCCAAGACTAAAGTGTCAAACAAAAGGTAGATTTGATTCACTAGGTTCAGATGTCCACTTAAAGTTTAGCTCAGAAAGATAGTCAGTTATCCCAAGCTTGGGTCGCACATCAAAGATATCGTGAGGGTCTTGATAAAAAGTTGATGGTTTTAGGTCAATAAGAACCCTTAGATCCAAAATTATGTTTCCCTTAGAATTAGCCTCCCAAATTTTCATTTCCACATTTCTATCCTCCAAAATCAATGTTTCCTGGACCTCCAGATCGTTGTACACCCCATCTAAAGTAACCAAGTCCAACAATTGTGGCTCAATTAGGATTGACTTGGGTCTGGTGATCTCAAGAATATCATAATTCAGCTCTGCATGGTGTGGTTGAGCAATGGGGCTACTGATTGAATCATCAAGATCCGAGTCGTCCAAGTTAACCCCAACATGATCATAATCTTTAACAATCAGGATATTAAAAGGTTCGTCATGCTCTTCGAGCCTGTTTGTCTCACTAAAATCCTTTTCCTTAAGCTCAAGTGAGACTTCACCTAAAGATTCTTCACCCTCAGAGTCAAAGAATTCCTGATCTTCATTTACATGTCTCAAAATCGTATGTCATTTCCTAGTCCATAGAGACATATTTTTCCGCGCTCCCTAGCTTGGGGATCTCGAGTGAAGTAATCATTTATCCTCAATGGGTTGCTCTAGACCGACTTGGTCATCTCGGGTCTCAGAAAATATATCACCCCCGACAAGCGCCTGAGCACATTCAGACATTGGCTCTCCTGAAGGGGATTCATCTTGAGAATCATCCCAAGATTGGACTAAGGCAACCACAAATTTCATCCTCAATCTTGATAATTTCCCAAGTAGAAACTCACTAGGGCCCCTATCCCTAACATCTTGGAGCAAATCCAATAAAGAGCTATTCAACTCATCAATCATTTTGATCATGGGCTCCAATGCTTCAGTGCAAGGTGTTGGCTGAGCTTCTAAAGATTCTATGATTTTCCTTAAGTTAGCCAGCACCTTGTCTTGGACCTGGTTCACCTGAACCAAATGGTTCGGTTCAGGGTTGGGTGGGTTTGGGTTAAATCTAGGGGAGTCAAGATATTGAGGTCCACCCTAATAATAGGTCATTTCGGGTTGTTCAAAGAATGGTGGTGACTTATGTTCAGCATAATCCTAGGGAGAGTAAGAGTTATAATCATCATATCTTCTTGATTCTAGATCGGGTTAGGTTGATCATCAAAGGGTGGAAATCTATAATCATTGTAGGCGTGAGAAGGATAATAATCATAGCCTTGTTGTCCAGGGGGCCCTAGATACTGAGGTCTGAATTCATATCCCCAATCAAAGTTATCCTGACTAGGAGATGGGTAATCATAAGTCGAGTCGGGATAGCAATCATCTTGAGGATAAGTGTTGGTAGAAGGGTAGGATTGGAAATGTGTGAAAGATGTGAAAGGATACATTGGTGAAGTAAGGAGGCAAATCAGAAGAGAGAAAGGTGCCCTGTAGTACAATCAACCAAACCTATCCTTATGTGGGTAGTCTAAACACCTATAGACTAATGGTGGCAGTTTTCCCAACCGTGGCTAGTCTTAGTTTGTTTTAATGCTTATTACAGAAGTGTCGTTGTGGTATATAATGAGACAGCTACGGTTGTCGTTACCATTACAATTTTACTCGGAAATAGTTTCCCCAAGGTCGAACTCAGGGAGCTACTGGAATTCTAGAAGTACAGTATTTCTATATTACAAAAATAAGAGAGAGAGAGAGAGAGGGAGAAATAGATTTCTGTCTTTTGGCTTTTTCTTCTTCTCTTCTTTCTCTCTTTGCTTATCTTCTTCTTCTCTTCTTTTTCTCTTCTTCTTTACGGGTCTGCTTCCTTGGTCTTCTGGTTGCCTTTAGTTCTTCTGCTTGTCTTCCATTTCCTTTCTCCTTCAGTTTATCTTCTTTCTTACTTCTTCTTTCTTTCTTCTTCTGCGGAACCTTTTCTTTTCTTTTTCTTCTTCTCTGCTTTATCTCCTCTAAGGCTTTATCCGTCGTCTGATATCGCAATCAGACGACTTAAACGGCGGTCTGCTACAGTACTTCCCCTCTCTTTTCTTCCTTTGATGCTCTTTCTTCTTCTCTGCTTGTTCTTCTTCTTCTTCTTTCTGCTTCTTCTTTCTTTCTTCTTCTGCAGAACCTTTTCTTTTCTTTTTCTTCTTCTCCGCTTTATCTCCTCTGAGGCTTTATCCGTCGTCTGATATCGCAATCAGACGAATTAAACGGTGGTCTACTACAGTGCTTCCCCTCTCTTTTCTTCCTTTGATGCTCTTTCTTCTTCTCTGCTTGTTCTTCTTCTTCTTCTTTCTGCTTCTTCTTCCTTGGTCTTCTGCCTTGCTCAGCTACAAGGCTTCTTCAGAGCTTCTTCTTCCGCTCTTCTTCTTCTTCTTCCTGCAGCCAAGTGGTGAACCTTCTTCCCTCGCACCCTGTCCCTGCACAAACCACAGCAAAACCTAACCCTTCCCTCTACCCGCACGTCTCTCTCTCTCTCTGTAAACCGCTCATAGGAAGCTCTCCCAGAGCCGGGTTATCGGGTCGGGTAGTGTACCCGTGACCAGGCGCACCGGCGTGGGTGGTGCGCGAGGAGTGCCGGGTAAACGGGTCAGCCAGGTCCGCGTGGCGTGGGTCGCAGACGAGGCAAGTGAGTGGGCGAGGGGACCTCACCCCGTGTTCTGAGGTGCTTAAGTGAAAGCACAAAATCAACTTAAATGGGTGCGGCGCTTCGAAATCCCACGATGTGGGACTAAAATTTGTCCCTTGCGCGCATGCACCCACAGGAAGGCGCGACCTGGCCTCAGCAGCTACGTCCTCGTTCCTCTTCGCAAACCAGCTACCAACCTTCGCCCAAGTCCCTCCAGTTCACCTCAGCTAGAATCCTGCTACTTCAGGGCCTGGAGCTCGCTTGGAATCTCCTCGCCTTGTCGCCAATGGCGGCCGGGGCTGAAGACCTGCCGAACACAAACAGGGCCTCTCGGCCTAATCAGACCACAGGGGGACCTTCGCCGTGGCACGGCGAAGGTAATGCGGGGTGTAGCAGGTTGCGAAGCGGTGCCTGGCAGCAACCCTAGGTCGGACTGCAACCGAAAAAATGGGTTTGATCGGGGGAGTGTTGTGGAGGTGTGGAGTGGTAGTGGAAGGGCGGGGGGTGTCGGGTGAGGTGAGGCGGAGCTTTTGGGGTAGGTGGCGAGTTGTGTGGAGCGGTGGATTGACGGGGGCAACTCGCCAGAGAGTGGCCGGAGATGGAGAAGGTGAGGGCGATTAGGCGCGGTCGAGGGGTAATTGAGCGAATTAAGGTGGGGAAAAGAAAGAGGGAAGGAAGGGAAATAACTGTTACTTACCTATAGGGACGAAGGGGGCCGGAGCAGGGCGGCAGTCGTATTGACTGTCGCCGGAGAAGAAACACCCAGAGGGGGAGAGCGGCGGCGAGGAAGAGAGCAGGAGGGCACGCGCTAGGTACGGCGCGACGCGGGAAGATCAGGCGAAGGTGGCTCTGCTGTTGGTATTGCAGCAGAGCGACGAGACGGAGGAGGAGGGGCCGCCGGAGCTGGTGGGTTTCTGTCGGAGTGGGAAGAGAGGAAGGGTTAGGGTTTTCTTCGTCAGGACCGAGCTGGGAGAATCGGCAGGCGACGTTGGTCCTTATAAAGGCAGTGGCAAAGGGCTGGGCGCAGGGAGGCAACGTGCCTCCCTCGCCGGAGAATGGGCAGAAGTGCGACCCATACCTTCCGCGCGTTCGCACGGAAGGTGTGGGAGTCAACAGATGGCATGGCGGGGTCCCTACGACAGCAGACGTCGCAGGGAACACCGGGTTCAATCTGCAGGACACCTCCCTCACCCTGCGCGGCGCCATGCTCCGTGCAAAGTCGCCGAAGCATGGCGCTGTGTAGAGACTTGCAGGAGGGACCTAAATGCAAAGAATGACAAAGAAACTAGGGGCCAAAATGCAAGGGTTTCGAAAGTTGAGGGTCAAAAAGTAATAGATGAGGACCAAATTGCAAAGTCGGTCAAGAAGGTTTCTTCTTAGGCTCAAGTTTTTATGCATGACTAAATTGGACCTAAGGATTTTAATGGTGAATTTTATTTCTAGGTCTGACCTTGTTTGACAGGCCAATTTACGTAAAAACCCAAATTAAATCATTAATTGGGCATGGTTCTCAATGTAGGTCAAAATGGGTTTCCAAGGCCAAATTGAAGGTTCTAATCCCTAGAGATTATTTTTCTATGAATTTTAGAGGGTTTAGTCAATTTTTACCCTACCTTGAACCTCGTGAATTGAAGTGGGTTTGTTTTAGGGTTACAAAATGTCATTTAATTCCTTGGATTTGCTGTAGCCCTTGTTGGATCAGATCATCCCACTTTCCTACTTATTAGGTTAGTTTGACCTATGTTTGGACCCTAAGTTACCCTGTTTGCAGATTGTGTTGGTGAAATTACATTTTTACCCCTTATGACTTATTTTCTTCTTAAACTCAGAATTCTCTGAGTCAAGCCTTTCTTTGAGTTATGTAGGAGCTTTTTTTTGCATATCTAGGTTAGATTGTGCTAGTTAGGGTTCATGATGCGGTTCTCATCATACCCCCATGCCTAGCTTTTGTTAGTCCCTTAGCAAAAACTTAAGGTTTAACCTTTGTTCTAGACCATGATATTTTTAATAATTTCAGATAAGTGCTTTTTTCATTTGAACTTAGATTAGGTTAGAATGCTGACCATAGGCCTAAAAGGTACTCTAGTACCAACCAAGATCCAGATCTATCTAGCCTCATCCACAGTCCTTAGCAAAGGTTTTTAAGGCCCATAAGAACTAACCTAAGGTCTATTGGACTTTGTGGTTAAAGCACCCGTGCTTGAAATGATTTTAGCCCTGGCTCAGTTCGCAGTGCATTTTGTAAGAGAGAGAGATAGAAAATTTTTCTGTTTGGAGAGTTTTCTGTCTCTTTTTTTCTTTTTAATTCTAGCTTAGGATTGGCTTTTCAACACTGTCTATATCAGATTCATTGCTCCCATCATCAATCCTCAAGGGTTCCTGGCAATCAATGCTTCAAGATAGCATCGCCCATGGCAACCCCCGGAACCCTGGCTATTGAGATTTTGAGATAATCCCATCCATGGTGTTCCGTAGCCGAATCCAGACCCTGGCAATTGACACTTCGTGATAATGCCATCCATGAAATCTGAACCAGCAGAGTACTTACATGCCCCCAGTAGGATATGTAAATATCCTAAGAGACAAGCACCGAGGAGATGATATTTTGTTAAGCATCTTCGAGGGGGCTTTCCCACCTCTCCGCGCTGGGAACTCGTCCAAATCAACTTGTGTTTATCGGCCGCTCCTACTCTAGGTGTATTTTTCAGAATTTTGCGATGCTTCTGCGTGATTTTGATTTTTACACTTATTGAACCAGGCTGTGTGTGAGGTCAGGGTGCTTAGGTTACTGAGTCTCGTAAACCAAAAGTTAGTTAATGAGGCTAAATACTCCCTAAGCCTTGGACCTAATACTTAAGTTTTTCATTTTCCTCAACCTCTTGAGGAATGTCTAGATCTTAATGGGTACTAAGAGTCTGTCCAAGAATGACTAAGGTTTGCATTCTTACTAATCTCACCATGCACTTTTCATTTCTTTTCTTGAATGAGGTGTAGAACTTAGGTCAATTCCTTAGTTTCTTACTAATGACGATCACTCTTTTCTTTTATTTTTGTGCTCCTTTTTCATTTTGTTTCTTTTCCTTCTCCCACAAAATTTCCTTTCTCCTCTTATTCTTTTATTCTTTTTTATTTTTATTTCTTTTAATTTTTATGGTGTTTTTGGCATATGTGAATTTTTTTGTTTAAAACCTTTTCTTACAAGTTTTGCACTTTTATACCCCCCCATGCCTAAGGTTTGCAATGTCCTCATTGTGACTTAGGGGGTTTTTATTTACCTAGTTCATTCCTTAGACAGATGTTTTGATGAGTGAATGGGTCGGGATGATTGTTGCGGACGATTTCTAATCCCAGATGCAAGTATCTGAGGTGGAGTCGGCTGTCTATAAGGGCGAACCTTAAGTGTACAAAGGTGTCAAAAAGGTTTTAGGTTTTCAAGGAAAATGACGGGCTGCCTCCCGTTAAGCGCTGAGTTTTACGCCATCGACTGGGCGCAATAAGCTCAAGGGGAATGGAGGATATAAGATGATTCAGCCAAATCAGTAGAAGTTACATCAATGAACGGCTTGAGTCTCTGACCGTTCACAATGAAAGGTTCGGAGTCGTGGCTGAGCGGACTGATTTCGATGGTCCACTTCCAAAAATTTGTCGGACCAACTATGGTTCGACCCACTTGGATCGCAACTTTCCAGGGAAAAGTTTGAGTCGGGCATCAAAGAGTAGGACCTTCTGACCAGGATGAAAGATCTTTCTTGAGATATGCTTGTCATGGAAGGCTTTAACCCGCTCCTTGTAGATTCGCGAGTTCTCATACGCGTCTAAGCGTAATTCATCGATCTAGCTAATTTGAAGTTTTCTGTGGGTTCCAGCCTTCGAAAGATCTAGATTACAGTTCTGTACTGCCCAATAGGCTTTATGCTCCAGTTCGACGGGAAGGTGGCACGCCTTCCCGTACACCAGTCTAAAGGGGGACATGCCTAATTGGGTTTTGTGGGTAGTCTTATAGGCCCACAAGGCTTCCGGAAGTCGGGACGACCAGTCCTTCCTGTCAGGCCGAACAGTGACCTGCAGGATTTTCTTGATCTCCCGATTTGACAGCTCAGCTAGACCATTATTTTGGGGGTGGAAAGGAGTAGAGATTCGGTGAGACACCCCGTATTTTGTCATCAGTGACCTAAACTGAGCGTTTGTGAAATGGGTCCCCCCATCAGAGATTATAGCACGAGGAATCCCGAACCTTGAGAAAATGTTTCGATGAATGAATTTGAGAACGATTTTGTGATCACAGGTTCGGGTCGGTATGGCTTCGATCCATTTGGACACGTAGTCCATAGCCAGCAGAATGTATTCGAAACCATCCAAAACAGGAAAGGGGCCCATAAAATCAATTCCCCAAACATCAAAGATTTCGCATACGAGAATTGGCTGCAAAGGCATCATGTCGCAATAGCTCATGTTGCCCAAAGTCTAGCAACGACTGCATGCCTTGCAATGTCTGTATGCGTCTTTGAACAGTGTGGGCCAGTAAAAGCCGCACTGGAGGACTTTTGATGCGGTTTTATGCCCAGAGAAATGGCCACCGCATGCCTGGTCATGGCAGAATGAAAGAATATTGTTGATTTCTTCTTCCGGGACACATCTCCGGATGATTTGATCAGCACCTATGTGGAAAAGGTATGGGTCTTCCCAGATGTAATACTTGGCATTAGAGCGCAATTTGTCTTTCTTGGCCTTCGGCCAATCAAACGGGATCTGATGAGATGCCAAGTAGTTTACTATATCAGCAAACCATGGAAGTCTAGTACCAATAGTCAGCAGGTGTTCATCAGGAAAATGCTCCGTGATGGGTCTGAAAGGGTTGATAATCTCAGAAGGAAGACTGGACAAATGGTCGGCTATCACATTCTGCCTTCCCGCCTTGTCGCGAATCTCGAGATCGAATTCTTGCAACAGCAAGATCCATCAGATTAGTTGGGGCTTCGCGTCCTTCTTGGCAAGGAGATGCCTTACAGCCGTGTGATCCGAGTAGATGATGACGTGGGAACCCAGGAGATACGATTGGAATTTTTCAAGGGCAAATACTACGACTAGCAGCTCTTTCTCCGTAACTGTGTAGTTACGCTGAGCCTCGTCAAGTGTCTTGCTAGCGTAGTAGATGACCACGGGTTTCCCGTCAGCTTTCTGCCCCAGGATCGCTCCTACAGCGAAATCAGACGCATCGCACATGATCTTAAAGGGTTGAGACCAGTCAGGAGATTGTAGGATAGGTGCCTGGGTGACTCGGTCACGAAGGTTTTCAAAGGCTAGTGTGCATTCCTTGGAGATTTCAAAGGATACATCCTTAGAGAGAAGAGAAGTCAAGGGTGCACGATTTTCGAGAAATCTGGAATGAAATGACGGTAAAAACTAATGTGCCCCAGAAAAGAACGGATGTCCTTGATCGAGCTAGGCATGGGAAGGTGAGAGATCAGATCAACCTTAGCTCGATCCACTTGGATGCCCTTCTCCGAAATTAAATGTCCCAGGACAATTCCCTCAGGTACCATGAAATGGCTCTTTTCCCAGGAAAGAACCAAATTCACATCGTTGCATCACCTGAGTATCTGGACCAAGTGTTGGAGGCAATCGTCAAATGATGCTCCAAAAACTGAAAAGTCATCCATGAAGACTTCCAGATAGTCACCTACCATATCTGAGAATATGGCAAGCATGCACCGCTGAAAAGTAGCGGGTGCATTGCAAAGACCGAAAGGCATCCTTCGGAATGCGTACGTTCCGAAGGGGCAGGTGAACGTGGTCTTCTCTTGGTCCTCAAGATGGATTGCCACCTGGTTGTAACCAGAGTACCCGTCAAGAAAGCAGAAGAACCTATTTCCCGCTAGTTTCTCGAGAATCTGATCGATGAAGGGTAGTGGGAAATGATCCTTCTTCTTGGAGGAATTGAGTCGGCGGTAATCTATACAGACTCTCCACGAGTTGGCCAATCGGGTAGGAATGACTTCTCCGGTTTCAGTCGTTATAGTGGTGAGTCCTGCCTTTTTAGGCACGACCTAAATTGGGCTCACCCAACGACCATCGAAGATCGGGTAGATGATCCCGGCATCTAACCACTTGATGATCTCCTTTTTCACGACCTCCTGCAGATTGAGGTTCAAGCGTCTCTGCATTTCACGAGAAGGTCGTGCGCCCTCTTCTGAATAGATATGAGTGCAATAAGAGGGACTTATTCCAGTCAGATCATCGAGAGTCCACCTGATGGCTCTGCGATGTTGCTGGAGGACAGCAATCAGACGGGATTCCTGTTCGGGATTGAGGTTGGAATTAATAATCACAGGAAGGGTATGATTAGAACCCAGAAAGATGTATTTTAAGTGAGCAGGAAGGGGCTTTAGTTCGAGGATGGGGTTATCAGCAGCGGCAGGTGGTTCAGAATAGACGTGAGATTCAAGGGTAGGAGCTACTGGGTTGTCCAAATCTGGATTTTACTCCTCTGTTTGCGGGTCAAGATCTTTCTATAGTTGATGAGGTATAATCAGGTCATTCTGGAAGTGTGTTTCATCAACCAAAGCCCTAATGTCACAAATTTGTTCGACGACACCGCAATTGATTCCTTGTTGGGCCTTAAATATATCAATTTTCAGGGTTTGATTCCCAAATTTGAGCTCTATTTGGCCCTCCTCACAGCTAATGTTGGCTCTAGCAGTAGCCAAGAAAGGTCTCCCTAGAATGATTGGCGTATCCCTAGGGTTCTCAGGTGTGTCCATGTCTAAGACTATAAAGTCTACAGGAAAGTAGAAATCCCGCACTCTCACAATAACATCCTCGAGAATCCCTTTTGGTGACTTTATAGATCGATCTGCTAATTGTAATGTCACCTCAGTTGGTTTTAGCTCAGATTCTTCTAGATGGTTAAGTAAGGATGTGGGTATCAGATTTATGGAAGCACCCAAGTCTAGCAATGCTCTATCAAATTGGGCATCAACTATCTTGCAGGAAATCAGGGGAGTACCAGGATCTTTAGCCTTGGGTGGGAGTCTGCTTAGGATTACAGAGCTGGCTTGCTCTAACAGAATAATTGGACCCCCACTCTTGGTTCGGGGATTACGCTGGGGTGTACACACATTCTTTAAGAATCATGCGTAAGCCGGTACGTGGCGGATTGCATCCATCAAGGGGATGTTTATGTGGACCTGCTCAAAGAGCTTGACCAGGTCCTCCTCAGGTGCCACGAGCTTGGTAGTCTTCTTTCCCTTGGTCAAGGCCTCAGGAAACGGAACCTTGGTTGGTTCTTCTAGGATAGGTCCAGGTCTTTGATCTGGGACAGGGATAGGAACGTCCTGGATTACCGTCCTAGTCTTGGGATCACTACCAAGCTTGGAGTGGTTTAGATAAGGTGGATCTTAGTTTCCTTACCACTACGGGTTGTCACGGAATTAAGTCCTGCCTGGTTTTGATTGGGATTGGGTAAGATGGGTTGCTGCTGATAGCCTGCAAAAGAAGTGGAAGCCTCCATCCCGTCGGGTGAAGGAACAAAGGGGGCCTGATAAATCATATGGGCTTGGCCCGGGTTTGGGTTCATAACGTGCTGCTGTGTTGGCACATTATTCGGGTTAGGAAGAGGTTGGGAAGGAAGAGTACCTGGCTGGCGAGAATTTGCCAATTGGGCCAATTGATTTCGGACCTCTGTAAGCTCATCCTTGTGTTGTTTTTGGATAGCCGCATTCGTTCTTTGAATGTCAGCCAGAGTCTGAAGGATAAGGGACATTTGATCCTGATTTGGCCCTAATGGATAAGTAGGGTTGGGCCGAGGCTAAGGCGGCTGGTAAGGATGAGGGGGTTGTGGACGGGGCTGAAAGGGTGGTCTTTGGGTTTGGGAATTTCCCACCCACTGAAAGTTGGGATGGTTTCGCCATCCAGGGTTATAGGTGTTGGAGAATGGGTCGTTCTAGATGGCGTTGAGGTTCTCGCAGGTCTGAGGAACCTCCAGAGAGTCAGAGAAAGGGGGAATGGAATTCCCCAGGTTGGTATAGAAGGGATCGGATGACCCTCCGATCCGAGAATCAGATGATGGATATCGATCCATCCCAGGAGAAGATCAATGGAGAATGTTTTGCACAGTCTCCCGCGTGGAAGGAGGCTGTGCAAAAGAGCTATGCGCAGAGGTGGCTCGCTGCAGCTGCTGAGTTAGCTCATCCACCTTCTTTTCAATGATTGAGACCTTGTCCAATCGACTGGCCATTAATTCCAGGTCGACTGATGCGGACAGGCCCTGCGTCTCATGTGCTCCCCTAAGATTCGTCGATGCGCGGGTATTCGACCTGTCGAATAATCCCATGGAGTCATTGTTGATGGAGTTCTCGCACATGTTTTCGAGAATCTCCACACGGTGTCCTCATGTTGACCCATGATATTCCCTCCGCAGGTTGCATTGACGAAAAGACGGATGTCTTCACGGAGTCCCTGGTAAAAGGATTGGACTTGTTCCCATTTAGGAACTCCGTGATGGGGGAACTTTCTCATGAGATCCTGAAAGCAATCCATGCCTCATGGAGAGGTTCCCCTGTTTGCTGAGTGAAGTGAGTAATCTGATGGCGCAAGGCATTGGTCCGACCAACGGGAAAGAACTTTTTCAAAAATTCGGACTGAAGTTCTTCCCAAGTGTTGATCGGCCGGGTCTGGGTTTGATACCAATGAGCGGCCTTGTCCATAAGAGAGAAGGAGAACATCTTCATGAGAAGAATACCCCGATTTTGTGCATCTGACCCAAAAGTTTGGGCTAAATGCTTTAGTTGCTTGATGTGCTGGAAGGGATCTTCGGAATTAAGCCCATGGAATTTAGGTATAGCATGAATCATATTGGGCTTCAATTCAGAATCAGATCCTCCAGTCGGGATTCTGACTCAAGGCTCAATGGCCACCGCAGTAGGATTATAATGGTCCCGCATCATATGACGATGTGGTGGGTGCACAAAGTTTTGGAAGAGGTCATTGAGTCGCTGGAGCTGGTGCTCCAGATTGTTTTCTTCCTCAACTGGCTGAGCCATGATGGGGGAAGAAGAAGAGCTTGGTTCAGAATCAGATGAGAGAATAATGGGTTGGGGTTGCTACGCAAACACGGGCGTCGAGGCTTGGCCTTGACGAGAGTGAATTCCTAAAGGAGGTCTTTAGGGTGGTCTTAAGGACCTCCTACCGTACATGCATTGTTGGAATAGATGAGTTTAGAAGGTGCTGGACCCAATCGAGACACCCAAAAATTGTTAGGTGACTATAGAGGTGCGGGGCAGATGGACCCCTTGATCAAAAAGACCGTCCGCCTGAGAATTACCTGGATAGCCAGAGAGGGTGAGTCCCGCAAAGACCCCTACACGGTAGAGCGTCCCCACGGGTTACAGGGTTTCCCCCACCCGACCTCCCTTGTCATTGCGGTTCCAAGTAGACCAGGATGGGGATCTTGACCTCTTAAGTCTACCTCTTTTACTTTAAGATCAAGGTGCTTAAGGTTCCACTTGAGCTCTTAGGTATTTTGAGTGAAAAAGTGACCTAGTTTTAAGGTTGGTTGACCCAAGGGATCAACTTCACCTCTTGTTTCCTTTGAAAACTTATTAGGTCTTGTATTTTGGGGTTCAAGTGTTTAGAGAGCCAATTGTTTAGGGTTTCTATTGTATAGCTCCTTTTCAAACAAGGTTTAGGCATACCTCTTTTTGGGAAGATCTTTTCTTTGTTAATAGAAGGTGTGTCTCTAGAAACCCTAGATTTTCAATCCTTGGATTGGCTCTAGTTGGTCCATTTTAGTTGCCTCAAAATTTTAGTATCTAGGGCTCAATCAAGAAGGTTTTAGCTCTAGTTACCTTAGTTGGATGAACAGTTAAGCATGTGTTGAAATGAGCAACTTTGATGAATTACTATGTATAACACAGGTAGCCCTAAGTTGATTCTTCTTTTGTTCCTTTTTCAGATTTAAGGGAGTTAAGAAAGGGCTAATGAAGATTACCTGTTTGTTGGAGTGCTTGTTGTGCGGCTGCTCTTCTTTCCTGTTCCTGTGCCTGCACAAGAGAGAAAAAGATTAGCAATTGTTTAAAAGAATTTCAAAGCTTCTAGAATAGCCATTGCTCCCCAGCAACGGCGCCAAGATAATGGTGGCAGTTTTCCCAACCGTGGTTAGTCTTAGCTTGTTTTAATGCTTATTACAGAAGTGTCGTTGTGGTATATAATGAGACAGCTACGGTTGTCGTTACCATTACAATTTTACTCGGAAATAGTTTTCCCGAGGTCGAACTCAGGGAGCTACTGGAATTCTAGAAGTACAATGTTTCTATATTACAAAAATAAGAGAGAGAGAGAGAGAGAGGGAGAAATAGATTTCTGTCTTTTGGCTTTTTCTTCTTCTCTTCTTTCTCTCTTTGCTTGTCTTCTTCTTCTCTTCTTTTTCTCTTCTTCTTTACGGGTCTTCTTCCTTGGTCTTCTGGTTGCCTTTAGTTCTTCTACTTGTCTTCCATTTCCTTTCTCCTTCAGTTTATCTTCTTTCTTGCTTCTTCTTTCTTTGTTCTTCTGCGGAACCTTTTCTTTTCTTTTTCTTCTTCTCTGCTCTATCTCCTCTGAGGCTTTATCCGTCGTCTGATATCGCAATCAGACGACTTAAACGGCGGTCTGCTACAGTGCTTCCCCTCTCTCTTCTTCCTTTGATGCTCTTTCTTCTTCTCTGCTTGTTCTTCTTCTTCTTCTTTCTGCTTCTTTCTTTCTTCTTCTGCGGAACCTTTTCTTTTCTTCTTCTTCTCTGCTTTATCTCCTCTGAGGCTTTATCCGTCGTATGATATCGGAATCAGACGACTTAAACGGCGGTTTGGTACAGTGCTTCCCCTCTCTTTTCTTCCTTTGATGCTCTTTCTTCTTCTCTGCTTGTTCTTCTTCTTCTTCTTTCTGCTTCTTCTTCCTTGGTCTTCTGCCTTGCTCAGCTGCAAGGCTTCTTCAGAGCTTCTTCTTCCGCTCCTCTTCTTCTTCTTCTTCCTGTAGCCAAGTGGTGAACCTTCTTCCCTCGCACCCTATCCCTGCACAAACCACAGCAAAACCTAACCCTTCCCTCTACCCGCACGTCTCTCTCTCTCTGTAAACCGCTCATAGGAAGCTCTCCCAGAGCCGGGTTATCGGGTCGGGTAGCGTACCCGTGACCAGGCGCACCAGCGTGGGTGGTGCGCGAGGAGTGCCGGGTAAACGGGTCGGCCAGGTCCGCGTGGCGTGGGTCGCAGACGAGGCGGGCGAGTGGGAGAGGGGACCTCACCCCGTGTTCTGAGGCGCTTAAGTGAAAGCACAAAATCAACTTAAATGGGTGCGGCGCTTCGAAATCCCACAATGTGGGACTAAACTTTGTCCCTTGCGCGCATGCACCCGCAGGAAGGCGCGACCTGGCCTCAGCAGCTACGTCCTCGTTCCTCTTCGCAAACCAGCTACCAACCTTCGCCCAAGTCCCTCCAGTTCGCCTCAGCTAGAATCCTGCTACTTCAGGGCCTGGAGCTCGCTTGGAATCTCCTCGCCTTGTCGCCAATGGCGGCCGGGGCTGAAGACCTGCCGAACACAAACAGGGCCTCTCGGCCTAATCAGACCACAGGGGGACCTTCGCCGTGGCACGGCGAAGGTAATGCGGGGTGTAGCAGGTTGCGAAGCGGTGCCTGGCAGCAACCCTAGGTCGGACTGCAACCGAAAAAATGGGTTTGATCGGGGGAGTGTTGTGGAGGTGTGGAGTAGCAGTGGAGCGGAGTGGGGTGTCGGGTGAGGTGAGGCGGAGCTTTTGGGGTAGGTGGAGAGTTGTGTGGAGCGGTGGATTGACGGGGGCAACTCGCCGGAGAGTGGCTGGAGATGGAGAAGGTGAGGGCGGTCAGGGGCGGTCGAGGGATAATTGAGCGACTTAAGGTGGGGAAAAGAAAGAGGGGAGGAAGGGAAATAACTGTTACTTACCTATAGGGACGAAGGGGGCCGGAGTAGGGCGGCAATCGTACCGACTATCGCCGAAGAAGAAACACCCAGAGGGGGAGAGCGGCGACGAGGAAGAGAGTAGGAGGGCACGCACTGGGTACAGCGCGACGCGGGAAGATCAGGCGAAGGTGGCTCTGCTGCTGGTATTGCAGCAGAGCGACGAGACGGAGGAGGAGGGGCCGCCGGAGCTAGTGGGTTTCTGTCGGAGTGGGAAGAGAGGAAGGGTTAGGGTTTTCTTCGTCAGGACCGAGCTGGGAGAATCGGCAGGCGACGTTGGTCCTTATAAAGGCAGTGGCGGAGGGGTGGGCGCAGGGAGGCAACGTGCCTCCCTCGCCGGAGAATGGGCAGAAGTGCGACCCATACCTTCCGCGCGTTCGCACGGAAGGTGTGGGAGTCAACAGATGGCATGGCGGTGTCCCTGCGACAGCAGACGTCGCAGGGAACACCGGGTTCAATCTGCAGGACACCTCCCTCACCCTGCGCGGCGCCATGCTCCGTGCAAAGTCGCCGAAGCATGGCGCTGTGTAGAGACTTGCAGGAGGGACCTAAATGCAAAGAATGACAAAGAAATTAGGGGCCAAAATGCAAGGGTTTCGAAAGTTGAGGGTCAAAAAGTAATAGATGAGGACCAAATTGCAAAGTCGGTCAAGAAGGTTTCTTCTTAGGCTCAAGTTTTTATGCATGACTAAATTGGACCTAAGGATTTTAATGGTGAATTTTATTTCTAGGTCTGACCTTGTTTGACAGGCCAATTTACGTAAAAACCCAAATTAAATCATTAATTGGGCATGGTTCTCAATGTAGGTCAAAATGGGTTTCCAAGGCCAAATTGAAGATTTTAATCCCTAGAGATTATTTTTCTATGAATTTTAGAGGTTTAGTCAATTTTTACCCTACCTCGAACCTCGTGAATTGAAGTGGGTTTGTTTTAGGGTTACAGAATGTCATTTAATTCCTTGGATTTGCTGTAGCCCTTGTTGGATCAAATCATCCCACTTTCCTTCTTATTAGGTTAGTTTGACCTATGTTTGGACCCTGAGTTACTCTGTTTGCAGATTGTGTTGGTGAAATTGCATTTTTACCCCTTATAACTTGTTTTCTTCTTAAACTCAGAATTCTCTGAGTCAAGCCTTTCTTTGAGTTATGTAGGAGCTTTTTCTCGCATATCAAGGATAGATTGTGCTAGTTAGGGTTCATGATGCGGTTCTCACCAGTGCCCTGTAGTACAATCAACCAAACCTGTCCTTATGTGGGTAGTCTAAACACCTATAAACTCCTGTTAATTGCTCTGAAATGGGTTTAAAATCGTAACGTTGCAGTATAAGTAGAATCAGTGTGAAAAACAGATAAAATTTATAACTCGAATGAAGTTCGAGGTCGTTCGCTGGGAGCAAGTGGCAAATATAAATCTCAAGATTGCAATTCAAGCACAATATAAGCAATTTATAATAGAACTCAAAACAATAATGATATATAAATGAAAGCAAATGTCAATGTGCAAAATGAATGGCGTAAAATGATGTTTTGAATCACCAATTACCCCTAACAATAATATCAAATATCTCAACAGAATCAAAATAAAGCCTCGCAATCAAGTATTAGACGGTTGAGCATTTAATCAGATGGCTTAACCATCTCAAGCTACAGTGTATAGCCTTTTCTCCCTCCTTAGCAACTTCTCTTCTTCTTCTTTCTCTTTTCTGGCTTCTCTTCTTCTTCCTTCTCTTCACACACAAGGGGAAAGGTTTCTTCTTCAAACGGCTATGTGTCAGTCATTGATCTTCAGAGCAAAACCCCCCGTAAACCCCTACGCTCTCTCTTTCTTTCTCTCTCTGGGATCTGCTCTCCCAGAGCCTTGAGCAATCAGATTTGGATCTAAGCGCACCTGTGACCAGGGCTGCAGGCGTGAGTTAAGCCGAGGTGTGTGCGAGTTAGGTCGGTCGGGTCAGCGCCAGGCCCGTGTGAGTAGTGCCACGGGTGAAGTAGTGTCGGGTGAGCAGGGACCTCACCCCTGTGTGTTAGTTGAGGTGATAAACCCATATCACTTTTTCCTTTTATGCGCCTTCAACTGTTCTGCGACTTCTAAAGGTCCCTTGCTTCTTCCATGCACTGGCCGCAGCAGCTGATTCGTCTAATTTCGATCAAAGGCTCTATCAAAGGGCCAAATCGGTCCCTGGGTTGTATTCCTAGTGGGATTCCGTTGTGCCTGTAGGAGGATGCCTGGTGCTACCGAGCGTGAAGCAAGCTTCCAGCTTGCTCGAAGCTTGTCGTTAATGGCGGGCAAGACCTATAACCTAAAAACCAAGAATAAGGCCTCTCGGCTCTATCAGAAACACCCAGGAGGATCACCGGACGTTGATGAATGTAATGGTGGAGGTGGCATTGCGTGCGAGTGGATGTGGAGGCATGTCAACCATGCGGAATGTGTGTGAAAGTGTGTAAGTTGGGGGAGGCGATAAAGAGGCCAATCCCCTCAATTCTTGAGGGGTTTTGGTCGATGGGTCGAGGCGACAATGAGGAGCGTGGAAGCTGCATAGTTGGGCAAGTGTGGAAGCTGCTAGGGCTCACCGGAGGTATGCTGGTGAGGTGGAAGACAGAGGGGTTAGGGCGAGTCGGCGGCTGAATCAGAGTTGCAAATGCACGGAAATGACAAGTGGAAGATGAGGTGTCGATAGGGCTAAATAGCGGATGAAGTAAGGTAGAGGCGGTGCCGATTGTGGTGTTGTCGATGCCGAGGACGAAGGTGACTCCGGTGGGAAGGAAATGGTGAGGACGAAGGAGATAGAGGCGCCGGCCGGTATTGCGCGATGCAGAGGAAGACGAGGAAGATGAGTCTGGTGCTGGTATTGTGGACGGACGATGAGGGAGGTCAGGAGGAATCGTCGGAGCTCAAGGAGCCTTTCGGATGGAAGAGGAGAGAAGAATTTAGGGTTATTCTGGTTGAATTCGAGCGTGAGGAACTCAGTCTGATCTGGGGATTCTTTTATAGGTCTCTGGAGGATGATTTGAGCTTGGGAAGCAAGCTTCCCAAGCTTGGAAAGTTCACCAAAGATGGGAGCATGAAGGATACTCGAATCTCTCATGCATTCGCATGAGAGATTGGGAAGGTTTGAGGGCTTAGGGTTTGGCTCAAAAGGAAGGGAATTCCTTGATGAACTTCCCTTTCAAATCTGAGAGGGATTCGTCAAGGAATCAAGGAGAACATGCCAAATCAAGCTTGTCGGAGTTCTAGGATTAGGATTTCATGGTGGCAGGGACCTATTTGAAGAAGGAGACGATAAAGTTGGGGACCTGTTTGTAAAGGATTCAAAAGTTAGGGGCATGTGTGTGAGATAAAAGTATCAGATAGGAGCAAATTGCAAACTAAGTCAAGATGATCTCAAATTGGGCCCAAATTTTGGTACAAACCTAATTTGGACCTAAGGAATCCAATGGTGAAGTTGGATTTTGGTTTTGACTTAGTTTGGCTGGGTAATTTATGCAAAAACCTAAATTAGGGCAAATGTCTGTCTAAGACTCTATTTTGGGTCAAGACAGGTTCCAATGGTCAAATTGAAGGTACCAAACCCTAGAGAATATTTTTATATGTTTTTTTAGATGATTTAAGTGAATTTTATCCTGACCAGATCCTCAGTAGATTAAGCGGGTCTATTTTTAGGGTTTCAGATGTCCATTAATTCTTGTAACGCATGAAAATCCTTTTCTATCTGTTCTAACCTACTTATTGGACTCTTAAGACCATTTGACCTTTATTTAACCCCTAAGAGAACTTGCAGTTATTCTATTTTTGTGATAGAATGATAAATTTGCATAAATAACCTTGTATTCTTGTCTTCTTCTCAAATCAATGTTTTGTGCCCTTGAGACCTTCTTATGGATATGTAGGAGCTTTTATTGACTTACTCAGATCAAATTGAGCTAGTTATGGCTCATGATGGTGTTCCCATCATACCCCCATGCCTAGCTTCTACTAGTCCCTTAGCAAAACCATCTAAATCAAACCAGTTATCTAGGTCGGATTTAACCATCAGGATGCCCTACTAGGTCGCATCTCTAGGAATCAGATCTTAATACCAACAATAGGCCTAGAGGTACTCAAGTACCAGCCCAGATCAATACCTGACTAGCTTTCACCTCAGTCTGCCGCGAAGGTTTCTAAGGCCCGTAGGAACTATCCTAAGGTTCGTTGGACCCAGTGGTTAAAGCACCCATGCTTTAAACATGGTTAGTCCGATTCAGTTTGCCAGTGCATATTGAGAGAGACATAGAAGGAGAATTTGAGTTGTGGAGAGCTTTCTCTCTCTTTTCTTTTCATTATATTTTTCCTTAGATCCATCCTCGGATTGTTCCTAAACACAGTTTGTATCGGATTCCTTGCTCCCACCATCAATCCTCGCAAGGTCCCTAGCAATCGATGCTTTGAGATAGCACCGCCCATGGCAACCCCCAGAACCCTAGCTTTCAAGATTTCAGGATAATCCCGCCCATGGCATTCTGTAGCTAAATTCAAACCTTGGCAATCAACATTTCGTGATAATGCCGCTATTGCATCTGAACCAGCACAAGGTGCTTACATGCCCCTAATAAGATATTTAGATATCCTAGGACATAAGCATCGAGGAGACGGCATGTTATTGCGCATCTTCGAGGGAAATTTCCCACCTCTCCATGTCGGGAACTCGTCCAAATCAACTTGTGTTTTCAAGCCGCTCCTAATCTAGATCTTAGAACCTTTTTCAGAATAGATTAAATGCCTTTTTGGCATAGTTTTAACTTTAAAGCACACTGAACCAGATTGTGTGTGATTTAGGGTGCTTAAGTTACTGAGTCCTACAAACCAGAGGTCAGTTAATGGGGCCGAATAATCTCTAAACCTTAGACCGAATACATAAGCTTTGTATTTTCCCCAACCTCTTGAAGATTAATCCGAATCTTGACAAGTACGTGAATGTTTAAATCCAATACAGATCCAAGAGGCCTAAGGTCGGTATTCACCACTAATCCCTTAAGTTTTAGCCTTTGAGGTCTTAGTTCATCATTCGATCCAACCTAGAAGGTAGGTAGGTTCCAAATTGTTTCTAAGGGACTCAATTTTTTTTCTTTTCTTTGTGCTCCTTTCTTCTCTTTTCAATTTTCTTTTCTCCTTTTCAAAAATGGCTATTCTTTTTCCTCAAACTCCCTTTTTTCCTTTTTTCTTTTTTTTTTTTGAAATATGTAATTTTTTTAAGAAATCATTTCTTATGAAGTGATTCTCACAGCGTTTTGCACTTTAATACTCCCCATGCCTACGATTTGCATTGTCCTCATTATAAATTATGTGGGTTCAAATTCAGCTTAGATCATACATTAGAGCAGGTTTTAGGTGGGTGGACAAGTCAGGATGACTATTACAGATGATTTCAAGCTCTGATACAAGTACCAGAGGTGGAGTCGGCTGTTCTAATGGACTAACCCTAAAGTACAATATGAGTTCAGCACGAGATGTGTCAAGAAGGGTTTTGATTTTTTTCAAAAAGATGATGGGTTGCCTCCCGTTAAGTGCTGAGTTTAACGCCATCAGCTGGGCGCAATATGCTTAGGGAGAATGAAGATCAAAAGATACCTCAGCCAAGTTTGTATCGATGAGTTCAATTAATGGCTTAAGTCGCTGGCCATTCACAATAAAAGGTTTAGAATCAAGGTTGGGTTGACTAATTTTAATGGCTCCATTTCCAAAATTCCATCGAATAAGATATGGTCCAATCCATTTTGATCTGAGTTTTCCTGGGAAGAGTTTTAGTTTGGCATCAAAGAGTAGGACTTTCTGACCAGGGTGAAAGATCTTTTTGGATATGTGCTTGTCGTGAAAGGCCTTAACCTGCTCTTTGTAAATTCACGAGTTCTCGTACGTGTCATTGTGTAGTTCATCGATCTCGCTCATTTGAAGCTGTCTGTGGATTCCTACCTTAGAAAGATCTAGATTACACTTCCGTGTAGCCCAATATGCTTTGTGCTCCAACTCGACGGGGAGGTGACATGCCTTCCTGTACACCAATATGAAGGGAGACATGCCTAATTGCGTCTTGTGGGCGGTCCTATAAGCCCACAAGGCTTCCGAAAGTCGGGACGACCAATCTTTCCTGTCAGGTCGAACAGTGACCTGAAGCATTTTCTTGATCTCCCGATTTGATAGCTCAGCTAAACCGTTGGTTTGGGGGTGATAAGGAGTAGAGATTCAGTGTGACACCCCATACTTAGTCATCAGTGAACTGAACTGAGCATTCGTGAAATGGCTCCCTTTATCATAGATAATGGCACGTGGGATACCAAACTAAGAAAAGATGTTTTGATGAATAAATTTGATTACCACCTTATGATCGTTGGTTCGGATCAGGATGGCTTCGATCCATTTGGACACGTAGTCCATAGCGAGAAGAATGTACTCGAAGCCATCGAGATAGGGAAGGGTCCCATGAAATCAATCCCCCAAATATCGAAGATTTCACATACGAGAATAGGCTATAAAGGCATCATATCGCCGTGGCTCATGTTGCCCAAGGTCTAGCAACAAGTGCATGCCTTACAGTGATCGTATGCGTCCTTGAAAATCGTGGGCTAGTAAAAACCACACTGGAGGACTTTTGCTGCGATTTTATGTCCGGAGAAGTGTTCACCGCAGGCCTGGTCATGGCAGAATGACAAAATGTCCTGAATTTTCGCTTCCGGGGTGCACCATCTGATGATCTGCAGCACCAATGCGGAAGAGGTACGGGTCTTCCCAGATGCAGTACTTGGCATCGGAAAGCAATTTGTTTCTCTTGGCCTTCGGCCAATCGGACAAGATCTGACATGATGCCAAGTAGTTCACCAAATCAGCAAACCAAGGAAGTCCTGCACTAATGGTCAACAAGTGCTCATCAGGAAAGTGCTCTGAGATAGGTCCAGAAGGGTCAATAATGTGAGAAGGAAGGCGGGAAAAGTGGTCAGGTACCATGTTCTGCTTTCTTGTTTTATCACGAATCTCGAGAGCAAATTCTTACAACAGCAAGATCCAGCGGATTAATCGAGGTTTCGCATCCTTCTTCGTGAGGAGGTGCCTTACTGCAGTGTGATCCAAGTATATGATAACACGGGAACTCAAAAGATATGATCTAAATTTTTCCAGGGCAAATACTACAACTAGCAACTCCTTCTCAGTAACTGTGTAGTTACGCTAAGCCTTGTCAAGTGTCTTGCTAGTGAAGTAGATGACCACGGGTTTCCCGTCTACTTTCTGCCCAAGTACTGCACCCACAGCATAATCAGATGCATCACATATGATCTCAAAGGGTTAAGACCAATCAAGGGATTGCAGGATAGGTGCATGGGTAACTCAATCAAGTAGGATCTCAAATGCTTAAGTGCACTCCTCGGTAATTTTGAAGGGGACAACCTTGGAGAGAAGATTAGTCAGGGGGCATGCGATTTTCGAGAAATTAGGAATGAATCGATGATAAAAACCGACATGCCTCAGAAATGATCGAATGTCCTTGACCGAGCTAGGCATAGGGAGCTTGGAAATTAGAGTCACCTTGGCTCGATCAACCTGGATGCCTTTTTCAGAGATGAGATGTCCTAGGACAATTCCCTCAAGTATCATGAAGTGGCTCTTTTCCCAGGAAAGGACCAAATTTACGTCAATGCATCGCCTGACGATTTGGACCAAGTGCAGGAGGCAATCATCAAACATATCCCCAAATACCAAGAAGTCATCCATGAAGACTTCAAGGTATTCGCTTACCATATCTGAGAATATGGCAAGCATGCACCGCTGAAAAGTAGCGGGTGTATTGCAGAGACCGAAGGGCATCCTCCGGAACACATATGTTCTGAAGGGGCAGGTGCAGGTAGTCTTCTCTTGGTCCTCAGGTTGGATTGCAACCTAGTTATAACCGAAGTACCCATCCAAAAGGCAGAAGAATTGATTTCCTGCTAGTTTCTCGAGGATCTGATCAATGAACGGTAGTGGGAAATGATCCTTCTTCGTGGAGGAATTGAGTCTTCTGTAATCAATGTAGACTCTCCACGAGTTCGCTATACAGGTCAGTATGGTTTCACCGGTTTCAGTCGTGATCACGGTGAGTCCTGCGTTCTTAGGCATAACCTGGATTGGACTCACCCACTGACTATTGAAGATCAGGTAGACGATCCTTGCATCTAACCACTTGATGATCTCCTTTTTCACAACATCCTACAGATTTGGATTTAGGTATCTCTGCATTTCACGGGATGGTCGTAAGCCCTCTTCTGTATAGATGTGATGTGTGCAATATGAGGGGCTGATGCCAGTCAGATCATCGAGAGTCCATCTAATTACTCTCCGATGCTGCTAGAGGACAGTAATCAGGCGTGCTTCCTGATCAGATGTGAGTCAGGAGTTGATAATCACAGGAAACGTCTGATTGGAACCCAAAAAGATGTACTTGAGATTACCAGGGAGGGGTTTCAATTCCATAACAGGATTATCACAGTAGCAGGTGGTTCAGGATGGGTGTCGAGAGCAAAGGAAGGAGCTATGGGTGTGTTTCGGTTAGGTTCAAGCTCCTCTAATTGTGGGTTTTGATCTTCTTGTGGTTGATAAAAAATAATCGGGTTTTCCTCGATGCATGGGTCATCAACCACGGCCTTGATATCACAAATTTGTTCGATAACTCCATAATTAATTCCTTGTTGGGCCTTAAGGATGTCGATCTTCAGTATCTTGATCCCAAATTTTAACTCAATTTAGCCCTCCTCACAATTAATATTGGCCCTAGCTGTGGCCAGAAATGGTCTCCCTAATATGATATGTGTATTCTTCAAGTTCCTAAGAGCATCATCCATGTCTAAGACGATGAAATCCACAGGAAAGTAGAAATCACGTACCCTAACTATGACATCCTCGAGAATTCCTTTTGGTAACTTAATAGATCGATCAACAAACTACAAAGTCATCTCTGTTAGTTTAAGCTCAGATTCCTCAAAGTGGTCTAGTAGGGATGTGGGTATCAAATTGATGGAAGCTCCTAGGTCTAATAAGGCTCGGTCAAATTGTATATCACCGATAGCACAGGAGATCAGAGGGGTCCCTGGGCCTTTTGTCTTAGGCGGAAGTTTGCTTGCTCCGACAATACGATTGGGTTCTCACCTTTGGTTCGCAGCTTACGCTTGGGTGTACACACATCATTTAGGAATCGTGCGTAAGTCGGTACGTAGCGAATCGCATCCATCAAGGGGATGTTTATATGGACCTACTTAAAGAGCTTGACCAGGTCCTCCTCAGGTGCTACAGGTTTGGTTGTCTTCTTTCCCTTGGTCAAGGCCTCAAGAAATGGAATCTTAGATAGTTCCTCTAGAATTAGCTCAGGCTCTTTATCAGGGATGGGTGTGTCCTAGATGACCAATCTAGGGTTAGGGTTTACAGTCTTAGGCATGTCGTGGCTAAGAAAAGGTGGGTCTTGTGTTGCTTTGCCACTACAGGTGGTGACAGAATTTAATCCTGCCTGATTTTGGTTTAGGATGGGCAAAATAGGTGTTTGCTGCTAAAATCCCGAGTATGAAGCTAAAACATCCATCCCGTCAGGTGATGGAGCAGAAGGGGCCTGATAAATAAAGTGAGCTTAGCCCTGATTTGGGTTCATAATGCACCTCTTGTTCGGCACGTTATTTAGGTTTGGAAGAGGCTGGGAAGGAAGTGCACCAAGCTGACGAGCACTTGCCAGCTGGGCCAATTGATTTCGCAGCTCAGAGATCTCTTCTTTGTGTTTTTTTGCATGTCAACCAAGGTTTGGAGAATTAAAGATATCTGATCTTCTTTAGGTGGTCCAGATTGAAAATTTTGATTAGGCCTTAGTTGGGTGGGTTGATATGGTCGCTGGTTTTGTGGTCGAGGTTGGAATTGGGATCTCAGATTTAGGTTATTTCCCGACCACGCAAAGTTAGGATGATTCTGCCATCCAGGGTTGTAGGTATTGAAGAAAGGATTATTTAAGACAGCATGGAGATCCTCACAGGTCTGAGGAGTTCCGAGATAATCAGGGTACGGGGGTTCAGAGTTCCCCCAACTGTGGTGGGCTAACCCGGAGTTGCCTCCGAAGCCATAATCAGACGGGGGTGGATATACATCCATCCCCAAGGAGTGGTAGATGTTGTGCGCAGCCTCCCTTCCCGTGGGCAGGTGCATGTATGTGCTTTGAGGTGTAGAAGAGGATTTGTGTAGATGACGAGTGATGTCGTCCACCTTCTTTTCGATAATGGAGACCTTATCCAGTTGAGTAGCAACCAATTCTAGATCAACGGATGCGGAAAGGCCTTAGGATTCGTGTACCCCTCAATTGTTTGTCAATGCACGGGTGGACGTCTGGTCATACGCACCAAATGACTCATTGTTCAAGGAGTTCTCGCACATGTTCTCGAGAATTTCCCAGATCGTGTCCTCATGTTGACCCATGATGCAACCACCACAGGTTGCATTGACAAAGAGCTTAATGTGCTCACGGAGTCCGTGGTAAAAGGATTGGATTTGTTCCCACTTCGGAACTCTGTGATGGGGGCACTCATGCATGAGATCCAGAAAATGATTGATGTAAACATGTTTATATTACATAAAATGCCTATTATGCATGTTTTTAAGCAAAGACTTGCATTACATACTATAAATATTGCATAACAGGCATCATCTTGCATTTAGATTAGTCTAAATAAAATGGAGGTTAATTGTCTCCTTTTATGGTCAGGGACAAGGTGACCTTCAATCGGGGCCTCGGATCGAAGATCCAACCGTACGGATCTGATCAGGGCGACAATTGGAATTCAACAACTCCAAGATCTCCCTAATTGAATATCCGTAGCATCAGATAGAGATCGAGGAACCCTAAAAAATCAAGGGCCAAGATGGTGTTAATCCACACTTCAGATGACAAATCCAACCGCACGGATGGGTTCGGATCGACGATTGCAGCCTAACGGCGCAAAAATCGATCCAATCTGATACCTGTGGCACCATCTACATCACTCAGAAGATGGATAGCCAAGATGGCACCACGTGGCGCCATCTCAACCGCCCAACCAGCCACATGCACCCACTGAAGCTCTTCTGGCCAACGCTTCTCCGCCGTTGGATCAAGATCCAACGGTTGCGAGGCGCGCTTGCTTGAGTTAAGCGCTCGACACAAACATGCCCGTAGCGCATTGGTCGAGCGCCTTATCCAAACGAAGAGGTGCGGGTTCAAGCCCCTGTACGCCTCAAATTAGAGCGAGCGAGTGGGTGCTTGATAGTGGATATTACGTGGTTTGTTAAATACGTCATTGTAACGCGCAAAATCGATCAACTCTTAAATTTATATTCCTAGATAGGGGAGTATCTAGGGTCGTCCAAGGAGACCAAATGTTTGCAAAATTGATTCTCTTGCTTGGAATACAAATCTCAACTTTCTTTTTGGTATTTTTCAATATATCATTTTTTTGTTTTTGAATTAAGACAACATGCGAAATGATGGCGGGAAGGTGATTCACACTTCAAATTTAAAATACTACTTCTAAGTGGCAAGTAGAACCTCTCCCTAAGCTCACTCTAGGCAAGTGGAGGCCTAGAATAATTAGGGAGAGGGAGTGAAGAATGCTAAAAACAAAGCAATTAGAAATGCAAATAAGGAAATTGCAAAGAAGGCAACTAGATAAATGAAAAGGTGTTTTACAAAAAGGCCTAGTAGAGGAATGCTTCTACTACTAGAAAATTGCAAATAAGAAAAGCAAACACAAATCCTCTAGATAGATGGTGAAGAAGAGGGCTTCTTGCTCCAAGGTTGGTAGCTCCCAATCTTGAAAAGAGTCCTCCAACTCCTTCCTTGTTGTGCTCCACCAAGGTGATGTCCTCCAAGGCAAGCCCTAAGGGGGCGTGCCCTAAGCTTCTCTCCAAGGGTGGACATCCACCCTAAGTCCTTCTCCCTTGCCTAGCCATCCTCCTTGAAGTGGAAGAGTCCTCCTCCTTGGCGTGGCCCAAGTTGAAGAGAGTGGGGAGAAGAAGGTAGCAAAAGGGCTGGTGATGTGCCCCTTTAATCTCCTTCTCTACTCCTTCTTGGCCATAGGTATAGGTGGTATAGGTAGCAAAATACACTAATGGAGGATGGGAATTATGTGGTGGTAGGGTAGGGTATTTATAGGATGGGAAAGGGGGTGGTTATGGTGTTTTTTTGGAGGGAAATGAAGGGGTGCTTGGATATTTTTGGAGGGAAAAATGGGAGGGAAATGAAGAGGTGCCTTGGTTTTCCCTCCAAAATACCTTCTAAAAGGCAATTTTGGAGGGAAAAAATGGAGGGTGGAGATGGGTTTTGATGGTGGATGTAGGGTGGTGATGGAAGGGATAGTTGGCACCAAAATAAAGTAGGAGTAGGTGGTCTTTTTGCTGGAGCTTAGGTAGTAGGGTAGTAGGGTAGTAGGTTTTGGTGCCATGGAGGTGGACTAGCTAAGTTAAGTAGCTTAGCCAGCTTAGCTAGTAGGGAGTAGAGTTGGAGGCATTTGGAGCTAGGGTTTTCAGGGAGAAGAGCTGGAGGTAGTCATCTTGAGCTGCACTAGAGCTGGTGGCTGCTGAAGAGAGCTGGAAGGAGCTATCTTAGCTGGCTTGGCTTGCTAGTTCTTTGCTAGATACTAAGCCAAGCTAAAGCAAGCTGGCTTCTGCAGAAAGGAGCTCAGGTGAGTTGGGTCTAATTCTCCCGGGGAGGATCAAGCTGGGTGAGGCAACTAAGGTAGCTTAGCTCAACTGAGTTGACTAAGCTGAGTCCCCGGGAGCTGGACTTGAGCTTCCAAAGCTGGAATGAAGTCATCTTTAGCTGGTCGAAGTTGAGTAGAGCTGGATGTAGCTAGACTTGAGCTGGGGTGAACTCCAGTCAACTCAGCTGAGCTAGCTAAAGCTCCCTGTGGACTAATGGGAGCTGAGATGAGCTAGACTCAGCTAAGTTGAGCTGGATCTGAGCTGACCTGAGCTAGGGTGAGCTAAGATGAGCTCTCTTGAGCTACCATTCAGCTGAGATGAGCTGAATGGAGCTAAGATGAGCTAACCCCAGTTCAAGTGAGCTAGAATCCAGCTATGGTGAGCTAGATCAAGCTGAGTTCCAGTTAGTCTGAGCTTCTTCTTCACCAATTGCCTTCCTGAGTGCTAGGGTTTTGGAGTTCTGACAATCTGCATATCCCTAACACTCACAAAAACACATTAAAAAGATAATAAAAAGTGCGATGCATGCCTAACCTAATTGATGCCTAAATGCAGCCCAAAAACTCATTTGCGTAGCAAAATCCTAAGAGCTAAGTTTGTTTTAATGCATAAAAATGATGATAAACTGGCGTTTATCAGCTCTATCACCCGCGTGATCAAGAACCAACATCGTTGCGTGGCCGATAGCACCCACGCACTATCTGACACCCCACATGATGCAGGATCTCACGCACAAGGCCTGCGGTTGAGGTACGGCGAGGACAGCTCTCAGCCATCTAATCTTACGATCGGACGGCCAAGATCTGATGGACGTGGGCGCGCGTTGAGGCGCGGAAGGCGAGCGGGTGCGCAAGCGCCGCCCACAAAGGCCACGTTCAGGCCTTTAGTGACGAATTTATCCGTCACTCAAGGTCCTGAATTAATGTTTTTCAACATGTAATGACCAAAATGCCCTCACTCCTTGCAACTATAAAAGGAGACCCCCTCCATACGAATTTTTGATCCCTTCCTTCTCTTCTCTACCTCTCCAAAACTCAAGAGAAGCTTGTCCCACACCCGGGATGCTCCACAAGAGATAAAGACAATTTTACGCCTCCATTTTGGAAGCGGATCCCGCAACGATAACGATGTGCTGCCTCGTTCCCATTCTTCCAGCCTCGACCTCCTTCTTCCCCCTTCGTTCTTTGTCTTCCAGGCTTCGTCTCGTCCGGCTCGTCCTCCAAGCGATCGTCGAGGAGGATAACTTCTCTCTCATTCCTTTTTCTTGCTTTCTAGAGTAGAATTTTCCTACTTTCTAGTTGCAATAGTTTTCCTACTTTCAAGTGTAATTTCTTGCTTACTTAGTTGTATAAACATTTTGAAGTATCAAGTAGATGTTTTCTCTCTCTCTTTCTCTGATTGTTTATAATGCTTCATTTCATTGTAATTACTTCGCTTTTTAACAAAAACACGAAAAAAAATATAATTGCGAATTTGGATCGACGTAGCCTCCCTGAGTTCAACCCAGGATTTCTATTCTAGTATAAAATGTATTTGTTGAACCCGAGTTCTTCTCTTTTCAAACTACAACGATAGGTTTTCAAAACCAAATTCGATAGCGTAGTCCTTCGTCGTTTCAACATTTTGGCGCCGTTGCCGGGGAGGCAACGATTTCTGATCTTCTTTTCTCATTTCACGCACTTTATTGTCTTCTAACTTGCTTTCTCTTATGTCATTGTTTTGCAGAAAACTCCATCAGGGAATCGTCAAGCAGTAGACCGGAGTAAAGTGCAACTGAAGACAACAATAAGTGCTCCCCATTCTTCCCCCTCCATAGATTTCATTTGTCACATTAAATTCAAATTTCAATTAACCTAGGTGTTTGCATAAATCCTAGGATTAGTTTAGTTGTTTGGATTTTCACTCACACTCATTTCACCCTTGCTTATATAAAAAAAATAAAAAGATAATTTTGTGGGGAAATTTTGTGGGGTAATTTTCAACATACACACAACATACACCCACATTCAAGGCACTTAACCTACTTGATTTGCTTCTACTCAATCGGGTTCTGATCTGTGGAATCGGTACACACAAATCAATACATAAAAGAGTACAAATCATTCTAGGTTAACCATTTCTGTGTGCCTAACCTAGTGGTGCAGTTGTGGCCAGTTGTTTGAGTTGTTTGGGCCGCACCACTCAACCTAAAATCAACTCATCAAGTAGCTTCTTCTTAGGGTTTCCAATCTAGGTTCATACCAGGCACACCACTTTATTTCTGGTCTTAAAGGAAAGCAATCTTCACCCCGTGCTTGAAAACCTGGTTTGCCTCAAACTTGATTGAAATCAACCAAATTTTAAACCCTAAAAGCTACTTAAGCAAGATTTGAATATTAAAATTATGCACCATAAATAATCTTGCTTGAAAACCCTGGTTGTGCACGTACTTACACAATACTCAATCAATCATTATGGGCACAACCCATTTTAAGGGCCCATCACATTCCATAAGCACCACAATCCCAGGACTCAATAAAATCTAGTAGGCATTGGCCTTAAGGACTGATTCGCTCTTCGAGGCCTAGTCTGAGATTGTTCATGATTAATCTACTTGTATTGATTAATCTGATGTCTAGCTAGGGAGTAGCGTCAAACGACTAAGGCTGGGGGGTACACTAGGAACCGGAGGCGCAAGCCGAAGGAAGAACTTTCTCCTCAGTCCCTCCTTCTAACTAGTTCGGTTGAGCAGACACAAGTAGAGTAAATCGTTTATAATCTTAAGGCGGGTTTTGGGAGTCTGTAGATCCTTAGGCTACCCCACTTAAGGACAGGCTTGTTTTGCTGTGCTGCAAGGTCCTTATCCCCAGTCCTTCCAATCTTTTCCTAGTTTATGCTAGGAAGATGGTCATTGAATCCCCAATTGGAAGGAACATTAGAGTATTCTAGGAGGCGTAAATTGGATTTTGGCCAAATTGATCCCATGGCCGATCAACAGCCTCCTCTGCCTCGGGATCCACAGGAGGAATTCCGAAGGTAGCTGGAACAAATGCAGAGAATGCAGAATGGTTCCAGAGAATGCATGGTGCTCAGCCCTTGAAGGATTTTTATGATCCATCAAATTACGGAAAATGTCCCAGCGTCCAGATTCCGGCCGGAGACGTAGAAATCAAGCCCCAGGTGTTAAGCCTGATCAAACATTGCCATGGACTTGGCTCTGAAGACCTATTTCAGCACTTGGAGGACTTGACCACTTTGGTCCAGACCACCAAGGCACGAAACGTGAATGAGGAGCAAATGATCATGAGGCAATTCCCTCACTCTCTTAGGGATAAAGCTGCTCATTGGTATAGGACTATAGGAAGACAAATTACAACTTGGAATGAGTTGAAATCGGCCTTTTTGAAGAAATTCTTCCCTGTCGAACGTACCAATGCTTTAAGATGGGCAAACACTACCTTTACCCAGTGGCCAAGGGAGCAGTTTCATGTGGCCCGGGAGCAATTCCAGGACCTATTGCGGAGATGTCCACACCACAAGGTGCCGAAATGGCAACTCATGCAGGTCTTTTACCACGGGTTGACTGAGAAACTTAGAAATCACGTGGACGGTTCTTGCGGAAGTAATTTCCCCAACAAAGACATAGATAGTGCACACAATTTGTTTGAGGAAATGAGCGAGAATTCAATCAATCATGCCTCCATTGATACTTTTAACCGGTCCCAGCAACCCAGATCAAATGTTAATGAAGTCCATGACTCCCATTCATTTGATATGGAATTGATTTGTAACAAACTTGATAAGGTGGACTTGGTTGTGAAGAGGATGGAAGTGTGGATGGCTGGAAATTCAATGAACTCTCAATTGACTCAATCCCAGAATTTGGGATTCCATTCGTCGCGAGCTCCTTTTGGACGAGAGTTCGTGAATCAACTCGATGCAGCTCAACCTGCGAGTCGGCATTATTCGGAACCCCACGGGTTCCAAACTAGGGCCTTTGATCCCAATTTTTCTGATCCTTCCCTTTCTTTGTCACCATCCTCACCCTATGAGGATGTTAGGTCCAACCCCTCCTCTAATGCTTATAATCCAGGTTGGAGAAACCACCCTAACTTCTCCTGGAAAAATCGAGGGCAACAGACCCAATTTCGACCTAGCAATTATGCTCTGCAACGACCAATGGGTCAGGGTCATGTGTATACTTAGTTGCCCCCAAATCAGGTCAATCAGCAAGCTTGGAATGCCCGTCAACCCATAGGGCAAGCTGATTTGAACCGACAAATGGTGGAGATGCAAGGATCCATGCTCCAGCTCATGCAGTAAATGAAAACCTCGCTGGACAACTTGCAAACCGGGCTCATAGCTAATTCTCATCAACCCAGATCTCTACCATCCCAAACCTTACCCAACCCACGAAATATCCTGAATCTGGGCAACCAAGCCCATGGGTATGGAAATCAGCGGGACCCACAAGCACATGCCCAGGTGGTTGAGCAGGGTCCTTCCTCTTCTTCTTCTTCTACACATCAACAATTCCTGGCTAATCAAGCTCCTCCAATCTTTCCTAACCCTCCCCAAGACCCAAACTCATATGCATTCGCAAATTCTATTACCTTGAGGAGTGATAAACAAACTCAGGATCCACAACCACACTGTTTTGATTTACCGAATCCTAAAGAACCTGAGGAGAGAAAGGAGAATTTTGGAGAAGAAATCAAGGCTCAGAAACCTGATTCCAAAGATCTAACTCATGTTCCTTTTCCTGAAGCCTTGATCAGATCAAAGAAGTCTGTTGATGGTAATGAGGAGCTTCTAAATATTTTCAAAAATGTTGAGATCAATATCCCGCTCCTCGACGCTATCAAGCATATACCGACTTACGTGAGATTTCTAAAGGATTTATGTACACAAAAGTGTAAGTCGAGAGAATCTATTTTGAAGAAGGTGGTACTCCCCGAGCATGCTAGTTTTGTTATCCTGCACCACCTCCCACAAAAAAAGAGAGATCCAAGTGCTCCGTTGATTTCTTGTGTCATCGGAGATAACACTTTTGATAGAGCACTTCTGGATCTGGGTGCATCCATCAACCTAATTCCGACTTCTCTTTACGAGAAGTTTGGATAGGTGAACTTCAACCGACTTCAGTAACGCTGTAGTTAGCGGACCGTTCGGTCACAAATCCATGAGGCGTTATTGAAGATGTTATAGTTACGGTTAAGGATTTCTATTTTCCTATAGATTTCCTTGTCCTTGACATGAATGTACCAGAAAATCTGAGGAACACACCCATCATTTTGGGACATTTGTTCCTGGCTACCACTAAGCCAACATTAACTGTGAAAGAGCTAGCATGAACATCGCCTTTGGGGATCAACGAATGAAATTGGATATTTTTAAGGCGATTAATAAATTTGAGGATTGTGAATTTATTGAGGAACTTGAGAAGAATAATGTGAACATTGAAACTTGTTTGATGGTTTTTGCAATTGAAAGTTCCGCCTTTGATGATGAGTTGGACCCGTAACCCTCTATGGCAGACCTGCCATCTTCTGAAGAGGTTATTGATTTTGTTCACTCTCAACCTCTTCCTCTTGATGAGTCATCAGCATCTTCCTCATCTTCAATCATCAACCCACCACAGCTTGAACTGAAACCATTGCTGAGAATTTGAAATATCAATTTTTAGGACTATAGAAGATGCTCCCTGTGATTATCAGTGCTAAATTAACAAAGGAGCAAGAGATTAAATTGATTAAGGTCCTAAAGGAACATAAGGAGGCAATTGGTTGGACCATTCATGACCTTAGGGGGATCGAGCCATCTTACTGCAATCATAGAATATACTTGGAAGATGGATCCCGCCCTTCTCGCCAAATGCAAAGGAGATTAAATCCAAATATGCGAGAAGTGGTCAAAAAGGAGATCATTAAGTGGCTCGATGCAGGAATTATTTATCCAATCTCTGATAGTCCCTGGGTATGTCCCATGCAGATTGTTCCCAAGAAAGCCAGGATTATCGTTGTGACTAACGAGAGAGGAGAATCTGTCACAACTCGTTCAGCTTCCTCTTGGAAGGTTTGTATCGATTACAGGAAGTTGAACACGGCCACGAAAAAGGATCATTTCTCTCTGCCTTTCATTGATCAAATCTTGGAAAGATTAGCCGGGTAGAAGTACTTCTGTCTTCTTGATGGCTACTCAGGAAACAACCAAGTTCCTATTCATCCCGAGGATCAGGAAAAAACTACTTTCACCTGTCCCTACGGAACCTTTGCTTTCCGTAGGATGCCTTTCGGTTTATGCAATGCACCTGCGACTTTTCAAAGGTGTATGTTAGCCATATTCTCTGACATGGTGGGAAAGTTTATGGAAGTCTTCATGGACGATTTCTCTATTTTTTGGAGAATCGGTTGACTCTTGTCTAGCTAATCTACAAATGATTCTTAAACGATGCATCAAAACATGATTGGTCCTTAGCTGGGAAAAGAGTCATTTCATGACACAAGAAGGCATCGTCTTGGGTCATGTAATCTCTAAATGGGGAATCGAAGTGGATAAAGCTAAGGTTGATGCTATCGCTAAACTTCGTCCTCCCACATCTATTAAAAAAATTCGATCATTTCTTAGTCATGTGGGATTCTATAGAAGATTCATCAAGGATTTCTTGAAGGTTGCTCGTCCTCTGAGCAATCTTCTCGCCAAAGAAATGTCGTTTGTTTTCAATGAATCATGTCGTAAAGCATTTGATTTCCTGAAAATGGCAGTCACTTGTGCTCCGATGTTGCAACCACCGATTTGATTGCCCCTTTTGTGATCATGACCGACGCTTCTGATTACGCGGTCGGGGCTGTTTTTGGTCAGAAAGTTGACAGGAAGCCCTCTGTCATCTACTACGCTAGTAAAACTCTGGATGAAGCCCAGAGGAATTACACTGTTATTGAAAAGGAATTACTAGCCGTAGTATTTGCTTTGGAAAAATTCAGGGCTTATCTCTTAGGGTCTCATGTCATCATTTATACTGACCACTCGACCTTGAGACATCTCTTGGCCAAAAAGGATGCCAAACCCTGGCTTATTCATTGGATTCTTCTGCTTCAAGAATTTGATCTTGAAATCAAGGATAAATCCGGGGTACAAAATGTGGTGGCGGATCATTTGTCGAGACTTCTAAGTGTCCGGAAAAGTATCAGCAATTGGGACGTCCGGACGAGAAGAATCACTTAGAAGTCTCGACAAATGATCCGCCACCACATTTTGTACCCTGGATTTATCCTTGATTTCAAGATCAAATTCTTGAAGCAGAAGAATCCAATGAATAAGCAGGGGTTTGGCATCCTTTTTGGCCAAGAGATGTCTCAAGGCCGAGTGGTCAGTATAAATGATGACATGAGACCCTAAGAGATAAGTCCTAAATTTTTCAAAAGCAAATACTACGGCTAGTAATTCCTTTTCAATAACAGTGTAATTCCTCTGGGCTTCATCCAGAGTTTTACTAGCGTAGTAGATGACAGAGGGCTTCCTGTCAACTTTCTGACCCAAAACAGCCCCGACCACGTAATCAGAAGCGTCGGTCATGATCACAAAAGGGGCAATCAAATCGGTGGTTGCAACACCGGAGCACAAGTGACTGCCGTTTTCAGGAAATCAAATACTTTACGACATGATTCATTGAAAACAAACGACGTTTCTTTGGCGAGAAGATTGCTCAGAGGATGAGCAACCTTCAAGAAATCCTTGATGAATCTTCTATAGAATCCCACATGACCAAGAAATGATCAAATTTGTTTAACAGATGTGGGAGGACGAAGTTTAGCGATAGCATCAACCTTAGCTTTATCCACTTCGATTCCCCATTCAGAGATTACATGACCCAAGACGATGCCTTCTTGTGTCATGAAATGACTCTTTTCCCAGCTAAGGACCAATCATGTTTTGATGTATCGTTTAAGAATCATTTGTAGATTAGCTAGACAAGAGTCAACCGATTCTCCAAAAATAGAGAAATCATCCATGAAGACTTCCATAAACTCTCCCACCATGTCAGAGAATATGGCTAACATACACCTTTGAAAAGTCGCAGGTGCATTGCATAAACCGAAAGGCATCCTACGGAAAGTAAAGGTTCCGTAGGGACAGGTGAAAGTAATTTTTTCCTGATCCTCAGGATGGATAGGAACTTGGTTGTATCCTGAGTAGCCATCAAGAAGACAGAAGTACTTCTACCCAGCTAATCTTCCCAAGATTTGATCAATGAAAGGCAGAGGGAAATGATCCTTTTTCGTGGCTGTGTTTAGCTTCCTGTAATGGATACAAACCCTCCAAGAGGAAGCTGAACGAGTTGTGACAGATTCTCCTCTCTCGTTAGTCACAACGATAATCCCGACTTTCTTGGAAACAACCTGCACGGGACTTACCCAAGGACTATCAGAGATCGGATAAATAATTCCTGCATCAAGCCACTTAATGATTTCCTTTTTGACCACTTCTCTCATATTTGATTTAATCTCTTTTGCATCTGGCGAAAAGAGCTGGATCCATCTTCCAAGAATATTCTATGATTGCAGTAAGATGGCTCAATCCCCCTAAGGTCATGAATGGTCCAACCAATTGCCTCCTTGTGTTCCTTCAGGACCTTAATCAATTTAATCTCCTGCTCCTTTGTTAATTTAGCACTGATAATCACAGGAAGCATCTTCTGTGGTCCTAAAAATTGATATTTCAAATTCTCAGGCAATGGTTTCAGTTCAAGCTGTGGTGGGTTGATGATTAAAGGTAAGGAAGATGCTGATGACTCATCAAGAGGAAGAGGTTGAGAGTAAACAAAATCAATAACCTCTTCAGAAGATGGCAGGTCTGCCATAGAGGGTTGCAAGTTGAATTCATCATCAAAGGAGGAACTTTCAATTGCAGAAACCATTAAACAAGTTTCAATGTTCACATTATCCTCCTCAAGTTCCTCAATAAATTCACAATCCTCAAATTTATTAATCGCCTTAAAAATATCTAATTTCATTCGTTGATCCCCAAAGGCGATTTTCATGCTAGTTCTTTCGCAGTTAATGTTGGCCTTAGTGGTAGCCAGGAACGGACGTCCGAGAATGATGGGCGTGTTCCTCAGATTTTCCGGTATATCCATGTCAAGGACAAGGAAATCTACAGGACAATAGAAATCATTAACCGTAACTATAACATCTTCAATAACACCTCGCGGATTTGTAACTGAATGGTCTGCTAACTGCAGCGTTACTGAAGTCGGCCAAAGTTCACCTAATCCAAACTTCTCGTAAGGAGAAGTCGGAATTAGGTTGATGGATGCACCCAGATCCAGAAGTGCTCTATCAAAAGTGTAATCTCTGATGACACAAGAAATCAATGGAGCACCTAGATCTCTTTTTTTCTGAGGGAGGTGGTGTAGGATAACAGAACTAGCCAACTTGGAGAGTACCACCTTCCTCGTAACAGATTCTCTCAACTTATGCTTTTGTGTACATAAATCCTTTAAAAATCTCGCGTAAGCCGGTATATGCTTGATAGCATCCAGGAGCAGGATATTGATCTCAACATTCTTGAAAATATTTAGAAGCTCCTCATTGCTATCAACAGACTTCTTCTTTGATTTGATCAAAGCTTCAGGAAAAGGAACACGAGTCAGATCTTTGGAATCAGGTTCCTGAGCCTTGATTTTTTCTCCAGAATTCTCCTCTCCTCAGGTTCTTCAGGATTCGGTAAATCAGAATAGTTGGTTGTGGATCCTGAGTTTGTTTACCATTCCTCAAGGTAACACAATTTACGGATGCATATGAGTTTGGGTCTTGGGGAGGGTTAGGAAAGATTGGAGGGGCTTGATTAGCCAAGAATTGTTGATGTGCAGAAGAAGAAGAAGAGGAAGGACCCTGCTCAACCACCTGAGCATGTGCATGTGGGTCCCTCTAATTTCCGTACCCATGGGCTTGGTTGCCCGGATTCAAGATATTTCACAGGTTGGGTACGGGTTGGGATGGTAGAGATCCAGGTTGACGAGAGTTAGCTATGAGCCCGGTTTGCAAGTTGTCCAGCGAGGTTTTCATTTGCTGCATAAGCTGGATCATGGATCCTTGCATCTCTACCATTTATCAGTTCAAATCGGCCTACCCTACGTGCTGACGGGCATTCCAAGCTGCTGATTGACCTTATTTGGGGGCAACTGAGTATACACATGACCCTAATCCATTGGTCATTGCGGAGCATAATTGCTAGGTCGAAATTGGGTCTATTGTCCCAAGTTTTTCTAGGAGAAGTTAAGGTGGTTTCTCCAACCCGGATTATAAGCATTAGAGTGGGGGTTGGATCTAACGTTCTCCTGTACAACACAGACATCCTCATAGGGTGAGGATGGAAAGAAAGAAAGGGAAGGATCAGAAAAACTGGGATCAAAGGCCCCAGTTTGGAACCCGTGGGGTTTCGAATAATGCTGACTTGTAGGTTGAGCTGCATCGAGTTGATTCATGAACTCCCGTCCAGAAGGAGCTCGCGACGAATGGAATCTCAAATTCTGGGATTGAGTCGATCGAGAGTTGTTCATTGAATTTCCAGCAATCCATTCTGCAATTCTCTTAGCAACCAAGTCCACCTTATCAAGTTTGTTACAAATCAATTCCATATCAAATGAATGGGAGTCATGGACTTCATTAACATTTGATCTGGGCTGCTAGGACCGGTTAAAAGTATCCATGGAGGCATGATTGATTGAATTCTCTCTCATTTCCTCAAACAAATCTTGTGCACTATCTGCATCTTTGTTGTGGAAATTGCCTTCGCAAGAAGCATCCACGTGATTTCTGAGTTGCTCAATCAACCTGTGGTAGAAGATCTGCACGAGTTGCCATTTCGGCACCTCATGGTGTGGACACCTCCGCAATAGGTCCTAGAATCGCTCCCAGGCCACATGAAATTGCTCCCCCGGCCGTTGGGTAAAGGTAGTGTTTGCCTGTCTCAAAGCATTGGTATGTCCGATAGGGAAGAATTTCTTCAGAAAGGCCAATTTCAACTCATTCCAAGTCGCAATTGGTCTTCCTATAGTCCTGTACCAATAAGCAGCTTTATCCCTAAGAGAGTGGGGGAAGAGCCTCATGATCATTTGCTCCTCATTCACGTTTCGTGCCTTGGTGGTCTGGACCAAAGTGGTCAAGTCCTCCAAGTGCTGAAATAGGTCTTCAGAGCCAAGCCCATGGTAATGTTTGATCAGGCTTAACACCTGGGGCTTGATTTCTACGTCTCCGGCCGGAATCTGGACGCTGGGACATTTCCCGTAATTTGATGGATCATAAAAATCCTTCAAGGGCTGAGCACCATGCATTCTCTGGAACCATTCTGCATTCTCTGCATTTGTTCCAGCTGCCTTCGGAATTCCTCCTGTGGATCCCGAGGCAGAGGAGGCTGTTGATCGGCCATGGGATCAATTTGGCCAAAATCCAATTTACGCCTCCTAGAATACTCTAATGTTCCTTCCAATTGAGGATTCAATGACCATCTTCCCAGCATAAACTAGGAAAAGATTGGAAGGACTGGGGATAAGGACCCTGTAGAACAACAAAACAAGCCTGTCCTTAAGTGGGGTAGCCTAAGGATCCACAGACTCCCAAAACCCGCCTTAAGATTATAAACGATTTACTCTACTTGTGTCTGCTCAATCCAACCAGTTAGAAGGAAGGACTGGGGAGAAGGTTCTTCCTTCGGCTTACGCCTCCGGTTCCTAGTGTACCCCCCAGGTACGGTCATTTGATGCTACTCCCCTAACTAGACATCAGATTAATCAGTACAAGTAGGTTAATCATGAACAATCTCAGGCTAGGCCCCGAAGAGCGAATCAGTCCTTAAGGCCAACGTCTACTCGATTTTATTGAGGCCTGGGATTGTAGTGCTTATGGAATGTGATGGGCCCTTAAAATGGGTTGTGCCCTTAATGATTGATTGAGTATTATGTAAGTACGTGCACAACCAGGGTTTTTAAGCAAGATTATTTATGATGCGTAGATTTTAATGTTCAAATCTTGTTTAAGTAGCTTTTGGGGTTTAGAATTAGGTTGATTTCAATCAAGTTTGAGGCAAACTAGGTCTTTAAGCACGGGTGAAGATTGATTTCCTTTAAAACCAGAAATAAAGTGGAGTGCCTGGTATGAACCTAGATTGGAAACCCTAAGAAGAAGCTACTTGATGAGTTTATTTTAGGTTGAGTGGTGTGGCCCAAACAGCTCAAACAATTGGCCACAATTGCACCACTAGGGTAGGCACATAGAAACGGTTAATCTAGAATGATTTCTACTCTTTTATGTATTAATTTGTGTGTACCGGTTCTACATATCAGAACCCGGTTGAGTAGAAGCAAATCAAGTAGGTTAAGTGCCTTGAATGTGGGTGTATGTTGTGTGTATGTTGAAAATTACCCCACAAAATTATCTTTTTATTTTTTTTTATATAAGCGAGGGTGAAATGAGTGTGAGTGCAAATCCAAACAACCAAACTAATCCTAGGATTTATGCAAACACCTAGGTTAATTGGAATTTGAATTTAATGTGACGAAATCTATGGAGGGGGAAGAATGGGGAGCACTTACAGTCGTCTTCAACTGCACTTTACTCCGGTCTACCGCTCGATGATTCATTGATGGAGGTCTCTGCAAAACAATAAACATAAGAGAAAGCAAGTTAGAAGACAATAAAGTGCATGAAGTGCGAAAAGAAGATCGGAAATCATTGCCTCTCCAGCAACGGCGCCAAAATGTTGAAACGACGGAGGACTATGCTATCAAATTTGGTTTTAAAACTTGTCGTTGTAGTATGAATAGTGAAGAACTCGAGTTCAACAAATACAATTTATACTGGAATAGAAATCTCGGGTCGAACTTAGGGAGGCTACTTCGATCCAAATTCTTAATTATATTTTTTTCGTGTTTTTGTTAAAAAGCGAAGTATTATAATGAAATGAAGCACTATAAACAATCAGAGAAAGAGAGAGAGAAAACATCTACTTGATACTTCAAAATGTTTATACAACTAAGTAAGCAAGAAATTACACTAGAAAGCAGGAAAACTATTACAATTAGAAAGCAGGAAAATTCTACTCTAGAAAGCAGGAAAAATGAATAAGAGAGAGAAGCTATCCTCCTCGACGATTGATTGCACCGCAAAAATACACCTGCAATTGTGCCATCTTGTGCTATTTCCTAACATTACCAGTGCATATTAGGTATCCATAATCGCATTTGTAAAAATACACGCATGCATGCATTTAATTGAGAGGGGAGGAGAGTGAAATAAATGGCCTTGTAATTGAAAAATTCTTCAAGTGCTACCTTGCAAAATCCCCATCTTCATTTTTTATTTCTTTTTGACTTTGAATTTCTCCACACGGCTACAGGCATGGCCTCTTCTTCCTCTTCGCGCCATGCTCTGCAGCAAGCTTGCCCTGCAGCCGCATGCACAAGCACTCCCTGCCATCCATGCAGAGCCATGCACAACCAGGGCATGGCTGCGCATGTCTCTTTGCTCTTTAAAAAGAGCTCAGCTTTCTTCCTTGCGGCTGAGCCTGGTCCACACGCCAAAACCCAACACAGCAACTCCGTTCTAGGCCTCCTCCTTCCCTCTCCCCTCCATACGCAGCCTCTCCTCTTTGAGGAGCCACGCTGCGGGAAGGAGCAACTCACAGTGGTGCACAACCACCACTGTGAGTCCACCACCACCCAGCTCATCAAAGAGCCAGTGGGCGTGGTGGTTCTCTCTCTATTGAGACATTTAGCCACAATTCCGCCATTGCCACAAAGCTTCAAGCTTTGAAGCTCAACCGGCCACCGCTCACCCCTGCAGCAGCCGGCCAACCTCCACCGCGCAAGCCAATAGGACACCCGCGCCCCCCTCCGTGCACCCTGTCGCGCTCCTTCGCCCGCAGCCCAGCCCTCTCCAGTATATATATATATATATATTATTACCTATATAACTAAGTATAAGTATAGATACATATATACACATATACTTGTACATATATATATATATATATATATATATATATATATATATATATATATATATATATATATACAAATATACATACATATATACATATATATCTATAACTATATATACGTATCTATCTACATATCTATCTACATGTATCTATATACATATATTACTATATATATATATATATATATACATATATATATATCTATATATATATATATATACATACATACATACATATATATATATATATATATATATATATATACATACATACATACATATATATATATATATACATACATACATATATCTATCTATACATATATTTACATATCTATATATATATATACATATATAACTACATATCACCTAGATAATTATAACCATATATAAATTTACATATAGATATATATTTACAGATATATATATTTTTTTTTTTTCATATCACTTACCATACGTTGTATCGCGGGAATATCTACACCAGTTGCTGATATTCCCCGATACACGCGTACAGAAAGCGTGTTCACACTCATCTTCCACCAATCCACCTTAAACTCCACACGACACTTCGTCCTGTTGGTTGCGTCTTCCTAGACGACGACCGACTCGACACCGTGCTACACGCCATCTCCACCTCCACCCCCACCCCTTTATACATATATAATTTATACATATATATATACTATATTTACTTTATTTCTGTTTCTCTTTCCTGCCAGTAAAAAGATAAAAAAAAATATAAAAAAGAGAAAAGATAATCCTTGACTTGCAGGTACTCAGTCTTGCGAATAGCAAGACCAGTTTTGAAACCCTAATTTGACTCAAAGCCAAGAACCTGATTTTGAGGGTGTACCTCAAGGATAAAAATTATCAGAAAAAAAATCTTAAATAGAAAAACACCAAAAATATAATAAACAAACGGAAGAGATTCGTTGTAGGAAAGGCGTAGAAACTTGTTCACTTCTAATCCCACTTCCCTGAGTTCGACCCTAGGCCTAAAAGTGACCAAGATAAAATCAAATAGGCCAGGTAAAAAATTTTGTAAAGAGATGGTTAGGCTCGATTTAGGTTAACCACTATACGCATTTCAACGATAAAACCACCATATTAACACCACCTATCCGAGCCCCGACCATCACATCTTTTCAACGATCACTTGGAGGACGAGCCGGACGAGACGACGCCTGGAAGACGAAGAACGGAGCAGGAAGAAGGAGGTCGAGGCAGGAAGAATGGGAATGAGGCAGCACATCGTTGTCGCGGGATCCGCTTCCGAAATGAGGGCGAAAATTTGACTTTATCTCTTGAGGAACTCTGTGATGGGGGCACTTACACATGAGATCCAGAAAATGATCCCATGCATCATGTAGAGATTCTCCTGCTCCTTGGGAGAAGTGCGTGATTTGGTGCTGCATCATATTTGTACGACCAATGGGGTAGAATTTTTGCAGGAAGGCGATTTGAAGTTATCCCCATGTGTTGATTGTGTGTGGTTGAGTTTGAAACCAGTGAGCAACTTTGTCAGCTAGAGAGAATGAGAAGAGTTTCAAGAGTAATCCGTCCCGATTCTGTACATCTGCCCGAAAAGTGTGGGCCAGATGTTTTAGGTTTTTGATGTGCTGGAAAGGATCCTCGAAGTTCAAGCCATGAAATTTTGGGGCCATATGAAGCATGCTAGGCTTGAGATCCACCTCGGGTCCTCCCGCGGGAATGTTGATTCGGGGTTCAATCTCTACCGCTGCAGGATTATAGTGATCTCGCATTTTAGGACGCGGCGGTGGGTTGATGATGGCATTGATTTGATTTCGAAAATCATTTAATTGTTGCTCAAGGTTAGGTTGATCTTCTTGGTGATCCATAGCTAATAAAGGGGAAGTGGGTTCTGAATTAGAAGATATGTCAATGTGATCAGGTTGTTGCACAAACACGAAAGTCGAGGCTCGATCTCGACGAGAGTGAATAGCTAATGGAGGCCTCAAGGGTCTTAAGGACCTCCTCTCGAACATGCACCAATGGAATAGACGAGGGATAGCAGGTGATGGACCCAATCAAGACACCCAAAAATTTTGGATGACTATAGAGGTTCGGGGCGGATGATACCCCTAAGTTAGAAAGCCGTCCACCTAAGAATTACCTAGGCAGCCAGAAAGAGAGACCCGCGAAGACTCCTACATGGTAGAGCGCCCCCACGGGTTACAAGGTTTCCCCCACCCGACCTTTCTTGTCACTGAGGGTCCAGGTAGACCAGAATGGGGACTTAACCTCTTAAGTCTACTAGTTTTAAGTTTAAGAGCAAAGGTGCTTATGATTTCACTTGAACTTTAAGATGTTTTAGTGCAATGTGACCTAATTTGAAGATTGGTTAATCCAACAAGGTGGGTCAACTTCACTTGTTTTGCCCTTTGAGAAATTTAGGTCCCTCTTTTAGTGTTCAAATGAATTAAGAGCCTAATTTTAGGGTTTGCTTGAATAGATCAATTCAACTAAGGCTTAGGCACACACTGCTTGGGAAGGTTAATTCTTGATTAAGCAAGTGTGTCTCTAAAATTCTAAACTGGAAACCCTAATTGTCTCTAATTGGTCCAATCAAATTTGTCCAAATGTGGTACCTAGGGCTCAAGCAAGAAGGTGATAGCCCTAGATACCTTAAGCCCTAAGTAGGTGCACAAATCAGGGTTGGGTGTTCTCTAAATAGAATGTATCAAATAAGGCAACTTGATGGTTACTCTAAGAATAGAATGCAAGTTGAACCTAATTGATTTGTTTCCTCTTTTAGCTTTTTTCAGAATCAGGGGCTTAGGGGAAATTGGCTGGAGTTTACCTGCCCCTGGAGTGTTCTGATGTGTGGCTGATCTTCCTCCAATGAATCCCCTTGCATAGATCACAGTCAAAAGAGATAGAGCAAGTTAGTATCAAATCAGATATTGTAATCAAGAGATCGAATTGCGTGTTGCTCCTCGGCAACGGCGCCAAAATGTTAATCACTCTGAAATGGGTTTTAAAATCATAACGTTGCAGTATAGGTCGAATTAGTGAGAAAAACAAATAAAATTTATAACTCGAAAGAAGTCTGAGATCATTCGTTGGGAGCAAGTGGCAAATATAAATCTTAAGATTGCAATTCAAGCACAATATAAGCAATTTATAATAAAACTCCAAACAATAATGATATATAAATGAAAGCAAATGTCAATAGTGCAAAAAGAATGGGGTAAAATGATGATTTGAATCACCAATTACCCCTCACAATAATATCACATATCTCAACAAAATCAACCAAATAAAGCCTCGCAATCAAGTATCAGACGGCTGAGCATTTAATCTGACGCTTAACCATCTCAAGCAACAGTGTATAGCCTTTTCTCCTTCCTCAGCCTCTTCTCTTCTTCTCTCTTTTCTGGCTTCTCTTCTTCCTTCTCTTCATGCATAAGGGGAAAGGTTTCTTCTTCAAACGGCTACGTGTCAGCCATTGATCTTCAGAGCAAAATCCCCCCAAACCCTCGCACTCTCTCTTTCTTTCTCTCTTTGGATCCGCTCTCCCAGAGCCTCGGGCAATTGGATTCGGATCTAAGTGCACTTAAGACCAGGGCTACAAGTGTGAGTCACAACCGAGGTGTGCGTGGGTTAGGCAAGTCAGGTCGGCGCCAGGCCTGCATGAGCAATGTCACGGGTGAGGCAATGTCGGGTGAGCGGGGACCTCACCCCCTGTGTGTTAGTTGAGGCGATAAGCCCGTATCACTTTTTCCTTTTATGCTCCTTCAACTGTTCTACCGCTTCCGATGTGGAACTAAAGGTCCCTTGCTTCTTCCACACATTGGCTGCAACAGCTGATTCGTCTAATTTCGATCAAAGGCTCTGTCAAAGGGCCAAATTGGTCCCTGGGTTGTATTCCTGGTGGGATTCCACTATGCCTGTAGGAGGATGCCTGGTGCTACTGAGCGTGAAGCAAGCTTCAAGCTTGCTCGAAGCTTGCCATTAATGGCGGGCAAGACCTATAACCTGAAAACCAAGAATAAGGCCTCTCGGCCTTGTCAGAGACGCCAGGAGGATCACCGGACGTTGATGAATGTAACGGCGGAGGTGGTGTCGCGTGCGAGTGGATGTGGAGGCCTGTCGACCTTGCGAAATGTGTGTGAAAGTGCGTGAGTCGGGAGAGGCGATAGAGAGGCCAATCCCCTCAATTACTTGAGGGGTTTTGGTCAGTGGGTCGAGGCGACAGTGAGGAGTGTGGAAGCGGTGCGGTTGGGCTAGTGTAGAAGCCGCTAAGGCTGGCTAGGGGTACACCGGCGAGGTGGAAGATGGAGGGTGTTAGGGCGAGTCAGCGGTTGAATCAGAGTTGCAAATGCACGGAAATGACAAGTAAAAGATGAGGCGTCGATAGGGCTAAATAGCAGATGAAGTAAGGTAGAGGCGGTGCCAGTTGTGGTGTGGTCGACGCGGGGGACCAAGGTGACTCTGGTGGGAAGGAAACGGTGAGGACGAAGGAGATAAAAGCGTCGGTCGGTATTACACGACACGAAGGAAGATGAGGAAGATGAGTCCGCCGCTGGTATTGCAAACGGACGACAAGGGAGATCAGGAGGAATCACTGGAGCTCGAGGAGCCTTTTGGCAGGAAGAGGAGAGAAGAATTTGGGGTAATTCGGGTTGAATTCGAGCATGAGGAACTCGGTCTGATCTGGGGATTCTTTTATAGGCCTCTAGAGGATGATTTGAGCTTGGGAAGCAACCTTCCCAAGCTTGGAAAGTTCACTAGAGATGGGAGCTTGAAGGATACTCGAATCTCTCATGCATTCGCATGAGAAATTGGGAAGGTTTTAAGGCTTAGGATTTGGCTCAAAAGGAAGGGAATTCCTTGACGAACTTCCCTTTCAAATCTGAGAGGGATTCGTCAAGGAATCAAGGAGAACATGCCAAATCAAGCTCGTCGGAGTTGTAGGATTAGGATTTCATGGCGGTAGGGACCTATTTGAAGTAGGAGAAGATAAAGTTGGGGACCTATTTGTAAAGGATTCAAAAGTTAGGGGATGTGTGTGAGATAAAAGAATTAGACAGGACCAAATTGCAAACTAGGTAACGATGATATCAGATTGAGCCCAAATTTTAGTACAAATCTAATTTGGACCTAAGGAATCCAATGGTAAAGTTGGATTTTGGTTTTGCCTTAGTTTGATTGGATAATTTATGCAAAAACCTAAATTAGGGCAAATGCCTATTTAGGACTCTGTTTTGGGTCAAGACGAGTTCCAATAGTCAAATTGAAGGTAACAAACCATAGAGAATATTTTTATATATTTTTTTTAGATGATTTAAGTGAATTTTATCCTAACCAGAACCTCAGTAGATTAAGCGGGTCTATTTTTAGGGTTTCAGATGTCCATTAATTCATGTAATACATGAAAACCCTTTTCTATCTGTTCTAACCCACTTATTGGACTCTTAAGACCATTTGACCTTTATTCAACCCCTAAGAGAACACGCGGTTATTCTATTTTTGTGATAGAATGGTAAATTTGTAGAAATAACCCTGTATTCTTGTCTTCTTCTCAAATAAATGTTTTGTGCCCTTGAGACCTTCTTATGGATATGTAGGAGCTTTTATTGATTTAATCAAATCAAATTGAGCTAATTATGGCTCATAATGGTGTTCCCATCAAATTGAGCCAGTTGGTGAAGCAGCTTGGAAGAGACTGCAAGATGACATCTATCAGGGTCTCATCATCATTCTTCATCCCTAACCTTTGGAGTTCTAAAATATGTCTGTATATTTTCAAGACATGCTCCCTCACTGGAGTCCCTACCTTCATCTTGAATGGAAGCAACTAATAACTAGATAGTTAATACACTTAATATGTCTAAATTAGGCTAATTCCTAAGTAAACACATCATATTTAGATTGTAAATAGTGCATCATAATCAATCTAGACATATTACGCCCATAATTGCATTTATAAGTAATTTATATATATTATAATAATTTTTAATTTGTGTATAAATAAAACGTGGGAGTGAATTTTGGGAATGAAAAGTTGCAGAGGAGAATTCAAAGAAAACACATTCTATGAGGAGCGAAATGAAATTTTGCCAAGTTATGAGGGCTTAGGTATAATTTGTACAGCAACACTCCAAGCCCTTACTCTTAAAGAAAATACAAGCCCCTCCGGACATCTCTGCAAAATTCCAACAAGAATAGACTTCAATCACTCCATTTCCAATAGTTCATGCGCAACCGACGCGCGAAGAACACGTTTAATGCATGCCCCATGCGTACTCCAAGTGCAGAAGACCCACAGCATCCATTCCCAGCTCAGGCACGTAATCCGTGCACCAGAACCTCGCTTATGCAGTGCTAGACGTGCCTCCCGTGCATAGAACCTGCCACCACTCCACTCGCACAACCTGCACGCCAACTGCTCATGGCACGTGTCTCCCGTACATGAATTGCAGATTTTGGACAACCATGCCCTCTTTTCTTCAACTATATAAAGGCTACACCCCTCCTATTGCCAAACAATCTTCACCTACTCCTTCCTCACTACCATTAGAGCTAGAAAAACCTCTCCAAGCTCCATTTCTCCCCTTCCAAGTTACTAAGAGTCCTATTAGAATAGAGAAATCCCTCTTCCTCTCCCCATTCTCCCAAGCTCTCACCACCATCATAGGGCCTCCTAAAGTCGTCCTCTAACCCCCATTCCTAGTTGGAGATCAACCTATCCTCTCACCCCCAATTTACCGTAGTTAGGACCTTCTTTCCTCACCCCATACTCCACCAAAAGATTGGCCCAAGCCATCCTCTACCTATCTTCTTCCTATCCCTCACCTCCATCATAGGGCCGCTACCAAGCAAGTCATTTCACCAAGCAGCTATCTCGGGAGATTTTTCTCACCCACATCTCTTTCACTTTTTTTTATTATTGTTTCTCTATCATGTAATAGAACATTGCAACTTCATAATACAAGTCGTTCTCTCTCTCTCTCTATTTTGTTAGTGTGCTTGCTATAGTCTGCCCATCTTCTCACCTCCATTCTTTTTAGATAAAAATTCATAAAAATTACAAAATTGACAAAACACCAAAAAGAAATAATCAAGCAAGATTTTAAGTGTGTTTACCTTCCCATGTTCGACCCAGGCACACCTCCGATTATTTTATTTGATTGCAAATTTTTGTAACTTGAACGACACATTTTCAAAACTAATTCTTTGCAAATTTTTCGTGCATCAGCAACTCCTTGAGCACATTATAACACTAAGTTTGGTTCACGGTGGGTGTATTTTCACGATGGAAAAATTAGGGTTTTGGAGAACCCGCCATCGTAGTCTCAAAATAACGCTACCAGATAAAATTTATACCAAACTCGAGGTGAGTCCCAGGTCGAACACTGAGAGGCGAACGTTTGGTTTTGAAAACCGCACTTTGATTTTATTTATTTTTGTTTTTTTATCTTCTATAATTTTTTTGTATTTTAATAAGCAAGAGATCAGATCGATAAAATCTAGCCAATCTACTTACAAAATAAGAAAAAGAGAGAGAGAGAAAGCATCAATATATTTATCTAACCAAAGTTTGCTACAGATAAACAACTACACTAGAAAGTAGTAAAAGATAGATAGAGGTGAGAAGAGTCCCCCTCAACGGTCGCTTGGAGAATGACTCACTCTGACGTCACCTGGAAGATGGTGGTGAGGAGCTGGACAAAGAAGAACGATGTCAGAGGAAGGAGGAGGGGGCAAGACGGTGTCGCGGCAAGGATCTTCTTCCCAAAGGGAGTGAGAGGACGACCATGAGATGCTCCACTATGGGGGATGAGAGGCGAGAAATATGTTTGATTTTCTACTCTAGAGGAGCATCCCAAGCTTGGGACAATCTCTCTTTAGAGCCTTAAAGGTGGTGAGGTAGAGAAAGGAAGAGATCAAGAAAAATGGGAGGGGTAGGTGTCGTTTTGTAGTGGAGGAGAAGAGGCTTTGGTCATCCACGGTCAATAGCGACATTAAAGACATCACTGTAGCTCTGCCGTAAACATCGCTATAGGACCCAGCTCACACTCACACACACGTGCACAGCGTGCTCGCAACTGTCATCATGCAAGGCTACTCTCCACCGTTGGATCCAAGATGAGCGGGCACGATCGCGCAATGATCGTGCCCTTTAGATCACGTCAGATGGCGCGTCAATTCGCGTGTTGGTCAGTGCATTATCACTACGATCAAATTGCGCCACGTTGTCTCCTCTACTGCCCGATCAGATCCAACGGGTGAATTTCACCTGTGCTCATTCTTCAATGGATTAATTCCACGCACGGGCTTTGATCGCGAGCCGATGGTGACAAAATGAAGGCGCTCTCCAACATGGTGCTGCGGCAAATAGTCGAGAGGATGAAACCATGTACACTCGCTGCTAACCATTGGATCTCGATCCAACGGTCGAGATTTCATCTCCGCGTTCTCCTTTAAAGTAGAGCGATGCGCTGGGGTGATTCTCAGCCGTTGGATCGCGATCCAATGGCTGGCATCACGTGATGATGCTGCCTAGAAGATGGAGCGTAGGGGCTTGGACGAATTTGGTCGGTTGTGATGGCACCATGTGGCGCCATCATGGTCGTCCACTTTCTTTGCTTTGTAGGTGGTGCTACGGATGTCGGATTGGGTTGATTCTCACGCCGTTGGGCTACGATCATCAATTCAGATTCATCCATGCGGTTGGATTTGTTGTCTGAGGTTTAGATTGGCGCCACCTTATCCCTTGGCCTTTGATCTTCCTCAGACTGCATAATGTGCTACAGACTCAGATCAAGACGATTTCAGAGGCGTTGACTCCATTCGTCGTCCTGATTAGATCCGTACGGTAGGATCGTCAATCCAAGGCCCTAAAATAGATCTCCTTATTTCCTAGCCACAAAGGTGCAAATTAACCTAAAATTTATACAAACTATTCTAAATGTAGAATGATGCATATTATGCAATATTTATAATATGGAATGCATCTCTAAACTTAGGAACATGTAGAAATAGGCATTTTAACCTAAATGGATGTGTCTACATCAGTTCACATCTCCTAACATCTCCCTCAAGCTGATTAAGATCTCAGAGGCTGTCTGCATCTTCTCATGTTTCTTTTGAAGCACACTGGAGAGCAACCCAATGTTGTCATCGCTAACGTCAAGTTTTAAAATATGCATCATAGTATAGTCAACAAAAGCGAATTGACATTTAAAATTTATAAGTGCTCGAAAGACAAATGTGAGTTCGAGGTCGTTCGCAGGGTGCAAATATGGAATCCAAAACACTAATCACAATAATAGATAATGAGCACAATAATTAACAATGAAGATATGCAATGAATAATAACCAACAATTTAATAATGAGCCAAATTGTTTCTTAAAAACCAATGGAATAAAAAGAATAATTAGGACCTAAAAATGGTGATTTGAATCACCAATTATATCCCACAATTAAGCACATATCCTAAGGATGCGCAACATCTCCATTTTCAAACCAAATCAAATGTTTCAACAATGTTTCCAACCACTTAACCACAAATATCCACCAAATAATTTCATAGTACCATCAACAAAGCCTCAGTAGATGTCAGACCCTAAGGTTAGACGACTTAAAGTTGTCAAGCAGTGCAAGGCACCACCTCTTGAAATGCCTAATTATTGGGCGTGTGCGCACGATTCTTGAGGCATGTGTGCAAGCACCCCGAGGCAAAACCACCCCCACCTTCTTCAAAATCCTCTTTCCTTTCTCTTCTTAATTAGATCTCTAATTGGGTAATCGGATCATGAACAGGGACCAAACCCGCAGGTAGTGGTCGTGAGTGAGGAGTGAGAGAGAGTGTGAGGGGACCTCACCCCCTGTGTGAGAGGTAGTGGGACAATGGAGCAAAAACGTTAAATATGCTTTTCCAAACTAGCATCCCACGATGTAGGACTAAAGTCCCACGCAATTCTTCATTTTCAGCTTGTGATTGGTCGTGCAATTGGAGCTGTTGATGGCTTCTTCTCATCCAATTGAAGCAGCAGGAGGCTTCCTGTGCTTGAAGTGGTGGTGTCAAGGATGGTGCACAGTCGACAGCGAGCAGCAGCGACGATAACATCGACAGCGACGAATGGACCTGAACCAAAACATGGGCCTCAAGCCCCAATTAGATGGCTCAAAAGCATCGTCATGGCTCAAGGAACATGATGGTGGTGGTGGCGAGGAGTTTGGAGGACTATGGAAAGCGGTCGGTGACGGAGATGACGACACTGTAGTGGGTTGTTCGATGAGGGCATATAGTGGATGAAAGCCCCAATAAAGAGAAGTCTTTTTCTTGGGTGAGTGTGGCGGAGGTTGTGGAGTGGTTGGCGTGTTGTTTGGTGTTCGGTGGTGGCCAGACGAAGCTCACCAAAGCTTCGCCGGAAGCGAAGAAGATGAGGTGGGAGAAGGTGATTTGCTTATTGAATTGGGGTGAGAAGGAGATAAACATAACCTAGGGAATAAGGGGGAGAGAGAGGGCTAGTTATTTGGTCTAAGGGGAAAGGATTCCGTTCTGGTGTGCCTTGCCAGTCATGGAGAAGACGAATCCTCTAGTGGAAGAAATGACGAGGAAGAAAGGGGCAGGTGGCTCCTATTGTGGTTGGTGAGGAGTGGAGGAAGGTGAGGAAGATGGAGGGGTGCTCGATTTGATCATAGAGTGACTAGAGGAAGAAAAGCCAGAGGCTCGTCGAAGCTGTGGCGAAGGTGGCCGGAGTTTGAGGAGGAAGAAGAATTTTTAGCCTGAACCGGGCTCGATTTCACCTAGGAACTTCAAGGAGTTTAAATAAAGGAGGATCAGGCCCTTAAATGTGCAAAATTTTCATGTTTTCTTGCGAGTTTGGAAACCTAAACTCCTTATTTTTCTCACACTCGCCAGAGCTCTAGAATCCATCTTAGGATTCAGGATCGAGTTCAATCGCTAAGGAATCTCCTAAAAATCATTCCCTATGATCAAGGGGAAATCCTTGATTGAAGCTCGGCAGTTTAGGTTTGAGGTCTATTCAAACTATTCATGGCAGTAGGGACCTAAATGCAAGGAAGATGACAAAGTTACGGGGCTATTTGTAATAAACTTGAAACCTAGGGGCTTGAGTTTAAGAAATAGATATTTTAGGGACTAAATTGCAAACTGGGTTAAGATGGATTCTGATTGGACCCAAATTTTGGTCTTAATCTAATTTGGACCCAAGAAATATAATGGTGAACTTGAATTTGAGTTTTGATCACATTTAACTAGGTAAATTGTAGAGAAGCCCAAATAAGGATAAATTCCTGTCTAAAACTCTATTCTAGGTCAAAATGGGTTCAAATGGTCAAATTAAAGGTACCGAACCTCTTAGAATATTTTTATATGAATTTTAGGAGGTTTATATTAATTTTATCCTGACTAGAACCTTTCTAATTTAAGTGTGGTTGATAATTAGGGTTTTTAGTCCTATTTTGGTCCTCGAAATGCGTGAAACCCTGTTGCAATCAATGTAGACCCACTTTTTAGACTTTTATGCTCAATTGACCTTTAATTAATCCTTGAGTGATCCCGTGGTTAATCTACATTTGTGATGTGCTGTTAAAACTATAAAATTAACCATGTTTCTTTGTTTTCTCCTCAAATCAGATCATAGTGAAATTACGATTCTCAGGCGATTATTTAGGAGCATTTATTCTTGATTACAACTAATTTAAGCTAGTTATGATGAATGATGGTGTTACCATCATCCAAGGACGTAACACGAGGTGAGTGTATTGTCCTTATCCTAGTTCACATTGAACTCCTCTTAAGCATTCCTGGGAGCCTTATGCTTATTCTACTTGATTACCTACTCTACATAATCAACAGCGACAACTAACTAGAGGTTATAGATCCAATCTATATAGTTAGGGCTCATCAATTGGTTCTTTTCAAGCAACCAGCTGAGCGAATTGAGGTTCGTCATCTAAAAAAGAATTTAAGATCATTTGATTAAAATCTAGTTTAGTGACAAAATATTTTGTTTTGGGATTCTGAAAAACAAAAATGCCTACTACGTCAAATTTGAATGTTATCCTTCTCTAACACTCAAACCAAGAGGCATGTTGACCCAGATGCCTCAAGTAGGATTAGACTCTCCTCTCCAATGATACCAGGCATCTGCTTTTGTAGTCTACACAATTTCATTGAGAACAGTGTGAACATTTTCGCCTCACAAGTCTAACTTGCGTGTATGTATGATTCAGTCTTTTGGTGTGCTCTACACCATGCCCATCAACCACCTCACAAGTTTAATTGCTGTTGTGCTCTACACCAACCCCATAGATGCACCTAACCTTTGGTCTAGGAACTACATCCAAGGAGATAAATGTGTGGCCCATCCCAAGGAAATGAGCGCATTTGCTCCACACAGATGCCATACTATTGCTCTCCCTTTGGAGAGTGAACTCACTAGTACGACCCTGTGGTTACAATTCCCTTGTCATGGCGGGGACCATGAATCATCATCACCATGACTAATTTGTTGACACATTTTGAAAAATGAGAGAACCAGTCCTATTGGGAATTTGACTGTGTCTTATTCTGAGAAAATTTTAATTTAATCCTATTAAATTAACTAATCTTGACCAAGTCTAAAATTAGAATCATATTCCAATCTTCTTATGATTACATGTTATCGCATCCCATGCAACACAACCATAATTATACAACATTCCACAAAATTACATCAGATATAAAAATTCCTAAACCGAGGGGATTGGATGAAAAATAACTCAACAAGCTCACAATCACTCCACACACCATATGCGTAAGATGATCTCATCATTACACATTTCACAATAAAACATCAAATCACAGAAAAACTACCATACAATCACAACATCACATGTCGAGGAATGCGATTTCCTTTTCTCCTATTGATTACTAATTCATCAAGTGAGTGTGTTTTGTTACTTACTAATCTATAATGCTAGTTTGAGATCTCGTGGAACGTAATGACATCCTAGAGATTTGAAAAGCATTTAAGTCCAATAATTATTCTAATTAATTTCTAAAACAAAAATTTCAAACCAATCCTTTGGTTTGTTTGATTTTGAAATCACTACGCACCTAATTTCTATGAGGATCAAATCCACATATTAAGGCAACATTCAATCTTAAACAAAACCACGAAAAACATTGGAAAAACAAACAAATGTTCACTAACAATCGTATCAGATTTTCCCCACACTGGTCACATTGAATCCAATTTGAAAATAGGGTCAAAAAGCACCAAGAAGCAGCCTAACAATACTATAGGATCTCATTCGTAGTAGCCAATCGACTACCTAAGCAACTTGCTAACTAGTTACTTAGTAACCAGTTGACTTATCTTGTTGGTTGGTTGACCGGCTATAGTGTCATACGTTACTACCTGCTAGGAACAATTTCCTTTATAATTGGTCAGCCAGCCTTGCAACTAGTCCACCATCTACTATAGTGCTTGTTGACATATTTATCAACCCGTCGACTTGCTTCTTAATATTTGTCCCAAACCCCCTGACATCCAATGTTAGGGTTTCACCCTTCAATAGTTGGTCAACTAATACTGTAAATCAACTGTTTGGCTACATTGTAGCCGGTTGGTTGGCCATGCAGCCAATCGATTGATTACAACATATTATGTTGTGAGAATTCAAAACCCTCAAATCTAAATTTTTCGATAAAAATCGGATCGACCAATGCTCTAATACTACTGAAGGGAATCATTCCAAATGACCTCGTGGCATTACGGAAGCATAAAGAACACAAAGAACATCTAATAGGCGTTTCAAAAAATTTCACAAACTCGATTGAATTGATGCCATAAAAACAATCAAGCAAATGAAATATAAATGCCTAAAATTGGAATCACATGGGAGGAACTAAATTCCTTTTGTCTCGAGATCCAATGAGAAAAGGGATTATACCTTGAGGCAGCATAGGTCAGCACCTCACGTAATGGTGCCTTCTCAAATAAGTCACGGGAGACCCTTTTGGCTCCTCCTTGATGAGTGGATGAAGCCCTTGTGTTGTGGAAGATCGACTCCACTAAAAGATCCCCAAACACCTTTGCAAATCAAGGCGATGATTGCCTCCAAGAACCACCAACATATCTCATAAACGACTTCTGAAATTCACTGCGGCCACTATAGTAGTAAGCGGTCAACGCTTGGTCAATCGACCACTAAGGGTAGAGGAGGGGCAGAGAAAATAGTAAGGGTGCTACAGCTCACCCTTCAATAGGTGGGCGACCAGTTCAACAACCAGTTGTCCTACTTGAGTAGAGAGCGCCGACCAATAAAATTATTGGTCGGCCAACTTGTGTTGTAGTAGAGGGTGCTGCTACCTCCTTTCTCCTGTCGTCGAGTGTCGGTGTTCTTGGGTGGATTTGATGACCAATCAACAATTTGATTGATTGGAAAACTTGACATTAAGGTTTCCTTTTGGGAGATATTTACTAGGATTTCATCCTTATTCCTAAATTGATGGGATTCATTAGATCTCCATTCAATGGATGAGATGTAATCCTATTTGGTTTTTGTACCTTTGTCCCAAAACAAATTTTGGAATGTTTGGATGAAGTATGCAACTTAAATTAATTGTAATTCAATACTTGAATTGTCTACTTAATCAAATTAAATACAATTAATTGCAAAAGTAAACATAATTAAATTATTTAAGCTACATTTAATTTACTCTACAAATAGGAACCCATCAATATCATTATTGGTCTAATCACTCCAACAATGACCCATACAATAGGTGAAATTTTAGCACTTTGCTCCTTAAGTATTTTAAATACTTGTGAATTCTTTATACTTGAAGGAAAATATTATCTCAAGGTTTAATTCCATTAGATAATTGTCATTCCTCTATGAACAATATTATGCATCATTGGGATGAGAATGAAGATCAGAACCTTTCCAAAAGGTCTATCTTCTTCTCTTCATGCTTGAGTCTGGTCATAACTTTGTGACCATGTGTGGAATTTGTCACTCCCAATACACACAAAGTGAGCTCATCTTCCAATTTATTACATACACCTACACAACAGATTTGTGCGATCCCTTTGAGAGATATATGCCTCTTATCCCTTCCCACACACGCCATCTTTCCAATATTAACACAAAGGTAAGTGCATCAACTTATTGGTCTGTCAAATGTGTGTGTTTGTAAACAGAGACACATATCCGTCTCAGGTCTAAGGATATGCCTTTTCCATGATAGCATCGGAGGAGTTCCACTATCTCTTGTTTCATCAGGTTAACGCCTTAACCTGACTTACGTGATAGTTCTTGAATCTCCATTCAGGAACATCAATCAGGTAATGAGCTTTAGAGAAGGTTACTATCCCAACTCAGATTGGAAATATATGATCAAATCAGATAGTTTCTTGATGTGATATTGGATTCTCTAAATAATTTAGATCTCTGAATCAACACACATCGGGTAATTCGATTTGGTTAAGTACATAACCCTAATCGTACTAAGGGACCTAGCTCATTTAACTAGAAAAGATTTGAACTCTTTTATTTAGATAAAATGTAATCATATTACAAAAGCTCAGATGACTCTCAGGGTATACAGAATCCAATACCACCATCCTAATGTGGTAATCCTATACTCCTTTTTTTGGGGAATGCCAAAGGAAGGTTATCATTATATACATTTTCTCAATGAAAAAGCGTGTTAATAGAGCATGCTTAGAATTGTGCATTGCTTCCTGCATTTATGGTTGTATTATGTTATAAGTTTGTGTTTTCATCCTTGGTTGAAATTGCAATTATGATTTTGAAATATTTTTGAAATAACAACTACTTTTTCATGGTCTAATGCATTTAGAACTGGGATGATCATCAAAACAAATTCATTGAAGTAGAACAAATTATTAAAAGGTAGGTGATTTTCATTCTCAATCTTGTAAATTATATGATTATTATTTTACATTTTATTGAAAACTTGGTGCCTAGCATTCAACCATTTCATGCAATTACATATTTTATTGATCAACTTCTTGCATTAGAAATTAGGTAATTCAAGTGTAAAGTAAGTGTAATTCTAATGTGATGGAGCTATTTCTTAACTACTTTCTCCATTCAATCGTGGATATGTAGCTCACTGTTTCTTAACTATATTTTATTTTAGCCTTCCACCCTTGACCATCCCGTGTAGCAGATTATCTTTAATCAATTTTATGATATTAATAAGCAAAAAAATCAAGGAAAACATACATGTTGGTAGATTAGAACTTACCTTGATGATTACAAGAGCGAGATATAATAGTGTTAGGTGATGCAAGTATTACCGTTTCATTAAAAAATTATATAAGTACCAATAATAATAACACTAAAATAAAGTCAAATTTACGAACGAGTCATAATTTAAGTGTTCTTTTGTAATTGTTTTATAAACCGTCCATACTAAACTTTCTGCACGAGGGTGGGAGAGAGGAGAGGATGGAGTGCGGCGCCCGAGTGCTAAACCACCCCTCCACAGTGAACCTTCGCCTCCTCCCACCTCTGTCCTCCGCAAATGTAGCAGGAAGAAGGAGACCATGGCCGTGGTTGTGGCCTCTCCACACCGAGCCCTCCCGACCCATCTCGCCGACGCTTACCTTCTGTGCTCCTTCCCCGCCTTCCTCCTCCTACTCTTCCTCCTCTACGTTCTGCAGCAGTGGCAGCAATTGTGCTGGTATGTCGAGTTTAGTTGCATTTCGTGCTTCCGCAACTCTTCTTCCATCAGGTAACGGCCATGCCATGGTTGCAGGTACAGGAGGCGTTAGCGATGGTGGGGTTTTAGATGGAGGGAAGGGCAGGAGGAACGTACTTAACGTTGTTCTAGTGTCTCCTCAGGTATAGGTGTTCCTTCATCTTCTTAGATTAGATCTGCAATTTATGCAAAGATATCGTGGCTTTCGATGTAAAAAATATGATGGAGCCTGGCTTCTTAACATGGGTACATGTGCTAGAGGATGAGGAAACGAAACTGTGTGATATGCTTTTCTAGGTTTTGTTCTCCAAGGTCCCGTTTGTGGGGTTTTTGTGCAAAGGTTTTATTCCCTACCCATCATATCTATCATTATTTGTCATATCTATCCCTCACTAATTATATTTACCCCCACTAACTCACTCCCACTTATTACATCTACCTCCACCAACACACTTCCACCTATCACATCTATCTTACTAATTCACTCCCAATAAAAATAAAAATGAAAATCAATAATAACATATCAACTCAACTATCACATCCACATTCACTAACGCTCTTTTTATCCATTTACTTATCTTTTCTTAAGATTTTCTAAATTTTATCCAGTCTTAGACTCTAAGGTGGTGTTTGGTAGGTGGGTTAAGTGAATTAACCTGCGCTTGTTTACCACTTAACTCGCCTCTCATTTGCGTCGAGTTAAGAGAAGTAAGCCCAACACAAACTTATTCCACCTCCTTCGTGGAATAAGTTTAATCTGCCTAAATACCAAATGCTAAAACCCATTTATTTCATCACTCCTTCCCTATTTTTCCACTTATTCCACAGATACATTCTCCTTACCAAACATCACCTAAACCTCTATCAAATGTGGCCTAAGGATTCAATGGCATGATATAGATATTGCACATTTTAACCTCATATGCCTAGAAAAAAAATGTAGTTTCCAATTATAAAGTAGAACCCCAAAGTTTAAATCCGAGTCGTATTTCTAATCTATCTTTTTTGATAAGAAAAATGATGATCACTCGATACTAGTGATCATCCATTCGCATTGATAGAAGAGGCAATTAATTACCAGGCCAAAAAAGTACAAGCACATCATGAGTATGCCCATATAGATGCCTCTAAGGTAGATGGCCTCCCTATATAAGCAAGCATTCTCCACAAAAAGAGGGCTATTCTCTCCTAAAAATCATCCCATTTCTATGTAACTGAAATGGCTCAAAGAACAACAAAAGAAATGGCCTTATCCCTCTTGGAGAGATATGAATCCCTACCAAAACTCCTCTGGAGATCCATAAATGATGACAACATGGCCACTCATTTTACTAATTTATTTTCATGAAGTCAAGAAGATCAACTTTTGGGCAGTTCTATGGTTGCATTGAGGCCTCATTTACTTTTTTATGCAATTCGATTATGTGGAGCTCTTTTCCCATCTAATCTAATAAAAAATCGAACAATTTGTGCAATTACGGAATAATCACATGTTGGATTACGAATTACCTGATATGATTAGTGTTCTTTTAGGGAAGATAAGAAATCTAAAAAGGAGATACATGTTTCTAATAGGGAATCGGAAGATAGGTGCTTGAAATATTTTTAAAAAGAATTCTGATAAACATAAAGAGATGCAAGGCTATTGACCTTAGAGAGCAGGTGGTATGTCTTCAAAATTCTCCTAGTTGAGAGCTAAGTTAGATTCAAGTTACAATCTCCCGCTACCCATGTGTAAAGTGTAAAGATTCTGTACCCACATGCTTCTTGAGCCGTATGGTGAGGTCATAAGCTGGGAGAGAAGAGGAATGGACGGGAAAGTGGCAGATGCTTGACATTTTGGAAAGGCCCTATTGAAGGTTTTTCCAATGGTGGACTGTTTTTACTTCAGGATTGGCATGGGAGAAGGCTTTTAGTTTTAATTTGATCCTTGATGCAGTATGGGCTTATAATGCTTTCTCGTGACTTTCTCCTAAGGGATTGTTGGACTGTTCCTTATAGGGAGGGTGTTGGAATCTGGATGCCATCTTTTCTTTGTGCTTTTGGAGGTTGGTCAAGAAGAGCTGCTCTATTTTTTTAAAACTTTTTGAGAGAAAGAAGTGCTTCTCTATTTGCATGCCTCTATTGCCAACATATCTCTCTATGAAGGGGTAGATGATGGTTAGGATTGGGAGATGGTAATTTTTCAGTGAAGAAGGCTTATGAAGCATTTAGAATTCTTGTTTTGGACTGAAATGATCTTTTTCTTAAAGATTGCATATTATTTGGACGATTGCATATTTTCTTAAAGAAGGCTTTTGTAGTTCTCTGGATCCCCAATGCAAAGTAGAAGTTGATTGAAGAAAAAAAGATTCTCTAAAGTCAAGCATACCTCAGAACCCTTTTTCAATGGATGCTCCCCTTTTTTATCTTCTGGACTAGTTCAAAATACTCAGTTCAGCAGTAGACAGAACTCCCCTCACGTCTTGCTGTTTTTTTAGCCTCCTGGTTCACTTGTCTCCCTTATTTCCCAAAAGCAAGGATTTGCCTACTAATGATCTCGGTGATATTTCCTGTGCTCCTCCAAAGATCTTTTTATCTTGCAGCTCCCTCAGTTCTCCTTGAGAGCCCCTTGCTTTTTTATTCCATTTCAATGAGGAAACAGGGATACTTGTGAATCTTGGAAAGTTATGAGCATGGGAAGCTATAGTTGTGAGGCAAAGAAGGAACTTTCTTTTTCCTGTTCTTTTTCTCGTCTCAATTTGCACATGCAAAGCTGAGGGGGATCTTCTTTATGATCGATTTACTTCTCTGTGTAGTAGGAAAGGTATTCTAATGTTACCATATTTCATGAAAGAAGGCTCTTGGTTAGATCTTTCACTCTCTCTTTTTCTATAAGCTGATATATACCCAACACTATGTGCTTTTTTCCTCCAAGATTTTGCTCCTTTTTTTTTGGAGCAGATTCTTGAGGGACAAAGGGGGACATCCTTTCTTCATGATCCTGAATGCTAGAGGTGATTGAATGATGACCACCACCATACATGAGATGAAACCTTTTTTTTATTGCATTACATCTGAGTGATAGGCAAAGCAAGGTGATTGACTAAGAAGGTGATTATTGTGATTTTCCTACCCCTTTGATGGTAAGTAAGTACTCATCAAAGCTCTGACTTGTCGACCTCTACCTTTGTAGAAATTGGGATTTTTGTCGATTGATTTGATACATCCTCATTCATTTCTGCCATGAGACCAACCACCCCCCATACTCACTTGCCCAGTCATTTTGGGAGTAAAGGAGAGCAGGCTGGTCCTTTCATTTTTTTCAGGGCAATTTAGTTACAAAGAAATAAGGTGATTTTTCATGGAGTCTTTTATGGAGAATGTTTTAGGGAGGCTATTTTTTTGAAGGGGTTGTGTTCTAACCTATGTTTTGATGTAACTGCATACTCTTATAATGAAGCGAATGATCATAGTCAAAGAAAATAAGCTTCTCGTATTCCAATGGATCCCTACCTCTCAATGTATAGAGAGGTGAGAAAAGAAAAAGAGATAATTACATAATTACTCCAAAAGAAATAAGAAATTACAAAACAATACAAGAAAATAAGAAAAGCAATAATAGATTGAAGGGGCTTAACACTTCCCCTCTAGTTGGAGCATAGATGTCAATCATACTTAGTTTGGAACAACAAATATCAAAGGATGAACATAGCAATGGCTTGGTAAAGATATTTATTGTCTGGTCCTTTGAAGAAATTGGATTAGTATAACTGAGACTTCGTTGGATTAAGTCACGAGTATAATAACAATCAACCTCCACATGCTTGGTCCTCTCATGAAATATCGTGTTATTGGCTATGTATGTGGGAGCCTGATTGTCACATCTTATCTCCATAGGTGTGTCCATTGGTATATGCAAATATGTAAGGAAGGACTTAATCTACATCATCTCATAAGCTATTTGTGCCATAGCTTTATATTTTGACTTAGCACTCAACAGAGAGACCACAACATGCTTCTTGTTCTACTAAGTGACAAGGTTCCCTACAACATAGGTATAGAATCCCGTCGTGGACTTCCTATCAGTCAAACATTCTACATAGTCTACATCTGAATATGTTGTCACATTCATAGAAGTTACTTTGTTAAATAGAATCTCTCTGCCTGGAGCCCTTCTTGAGGTACCTTAGTACCACCATTGCAGCATCCCAATGCTACTTTATAGGTCAATCTATAAATTGGCTTAGTTTCTCAAATGCCAGGGAAATGTCCGGTCTGGTAATAGTCAGGTATAAGAGCTTGCCTACCAGCCCCTTGTACTGTTTTTGTCCACTGCCTTTGCATCTGATCGTAAAGATGAGCCTTAGGATCTATAGGAACATTAGTAGGTTTGACTCCTAGTATGCTAGTCTCCTACAACATATCAAGAGCATACTTCCTCTGAGATATCATTATGCCCTTCTTGCTATGTGCTACCTCAATTCCAAGGAAGTACCTCAAGGGGCCAAGATCCTTTATGACAAACTTGCCTTCAAGGCATTTCTTAACCTCAGCTATACCTATGCCATCATTACTTGTAATGATCAAAACATCTACATACACAAGTAGTACAACTCCGTTCCTTGTCTTCTTGACTCTTGAGGAAATAAAATAGAATTGGTGATTGATTGATAGAAAATGAGACCTTGGCCCTTTTTATATATAGAGAGGGCTTTGGCAAACAAGGAAAACCTAATCACTTATTTACTAAAAATAACAAGGACCTAAAAATAGTAAGATACTTAAGACAATCCCTAATTTATTTCCTAACATTGACAAACATGGAATGATCAGAAGAGGACCTCTTTAGGCCAATGCCCTCTACTACCTTTGAGAGCATCTAGAACCAAGCTCTGGGACTTTGCTTCAAGTCATATATAGCTTTCCGCAACCTACATACACAGGAACACTCCCCTTGACTCTCGAATTCAAGAGACTACATGTAGACTTCCTCTCGCAGATCTCCATAGAGGAATGCGTTCTTCACATTTAGTTGGTGTAAGGGCCAGTTAAAGTGAATTGCAATGGCAAGAAGAATGCGGATTGTTGGAAGCTGAGCCATATGTGAGAATGTACCAAAGAAGTTCACACCATATGTATGTGTGAACCCCTTTGCAAATAGCCTGGCCTTGTGTCTGGCAACTGACCCATCTGGGTTGTACTTGATGGTAAGCATCCATCTATAACCAACCACTATTGTTCCATCAGGTACCTCTGCAAGGTCCTAAGTACCACATAAGTGAAGTGTAGCCTTCTCATCCTTTATGACCTTCTGTCAGTTTGGATCAAGCATGACTTGCTGGTGAGAGGAGGGGTTTTGAGCAGCAGACGAGGTATGACAGAACTTCCCAAAAGTAGTCCCTAAGTTCTCTGTAGAAACAACCCCTTAGATAGGATAGCAAGCAAAACTCTGTGGTGCCTTTTGAATGGCAATTGGAAGGTGAAGATCATCTGACACTGTGTCTAAAGGTTGGGTACCACCTGACTACTTTGAGGAGATCGTAATATCTTGTATTGTCCTTGTATCACCAGAACTATGTAATATATTATCATTATGCAATAAATCTATGTTTACTTGAACTGAGGAAAATGATGGTGCTGAAGAAGGGGGTTGCTGCCTGTAAGTGACATGGACTTGTAGGTGATGAGGTCGTCACGAAACCTCTCAGGTCCACTCATAGAAGGCATAGGATCAATGATAGGAATAGCTTCTAAGGGGGGGTAGGTAGTAGAGGCATGGCACCATCATAGGCTCAGGAGAAAGACTACGCCCTGCTGTAGAAAGATATGGAATAGGCTCACGGAATGTGACATCGGCACTAACATAATGTTGAGCAAATATAGAGTTAGCACCGATATCCCTTCTGTGTGTGCAAGAGTATCCTAGGAAGACACATTTCATCGCCCTTGGAGATAGCTTAACCTGTCTAGAAGTAGTAAGATGAACAAAGGCAACACACTAAAAAACACAAGGTGGAACATGAAACAACTCAGCATTAGGACGTAAAATTTGCCAAGTAATTTGCTCAGGGATGATAGAACTAAGCATCCTATTAATCAGGAAACAAGCACTAAGCACAACATCACCCTAGTATAAGGAAGGGACAGTATGGTGAATCAATAAGGTGCATGCCACATCCAATAAATGCTTATGTTTTTGCTCAACAACCTCATTTTACCGAGATGTGTGGAGACAAATGGTCTGATGAACAATTCCTTGGGTTTTACAAAAAAATAGACAATCTCTTAGTACAGAATTCAAAGACATTGTTAGAACGCATAATTTTAACACAAGTAAAAAAACTGGATCTTAATTTCCAAGATAAAATTTTCAATAATAATGCCCATATCAAACTTATTTTTACCAGAAAAATCCAAAATAAGCGAGAAAAGTCATCCATTAGAACAAAATAATAATAGTGACCCAGTTTATTAGGAATGTGACTAGGGCTCCACACATTAATATGGACTAACTGAAGTAACTCTATAAACCTAGGACTACAATAGGTAGGATAAGCGGTGCGATGATGCTTTCCTAGCTGACAAGAATTACAGGTGATCTTAGTAGTAGGAGGGATATGGGAAATGATCTTCCTAAGCTTGTTCAGTGAGAGATGGCCAAGTCAGAGGTGCCATTGAAAAGGACTCCCAGTAGCAAAGCTGACACCTCTATGGCATGCAACAGCAAAGGGTGACTAGACAAGGCGGTGAATACCTCCCTCTTCGCATCCATCATCAATCTTCTTCCTAGCTTGTCTTGAAAAGTACAAGTCAAATCATCAAATATGGCTCGGCAGTTTAACTTCGTAGTAATTCTACTAACAAAAAGTAGACTGATAAGGAAATCTAGCACAAATAACACATCTAGCAACCTCAAGTTTGGGGTAACTGACACCTCCCCTTATCCCGTTATCTGGGAATGTCTCCCATCTGTTAACTATACTGTCTTGCCTGGTGGCACCAACCTCATATGATGGAAACCCCTTCGATCTCCCGCTTAGATGACATGAAGCTCCATAATTGACTAACCACTCGACGCAACATTGGTCATCTTTTTGAGATGCTAAGGCAAAGTCTATACTTGAGGGGAAAGGAACGATGACAGTCTCTGATGTAGCAGCAAGCTACTGAGTTAGCTGAGTAAGTCACTGCAGTAACTCATCAAACTCAGCCCTAGAAACTAGGGCAGGGTCAACAGGTGTAACAGAAGTAGTGACAACCTGATTGGCTATGGGAGGTCGACCATGCTTGGTTTAATAAGTAGCCTCAATATGTCTAGGCCTCCAATAGTATGTGTACGTGTAGCTTCCTCTCCCAGCAGGAGCATGGCCTCTACCTTTACCACGAGGTGTAGGAGCTCCTTTAGCGTGCCCTGGTGTAGCAATAGGGGTAGAAGTTTGTCCAGTAGACTTGGTAGAGGGCAAGGAGACTGCAATTCAGCTTAATCTACTATACGCTTCCTTAAGTGAGGGAAGCTCTAACAAGATGAGAAACCGAGAACTAGCCGTAGAGTAGTCAGGCCCAAGGCTAGAGAGATTGTAAAATGACCTCCTTGCGATACTCCCTCTATGCAGCACATATATAGACATGTCTGCAAGCATTATACTTCTCAAGAAGATCTTTTAGAGAAGAATAATACTGGGACAATGGGTAATATCTAACAACCAACAACAACAGCAGTCCCAATTAAACACTTTTAGAATTAAGAAAATCATCAAGTTACTGGGGGATGGAGCAAGAGAGAGGAAGAGCGAGTGTGAGAGAGAGGCTTCGAGAGAGAGGGATGAGGGAGGTGGGGAGAAGAGAAAGACCTCGTCGTCTGTGAGACGGCCAGGGCGAGGACCCTGGAGAATGGAGTGTGGTCGAGCGGAGGAAGAGGAAGGCGGAGGACCACGCTATGGCAGATCAGGGGAGGCTTGGTGGTGAGGTGGAGGCTCGCGCTGTGGTAGATCTGGGGAGGGTTGGTGCTGACTGCTGCTTCAAGTGCTTGGGGTTTGGCCACTGGGTGAGGGACTGCTGGGAGCCCGTGTGTTGCTAGGGATGTGGGGGCCTTGGTCATCAACGGACGTGGTGTGGTGGTTCTGGATGGAGCGATGCACGAGGTCCGGGCATGGGACTCCCTCTACCATTGCCACCGGTGGGGGTGCCTCTGGTGGAGGTGGAGGCTCTTTGGTTGGCAAATGCAACTGCCCTCCGTAGCTTGGTAGGCGGTGGTCTTGTGTGTAAGCTGACTTCGGGCCAACTGCGGATCTCCGAGGTGATGGAAGCCCTTTGCGTCGAATTGAAGGGGTTTGCTGTGAAGGTGCTTCCCTTGGGTGACAGGGGGGTCCTTGTGGTGGGGCTACCTCCAGCAAAGATGAAGGAGGTTTGCTTCGCGGTCTCTCGGTTGAGGTCGGGTATGGTGGCCTGGCGAAAGACATCCGTCCACGATGGAGCACAGAGTGAGCACGCACCGGAGAGAGTATTGGTGGTATTGGTGGTTGAGGGAATACCGTGGTGGCGTTGGACAGTGGAGGTCCTTAGGGCTGTGGTGTCCCCGTTCTCATGCCTCCGTCGATGTCGGGGAATCGGTCTCTTGGATGGACCACTTGAGGTAGTGGTGGAGTTGAAAGTGGGTGCGGCGGTGATGGAGAAGGTGATCCTTCGCCATGGAGGACATCTATGGGTGGTCTCTTGCTCTCGCAAGAAGACCTTTGGGAGGATCGCCTCGTATGTGGAGGTGGCCGAAGGAGCAGTGAGCTCAGACGACGTGGCGTCGGAGTCACCGCATACCCGGGCTAGGGTTTCGTGCATTGCTCGGGAGCCCAAGCGTCTGGAGGCTGACGTAGAGACGGTTCCACTGATTGAGGCGCAACAGCCGTTGAATGCGGCTGCCTCGGAGGAGACGATGCGTCTGGAAGCGGAGGAGATGTGGATTATGGCGCGATCAAAGGAGCGGGAGGAGGCGATTTCGGCATGCGGTGATGAGTTGTCGGGATCGAAGATTCTCGAAGAGGAGGGGCTACTGCCAACCCCCTCTTATGAGATATCAGGCGAGCGGGTTGGATCTGCTTCGGATCCGAATGGCGATGACGGTTCGGACGACGCGGAGGATCGAGACCCGGGTCGGATGAAGACCAGTTTGGGGGCGCGTGGCTCGGACCCTGCCTCGACAAATCGATCGGAGTCGATCGAGAAGGTTGCGTCGGTCCTTCTCGCTGCGGTGGGGGATGTCGCTGTCGGAGAAGGAGCTCGATGCCGGTTTTTGCTGGGCGCGGAAGAGGAGGAAGTCTCCACCGACCCCCCCTCGATGGGGGAGAAGGGGACTGGGGGCTTGGGAGCGGAGGTGGTGGTGTTGGATCCGTGTCGTGCTGGTGGCTCGCTGTGACGCCAGGCAGAAGGTGTACCCTTGACAGTGGGTGATCGCGTGGTCATCCCTCTGTCAGGGTGGAGGCCACGTGTAGTGGATGGTGGCAAGGGAGGAGCTCTTCGATATAAGCGGAAATGGAGATATCGTGGTTCATTCCGGGGACAGAGGGTAGTGGTAGACGGCCGCGGCAGCTCTCCACAACCATCGGAGACAGCAAACCTGGACCTTGATGATGAGGAGGTTCTTCGAACCACGGAAGCATGTGGCTTTCGCTTGAAGATAAGGGAGACATCCACCTGTTCCTCATGAATGGTGTGCTTACGTGGAACATGCGGGGTCTCAATGATTTGTCGAGGACACTAGGGCACTACATTCGCTTGTGGAAAGCGGATAGTGTTGCTGCAAGAGTCGAAGCTTACTGATTGTGATGCTAAAACATGGAGGGAGATCGGAGGCTCGTGGATGGAAGGTTGTCGTTGTGTTGGAGCAGTTGGCCGCTCTGGGGGGCAGATAGTGGGGTGGTGGGAAGATGTCTTCTCCTTGGATGACTGCTTTAATGGTGAACATGTCATCTCGATGAGGTTGATACAGAAGACGGGTGGTGCTAGGATGATGGTCACAGGGGGTCTCTGGACCATCAGATGCACAGGCAAGAGGGGTGATGTAGGTGGAGCTCTCGATAGTGGCAGCGGGTTGCCATGGGTGTCCCTGGTTGATTGGAGGAGACTTCAACATTACTCTGCAGTTGGAGGACAGACCAGGGGGGCGGGGGAGGTAGGACCCTAGTTTTGATGAGTTTGTTGAGTTCATTGCCACGCATGGCCTTATAGATGTGTGCCCGACATCTTGTGCTTACACCTGGAGAAACAATTGCGGTCGGATGTCGAGGATTAATAGATTTCTGTTCAACGTGGGGATGGCAGAGGCCTTCCCCATGGCAGAGGTGTCCCCTTTGGAGAGACCATTCTCTGATCATACACCCCTGATGTGGCGGCCTAATAAGGGAGTGCTTTTCGGCACTTCAAGTTTGACAGATCTTGGCTGCTCAAGGAGGGTTTTCGGTGGTATGGTGGAGAGATGGAGTTCTTTTGTGGTGGAGGGATCGGTTGCGATTCATCTAGCAAAGAAGTTGTCTATGCTGCGAGACCATCTTAAAACATACAAGAAGGAAATCCGAGCAGTCAGGAGGGGCAGAAAGAAAGAGACTTTGACGGAAATCACTGGGATAGATAGGCAGGAGGACCAGGTCCCTATCTCGGCGAGGATAGGGAGGTCAGGATGAAGATGTCATGTGTGGTGTAGGAGGACAAAAAAACTAAGGTGGAATGGAAGGCGAGGTCGAGGCGGAAGTGGCTCGAGGAGGGTGACTCTAACACCAAGTTCTTCCACCAAGTGACTTCAGCCAGGAGGAGGAACTGGATAGAGAGGCTGTTGATTCATGGGGAGGAATTTTCAGGAAGGAAGGTGGGCAGAGATGCAGCAGACTACTTCAGAGAGTTCACAGGCAGATGCAATAGAGGTTGTTGGCGATGGAGGGGGGAGGATATACGATGTGTTACTGATGCCCGAGCGGAGAGGCTTACAACCGGTTTCTTGGAAGACGAGGTGAGGCCGGCGGTTTGGGGGTTGAATGTAGAAGGATGCCCTGAGCTAGATGGTTTCCCTGTCTTCTTCTTTAGGAAATTCTGGTCTTTGGTGGGGATGGATGTGATGGAGATGTTAGAGGAGTTTGTAGCAGGAAATAGGGGGTTTGACAAGTTGAATAGATTTTATATGTTCTTGTTGCCTAAAAAAGGTGTAGAGGAGCTTTAGGATTTCCGTTTGATTGCACTTTCCAATGTTGTCTACCTTATTGTTGCCAAGGACCTGGCAAATAGACTCAGAGATATCCTCGGAGACTTGATATCCCCTGTGCAGACGGCCTTTGTATTGGGAAGGGGAATATTGGATGGGTTTGTCATCGCTATGGAGGTTTTGGCTACTTGGAAGAGGGAGAAGAAACATGCATTTCTGTGGAAAGTAGACTTCAGCAAGGCGTACGACTCAGTGCATTGTGAGTTCCTATGAGCATCCTTACTGAGGAAAGGCTTCTCTAAGATGTGGATTGGTTGGATGAAGAGATGCGTGACGACAACATCTTTCTCGATCTTGATTAATGGGAACCCGGTGGGAGGTTGGGTGTAGCCTAGGAGAGGGGTCAGATAGGGGTGCCCTCTAGCCTCTATGCTGTTTGTACTAGCGGCGGATGCCTTGGCGAGGGCGACTCGTAGGGCATGTGATAGAGGTCTGATTAATGGCTTCCGAACTGGAGTGAGTGACCAGGCGACAATCTTGCAGTATGCTGATGATACCTTCTTTCTGGTTGAAGGAGCGAGATTGGAGGCTAGGAGGATGAGAATCATCTTGGAGCTCTTTGATGCAGCGTTTGGACTGCAAATAAACTAGCAGAAATTAACATTTGTCCCGATGAACATGGTGGCCGAAGAGGTGGAGTCAGTGGGTGGAGCGCTTGGGACGGAGGTGGGATCTTTGCCACTGGTTTATTTAGGTCTTCCTTTGTAGGATAGGAGGCTTAGACTGCGAGATTGGCTTCCTTTGCTGGAGAGAATGGAGAAGAGATTAACAGGGTTGTCGGCTAGACTATTGTCTAGAGGTGGGGGGCTTGTTCTGGTGAAGGCTGTTTTGGCATCCATTCCATCATATTTCCTATCTGTTTTTAGGATGCCGAGACAGGTAGAGAAGAAGATCTCCAGGCTGATGCGTGACTTTTTCTGGTTTAATGTGGGGGCCACAGGAAGAGGGGCGAGGTTGGTGGCCTGGGAGGAGGTTTGTAGACCGGTGCACGGGGGGGCCTGAGAGTCAGGGATGTGGAAAAAGTGAATGTTAGCCTCCTCACGAAGTGGATTGCCAGACTCATGGACCGTGAACAGGGGCTGTTTGGTGACGTCATGAGGAGTTACGGGTCTTTTATCTCTTAGGAGCCTTTAGAGTCACCTCCTTCAAGGGCATCTTTCTTTCTCAGGGGGCTGGCAGCGGTGTCAAGGAAGGTATGAATATTCTTTTCTCACACGCTGGGTGAGGGAGATGTTTTTCGATTCTGGCTGGATGATTGGCAGGGGGTTGGCTTTTCCCTCAGCGACAGATATCCTCGTCTCTTTAGGAGTATGGTTGACCTGTCAGTCTTGATGGGAGATTGCTGGTTTGGGGCATGGTGTCCAATCTTCCGAGGAGGCCCATCTAATCAGAGATGTGAGGATTTTCAGAGGTTGCTGCAGGAGTTGGAAGGATGGGAGCCAGAGGAGGGTGGTGACACATACTCCTGGGAAGAAGGTGATTTCTCAGTGGCGAAGGTCTTTGGTAGATTGAGTGGTGGCGTGGCCAACACAGATGTAGATCTTTTGAGAGACTGCAGGCTCCTCTGGGAGGCGGAGTGTTCGCTGAAGGTAAAGATTTTCGAGTGGTTGGTGAGGAGGGGGAGGATCATGACGAAGATGTGGAGAGTAAGGTGGGCCTAGATGGGTGACATGAGCTGTCCTCTTTGTGGAGGAGCGGAAGAGGACATCCAGCACCTCTTCTTCCAGTGCCCTTTTATAGAGCCGGTGTGGCAGAGGATGGGGATTTATTGGATTGTACATCGGGATGTGGTAGCTTTTGGTCCTCTTTCTGTAGGAGGAATGCTCAAGAGGGGCATATCTCCTTCAGATCCAAGAAGGATCGAGCTAAGATTTTGGCTGTGTTGTGGGGTGTTTGGCTGGGCTGGGCAGGAATAGGGTGCTTTTTAGATGGGATAGATCCTATGTTGAAAATTTTTCTTATTCCATTCTATCCCAGATGCAGTTCTGGAGATCCTATTTGTATTTTTGATGTAATTCTTTCTGGTGGATTGAAATGATCATGGGTAGTTATTAATTGGATAACTACCCTCTCCCCTTTCAAAAAAAAAAAAAAATCTGGTAAATGTTTATAGTGAGTAGGATTTTTGGAATTCTTTTCGAGATCATTATGATCTTGATGTGGCTGGATGGAGCAAAGCTTTCGCTACTCTTTGGTGTATCTGGTTGTAGAGGAATGAGAAGATTTTTAGAGTTGAACGGTGTTGGGTTGAGAATGTGCTAAGGGAGATACATTTTTGTTTGATTTTTGGCTTCAAAACTTGCAAGTCTGTTCCTTTTATATGATTAATAGAACTTATGGATGATTACTGATCTTCGGTAATCTTCCTTTCCTTTCTCAAAAAAAGAAAATTGGGACAATGGACAACCCTCCTGGCGAAGCTGTGAAAGCTCACTATAAATATGAAAAACTTTACTTGAGCTCTTCTCGTGGGAATACGCATCATATAAACTATCCCACATTTCCTTGGTAGTCCTATAATATATAATCTTGTCTTCGATCTGAGGAATAACACAGTTCATGATCCATGCTTGGACCATAGTGTTGTCCTTCCAAGTAGCATTTCTTCCTGTCATATCTACTGGCTCTGGTTGAAGAAGAATGCGCTCTTTGTCATGACCTTTCACTGTCATTAGAAAGGTCTGTGACCATTAGGGATAATTGGTCTCATCCAATTTCACCATGGGACTAAAGAAGGGACTCTTGTATGTCCCTATTTTGACATAGGCCCTGATGTCACCTCTAAGGAACTTCAGGACGTCATCTACCTCTCAACCAGAGCCAATCTAAATCAACTCCAAGCAATTGCAAATCATGTTGTCATTGGGGAGTTTTAGACCATAGAATTAAGCTCTAGGTTAAATAGGGACCCAAAAATCAGATCTGGGAACCAGAGAAGGATTCCCTGATGGTGGTGACACATGGTAGGGTAGAAGAGCACCTAGCAGCATTGCCAGCACTAGGAGAAGGCTCCCGGGCACGTTGCCTAAGGAAAAGAAGCCCTCCGGCAATGCTAATTGCCATTGGTGGCCTGTTGCTGCATGTTGGAGACGATGCAGCGAGGAGAGAGGTAGCTGGCAGTGGTGGCGTGAAGAAGAGAAGGGGTTGAAGTGGAGGCTTGGAGGCTAGGGTTTTTGGTGCGATATCGGAACACTAATCTAGGACTGCAGCTCTGATACCAAGTCAAAGGAAATAAGTTTCTTATATTCCAATGGAGTCCTACCTCTCAATATATAGAGAGGTGAGAAAAGAAAAAGAGAAAATTACATAGCTACTCCAAAAGAAATAAAAAAACTACAAAGCACAGGAAATAAGAAAAGCAATAATAGATCGAAGAGCTTAACAATCATTAGTGCCATGTGGGTCATCCTTTTACTTCTAAAAAAAAAAAGGTTTGGAAGGTCACAATTGAAGATTTGTTTCCTTTCCTAGGAACTAAGAAGGAAGACTCAGAAGTGGTGGCCAGAGATAGAAGGTACTTGTTTGGTTTCTAGTGATGGTGTAGAGGATGTGAAACATTTATTTTTCACTTGCCTTTGGATGGGTTGGATTTTTTATGGCTAGATTCGTCAACTTTTGATACTGTGGAGAGTCAAATGAATGTCTTATATTCAAATGAAACCCTAGCCCTCTTTTTATAGAAAAGAGAACTAGGCTAATTACATAAGTACCCTTTCAATATAAATAAAATATCATGCAACCTCTTACAACTCAACACTTCCCCTCAAGTTGGGGTGTATATGTCAATGAGGCCCAACTTGTCACTTAGAAAATCATGGCGTTTCCTCTTGAGAGGTTTAGTGAGATATCGACAATTTGTAGCTCAGAAGATATATAAGGGGAAAATGGCAATCAACCTTAATATGCTTTGTCTTCTCGTGAAAGATGGGATAGAGGCAATGTATGTTGCTGACTTATTATCACAATAAAGTGGAATCGGGGTATTAGCCAGTATCCTTAGATCTTTCAGAAAATCGACCATCCACATAATCTCACACGTAGCTTGTGCCATAGACCTGTACTCTGCCTCTGCACTGGAGTAGGCGACAACACTCTGTTTCTTGCTCCTCTAAGAAACCAAATTTCCTCCCAAATAGACAGTAAAGCCTGACGTAGATCGCTTGTCTTCTACTGATCTTGCATAGTCTACATCAGAGTAAGCCACAAGATCAAGAGTGCTACTTGCCCCGTTGTACAGACCTCTCCCTAGGGTGCCCTTCAAGTATCTCAGGATGAGATGTAAATCATGCCAATGGTTGTACTTGGGACTTTGTATAAACTGATTAGCACGACTGATAACAAAGCTAATATCTGGTTGTGTAATGGTCAAGTATAATAATCGACCAACAATATTGCGATGCCTCGTAATATCCTTAAACAAGGGATCTGACTCATCAGTGGTATGATTAGCTGGTGTTTCGACCGGTATCCTCATGGCTTGGACCTAAGTAGTAGCCTCAAGAATCTGTAAGGTAGACTACCTCTGTGATAAAGACAAGACATCCTTCTGGCGAACAGCCTCGATCCCCAGGAAGTAACGAAGATCATCCAAGTCTTTGGTAACAAAAGTAGGGTGGAGAAAGGCTTTCGTCTTTACTATCCCATCAATATCATCACCTGTCAGGATCACGCCATCAACATAGATTGCTAAGATAACTCTCCATGCTGCACCATGCTCAGTCCTCCTAACAAATATAGAATGGTTAGTAGTAAATCTCTGGAACCCAATCTTCTTGATCTCTAGGTTGAGCCTCTCAAATCAGGCTCGAGGACTCTGCTTAAAGCTATAGATAGCCTTCCGTAAGTGGCAAACCAACTCCCTTTAAAACTGTCATAGCTTGGTGGCTGTCTCATGTAAACTTCCTCAGCTAGATCACCATACAAAAAGTCATTTTTTATATCTAACTGATGTAAGGGCCATCCCTTAACTACAACAACTGACAAGATGATCATGATGGAAGTGATACAACTAATAGGTGAAAAAGTCTCAAGGTAATTCACCCCATATGTCTGGGTGAATCCCTTGGCCACAAGTCGTGCCTTATATCGCTCCACTATCCCGTCTGACTTGTATTTGATGCTGTACACCCATTTGCAACAAATAACTGGACATAGAATAAGATCCCAAGTCTTCTTGGTCTGAAGTGCATGCGTCTCCTCGTCCATAGTAGCTTTCCATCTTGGATCATGGAGAGCCTGAACAAAATCTCCGAGAACTACTTTGGTAATGGTAGATGCAAACTGCCTGTCCTCCTCCTGGAGATGAGATACAGTAGTATAACGAGAAATAAGGTGAAGCGTGGTTCCAGGTCTCCTTTGCATAATCTCCTCCTCACCATCTGAGTCACCTCGACTTGGAGTAATAAATTGAGTTGGCTCCTCATCTGTGTTGTCTTATAGCTGTGATCTCCTCTGATATACTTGTATGTCATGCATAACCACCTCTATGGACGAACCTTCCTCTAAGAAGTAGGGAACCTTCTCAAAGAAGATTATATCGTTTGTAACAATATATTGCCTCTGGACTGGGTCATAACACCTGTAGCCCTTTTGGGTTCTAGAAAACCCAAGAAAGACACTTCGTGACACGAGGAGCAAATTTATCCTGTATACCGTAATTCTGAACAAAGCAGACACATCCAAAAACTTGTAGAGGCAGCGAAAAAATCCTGTCACACTCAAGATGTATAACCTGATAGGGAATTTGACCATGAAGTACTAAAGATGGTAATCTGTTAATCAAATAGGCTACATATAATATAGCATCTCTCTAAAACTGCTTAGAAATCTTTACATGAGATATTAATGTCCTAGCAATATCAAGCAAGTGGTGCAACTTGTGCTATGCAACTTCATTTTACTGGGAAGTGTGTGCACAAGGTGTCCGATGAATGATTCCCCTTGAACGAAATTCTTTTTGCATATCATTGTGCATAAATTCTAATGTATTATCACTGTGGAAGACTCAAACAATACTCAAACAATAGTATCGTACGATGTCTCTATCTTAGACATAAATTGTTGAATATTGGTAGGAATCTCATTTATGGCTTTCATCAAGAACACCCAGGTCAATCTACTGTTGTCATCAATCATAATTGCAAAGTATCAGTGTCCATCGGTAGTGGCAACTCTAGAGGGCCCCCACACATCACAATGCACTAAAGAATGGCTCAGAACTAACGTTAGCCCTCTCCCTAGATAGCTGCTCCTATGGTGCTTCCTCAACTGACAATCTTTGTACTTTAAGACCAAGGAATCAGGTAGTTGTGGGTACATTTGACGCATCTTCTTCATAGAAGGATGCTCAAGCTTGTTGTGCTAGAGTAATGGATCATGGGAAATAGACACTGCCCAAGCAAACAGGGTAGGCGTGTCTAAATAATATAGTCCACTTTTTTCGATTCCACTACCAATAATATCACCTTGATTCGATCTTGGAAAGAATAATGCCTTTCATAAAAAATAACATGGCATCCAAGATCTCTGCAAATTTTACTGATTGATAGAAGATTCATGGGAAACTCAGGAACGTAATATACCTGTTCTATCTTCATCTTAAATGTAACATCTACACATTCAATAACAGTCACAGGGGAAGTTGCTCCATTGGTTACCCGTACATCATGAATTCCATGTGAAGGCATCGGAATCTTCAAGCGATCTCTGTCTCTAGTAAAATGAACGGAGGCACCAGAATCAATCACCCACGCACTTTTGGTCTGCTGTTTCTTCACTCCAATCTCATAGGCTCCACATGCTAACCTAATGAAATTTGAACTTGATCTACACAGATCAACTCTCCTCAACACCGGCGAAAGAAGACTCATTGCCATTGAAGGGAGGCATGAGAGAAGGCTCATCACGCACTCAAAGCCACGAACAAGACAATCACCGGCAGTAGTAGTAGCTATTGCTGGCAATTGCGAAAACCAATCGGCAGCACTACTAGATCGGTGGCCACCGCTGCCATGTAGTGTCGCCCGCATCACTACTGCTCCACGCAACGCTGCCTTCGCTGTAAGTGCTCCATGCAGTGCCGCTTGCATCGCACGTCCATGCACCGCCCATGATGGTGGTGCCATCAGATCACCCTAAGTTGGTGATCTAAACATGTTGTGGTGAATTTTTGGTGGGATAACTGGTCTAGGACTGCTGCTTTGATACCATGTGGAGAATCAAATGAATGCGTTGTATTCAAATGAAATCCTAGCCTTCTTTTTATAGAAAAGAAAACTGAGATAATTACGTAAGTATCCCCTCAATATAAATAAAATATCATGCAATAGCTCAACAGGTAGCTTTTGGGACTCCTTCAGAATAAGTACCTCAACATTGGGGATGTCAAAGTACCAAACCTCCGAGGAGAAAGCTGGGCCACTCACTGCCTTGTGGTCATTTCGGTTGGAGTGTAAACGGGGTGGTTTTGAGTCCTTGAGGGCTTAGCATGAGAATTTTACCTGTTGCACAAAAGGTCTCATTGAAGAGTGCAGCCGTGCTTCGATGTAGTCCTGTGTAATTCTTTTGTAGCTCATCTCATGTATGAATGAAATGCCCTTAAAAAAAAGAATGAAATGCTTATCATCATTTGTGGCAGTTTAAACCTGTCATTTTTCTTCAGCTTAACCAAGCAGGAAAGGACAGACAGATCAAAATGACACAGATAAAGGTTGTGAATAAGATGCAAACAAAAACTTTAGTTCGGACTGAACTGTTAGTTTTTCATTAGAAAATTTTGGAAGGTGTTCTTTAAGGTAGTTCAGTTAGGAGTAGACATGATAAAGTGGTTGTTTTTTTTATGCTTTTGCTTCATCAGTTTCATCTTAAAGTTTCTCAATTTTCCATTAACTGGAGATTTTTTTTCTTCATGCATTTCTATGAAGAAATTCAGAATATAGAATCGTTTTTGTCTTTTGTTGGCAACTTTTGTCAGAAAAATATCATGCCATTCTTATTATAAATCACATTGTTGTTTTCCCCCTTGGATGTAAGTCTGAAAAACCTCATGTGCCCTTCTTTAGTAATTGTACATAAAATCTAAAATGAACCAGCTTAGTGTGTCTGCTTTTGGGTTGCAGGACAGAGATTGTGGTGACTGGAACTTAGATGTCTGTTATCTTGGCAGATTTCTGGAAACACTGGGGCCATTGCCAGAACTTGTGCAGCTTCAGCTGTCAGCCTTCATCTTGTCGAGGTTTACGATATGACCATGACATGCATATATTAATGCACTTAATGACTTAGTTCTGGTGTTCATTTGCTTCTCTTTCTTGTTACTCTTCTAGCCTCTAGGCTACAAGATAGATGATGTAAAACTAAAGCGTGCTGGGTTGGACTACTGGCCGTATCCTTTAACCTGTATTCTGTTAAAAGTTATGCTGTGGTATATCACTAGGTCATGTTCTCCAGCTTTGACTGTTTAATATGGTCTAAAATGCTTATATACTTTGGTTTACATGGATAACAAGGTTCTTTGTCCTGATTTAAGGTGATTGTACTATTCATCTGCGGGCTACTTTCTTCAGCATTGCCATGCATTCCCCATCCTCAGGCCCTTGAGCATCTATTTGCTCTTCGACTCCTTGATACAAGTGTTGAGTTTCTTCATGATTCCTCTTTTCTCTCGTGTCTTTGTATAATGTCACAATTTTTTTCCTAGCTTCTCATTTTTTTATATGCTGTTTCACTTTGTTCATTCTAGTGTTGGCTTCAAAATTGCCTTGTTTTGCATTATATCAGTATGTAAGCAAGCGAGACACTGTAAATATGCTTGCTTACATCAGCCTGTTTTCAAACCTGACCACCCTGCCAAGAAAAGCTATCTGGAATTCTGGTGGGCAAGATTTATGTGTTTCAAGGAAAGCTGAATTTACACAGAAGTGGTACATGAATTAATTTCTTTCTTTCTGGATTTGTCTTTTTGTTGATTTCTTTTCCAGAAGTCGGCAGTAATTGTCCTCAAGCCATTCCTGTTTCTTCTTTGCTTCCGGTTTCTGAATTTGTTGGTACAGATCATAAGAAGAAATTACTTTTCGTCTTTCGTAGGTTTTAGTTCTTTCTTTCCCTTTTTACCTTTTTTCCTAGTATAAGAAACCATGGCATCTTGTATTTCGTTAGAAGTGTTTCCATGTTTAAAGTCAAAACCGGGAGCACTTAATCTCCCGACCTGAATCTTTTGCAAAATTAACCGCTTAATAGATATGTTGTAGTCAAGATTCACAGTTCATGGAAAGAATTCAGGGACTATTTCTACAAACAGGTATCACCTAGTTACCAATCAATTGCTGCCACTAGTGCTTTCCATTCTTTTTGTCATTTGTATTAGATTATGCCATTCTTGCAGGCTGGTGACAAGAGATTATTGGCATTTACAAAGAGAGGCGCAAAAATCCATTCAGTAAGTATTTCCTTTAGTATACCTTTTCGAAAAGAACTTTCCATTGGTATACCATTACCATGTAGGTTATTGTCTGATTATTCTACTTCATTAATTTGAAATTTTTACATAGATGCCACTAGAAAGGTTACTTATTACATGTTTTGCTACCATAATCCCAGTTTTTAACTACTTGCCACCATAAACTTAATGTCATTTTTGTAAATAGAACTGAGGTTAGTTGCTGTTAGCTTGTAGCCAACGGCCGTTAACTCTGACGGCTCTGAAAGGTTTCTAACATGGAAATTGAGTATTTCATGGCAAGTTTCATGGCCATTGGTGGGGATTGAATTCACTAGGAAGCTCTGCTGGTTAGGCATTTGAAAAGTGGTTGAACTTGATTGTACATAGCTGCAAAAATGCTGGGAAGAAGTACGGCTCAAAAATTAATGTGCGGAATTCAGGTTAAAAATATGTGGCTGTAGGTTTGAAAACCACTACCGTGTAACCTCCTCAACTAATTAAATATAACTTTTTAAGTAGAAGAATAGGATGGATGAGCAGGATTGTATCCCTGAGGAGAGTTAATTCCTAATCTTGTTCACTTGTGGTTTTCTTTAGTCCCACAACACTTGCGAATTATGTAATGCAGAGATGAAACCTGTGCAAGATTAACCATGGTGAATTACCAAATCTACTTGTTGAAAATGAAGATTTATGCATACAACAAAATTTGGAATGAATGTCACTATATAGGTAATGGATTTATAATACTAACTATGATGAAATTAGGACCCATGAGGCTTAGAAAAATGTTCAAAATAAATAGTTCGAAAATTCTAATTACTAAATCTAATTGTGTGACAAAACACAAAATAAATGCATGATTAGGTTATTACAACTATGGTGGCTAAAAAAATGGTGAAATAATTATAATCCAAAACTTAATTTAATTCTCATTAGAATACTAGTTTTATGTTATTTTTTTGTGTTTCTTGTTATATTTATTTTTTTAGTGAACTCATGCAATTTCTCTATCCCTTCTCTTTATATAAGAGATGCTAGGGTCTTCTTTTTGAATAAGACGCCTTATTTTCTCTAACATGATATTAGAGCGGTGATCGTAGATTGGTGTTTCAATATCTCACCAAATAACACCAAAAGATCCCACAATCCTCTTTCTAGAGGATCTCTCGCTGTTCGTGCATCGGATCTCCACACAAGAGATCTTAAAGCACACACAATGTCGCCATCAGTAGCATCGTCGCCCAAAAGTTGCACTGCTACTAGTAGTAGCGTCGCACCAGGCTGTGCTCTACATGCTGCCCTAGTGTGTGTAGGGTACCCTACACTTGCGCGTAGCACGCTTGCCTTAGTGCACACATGGTTGGTCCTTGTTGCTGTACGCATTCATAGTGTGCACGTGTGCATGCACATGTGAAGTCTTTTTGCACGTGTCCCTTCCATGATCTCTTGCATATGCATCGCCATTGGAGATGATTTCTTGCTACCGGTGATTTGCTCTTGCTTTATTTTCTCCTCTGATGGGCTATGACTACTATGTTATGATTGATATCTCTATGTTATGATGACCTGGACTCCCCCTCATCTATTGCTTGGGATTGGCTCCTAACTCTTGCTTGGGATTGTTGCTTACCACTACTTGGGATTGCCTTCCATTGTTATTCTCGTGTCTATGTGCTGTGCCCTTGGATGACTTCTACCTGGATAGTTTTCTACTAATATGTTGGTGACATACGAGGACAATTTTTGTGCTCTTGTTGCCTTCACAGCTGTTATATGCATTCAAGAAAATCCGACTTTTACTATTGCCGGACAGTGGGTGATACTCTGGTGCTTCTATTCACTTTACTAGTAAGGCTAGTTCTCTTTTCAAAACTAAATCAATTAGAAGAGTTACTTAAGTAAAGGTGGCGAATGGCACTCATGCTCCAGTGACTGTAGTTGGAGATGTCTAGCTCTCCTCTTAACTATAGTTATCAAAGGAACATTGTGCATCAGAGTTTCCCATGAGCCTCTTATCTGTCAATAAACTGTGCAAGGATCGTAAGTGACGTGTGGTATTCAATGAGCATCACCGCTACTTTCAAGATAAAAGGACCAATTAAACTATTGATGTTGGATATGAGAAGAATGGCCTTTACTATCTTGATATTCCCTTTCACTTTGTCAGATTTGCCTTTATCTCTCTGATCTCGTACTCTAGCATCGCCACTTTGGCCATCCATCCTCCAGCAAGCTATGTCAGATGTTCCTAGATTTGGCTATTTCTACCTGATTTGATTATAAGGCTTGTCAATTGGGCAAGCATCATTGCTTCACCTCTCTATGAGTTGAGTGTGGTACATCACCATTCTACCTTGTTGAATGGAAAAGAGCATCTCAATTCTTAATGAAACCTTAGCCTTTCTTATATAGAGAAGAGCCATGGGTAAATTACATGAAGAGTATAATAAAATAAAAAAGAACTAAGGCAATGAAGACAATAAAACTGAATTCCAATGGTGCTTAATTGGATGAAATCAGTGGGATTCTAAACTTATTTGGAAGTGAAAGATCCTGCTCAAAATTAAATTATTTCTTTGGCCTTTCAGAAGAAAACATCTTGTCACAAGAGTCTATAGGAAGAAGTGGATAATTGATGGTGATACAGCCTGCCTCTTCTGTCAGCAGTCAGAAGAGGATATACATCTCTTTTTTAAATGTGATTTTTCCATAGAGATATGGTGTCATTTTGGCCTTTCCACGGTGGAGTCTTCTGATGTGACCAGCTTCTGGGATTCCTTTAGAGGCCAACTTGATTTAGACTTAATGGGCTGGATATGGGCTTTTGCTATTATTGGTGCATTTGGAACAAGGGGAACGACAAGGTCTTCAAAGACGAGAGATGTTGGGTAGAAAATGTTGTAAGAGAGGTTTATTGTTTGTCTGATTCTTGGCTCAACATCATCTGATACAATCATCTGGATGATTACCGACCTTTAGTAACCTTCCTTTTTCTTCTTAAAAAAAAACTTAAACTAGAGGCTTTGGGTTGCTTCCAAGAGAAGTTAGGATGGTTCCGCTATCCTGGATTATATGTATAGGAGTAGGGGTTATTTCCAGGTCTGGGGTAACTTTGGGTGACATTAACTTACTCTTGGACTATATCAGGGAATTGTGTGGCAAGATGACATTCAGAAGTTGAATGGTATGTACTTCGACATATGGAACACTCAACCAAGGGTTGGCCTTGGGTGACTTGTTGGTGCATGGTTTGGGGATTTGAAGAGAAGAACCTATCAAGCTTCTAATTTAGCATTTCTAATTGATAGGCTAAATCCCTTGAAGCACTTACTTCAGTAAGCTCCCTCTTCTTTTGTAAAATGGATGGAGATCTATGCAAATAGGAAGAAGTTAGGTGGATAGAATTCTCACTCAAAATCTCAAAGAGGGTCCAAGTCTCATTTTCAATTTTAGTAAGAAAGGTTCTGGCACAAGCAGCATTGATGGTTTGCCTAGTCCGGTGTAGAATGTCTTTACCAGTTGTCATTTAGGGACTTGGTGATGGGGACACATCCTGAGAAAGTCCTTGAATCTCTCCCAAGTCTGCTCCCCTTCAAGCTGTGTAAATTCAATGATTGCCTTCCTATAATGGTTTGTTTTGTTTATGGGAAAGCAATTTTTACCGGAAATTCCACCTTAAGGGTAGGCTAAGTGTTGACATTTGCATCGAACGTGTGGTACTAATGCTTAGCCTTGCCCTTGAGGGAGAAAGGAAAGAGTGTTCTCCCTTGAACCTTAACAACTGAGTAGACCATAGAAAATTCTTCTAAATGTTTGTAGGGGTCCTCCTGGTTGGTCCCATAAAAGGATGGGATCAAGGATATAATGCTACTCTTGATCTCGTAGGGGAGGTTCCCTTGAGGTCTCCGGAGGGCAACATCAGGGTAGTTATTAGGAAGAAAATAATCTTTTAGTGCTCTTTGTTGCTCTTCATTTTAGTTTTCTATTTAGTCTACCATCTCTCTGGTTTGGGCAGAAGCTATAAGGATGTGCTTGGGCTCAAGTGTGAAAACTAATTTGTGCCTTAAAGAGCATCTACCAAGCATACACAATGCAACCACGCAATCAAAACACACTGCAAGTACTTGATTTTTATCCTCTTTTGTAGGTCTCTTTTTATCGCTTGATATGTGGCCAAGCAACTTATCAACGCAGTAACGAACTCCTAGGTCGACCTACAATGTGCCTAAAGGACCTACTTCCAAAAGGAAAGAAATCTCAGGTCGAGAGTCGAGACCACTCACCTCTGAACTCCTTGGGGTATGAGAGACAGATTTGTTGAACTTCGATTAATTTCCTCTTGTGATGCAAGAGGAGGTGAGGTAGAAAATTTGGTGGTCCTTATATGCGTGTGCATGTTTTGTTGTGTCAATCAACATGCAAGAAAATGCAAACAAGGTGTTTTTTCAAACTTGTGAGTGGTTTTGAGTGTTCCACCTTTTGCTTAGTTAAGTTTTTAAGATGTTTTCACTTTTTAGATTGGTTCACGACAATTAAGTCAGATTTTGGCTTTAGGTCTAAAGCAAAGCGTGATGGGTAGCTTAAGGAGGATAGAGAACATGTACCTAACTCCTGCATTGTTTAGATATGTAATGACGTGCAAAATAAAGACTAGAGGCAGCTTATGCAACCTTAGCGTGAATGCCTTAGAGATAGCATGGGGTATTTTTTTTAGATGCAACACAAGCAATTAAGCAAACCTAATATTTATACTAACTAATCTAACAGAAAGGAGGGAGAGAAAATAGCATCCATAGTCCAGGTTTTTATAGGCCAAAGAGGCACTCTCTCATCACGAATTACAAAGTTTTTAAAGAAAACTAAAATGAAAACCTAATTGTACCTTACTAAACTACAAGTAAGACTAAGATGACGGTGACGATGATGAGACTCCTTCCTTTCTCCTTCCACGTGGCTCGCTCTTGCGCACCACCTCTAAGCTTCTTGCAATCACACCAGAAAGGAAGGCGAGACTCAAATATCCAAACACAAATATAGTTGGAGAAAATGATAAGTCTTATTTATCAAATGAAATCCTACACCTCTTTATATAGAGAGGTGTTAGGTAAATTACAGCATAAGTCCAAGAGGACAAAATAAATGACAAAACAGTCCAAATCAATAAACAACGAGATAACTAGAGTGCTTTATCAACACTCCCCCTCAAGCTAGAGCATATGTATCAATGATGCTCAACTTGGAACATCCGTCAAATGTGGATCTTGGAAGAGGCTTAGTGAATATATTCGCAATTTGATCTTCATAAGGCACTGATGTAGTGTAGATAATCCCACGTTGTATTAGATCTTTGGTATAGTGGCAATCGTCAACATGCTTCAACGTTATGGAACATTGGGTTGTTTGCATTGTATGTAGCAGCGCGATTATCACACCTCATCTTTATTGGTCCCTCTACCTGGACATGGAGATCCTGTAGCACTGATCTGACCCATATCATCTTGTAGCTATTTGAGCCATAACCCGATAATCGGACTCTGCACTGGACCTGGATATCACTTGCTGCTGCTTGCTCTTCCAGGTCACTAGATTTCCTGCCACATAAGTGCAGAACCCAGTTGTAGACTTCTTGTCTGCCATGTACCCTGCATAGTCGGTATCAGAATAGCCAACAATACTCATAGATATGCCCTTCTGAAATAAGATACCTCTACCAGGTGCTTTCTTCACATATCTAAGCACTTACATGACAACATCCTAATGCTGCTTGGTTGGTTTGTCTACAAACTGGTCGAGTTTCCCAACTGCAAAGGAGAGATCAAGATGTGTAATAGTAAGATATAACAGCTTACCAACCATTTGTTTATAAGATCTGCTATCTATAGGCGAAGATTCTGTATCATAGAGGTATCCTTTGGGATCCATGGGTATATTAGCAAGTTTGGACCCCATCATTCTTATCTCTTGCAAGACATCAAGAGCATATTTGCGTTGACTAAGAACAATGCCCTCTCTGCTGCGTGCCACTTCAATGCTAAGAAAAGTATTTGAGTTCACCTGTATCCTTCATTGTAAAGGCTTCAGCCAACTTCCTTTTCACCTCTGCTATCTTAGCAATGTCATCTTTGGTAAAGATTAAGTCATCCACATAGACTAGGAGTACAACCACTCTCCCTTTGCCCTTCTTGACAAATAGTGAGTGATTAACAGAGGACCTCATAATCCCCATGATCTGTACCTCCTCTAACAATCTCTAGAACCAAGCTCTCGGACTCTGCTTCAAGCCATAGATGGCTTTCTTCAATCTACATACACATCCCCCTTGAGTCTCAAACCACGGGGGTTGTTGCATATAGACTTCCTTATGAAGATCTCCATACAAGAATGAGTTCACATCCAACTGATGGAGAGGCTAGTCGTAGTTAGCAGCAACAGACATTAGAATCTGGACAGTAGGCAGCTGAGCTACAGGAGAGAAGGTATCAAAGAAAGCTACCCCATATATTTGGGTAAATTCCTTTGCCACCAATCTCGCCTTAGAGCAAGAGATCGTGTCATTTAGGTTATACTTAAGAGCAAAGACCCAGCAGCACCCCCCTATTTTGGCATGAGGAGGCTGAGTGGTCAAGTCTCACGTCCCTCTGGAGCATAGAGCAACCATTTCATCCTCCATGGCTTGAAGCTATTTTGGATCCAGCATGACTTGCTGATGGGACGTAGGAACTTGTCTCAGAGAGAGCAGCTGTAAAAGTAGTAAAAGAGCTCCTAAGATTAACAGTAGACACTGTCCCGGCAGCATGGTAATGAGGACAGCTGTGAGGAGCCTTCCGAATAGCAGTCAGAATGTCAAGATCCTCCTCCATAAACTCAGTATCAACAGGAGAAGGCTCGTCAAAGGAACATACACAAGTACCATTAGGATAACTCACATCAGTATCAACCCATACCTGACTAGGGGAGGAGACAGGTGGCTGAGGTGGTGGAGGGGTGTGTTCTCACCATGCATGCTGTCTATATGTGACAGGTAACCTGTAGACCTGAGTAATCTCAGCTTTGTACCTCATGGAAGTCTCTGTAGTAGTGGTATCCTCACTATGCGTGACAGGGATCTGTTCCAAGAGAACTGGTGGAACAGGTATAGGAGCCGGGCCTCCTTTAAATATCACCTGATGACCATCTGTAGAGAAATAGGGAATAGGATTAAGAAATGTGATATCTGCAGCCATATAATGCCTCTTGCCTTTGGGGTCATAGCATCTGGATCCTTTCTAGGTGCTACTATAACCCAGAAAGACACTTTACTGCACTTGGAGCCAACTTGTCTCTGCCAGGTCCTAGAAGGCGAACAAAGGCTATACACCAAACACACGAGGTGGTATAGTAAATATGTCCTTAGGATAAAGGACTGCCATGGAACTTATTCCTGAATAACTGAGTTGGGCAATCTGTTAATTAAATAGCATGCAATTAACACTGCATCTCCTTAGTACACCTGTGGCACATTGTACTGTATCAGTAAGGTTCGAGCCACATCTAACACATAACGGTGTTTTCTTTCCACTAGACCATTCTACTGTGATGTATGGGGGCAAGATGCCTGGTGAACAATTTCAAGAGATCTGTAAAAAGCTGCTAACTTTGTTGTACAGAACTCCAGAGCATTATCAGATCTTACAATTTTCACAATGGTAGAAAACTAAGTCTTTATCCTAACAATGAAATTAGGGTTTTGGTGGAGGGGTATGGAGGCTTGTGTGGGTGGGATATCTGAGCGCCCATCTAGGATTGCCGCTTTGATACCAAGTTGGAGAAAATGATAAGTCTTATTTCTCAAACGAAACCTTACACCTCTTTATATAGAGAGGGGTGTTGGGTAAATTACAGCATAAGTACAAGAGGATAAAATAAATGACAAAACAGTCCCAATCAGTAAACAACAAGATAACTAGAGTGCTCTATTAACAAATATGTATAGATGCTAGGAAACACGAGAACCAACTGAGCAGGTAGAGGGAGGATCCTCCCTAGCAATGGTGCCAAAAAATTGGTGCCTAGTCGAGCAAGTATCCAGAAATAACACCAATATCAAAATACCAACTCTAAAATCCACAGTACAGTAGGAGTCAGGTCAAACCACATGGAGGATCTAATCTATGTGCAGGAAGGTTTAGGATTTTACTTTTGCATTTTTCTAAGGGGTTTATATATTTTTTTGGGATTTTGTTTGAGTGGACGTAGATGTACAAATTGATATCCAATCACTCAACCAACTCAAACCTAGACCTATAGACCTTATAATTTTTTGGGAATTTTTCTACTAACATAAATACGTAAGGAAAATTTTGCAACAAATTTCACATGAATCGGATGTTTGCAAGATTTTATAGAATTCCTTGGAGATAGACTTTCAGTAGTAGATTGCCAGTTAGATACACTCGCACTCTTTGATTTTTAGAAATTACTATAGAAGTCAAAATGCAATGAAACTTGTCATAGTTATTTCCTACTTGACCTCTAACCTATAAACGGAGTTTGGTAGTGTTAGGACACTTTTAACATAATGAAATGGATCTTTCAAAACGAATGAGTTGGAGAAAATAATAAGTCTTATCCAACTCCAAAACCCTACACCTCTTTATATAAATAGAGGTGAAAGGGTAAATTACAACATAAGTCCAGGTAGAAAAAATAAATAAGAAAATAGTACAATAGGAGTGCATAAATATAGAAACTAATAATGCTAACACTTCCCCTCAAGCCAGAACATAGATATCTATTATGTTCAGCTTGGAATAATAGGCATCAAATGTGGAGTGAAGAAGGTTTTTGAATGTCATTATATCAAGTCTCTGGTGTAATGGCAATCAACCTTAACATATTTCGTGCGTTCATGAAACATTGGGTTGTTCGCTATATAGGTATTAACACGATTGTCACACCTCATCTACATTGGCCCCTCAACTTGGACATGCAAATCCTGCAATACTGATCTGACCCAGACCATTTTTGCAGCTGTTTGTGCTAGGGTACAGTATTCTGACTCAACACTCAACCTGGAGACAACTTGTTTCTTACTCCTTCAGATCACCAGGTTCTCAGCTACATAGGTACAAAAACTAGTCGTTGACTTCCTGTCAGCCATGCACCCTGCATAATCAGCATTAAAGTAGCCAATAATATTCATTGATTTACCCTTCCTGAACAAAATGCCCTTGCCTGGTGCTTGCACCTGAGCACCTGCATAACGGTATCTAAATGCTGCTTGGTTGGTTTGTACACAAATTGACTAAGTTTCCCAACTGCAAGAGAAAGATCAGGATGAGTAATAGTCAGATGTAGTAATTTACCAACAAATTGTCTATAAGATTTGCTATCAATAGGTTGACTTAGTATCATAACGATGTCCTTTGGGATCTATTGGTATATTTGCAGGCTTAGATCCCAACATCCCTGTTGATATGCCTACATTTAATTGGCCTAAAATGTCTATTTATATATGTCCCTAGTATCATAGAAGCATTATGTATTATAAATATTACATAACATGCATCATCATGTATTTAGATTAATTTGTACAAATTATAGGTTAATTTACCCTTTTTATGGTGAGGGGATAGGGCAATATTTATTTGGGCCTCGGATTGAAGATACAGATTTGATCAGGGTAACGATCGGAGTTTAACGCCTTTGAGATCGCCCCGATCAGACTTCCGTACATCAGATGCAGTTTGAGGAAGATCAGAGGCCAAGGGGAAAGGTGGTGAAAAATCCGTACCTTAGATGACAAATTCAACCACACAGATGGATTTGTATTGACGATCGCAGTTTAATGGTGTGAAATTCGGTTCAGTCCAATAACCGTGGCACCACCTATGAGTAATAGAAGATGGATCACCTAGATGGCAACACGTGGCGCTATCCTAGTTGCCCAAGATCACCCGCAATACTTCCTCTTCACTCGCCTGATTAATCCCAGCCGTCGATCGAAGATCCAACGACTGAGATTCAATCTCAGCTGCACTTCACAACTCCTGAAGGCAATGGCTTGAGTGATCTTGATTGTTGAATTGTCATCTAACAATCGTGAGCACGTGAGCGTTAAAGTGTAAACGTGCCAAAATCGAGGATGTAGTGCATAGCCTGCGATGCGCGCTCGAATCAGCGCGAGCGGATTAATCCGAGAGAAGCGCGCGGCAAGATTCAGCTACGTGATTGCGATCGAGCGGTTGTGGAGTGGCGACGTGGCGCATTCTCGTGCACCAAATGAATGAGCACGCTAAACGCACACAAGGATGCGCCATCGTACGCGGGTGCATGCAAGGGTTGAAGAGGAAGCGCTAGCAACGTTTAAGCCGTTCGATCGTGCGACCGGACGGCCGAGATTGCTTGAGACACGTGCACGTGATTGGCTGAAAGAGAAGTGGCGGTGACGTGGCGCGACGAGAGGCGTTAGATTGGCGATGAGTGGCTGAGATTTCCTCCATGCCTTTACTAACGTACGTTTACAGCAACGCATGTATCTATCACTAAAGACCTTGCATTTATTCTAAAGACTTAGAAGACTCTTTTGTCCCCATGACCACTTATAAATAGCCTGCCCCTCCACATTTTTTCATCCCTTCTCTTCTTCTCTTACCCTCTCCAAAGCTCTAGGGAGCTAGTCTCAAACTTGGGATGCTCCTCTAGAGAAAAATCAAAATTTTGTCCATCTTCTCACTCCCTTCGTGGAGCATCCTGTAGTTGTCTTCTCACAACATTTGGGAAGCGAATCCCGTTATGACGTTGCCTTGCTTCGTGCTCCATCCTTCAATCCCGTTCTCCCTCATCTAGCATCTTTCCAAGCTCTTCCAGATGCTCTGCCAATACTGCTCGTCCTCCAAGCAACCGTCGAGGATTTTCTCACCCCTATCTTTTTACTGCTTTCTAGTGTAATTTTGTTTTCTTTAAATAGTTGTAAGACTCTAGAATTTTTAAATGCAATATTTGTTCATCTATTCTTTTTTATTTGTATTACTTTCTCTTTCTTCTATTATTTATTCTTTAAGTAGTTTAGCTTGCATAGATTAATTTCAACTAGCTATTTTGCTTTATAATAATAATTCCAAACGTGATTTTTAATCAAACATTTGCATCCCCATATTCGACCTGGGGTCCACTAGAGTTTCGATAAATTTTATCTAATAGCAGATTTTCTTGCGAATTGAGTTAGGTTTTTCCAAAATCCAACTTGTCGCAACGATTTTCTTGCTCATCATTTTGGCGCCATTGTCGAGGAGGCAACGCTCTTTGATTTCCTCCGTTTTTCGCCTTATCGTCTACCTCACTTGTCTCCATTCTTATTGTGATTGCAAGTACTCTCTCGAAGCGAGTAAAAGCGGTAGATTGGAGTAAAGTGTAGTTGAAGGATTTGTAAGTGTACCCCACCTTCCACCCCTTTAGATTTCATTTCACTACCTAATAACGCAAACCCTAATTAACTTGAGCTTGCATAAACCCTAAGGTTAGTCTTGGTTGTTTGTTTGTCACTTCCACCCACCTTACCCCTACACGCACGCACGCGCACACACACACATATATATAAAATTTGATTGTGGGATTTATTTAAACTTACACTCTTTGATTTCCTGTGTTTTCCACCTTATCGTTTACCTCACTTGTCTCCACTCTTATTGTGATTGCAAATGCTCTCTCGAGGCGAGCAAAAACGGTAGATTGGAGCAAAGTACAGTTGAAGGATTTGTAAGTGTACCTTACCTCCCACCCCTTTAGATTTCATTTCACTACCTAATAACGCAAATCCTAATTAACCTATGAGCTTGCATAAATCCTAATGTTAGTCTTGGTTGTTTGTTTCACTTCCACCCACCTTACCCTTACACGCGTGCGCACACACACACACACAAAATCTGATTGTGGGATTTATTTAAACTTACACACCTTATACACCCACACACACTAAAGTGTGCCACTCTTGTCTGATTCAATCACTTAACCATGGAACCGACCGAGGACTTGGTACACCTCAACGCACTATATGAATAAGTGATTAGACATGAGATTGGGTTAAAATTGTTTGGGTGCCTTAATCAAGTGGTGAAAGAGGCCAATTGATTGAGCTATTTAGGCTGTACCACTTAAGATAAAAGTGATCCATCAGTAGCTTATCTCATAGGATTCAATTTTTCGGGTTGAGACAGGCACACCACATTATTTTTTATTTGTAAAGGAATATATCTTCATCTGTGATTGTAAAATCTCGTGTGCCTCACAAAACCTTGTCTGAATATACCTGAAATTTGGATCCTAAAAGCTACTAAGATTCAAATCGTAAAATTCACTGTATCAAAAAATAATCTTGCTTGAAAACCCTAGTTGTGCACGCGCACACATATAATTGGTTGTAATGACTTAGTTTCATTAGAAACCCTAGGGCTCTCTTATATAGAGAGATCGTAGGGTTAAAAGTACATGAATGTCCTTGAGAGACAAAACACACAAAACCCTTACAATAGGAAGAGATAAAAATGGCCACAACATAAGCTAACACTCCCCCTCAAGCTGGAGCATAGATATCTATCATGCTCAGCTTGGATATACAAGAATCAAATGAAGATCTGGCCAAGGGCTTGATGAAAATATCAGCAGTGTGCTCCTCAGATGCAATAGAAGTAGAATATAGCAACCCCTTCTGGATAATGTTCCTGGTATAGTGACAATTAACCTTAACATGCTTCGTCCTCTCGTGAAATGCTGGGTTGTTGGCAATGAAAGTAGCTGCTTTATTATCATATCGCATCTCAATGGGGCTAAAAAACTGCACCTGTAAGTCAATAAGGATCTGATTCACATCATCTCAGCAGTCGTCTAAGCCATAGCTTTGTACTCAGACTTAGTATTGAATCTCGCAACTGTGCCTTGTTTCTTGCTACTCTATGTGATCAAATTTTCTGCTAAGAAGGTGTAGAACCCAGCAGTGGATTTGCGATCCACATGGCATTCGGTGTAGTCTGCATCTGTGTAGCCAACCAGCATCATAGAACCCCTTTGAGAAGAGACCCTTCCCAGGAGCTTTTTTGACATATCTAAGCACCATCAATGCTGCATCCCAATGTTAATGTGTTGGCTTGGCCATGAATTGACTTAGTCTCCCAACTGTAAAGGATATGTCTGACCTTGGGATAGTATGATATAGCAGCTTGGCCAGAAGTTTGTATCGTCTGCTGTCCACCATCTGTGCATCCTCATCATAGTAGCATCTTGGGGTCTATAGGGATATTAGCCTCCTTGGCCCCAAGCATACCAACCTCTTACAAGATATCTAAAGCATACTTCCATTGAGACAAGACCACACCCTCCTTGCTGCGAGCAATCTCAATACAAAGGAAATACCGTAAAGCCTCCAGGTCCTTCATGACAAGCTGCTCTACTAGGATGCGCTTAATTTCAGTAATACCTTGCACATCGTCCCCTGTGATGATCAAATCATCAACATAAACAAGTACCACAGTACCTCGTCCAGTCCTTCTGACAAAAAGTGAAAAATCAGGTGTTGATCTCCTGAATTCAACTACCTCTACAACCTGTGACAATATCTGAAATCAGGCTCTTGGACTTTATTTGAGGCCATATATAGCCTTCTGTAATCGGCATACACACTCCCCCTTATTTTCAAAGTCAGGTGGCTGCTGCATATAGACTACCTCTTGAAGATCACCATAAAGAAAGGTATTCTTCACATCTAACTGGTGCAAGGGCCAATCTAACTAAACTGTCACTGCAATCAATACCCAGACTGTGGGAAGTCTGACAACTGGGGAAAAGGTGTCAAAGAAGTCTACCCCATAAGTTTGAGTGAACCCCTTTGCCACGAGATGGGCTTTGTACCTAGCAAAACCACCATCAGGATTGAACTTCACAATAAATACTCATCGACAGCCGAGTGCAACACCATTAGGAAGTGGAGTAAGCTCCCAAGTCCCACGGCCTCTAAGAGTGACCATCTCATCCTCCATGGTTGCTCGTCATTTTGGATCAAGCATGGCCTCACGGTGAGTTGCTGGAATCTGTGTACTAGTTAACGCCTACACAAATGCAGCAACTCCAGGAGCTATACTATCAGTAGCAAGTGCCCCCGCCGTGTGATTAGTACAAGTACGTGGTCACTTTGAATGGTTATTGGAAGGTTAAGATCATCGCCTGACACGTCACATGTTTTGCCCCTGTGACTCTTACATGGTAAACATACGTCAGTGTCTAAAGGACTCACTTGAGAAGTCGGTGGTAAAGGCGAGGATGGGAGTCCTTAATAGGTAACATGAGGGTGGACATATGTCCGGAGGGGTCTAGTCAGGCATGGAAAAGGATGCGTAGCAGGAGGTGGTGGTGATGTGGTGGGGACAAGAATCTCAGGAAAGCTCCAAAGAGAATGGGACAATACGGCATAGGTGCCATATCACCCTCAGGAGGCATCTCAGCAGTCGTCATAGAAAAGAAAAGTACAGCCTCATGAACGGTAACATCCACTGAAATATAGTGCTGGGAAGTAAGCGGATTAAAACACCGATACCCCTTTTGAATTCAGGTGTACTCAAGAAAAACACACTTGACTGCTCTCGGTGCTAGTTTATCCTGACCTGGTCCCAACAAATGGACAAAGGCAATATAACCAAAAATTCAAGAGGTGATATGAAACAAGGGACGATCAGGATACATGACCTGAATGGGAATTCGTTCATGCAATGCAACATTAGGCATTCGGTTAATAAAAAAATAAGCAGTCAAAACGGCGTCACCCTAATAGAGAGAAGGGACAGAGTGGTGAATCAACAAAGTGCGAGCAACATCAAGACTATGGCGATGTTTCCTCTTAGCAACACCATTTTGTTGAAAGGTATGGTGACATGTCTCATAGATAATGCCACAACTAGAAAAGAAATTGCGTAAATGCAAAATATAAAATTCTGAGGCATTATCAGAACGAAAGCACTTCACCAAACAAGAATGCTGAGTTTTTATTTCTTTGACAAAGTTTTCAATAATGTGTCTCGCATCAGACTTATTTTTCAAGAGAAACATCTAAGACACGAGAAAAGGCATCAATTAAAACAGGATAATATTTGTTCCCAAGTTGATCAGGAGTACGACTGGGACCCCACACGTCCATATGAATCAAATAAAAAATAATAGACGAAATAGAAGTAGAACTGGAAAAACTAGCCTTATAGTGCTTGCCAAGTTGATAAGCATCATATATGAGAGCAGCAGTGGAGGGGATGTGCAGTATAACACGTTTGAGGCGATGAGTGGGTAGATGGCCAAGGCGGTGGTGTCACTGGAGAGATCTAGCAGAAGCAAGGCCCTGGGTAGCAGAAACAACAAAAGCATTACGGCTCAGACGATATACCCCATGTTCCTCATACCCTCCACTAATCATCTTCCTAGTGAATTTGTCTTACAAGACACAAGAAGATGCATTGAAAATAGCTCGGCAGTTCAAATCTCTAGTGATGCTGCTAACAGACAATAAACTCAAAGGAAAATCAGACACATAATAAACATCCGCAAGTCTCAAAGTAGGAGATAATGACATCTCTCTTGCCAATAAGTGGCGAGTGTCTCCCATCAACCACCTGTACTGTCTTGGTGGGTGTAATAGGTGCTAACTGAGAGAAAGAGCCCCGGTCGCCACATAGGTGTTTGGATGCACCAGAATTAATCAACCACTCACCATAAGACAAAAGTGACGACATACTAGTTGCAGGTGTCTTTGACGAGGAGGCCATAGCTGCAGTGTCTGGAATCTGAGAGGAAGATGAGGCCTATGTCAACTGCGCAATCTGCTGTTGCAGAGTCTCAATCTCTGTACTCAGGGAGCTCACATTAGGACTGATAGGCACATCGTCTATAACCTCGACTGCTTGATTGACCATGGGTGGCCTACCGTACTTCTGCCAGCATGTAGCCTTTGGATGACTAAGTTTGCCACAGTAAGTATATGATGTCTTAGTACGTGTACCAGACGAGTGTTCACGTCCACAACCATGTGCAGGGGAGGGAGTACCCCTGCCACGTCCAGAGATGCTACCAGTGTGGACGTCTGAGTACCAGTGTCTGTAGCTGGAGTACGAATTGCAACTCTGCTGAGTTTGTTATAAGCCTATTACAGGGTAGGAAGCTTAGGAGCAGTGAGAATCTGATCTCTGGTAGCTGTATACTCAGGTCGAAGACCTGCCAGAAAGAGAGAGACAGCCAACTGTCTTCGAAAATCCCTTCAGGAATGATGGGCACACCCCAGCAGATAAGAGTAATGCCTCTCCAGCATTCCCTTCAAGAGGGAGTAATACTGTGGTAGAGTGCGTCCTTTCTGATGCAAATAGAAAAGATTGTAGAAGACCTGAAAGACTCTTGTAGAGTTCTTGGCATGAGAATAGGTCTCGCACAAGGACTCCCACATCGTTGCGGTGTCATAATACATGATCTCATCCCTTATACGGGGAATAATTGTCTACATAAGCTACACAGAAACCATGGCATTATCTCTATCCTAGGTGGCATTGGCGCCGGTCTTGCTCTCGAGCTCTGGATCTGTAAGGATGTGTCTCTTCCTATGACCCTTGACGGTCATGAGAAAAGTCTGAGACCACCGTGGGTAGTTGGTCTCATCCAACTTGACGATATGACCAAAAATCAGATTCTTCAGTACCCCGGTGTCCAAAGAAGTGCCCGAATTCACATCGGATTGATCATTTGAAGCATCCTTATAATCTTTGAGCCGCAATTAGACTTTTATATCCAATAGATCATCAATCAGATCTAAAACATGAAAAATCAGATCTGCATTTTCACAAGAAATCCCCTTAGACTAGCTTTGGCCTAGCTCGAGTGCGGGGAGACCACTCGAGAGGCCCCACGGAGATTCCCCCTTGTGATAGGAGAGAGTAGCCCTAGAGAAGAGGCTACAGTCCTTTTAGGTCAAGTTGTAGGAGAACCAACGCTGGTACTGTTGGGTCGCTGGAGCGTCGTCGCCGTCGTGCTAGTTCACGTCAGGCTGCGTCACTGTCGTTGCTTGATCGTTGTCACTGGGTTTTAGCGTCGCGAATCGTTGCCACTCACGTCGGGCAATGTCAGGCGGCGTTGCCGCTAGGTGCTTGAGGCGGCACTATGCAGCTGCGCACTGCCCAATGCGCGGAGAGGCCCCCCTCAATCGCGTTGCCTATGTGCGGTCGAGCACAGGCATGCGTAGCGCCCTACACATGCAAGAAGCAGCATTCCCCGATCGCACTGCTTGTGCGTGGTCGAGCACCGGCGTGCGTAGCACCCTATGCACGCGAGGGGCGATGCTCTGCCCTGTGTCGCTGTTGCTGTTGGTGTTAGCAGGTGGTGGCTCGATTGGTGGAGAATGGGATTTCAGTTTAGGGTTTGGAGGCCTTTAGGGTGGGATATTGAGAGCCACGATTTAGGACCGGTGCTCTAATACCAAATTGGTTGTAATGACTTAGTTTCATTAGAAATCCTAGGGCTCTCTTATATAGAGACCGTAGGGTAAAAAGTACAGGAATGTCCTGAGGGACAAAACACAGCTCTTACAATAAGAAGAAATAAAAATGGCCACAACATAAGCTAACACATATAAATCAATCTTTAAGGGCATAATCCAGATAAAGGGCCCATTACATTTTAGAGCACAATCAAACCAAAACCTGATTAAAATTGAGTAGACAACCTTAAGGATTTGACTTGCTCTTTGGGGCTTAGATCGAGATTATTTTCAATTAATCTGCTTCTACTGATTCATCTGATGTCTAGTTAGGGGAGTAGTGTCAAACGACCGTGGTTGGGGGTACCAAAGGAATCTGAGGCGAAAGTCAAGAGAACCTTCTTCCCAATACCTCCCTCAACTGGTTGGATTGATTGGATAGAAGTAGATCAAATCGTTTCTATCATCTCAAGACAGGTTCTAAGAGTTTGTAGGTATCTAGGCTACTCACCTAAGGACATGTTTGGTTTGATTGTACTCCAGGGCACCTTTATCTCCTCTATTTTCCCTCTTGCTGCACCATGTGCTCTTCCACTCCACACCTACATTTCCATTCCTACCCTCCTGCTACCACTATCCCCAAGATGATTATTATCCCGACTTGACCGTTAACCGCCCATCTATTAGTTGGGATAATCTTGATTGGGGATATAATTCTGGACCTCAATGTTCAGGGTCCAACTCTAGACATTATGATTTTGATTTTTATCCTTCTCTGAGGTACACCGATTATAGATCACTACCCTCTTATGGATAACATAATACGATCTACAATCAAGAAGGATATGATAATTATTACCCATACCTTCCCTAGGATTACACTGCATATGGGTTGCCACCCCTTTATGAACAATCAGAAATGACCTATTACTAGGGAGGGCCCTAGGAACCTTAATTTCTTGACTCCGCTCGATTGAACCCAAACCCACTCAACCCTGAATCAAACAATTTAGTTCAGGGGATCCAAGTCTAAGATAGGGTGTTGGCTAACTTAAGGAACACCATTTAATCTTTAAAAGTTTAGCCAACACCCTGCACTGAAGAATCAGAGCCTTTGATCCAAATGATTGATGATCTTAATAAGTATTTATTGGATTGGCTCCAAGATGTTGACGATAAGAACCTAGGTGAGTTTTTACTTGGGAAATTGTCAAGGTTGAGGATGAGATTTGTGATTGCTCTAGTCTAATCTTGGGATGATTCCTAGGATGAATCCTTTTTAGGAAAGTCAATTTTAGAACCCGCTCAAGCACCTGATAGGGGGACACATTTTATGAGATTATGGATGACCAGATTGATTTGGAGTAACCTATTGAGGATAAATTGATTCTTTCACCTGAAATCCCTAAATTAGGGTATGAGGAAAAATGTCTCTATGGACCAAGGAAGAACATATGATCTTGAGACAGATATTAATGCGAATCCAGAATTCTTTGATTCTGAGGGTAAAGGATCTTTGTGTGATGTCTCACTTGAGTTTGAGGAAAATAATTTTAGTGAGACAAACGAGCTCGCAGAGTATGATGAATCATTTGATAGCCTGGTAATTAAGGATTGTGATCCCAACAAGGCTAGCATAGAGGATTCAGATCCTGACTTCATGGATGATTCAATCAGTAGCCTCATTCCTCAACTACATCCCAAAGAGTTGAATGATATTTTTGAAATCATTGTACCCAAGTCACACAATTATTGGACTTAGATAATTTAAATGGGGTGAATAACATGCATGAGATTGTGTAGGATAAGAGTTTGGAAATGAAAATTTGGGAAGTTAACCCCGGGGGGAGAAGAATTCTGGATCTAAGGGTTCCTATAGACTTCAAACCACCAACCTTCTACCAGGACCCTTATGGCATTTTCAACTTTGAGGATGTCCAACCGAAGCACAAATTAACTGATTATCTTTTTGATACAAATTTTCCTATTGTCTGACTTTTTGGACTTGGGTTACATCTTCACAAACCCAGGCCTAACCCCGCAAGCACAATGATCTTCGGTTCTGGGTAATTTTCATCCAGAACTTTAGATACACTTGACCTTGGAGCATGGGTCTATATCACAATCTGGTCTACATCTCGTCCACATCTATGGACTCTTATCCTTGCGAGTCCTAGGCTCGATCTTTTTCTTCTGATCCTGACCTGCATTTGTGAATTCTTTATTTTTTCTTTGTATAGTGTCCCTAGCTGAAGGCAATAAACTTAGTAAGTATACAGTCTATTTCATCTCGGAGCTGACTTGTTAATCACGAAATTCAAGTGCTTTCTTCTCTACTCCGCTTTTTTTCATGTCTTTTTAATACAATAAGAGCATTGCATTAGATAGGCATGGGGGTGGATATCCTTATCTGAATTATTTTGTTAGCTCTGTAGATTCTTTTTATTTTCTCTTTATTTACGAAAAAAAATTGAATTGGGAAAAGAGAACTTGGGCAGTAGAAATTTATCAATTTTAGGAAATGATGCAATAGGATTTGAACATTTAGACCTTTCAGGTCTTCGTGCTTAATAAGCTCGAGTGTCCACTAAAATATGGACTTGTTTCTCGAGTCTTCATTCGTAAATTCATTTCTAATTAGTTAAATAAGTTGGGGTGATAAGTACATGACTTATCAACCCACCCTTTGATTTGAGGAGACTTATAGTCTAAACATCTGCACACTATTTGAATTCTCATTTTTGAGCGATTTTAATGGAAATTGAGTAGCTAATGAACCTTTTAGGGTGGTATGGCTGGCAAGTTGTCGTGGGTTTGACGCCCTGTTGAGAGAATTGAGTGGTTATTTAGTGTCACATTGGAAAATGTGGGCTTTGTAAGTGGTGGCCTATAAATGGGCGTGTACTCCCATTTTACTTTGAGAAGAAATACAGAGAAAACACGCCCATAGGGCGCTTCTTCCGTGATATTCTTTTCCACGTAAATCCAAGTATTTTGTGATGCTTATATTTTTTGATATTATTACTTCCGCATTATTTAAATATTTCAACTTGGTATCAAAGTAGACAATTCTTGGGTTTATTTGATCTTTAAATCATTATCATTATTTTGTTATTTGAGTCTCCTTTTGTTCATCCGAAAGAGGAAGAAGATTTGGCGTAGGCCTCCATCATCCTGACAGAATCAAGGAGGATTGGAGAGGCCGAAACAGTAGTAAGGTGATCTGTCCCTTGCCATCAGTGTGTAGTCCACGATGTGATCTCGACGTTGTAGATGCTGTGGGTGTTGATAAAGAAGCCTTTGGTGGCCATCAGAAAGAGGAAGAAGACAAGTTGCACGCGAGCGCGCTAGCCTCCCCGATCAACAGCAGCAGCGTGACGATGCAACGAGGATGTGGCATCGATGGCGATTTGCGATGGTGATGCATGTGAAGGTGAGGCGTGCGGAGTGGGCGATCTCGTCCTTGATGGCCCCTGTGCATCGCCCACAGATCCATCGCTTACGGATCATGAAGAAGATGACAATGATGGCGGTGAAGATTGGTGCGATCTCCATGATGTGTGATCTCTTGTGACGATGGCATCGGCGAAGGTGTAGAGCTTGCACACTCAGATCTGCGAGAAGAGAGGGAAAAGAGGTTTGGCGCAGCGACTGTGAGCAACTACGATGAAGGAGATCGAGTCGAGTGGAGGTCGGTCATTCGTAGCGATGCAGGCATTGTTGGTGGAGGGCACTATTCGTGGGGCTCGTGGAGGCTGCAGGCGCAGCGAACCCATGGGAGGGGTGTCATACTTGCCGACTCTGGTGCCCGCGGAGAACGAAGCCGACGGTGAGAACCTCTACTTCATGGCAAGGTCATACTTTGAGTGTGGGGAGCAAAGCCATCGGAGGCGACGGCGACGATGGAGAAGGAACACAATGGAAGTCTCTCGAGTACTCAATTTAGGTCATTTAAAGTGCCCACTGATGGAATGTTATGTTTAGCCCAAAGAAAAAAAAAGGAAAATAAAGAGAGGAAAAAAAAAAGGAAAATGGTGTGAAAAAAAAAGAAAAGGAAAAAAAAGGAGAAAACAAAAAGAAAAGAAGAAAAGGAAGGTAAAAAATGACGATGAGGTTTATGGTTGAGAGATGTGAAGTCTTTTCTAGTTTTTAATGTTTTATTTTCTTCTCGTCATTATTTTTCTCCCATATGAGTATGGGAGAAAGGAGTGTGGGAGCTTATTGTAGTTACCTCTGCTTGGGAGTTCCTTTTATTCTTGGACTCCACATGAGAAACCTAACTCTGGGAGGTCTAGTGCTTCGAGATCTTCAGACGAAGGATTTATTTCAGGTTTCTATGTGGGAAATCCAGTTTTGTGGACTCCAGAGAGGGAGATCCACCTTTGAGGTCTTCAGAGGAAGACCCAATTTCAGGGATACTGAATGGGGAGCCATCAGTACCAGATGTTCAGAGATAGCTACAGTTCCTTCAGCAGCTCCAATCTATGTTCCCACCTTTGTAGAGTGGATTTCCTTGTGTTAAGCTGAGCATTCCATGCTCCATCTTGAGAGGGAGTGTCGAGAGAATTGAGTGATTGTTTAGTGCTATATTGGAAAATATTGGCTTTGTGTGTAAGTGGTGGCCTATAAATAGGCATGTACTCCCATTTTACTTCGAGAAGAAATAGAGAGAAAACACGCCCATAGGGCACTTATCCCGTAGTTTTCTCCCCATTCTTCGTGAGTAGGGTTTCCACGTAAACCCAAGTATGTTGTGATGCTTATATGCTTTGACATCATTTACCGGTTGTTCAAAGACTAGCCACACGATCAATTTCTTTCTGCTGCCTTTAGGTAAATCTTAGATCAGGGAAGCTACCTACTCAAAAAAAAAAGAGAAAAAAAATTATAAGAAATAGAAAAGAAGAAAAAATAAATAAGCCACACTTCACCGCATGAGTATGGCTGGCAAGTTGCCGTGGGTTTGACGCCCTTTTGGTCGGTTGTCCAGAACCCATCTCACAAGAATGCACAAATAATTTCCAAACACTTAGAAAGAAGCTGGGAAGTAGAATAAGCTAGGGAAATATACACTTGGTTTGCCTTTGTGTTGACTCCATAAAAATAAAAAATAGGGAGAAAGTTACCAGTCAAAAAGATAAACCTTTGGGCAGAAATTCTTCATTAGGGTCACCTAGGGTTTGTAGAAACCTGAAGTCCGTTCTGATTGCCGATCAATGAGTCTATTACAGTCTCAAAAGGATACTTAGAATTTAAAGTCCTTTTCGAGTTTTGGTTGGGTTAGGTAGCCGTAGAAAGTTGCCTTGAAGCTCTAAAATCCAAAAAAATTAGAAAAGAAGAAAATGAAAGAAAAAAAAGTATTTGCTTTTGAATAAGGCGAGGGCTTAGGCGATCTGAATTTTGGCAGTCACTCAGGCATTGAGTCTGTAGAAATTTCTTAGTGTTGAGAAATAACTATTGCCTAAGTAATTTGATTCTAATTTTTTTATAAATAGCATGTAGTTTTACTAGGGACTAGCAAAAGATAGGCGTGGGGTGTGATGTCAATATATTTAATTAGCCTAAAATGTCTATTTATGCATGTTCCTAGTGTTTTAGAAACGTTATGCATTATAAATATTACATAACATGCATCATCATGTATTTAGATTAGTTTGTACAAATTATAGGTTAATTGGCCTTTTTGTGGTGAGGGGACAGGGTGATATTTATCTGGGTCTCATATTGAAGATCCAATTGTATAGATTTGATCAAGGTGACGATCAGAGTTCAGCCTCTCCAAGATCGCCTCGATCGAACTTCCTTAGCATTAAATGTAGTTCGAGGAAGATCAGAGGCCAAGGGGCAAGATGGTAAAAAATTTGTACCTTAGATAACAAATCTAACCCGCACGAATGGGTTCGGATCGACGATTAGAACCCAACGGCGTGAAAATCGATTCAATCCGACAACCGTGGCACCACCTACGAGCAATAGAAGATGGATGACCCAGATGGCGCTACGTGGCGCCATCCTAGCCGCGCAAGACCGCCTGCAGGACTTCCTCTTCACTCGCTCGATCAATCCCAACCGTTGATCGAAGATCCACAACTCTTGAAGGCGAAGGTTCGAGTGATCTCGACCATTGGATCGCCATCCAACGGTCGTAAGTGCGTGAGCGTTAAAGCAGAAGTGTGTGATAAAGTCGAGGCTCTTGTGCGCAGCGCGCAACGCTTACTCGAATCTGCACGAGCGGATTAATCTGCGAGGAAAGGCGTGCGGCGAAATTTAGCTGTGCGATTGCAATTGAGCGGTTGCGGAGCGACGACGTGGCGCACTCTTCTACGTCGGATGAATGAGCATGCTAACTGTGTGCAATGGCGCACCATCGTACGCGGGCATGCACAATGGCTGAAGAGGAAGCGCTCGTGATGTTTAAGCTGACCGATCGTGCGATCGGATTGCTGAGATTGCTTGACATGCGCGTGTGCGAACAACAGAAGGAGAAGCAGCGGTGACATGGCGCGACGAGAGGCTCGTATCTACGATGAGTGGCTGATATTGTCTTCGTGCCTTTACCGACGTGTGTCTACAGCGACACATGTATTTGTCACTAAAGACTTTGCATTTAATTCTAAAGACTCTTTTAGCCCCATGACTATACCTATAAATAGCCTACCCCTCCACATTTCTTCTTCCTTTCTCTTCTCTCACCCTCTCCAAAGCTCTATGGAGATAGTCCCAAACCTAGGATGCTCCTCTAGAGTAAAAATCAAAATTTTGTCCATCTTTTCACCCCCTTCGTGGAGCATCCCGTGGTTGTCTTCTCACCACATTCGGGAAGCAGATCTGGATCCTGCTACAATGCAGCCCTACTTCATCCTCTATCCTCTAGCCCCGTTCTCCCTCGTCCAGCATCTCACTACTCTCTTCCAGGCACTCCGTTAACGCGGCTCGTCATCCAAGCAGCTGTCGAAGAGGATTTTCTCATCTTTTTACTACTTTTTAGTATAGTTTTATTTTTTTTAAGAATATTTAAATGTAATATTTGTTCATCTTCTATTTTTCTCTTTCTTTATGTTATTCTCTCTTTCTTCTATTGTTTATTCTTTAAATAGTTTAACTTGCGTAAATTAATTTCAACCAGCTATTTTTCTTTATAACAATAATTCCAAACGTGGTTTTTAATCAAACGTTTGTCTCCCCGTGTTCGACTTAGGCCTCACTAGAGTTTCGATAAATTTTATCTGATAGCGGATTTTCTTGCGAATTTTACGACTTGGGTTTTCCAAAATCCAACTTTTCGCAATGATTTTCTCGCTCATCACTTGTCTTCTGTAATATATCAAGGCCATACTTATGCTAGTTAAGAACTATACCATCTTTACTCCGTGCCACTTCAATACTTAGAAAGTATCTAAGCTCACTTAAGTCCATGACAAAAGAATCAACTAGCTTTTGCTTGACCTCTTTTTTCCTAACCATGTCATCTCTAATAAGAATAATATCATCAATATAAAGTAGGAATGTCATAACTCCTCTTTTGCTCTTCCTGACAAAGAGCAAGTGATTTGCATAGGACTTCAAGAGCCCCATGGTCTGTACATCCTCTGACAACCTCTGGATGTAGGCACGTGGGCTTTGCTTTACGCCATAGATATCTTTCTTTTGCCTACACACACTCCCCTCGAGTCTCAAAGCTTGAAGGTTGTTGCATGTAAACTTCCTTCTGAAGATTGCTATATAGGAAGGCGTTCTTTACATCGAGCTAATGTAGTGTTCAGTCATAATGTGCAACAATTGAGAGAAGAATATGGATTGCAGGAAGTCGTGCCACCGGCGAAAAGGTATCAAAGAAATTCATCCCATAAGTCTGGGTGAATCCCTTTGCTACTAGTCTCACCTTGTGATGAGATATGGAGTTATCTGGGTTATACTTCAATGCAAAGACTCAATGACACCCGACAACCTTTACATGTCTTGGTAGATCTGTAAGCTCCCATGTCCCTTGAGAGCGCAAGGCATCCATCTCTTCTTCCATGGCCTGACGCCATTTCGGATCGAACATGGCATGCTGATATGTAGCAGGAACTGTGCAGCAGACAAGGTAGCAATAAACATAGCAAACAATCTCTCAAGATTGGTAGTAGACATTGCTCCAGCAGTCTGATAGTGTTCACAATTACGAGGTGCCTTCCGAATAGCAATCGGAAGGTCAATGTCCTCAGTCTCCACAATCGTGTGACTTACTCAAAAGAATGACCAGAATCATTAGGACCTGCATGACCACCACTAGAACAACTCGCGTCAGTATTAACACATACCTGATTAGGGGAGGAGAGGGGTGGCTGAGGTGGTGGGGGTGTGTGTATTTGACGCTATTCATGCTGCCAGTAAGTAATTGGAAATCCGTAGACCTGAGTAGGCTCTGGCATTTATATAGTACCGGTCTCTATAGTAGTAGTGGTATCCTGACTATGAGTAACAAGAATACGCTCCAAAGGAACTGATGGCACTGGCATAGGGGCAGGACTCCCCTCAAGAGACAACTGATGTCCGGTAGTGAAGTACAAAACATGCTCATGAAAGGTAACATCAACACTAACATAGTGCTTCTTGCCCCGTGGATCATGACACTTATGTCCTTTCTGGGTACTGCTATATCCCGGAGAAACTTCACCGCTCTCAGGGCAAATTTATCCTTGCCTGGTCCCAAAACATGAACAAACATTACACAACCAAATATCCTGGGTGGTACATAAAATAGGTCCTTGTCTGGATGGAGCACATGCCATGGAACTACTCTTGTATTGTCGAGTTAGGTAACTTGTTTATCAAATAACATGCAGTAAGCACTACATCTCTCCAATACATCTGTGGCACATTGTGATGAATAAGAAGTGTCCTGGCCACATCTGACACATATCTATGTTTCCTTTCAACTATCTCATTCTGCTGTGATGTGTCGGGGCAGGATGTCTGATGGATAATCCTAATAGACCTATAGAAAGTGGCTAACTTTGTAGTACAAAACTTAAATGCATTATCAGAACGAACAATCTTGACAGTGGCAGAAAATTGAATCTTTATTTGCATAATAAGAATTTCAATGACTGATCCAACATTAGACTTATTCTTTAATTGAAATAACTAAAACATTCTAGAATAGTTATCCACAAGTAAATAAAAATGGTGACCCAGTCTATCAGATACTCTACTTGGACCCTAGACATACATGTGTAATTGTCAAAACAAGAACTCGAGCGCTGGAAAGAATTGGCAGGGTAACTGGCTCGATGATGCTTCCCCAGCTAGCAAGCATCACAGTAAATCTTAGTAGTAGGTGAAATGTGAGGGATGACACGTCGTAGCATATCTATTAAAGGATGTCCAAGTCGACGATGCCACTGAAGAGCTGTACTGATACTAAGGGCAACCTCTCCTTGGCATGTAGCAGCAAACGGTGTCTGGATTAGGCTTTACACACCCCCCTCTTCATGCCTGTCACCAATCATCTTCCCTGTGAGCTTATCTTAAAAGGTGTAACCTAACTCATTAAAGATAGCATGGCAATGTAAGTCTTTTATAATTTTGCTAACAGGCAAAAGACTAATAGGACAGTCAGGAACAAAAAGAATATTTGGAAATTTCAGTGGAGTCACGGCCACATCTCCTCTACGACCAACTCTGGAATGTTTGCCATTTGCTACTTGAACTGTTCTACCAAGAGGAACAATTTGAAGTTGCCTAAAGCAACTCCAATCTCCACTTAGATGATAGGATGCCTCTGAATCTGCTAACCACTTAGTGCCATTAGAAACACCACTACCAGAGATCGAGGTAGAAGCTATACCTGAGGAGGCTAAAGCAACAGTATCTATGGTAGTCGTAGGCTCCTGGGTAAGGCTCTACATAACTGTGTCATAATCAACACAAGACATTGTGTCACCTCCTCTGAAGAGATGGCTTGGTGAGCTATGGAAGGTCTACCATACTTGGACTAGCAAGTAGCCTCCAAATGGCCAACCTTGCCACAGTGAGAGCATATGGTTTGGGGTTTGCCAGTGGAGCGCAAACCACGCCCTCTCCCCCTAGTAGATGGACCATCACGTCTTCCACATCCTCCAGTAGCCAACAAGGTAGAAGTCTGTCCAACATCTGGGGTAGACGACTTCACAACTACTTTACTCATCCTGCTATACGCTTCCTCAAGAGATGGAAGCTCTACAAGAGTTAGTATCTGAGACCTGACAACCTTATACTCAAGTCCAAGACCATCAAGGAACTGGAGAACAACATACTCTTTCTTGTAGATCCTCTGTGTGGCACAGGTGCTGACCTGTCTGCACACGTATTTTGCCATGAGCCCCTTCAAGGTAGCATAGTATTGGGACACTGACTGGCCTTTCTGCTTCAGACTCTTAATCTCATGGTGAATCTCAAAAATATTACTGGAATTCTTCTCGTGTGAATAGGTGTTGTGTAAAGAATCCCACATGCCCTTTGCTGTCCTGTAGTACATAACACCATCACCAATCTGAGGCTCCACTGAATTCATGATCCATGCACGAATCATGTCATTGCCCTTCTTCCACGTAGCATATTTTCCTGTCTTATTCTATGGCTTAGCCTCTATTAGAATATGTTCCTTACCGTGTCCCTCAACCGTTACGAGGAATGTCTGAGACCATCTAACATAGTCTCATTCAACTTGGCGATAAGAACGGAGAATGGACTCTTTTAACTCCCAACATCCGTAGCAGTATCCAATGTCACCTCCGAACTGTTGGAGGATGCCATCGTGCCTTAGGAAGAGAGAAACACACTACCAATGAAAATCTAAAAAGTGATTTTAGATATAAGGAAACTGTAAATAAGAGATTGTGGTCTCTTGATCATGAAATCTAAGATCTGGAGACCTTAGAGATCATCCTAAGAGACAACCCCTTGGAAGCAGACAAGACGCATGTTAGGGCACGGGAAAACCCCTAACAGCGCCTCCAAGGGGAGCTTATCCCCCTTATCGGTGAGGGGGATCATCCACTGACCAGCGTACCCACAGGCGGTGGTGCTGGTGGTCTAGTAGATCACTGGCGGTTGTAGGTGGCGGTGGGAACACCCCTGTAAGTGGCGACGACTTGCAGTGGGGGTGACGGTGGAGTGCTGTTGCTGTCGACAGGTGGTCGTTGCTGGCCTATGGCAGCGGCAGCTATCTGGGCTGACAAGGGAGGGAGAGAAAAGGGTTAAGGTGGAAGGTGTTCGGAGTCTTGTGCAGGTGGGATATCGGAGTGTCGATCTAGGATCGCTGCTCTAATACCAACTCAAAGAAAATAACAAGTCTTATTCAACTCCAAAACCCTACACCTCTTTATATAAAGAGAGGTGAAAGGATAAATTGCAACATAAGTCCAGGTAGAAAAAATAAATAAGAGAACAGTACAATGAGTGCATAAATATAGAAACTACTAATGCTAACAGAATGGGGTGAGTCTGCTCGAACTGACAAAACTGCAAAACACGTGCAAGATAGGATGCAAGCAATATGAGTTGTAGAGTGGGGTTCTAGGTAGTCCCTAGGTGTTCTAAGGCATTCCTTGGATGGCAAAGAAACTGCGACACATGTCCCCCTAGGCTTGACGTATCTGTGTAGTCGTTCGAGGCATAGCCTAGCTTGGAGTCACGCTCCTAGGCTAAGGTGATATCTCCAAACGAGATGGTGACATACACGAACTTGGGTTCCCGCATTATGCAACTCACTCTACCTAAGACGTACGCTAGTCTACAAAGGTCTTCCCCTATTCCCTTGCTAAGGAAATTAGCTACACATAGACTTGGAAAATGCACAACTTACCTCAACAAAAATATACATTTCCATTTAAGCATGACTACAAGAGTTTGCAATAAAAATATAGCGACAGTGAGGGTATAGAAAACTCCAGAGTTACGAGACGAAGGTATGGCGTGTCCTCTTGATGGAGTGGTGACGACAAGATCTCGTCCCCTCGTAGCAACTCCTCACAGCTCCTTCAGTGGTAGCTTTTGATGGTGGAAATAGGGGTTGGATGGGAAGCTTATGGCTACGGGGAAGGAGGGAGGTGGCTACGGGGTGACGAGAGGATGGTGCATGAGACGTGGGAGACCCCCCGGAGGGGAGTGCATAATGTGGGAGTGTGGAATGGGAGAAGGTGTTGGGTATGCACCCTTCCCACGGGAATAGGAATGGGGAGTGCCCTCGGGTGTGTAGGGCCTGCGCAGGGCGTGCCGTACATAAGGGTAGTGGAAGGGCTTGCATGTGGAGAGTGATATGGGATATGGCGTCTCGTGTAGGAGGTAGGTATGGGAGAGCTATCGCACGTGAGGAAAGTGAGGAATGTTGCACGAGTGTGAGGTGAGAATGGGAGAGCTCGCTCAAGAGTTGGGATGGGAATTGTAGTGTTGCATGAGTTGAGAATGGGATGGTTACGCATGGAGAAAAGATGGGAAAATGGGTGGTGGCTGTCGCAAGTGCAATTGAGGTGTTTGTGTGCCTCGTGTAAGAGAAAAGTGTGGTCTATGTGAGTGTGTCAACTGAGGTGGTTAAGAGATATTTGTTGTAGAGGTAAAATTATGGAGAAGGCCAAGGCAAGGGAGAATTAATCTTGGATATGGGAGAGATGGAAGAAAATGGGATTAAGGTGGGAGAAAGAGTGCTAATCTAGGTTCCAAAAAATGTGGTTATGTATTTTTCCATGATTCTTCCTCGTATTTCTTTGCATGTATTTTGCCTTCTTGAAGATAATTGGTTATTAACCATTTGATAAAATTAAGCTTAGTAACACAAAATTAACCCTTAATTTATGCAATCCTATCTAAATGCATATGCAGAGGAAATGCACTAACTTAATGCCTTAATGTAATTATTTATGTAGGATCATCATTCAATAGACATGGATTTTGGAGATACTTATGTGCTCATCAATCAAACAACATTGTGTATGAAATGATAGTCCACCTCAATAGGTTTTGTCCTCTTATGGAACACAGGATTTGGGGCAATAAATATAGTGGACTTATTGTCGTAATATATGGGAGTAGGACTCTTCATTGAAATGCCCAGATCACTAAGGGAGTTAATAATCCACATGACTCTACGAGCTGTCGCTCTGTATTCAGCTTCTGCACTTAAGCTAGTCACCATAGTTTGTTTTTTTGCTGCTCTAAGAAATAATATTCCCTCCAAGAATGTAAATTCAATAATGGACTTTCTATCCTCAACAGAGCTATAGCATAATTATCATCGAAATAGGATGGCAGTTCCAGATGACCATTTTTCTTATAGTATAGACCTCTTCCAGAAGACCCCTTTAGGAACTTAAAGATGAGACAAACATCATTCCAGTGGCTGTATTCGGGGCGATCCATGTACTTACTAGCCTTGCTAATAGTAGAACTAATATTTGGACGAGTAATAGCTAGATATAATAATTTCCCTACAATACTCCTGGACCTATGCACATCCTTAAAGGATGAGTCTTTAGAGTGATTGCATTTGCCTTTCTGCTCTATAGAAATGATAGAAGGCTTGGCCCCAAGCAAACAGACATCCTCGAAATTCTCAAGTGTACTTTCTATGGGATAAAGCCATGCCATGTGTGTTTCTGACCACTTCAATGCCCAGAAAATAATGTTGCTCACCCAGACCCTTGATAACAAATGACTTCTGGAGGAAGTTCTTGATCTCTTGAATTCTAATAGAGTTTTCTCCTGTTAGGATCATGTCATCCACATACACAACTAGTATAACTGTATCAGAAGTCATCCTCTTGATAGATATAGAATGGTCAAATGTAGACCTATGAAAGCTAAGTTTCGTTACCTCAGTGCTTAGCCTATCAAACCATGGACGACGACTCTGTTTTAGACCATAAATAGCCTTTTTCAATTTGCAGATTGACTCCTTAATGTCATATCCTAGAGGTTGATGCATATAGACCTCTTCATTAAGATTGCCATAGAAAAAGGCGTTCTTAATGTCAAGCTGATATAAAGGCTAGTCCAGATTTACTGCCATAGATAGAATAGTTTGGATAAAGCTATCACGTGCCATTGGAGACAAAAGTATCGAAGAAGTCCACATTATATGTCTAAGTAAAGCCCTTTGCAACAAATTATGCCTTGAACCTGTCAATGCTGTCATTTACACGATATTTGATAGTGTTCACCCATTTGTACTTTACAACTTTTGCACCATGACGAACATTCACGATGACCCACGTGCCCTTGCTGGCAAGTCTCTATCTCGGCATCCATGGCAGCAACTCATTTTGGATCTTGGGATGCCTCCTGATATGATCTGGGCAAAATATTACTACAAAGGACTTGCGAAAATTATTGCACAAAATAATCAAAGTGGGCAATAGACGTATAATAAGATATAAGATGCAATGTACAACATCGAACAAATTTTCTTAAAGCAATATGTCAATCATCACCTCCACTATGGCTCTGCCTAGGGAGGAGCATCTGGAACAACACTGGTAGAGGCATGGCACATAGTAGAAAGTACTTGCATCAACATCAAAAGGCACAGGAATAGGAAGAGGCAAAGGAATATTTAGTGGAGGTTCCCTTCTCTAGTAAACATAGGACTATAACTGGGTCGCAAGAGCTTTAGGAGAGAAATAGGAAACCCACTAAAAAAATGTAACATCAACACAAACCCTGTATCGCCTTTAAGAAAAAAACACAAACCATGTATCGTTTGCCAACTTGGTCAAAACACCTATATCCCTTCTATATGTGAGAATAACTAAGAAAGACACATTTGGTCACCCTGGGAGAACTTGTCCATATTGTTAAATTTATGGACAAAGCAAATACACCTAAAAGTGCGAAGACGTGAAGGAAACAACTCTTTTCAGGGTGAAGCAATTTTATGGAAATATCACCACCCAGCATAAAAGACGAAAGGCAGTTAATATGATAGGATCGAGTAAGAACATCTCCTTAAAAGGATTTTGGAACACTCATAGAGAAGAGTGTTCTAGCAATGTCAAGCAAGTTTCGTTATGTCCTCTCTGCCACCCCATTTTACTGTAAGGTACGGGGGTAGGAATTTTGGTGAATGGTCGGTCCCACTGTCCTTAAAGAAGGCCTAAAGAGGTTACTGGACAAATCCAAGAGCAATATCAAACATAAAACATTTTATTTATGGAGAAAGAATTGAAAAGAATTTCTTTTATTATTGAAAATAACTTAGATCTATCCTTTAGGAGAAACACTCAAGATGCACGACCAAAGTCATTGACAAAAGTAGTAAAATACTTATGAACAGACATCAACTAATAGGATAGGGACCTCACACATCACAATGAACCAACTCAAGAACATTGACTCAATCGCTCCACACGAGAATGGAAAGGACGATGATGCTTCTCAAGTTAGCAGGCTTCACAGTCAAATGTGATGGATGAAGGGATATCAGGAAACATCTGGCGAAGCTTGGATAAGGAGGCATGACCAAGTCTGGAATGCCATAAGAGTGGATTGGAGGAGATGGAGTAGTCCTAAAATAGATGGCAGGTCTAGATAATAGAGTCCACGGTGCTCATAGTCTCCACAAATTGTCTACTTCGTCTGGATGTCTTGAAAGTAACAATGATGCACATAAAAAATAGGGCGACATTTAAACAGGAAGCTGAGAGGAAATTTCGGAGCACAATCAACATCTAAAAGTAGTAATGTCGGAGAAAATTGTATAGTGCCAAAAAAGTAACAAGAGACATGCTCATTAGCCAAACAAACAGAGGTATCTGACTTTGATGAAGACAAACTAGTGACTTGCAAGGGTTTGAAAATTTTATAGCCCTTTTTGAAAACTAAATCAAACCCTGTTGCATTTCATTCTATTCTTGGCCTTAACAAATGTTACTGAGGGGACCTTGGTAAGAAGTGTTTAATGGGTGGACCTTCTTAGCACTCAAGGAATTGAGTGGAGGGACTCTTATGAAAATTTCCCCACCCCATATATGAGTTGTTGGTTTGCATGGGAAGCCAACTCATCCTATTTCATTGTTTGCAACAAGAGTGACAGAGACCACCACTTCCACCGACTTCTCTCCCTCTCCTCTCCTCAACATCACCCCTCTCCTCCATCTTTCCTATTGCTGCTGCTGCCATTGTTGGAGTTGCAGTTGTTGGAGCAACTACCACAGCCGCTACTGCTATTGGCGCAGGGAAAAGGAGGAAGAGGAGGAAGAGCAAGGCACCAACCCCCTCAAAGAGCCTAACATGTGTGCAGCTGCCCAAGAAATTAAGTAGGGACATGGTCCTCCTTTATGGATGCTATTTTTTTTGAGTCCAAGTAGTTGTTTTGGTGGCAGGTATAGCTGCATGCCTAGTGTGCATGCATGCAAGGGGTTAGAAGGCATGCTAGGGTTTTATTTTTCATGTATGCTCCTTGTTGGATTTCCTTGGTATAATATGTTCTTTTTATACTCAGGAATATAGGGAAAATAGGTCTAGGTTGCGGGGGTATGAGAGGATTTTAGGGTGGTGTGAACCTAAAACTGTTCAGGTTCGAGACTTGAAACCACCTAGTACTGGTACTAGTTGGGTTCTATCACCCTGTTCACGCTTAAACAGGGGCAACAGGAAGGGCCCAGTATCGCTATTGGTGATGAATGCCTATACTGGTGCTTTCTGATGACCCTAGGTAGGATGTACCTAGTACCGATATTGATGACTAGTACCAGTATTGATAACCAATATCAGTACTGGCATGAATTTTTGGACACTAGTACCTCGGGTACCAAAAATGAGTAGCGGTATTGTTGCCCCTTTCTTGCCCTAGAACTAGTCTCCTTCATGCCCTAATTTAATGATTTAATGTGGGATTTTAGACCCTAATATGGGGTGTTAATTAAAAAGAAGATTTAATCTACTTGATGTCTAGATGTTGGAGAAGTCCTATTTTGGGTAGAAACCTTGATTCTAAACGTAATTTATACCTGAAATCGAATTTGATTCAATGTAACCTTTAATGAAAAACCTGATATGGGTATTGGAGAATATCTTTTGCTTTTTAGCGAATTTTGTTTTATTATTGGTTTTGATTTATGTGACTATTGCTGTGATATGTGATATGTGATATGATTTCTGTAGAATTAGGCATGTAGAATTTTTTTAAAACCTTAAACAAACGAAAAATTATTTCGAAAAATGAAATTTGGACTTACAATGAGATTATTTTTTTGGAATTAAGGTTTTCAAAATAATAGGATGTCCACGTTCATTCCAAATGGATCTCAAATTAGGGTTTTAGTAGTAATACTTGACTGTGCTCACTAAATATGATTTAAGTAGTGATCATAAGAGAATCGAATACTCGCATCCCCTTAACATATGATGTGATGGGTATTTGTATATTAAGTTTTTGTAATGGCATGTGGTGAAGTATTGGTGAGTAAGTTGAGTTATTTTTATGTAATTCTTATAGTTTGGGAGTTCTTTATATTTAATGTAATTTTTGTAGAATGAATATATATACGTGCTTGGATGTATAAGGATGTGATCTCAAACACGATATGTAGGAAAGATTGAAATGCAATTCCAATCTAGATTAGTAATTTAATTGGATTAGTAGACTTTTTTCAAATAGACCTGGTCGAAGTAGTACGATTGGATCCCACAAGCATCAAGTGGACCATTATAGTGTACAGGGCGTGGATGTGGAAGGAAGGAGGATGAAGAGGGAGAAAGGGAAGAATGAGGTGGGCTGTTGGATGAAGAAGATAGGAAAAATATAAGAAAAATTAAGAAAGTAAATAAAAAATTGCGAGGGTCTCTTTATAAAAATATACATATTTTACTTCAATTTTGATAGAGGGGTATGGCGTATAAATTGTCAAATATTTTTGGGGTACTTACCTAAATATGAAAAAGATAAGGGTATATGTGTAATTTTGAAATATTATAGGAACATTTCATGTAAAAATTCCTTTTAATATTATATCTGACAAGATGCATAGATATGATGTGCACTTGTTAGTGGCTTTACCGCTTCTCGTTCTTCTTACATGCACACGAGTACATCTGGTTGGTTTAGCATTAGTGGAACTTTCCCCTCCACAACTGGTGTCGAAAGAAACTGTCAATCGCACAGCCTGGCTTTGACAGGACACAGGAACATCATTCCTAATAATGTAGCCCCTGCAGAGCCTTGAATTACCTTTGCACCTCCTATGGAGCTTTGGGAACACAAACTGACAATCTAGCAATGGACACGTTCCTTGTCTGAGCTCTTAATGTGATTTCACAGGCCACGTTAGCGTTTGTGAACTTGAGCATCTGATAACTTGATAAAAACACATATTTTAGTGAAAAAATGCTCAAAATATTGGGATACATGTTGCTAGGCAATTCCTTAGCATGGTGTCCATGTAAAATGCTTTACCAATATACCTCCAGGGTTGAGCCATGTTGGTCAGGCTACTAGGTTAATAAAGCCCCAAAGCTGCCTAGTTCAGTGGAACTTTTATTTCCGTTTTTATTTTGCAATCTCTAGTTATGATCCCTGTAAGAAAACTCATGAGCTATATTTTCTACTTTCTGTCTGATGAATTGCTTGATAATATCATAATTTTAATGCAAGCATGTGCACCTGCAGGAGTTCTCATATAAACTAGGTGATTGGCTGGTTTTTGGCTCTGAAACTTCGGGGCTCCCACGGGAAGTATTGCTTGATTGTAACAGCAAAGACATTGGTGGTGGAACCATCAGGATACCAATGGTTGAAACCTATGTTCGCTGCCTAAATCTTTCCGTGAGTGTTGGAATCGCCTTGTATGAAGCATCAAGACAGTTGAACTATGAACAGATGCAGTGCCCTACCAATGTCGATGGCGCTGACAGTGACAGACTTTTCATTTCTGAAGACATATATGCCTGATACATCTTGCCTTTACTTTCCCGTTACTGCACTGCAATTCCTAGTATTAGAGGTTGATGGTAGTCAAATTTATGGTTGACCTAGCCGAATGATTTGAGCTCAAGTTCAAATGAAGATGGCCAGAGATAAATGGGTACAAGTGTATTCACAAGCCCTAAGATGATAATATGATGTGCATTATATTTGTGCCGAGATAGATGGGGCCTTCCCTGAGTTATTGAGCTCATTAACAAGGGATGGAAAAACTACGGATAGCATGCTTGAAAGGCAGTATGCTTGTTTGTTCACATTCATCAATTTCTCACAATGAAAAAGCCTTGTAATCCTTTGTTCCTCCTTTCTTTTCAACAAGAGATGGATGCCCATGATATGTGGATTTCACCTTGGTTTGGTCAATCTTTCGGTATGGATTGGTGCCTTTTCCTTTTTTGTTTTCCAACCGTCCTAGCAGAATTTGTTGATTTCGTGAAATAGCAGACCTGGACAGGGCCTCAGACATCAAATTACGTGGACCTTTGCTCGAAATTGAGCTCTTTTTTATGTTGTACAATGTCCAAATTGTATTATAGAGATTATTTGCGTATTTCATCCACAATTTCTGAATTTCGACCCATCAGCCCCTCTGACTTGGAGCAGTCATATTATCAATCGGACAAAGCGAGGACTTCTAAGAAAAGAAACACAAATTAGGTTTCTAGTTTCTTTTATTCTCCTTTGCCTACGAGAATGTTTTGGAAAATATATCCGAACGGTGGCACCATGATCCACTTGTGGGAAAATCGGGAAGGGGTACGCTGCAGCAGAAGCAAGCAGTATGTCGAGAGCTGCTGTCTATATGTAAAGTCACCGTTCCATGCGGGCCTCTATGCCCAAGTGGCAATGGTGAAAATCCGAAAAAAATAAAAAAGAGAAATGGAAAAGAGGCATTGCCTTGAATAAGGGACATGCGTGGATTTGGATATGAACATCAGATGGGGATTGGAATCCCCGACCCCCCCGCTTTCATTTTCAGATATTTTCCAATGTACATCCCCTATACCTTTTCCTTTAGTCTTCCTTCTTGATGACCCTGCTTTCCTTTTCCACGCATCCCCTTCCCTCTTCCTCTTGTTACTGCTATTCTCCCTTTCTTTTCCTTGACCGTATTCCCATATTCTTTTTACTTTTTTCCCACCTCTTCTTGTTCTTCCCTCGGCACTCACCTCCCCTAATTCTTTTCCTTATTCTTCTTCTCTTTTTGCCCCTTTTATTTCCCTTTTATGGTTTTTCTCTTACAGCAATGAAGAAGTTTGATGTAAAATTCTTATCAATGATTGGGAATATATTCATTAAATGATAAGACGATTTCATACTGCAAGAAGAAAAGTGCAGATACTAACAAATGTACAATCTTCTTCTCTAAGGTGCTTCTTAAATGATATTAGTTACTGTAGCTCCTCATTGACCTTTGCTTGTCCTTACTCTTTCTCCTTTAGCTATTCATTCCTAATCACTTGTGGTCATCCTTTCGTGTATCAATGTACTAGTTTTTCCTTCTCAAATATACTTCTTCTCAATGTGTGCTCAATATTTCCCCATTCTTTGCTACTTGATTGAGTACTTGTTCAAATTTTCAGTAGAATGTGCTTTGAACAAGTGCTATGTAGTTGTTTTGGTTGTAAAGTCTATGATAACTAATGTAGATCTTTCATGGTTGGTGAGAAATTAGGTTCGTTAATCACTTGAAAGGCATAAGTTGGATCCTTCAAATTGTTAACTAGGAGCTTTTGATCAATCCTAAACCCTTGATACCTCTAGGCTCCAATGGAAAATATATCCACAAATTGGTTACCTGGTTCCATCGTGTCAGATGTACACCCAGTGAGGGTATCTAACCGTCAAATTCATTGTTGACGAGAAATTGGGTACAATAGTGCCTCCTCACAATCTCTCAATAGAACAATGCACGTAAGCATAAATAGTATGCAAAAATACTTCAATGGATTCCTACCACTTGCCTTTGCATCGTCTTTATAGCTTCATGAATACTGACTCCAATAGGATTCTTTTTCATCAACTAATGGAGGATATCATCCAAGATTTATCGAAGGATGTTCATTTTAATTTTCTTAAGGAGCACAACTGTTCAAAGTCTTTCCTTCCTTGGCTACTGCCTTTGAATCTTTTTTAATGGATTGTTGCAAGGATTGCAACTGAATCTATTATTGAAGGAAGTGGAACATTGTGGAAGTGTAGTGGATCATTCAAAACTTTTCAAAAACACTAAAAACATGAACCCAAAAATTGATTGAATCGAATTAAAACTTTGGAAATGATTTCTATCAATTGCATGGGTTAGGTTACCTTTGTAATTGGCTATCATGAGATTATGGTAGTGCATGGAAGCAATTTACAAGTCTACTCAAAGACCGCAACGAGAAATACCTCCTCTGAGCATGTTGATGAACACGGCACCGAAGCTCCACAAGAAAGACACTTCTTTTCTAAGAAGCAACACTCGAGAGGAGGAAGGGAGAGAGCGAGACGTCCCTATTGGTCTCTCTTTAGAAATGGGATGGCACAAGGGAGAGAGGGGTTCTCTGATTGTTTTTCACTTAGTCTTTAATTGGTAGAACCCTTTTCTTTTTGTAGAGGCACAAAATATTAGTTATTGAGAAATCCTATTTCTTTAAAATTTCAACAATGTCCCTCTACTCTTTTAATTAAAGAGAGTACTAACACTTTGTTGATTACCAAAATGTTCTTGATGCTTTCATAAGGACATATTAATTATATGTTTCACAAACATATAATTAATTTCCTCTTGATTTTGCATTGCTAGTTGCTATATTATATTGCATGGAGATCTTATAGGCAATCTGAAGTTCGTTTATGATTAGGATCACACTAGATCAAGGACTTAGATAAAGTTTTCATCTAATTTGATTCTAATAATTACTTTTGAATCCTTTAATTGAGACATGTACATGATAAATTAATCTGATTATTACCCTCCATGGTTTTCCAATTATGAGAATCTCCATTTTATCAATTAGCTCTATCGTGTAGTTCCTTGTTTGCTATCATCTTTGATACTATTCCTCATCCTTTCAAAAAAAAAAAAGCTCTATCGTGTAGTGAAGCATGATGACTACTGGATTGTTAAGGCTGTGACTAATTCTTAAGATATATCATATGTTCCATATGTCCTATACACGTGTGATTTGCACCAGAGGGGGGGAGGGGTGAATAGTGCAAGAAATAAAATTGATATAAATTTGTGAAATAAAAAAAAAATCCCACAAAATCAATCACCACAATGAGACAAATATTTTTAAGTGGAAACTCCAAGCATAAAAATTACCACCTAAGTCACCCTGACTTAGGATTTTTCGATTAGCATAATTGATCAAATTTATTAATGTATCACGTAAACAAGGGTGATATAATCTCAATTACAATCACATTGGGGGGAGTGTAGCTCAAAATCTCTCTTCTTCACGAAGAGTATTTTGTCTCACTAAGAGACAAGAATTTGCATTACAAATACCTAACAAAAATGAAAATATAAATAACCTATAGAGCTACAAAATATAAGTGTGAAGCTAGCTCCTATAGGTTTAAGGTTCTTCCCTGAGATGGAAGTAGATGGGCATGATAGCATAGTGTTTCGATGCTCTCGGATGTAAAGTGTAGATCTTGAAGAGCAAGGATTTGTTTCTTCACTTTTTTGTTCCTCTCACAATGTGCATAGTGGTGGAAAGTATTATCTCTTAGGTGTTTTTAACAAAGGAGAGGCCTTAAGTTATTTATAGATGAGATAGGAAGGTTCAAGAAGGCTTAGGAGGGGCTTCCTAGCCATTGGAACCAAATCCAAGAAGATTTGGCTGAAATCCAATTGACAACAGATCTATTATTGCAATTGACAACATAATTAAATGACTGATAAATTGATCAGACGTCTAATCATGGTATATTAGATGTTAGATAAGAAATGAGACATCTAATTTTGTAAGGTGGTTTCCTTGTAATTGGATTGGATCTTGTGCAGGGTACATGACCTTAATCATTGGACATCTATAGGATGTCTGAAAATAGTGTTGGATGTTTGCTAAAAGGTGTGTTGCCAAGAATCAAACTTTTCGTGCATTGAAAAATCATGATTTGGTCTGACAACAAGATTTGGGTAAAATTTAATCACAATATTGGATGTTTAGGAATGTCTATGGACGTTTAAAGGTGGCTTTGGACGTGACACAAGGTATGGATGTTTGAAAGTAAATGCCATAGACTCAGGTTTTGGAATTCTGTCTATTGGACTCATGATCAAATGTCTTGACATCTTAAAATGGGTTATTGGACGTCTAATAAGATGTCTGGACATCTGATAAGGCAGGTTGTTTGATATTTTGGCTTTCTAACATGATTATAAGATTTGCCTATGTGTCCTATGATTAAGTCTATTTAGGCCTTAGGTTATTTTATTTTGGGCTCTTTAACAACTATCTAATGAAAAGAAAATAGAAAAAATAAATACATAGAACATGAACAAAATAGTCTATCTTATTCTTCTTTCTTCTTTAACTCCAAGCTTTAGTTCCATTGCTTCTTGATGCTTTTGTTTATCATCAAGCTCCTCCTCCATGGAATAGGAGAAGACCTTCTAAGTATTCTAAATTAATTACAATAACTTGAGAACTCACAACTCAAATGAAATTGTTAAATACACTTTTGTTTTGTTATCATCAAAATCAAGGATCAAGGTGTATTTGCACCAATAACATGGAAACACAAATGAGTAGTTTAAGGTTTAGGACGTTATCCTACTGCTATCCCTTCTAAAATTGGTCTGTGTAGATTACTATTATGATCAAAATGAAAAACATGCTAGATAATTTATTGCACAGCAATCATGCAACATAAATCACCTGAATTAAGCTAGATTCTAGCATAACTTAGGAATAATGCATTCATAGGCATCATAATTTGCATAATAGCTAGTGTATTAGTCACATAGATAAAATTATCCTTTTATATACTAATGAGAGATGATTTTAATCATAGATGATTCGAAACCGCGAATGATAGATCGGATTGGACAGATCTGATCAGAACGACGACGGGAGCCTAACGCTTCTGAAATCGTCTTGATCAGACAACCATGGCATCTTGTGTAATCCATAGAAGAACAGAGACTATGGAGCTAGAGGACAAAGATCCAAGCCTCAGATGAAAAATCCAACTGCACGGATGGATCCAAATCAACGATTGTAATCCAATGGCACAAAAATCAACCTGATTGGAGGTCTACATCACCAGATACAAGGAAAAGAAGATGGACGGCCATGATGGCGTCATGTGGCGCCATCATAGCCGCCCCCTCATCGTGATCCCATTTGAGAAGGCTACCCTCACGCATTGTGGGTCGTTGGATCTTCATCCAATAGCCAAGAATAAGTTGCCTTAAAATAAAAAACGCAACAAACCAAAGGTGCAGCGCAGCGGTCCACGCCTTCGCTCTTAATCAAAGGGTGCACGTTCGAACGGTGCCTCGCGTGAAATTAGGAGGGGCACATGAGCAGGCACTATTGGCCGTCAGATGTCGAGCGGAGCGTGGCGATGCAGCCACGTGGCAAGTCAAGATCGCTCCGCAGCCAAATGCACGATCTGACGGGAGTTTAATGCGTGATCACACGCGTTTCTACGCAACCGAAGAGGCGAGGTGCTTGTGTTAAGCCATCCGATTGAGACGTTGAGGTGCATTTCGAAGGTGAGCGACAAGTGGGAAAACACTACGAGCGCGGGAGAGAGATCTGCAGCCATCCGATCCTTGATGCAACACACGAGAGCATGCCACGTGTCAGCCAGAGGTTGAATCCACACGATGGAGGTGAGTTTGAAGGTGTTTTGAGGCCTAATCATGTCCGTTGATCTCCCGATCGACGGATCTAATTAATCCCAAGGTTGTTGCATGAGATAAAGGGCTAAAATACCCACTTTGCCCCTCATTAAAATTATAGAAGAAGGCCTAGGCCCCTCAATTGAAGGCATCTCTTCATACAACTCCTGTTATCAACTCCAGATGTCTCTTCCACCTTCTCTGCGATTCTCCGTCCCTCTGCAACTCCACTTTGACCTTCATCCCGGTGATCTAGATTTGAGGTGCTGCTGCATCTTACACAAGCATCCTACAAGCAGTGTCGTCTCTCTGCCTCCTTCTATCTCTCTCTCTCTCTATCTGTCTCTACTTTTTGCATAGTAATTTCTACTGTGAAAAACTTTTTATCAATGTAATGAAATTTGATCTTATGGACTCTGCAGCTGCTGACCTTGGCTGCTCAACACCTGGTCCTGAAAGGTAACGAGTGTAACACGTCAGCAAAACGCTGAGTAGAGTGGCAGCTAAACTAAAGAAACAGTAAAGTGTACAGTAGCTGTTTTCAATTTTCTTTCTTCCTTTATTTACATCTTTCTATTGTTTCACAATTTATCTATTTCTCAGATCCTTCACTTGATCTCGAATGTTCCTCGTGGGAATGATCTTGATTGCAGTCTTTTCCGAACAGTAGAAGTAGCACGTGGTGCTCTCCTGGACGGGAGAGTCCCCCGTGGTGAACCTACTCTCAATCAACCACCCCAAGGTCACTGACAGACGTCACGGTGACTACGGCATGCGCGGTAAACGCACGGGTAGCTAACCCGCACTGGCACGCGGTCAGTCGTTTCCGTTAATGGGTGCGCCCAAAGCACAACACGGAACCAGTATAGGGCAGAGCCCTCTCAGTAACAGGGGTCTAACCCCTCCACAGTAACCAAACAGGGGCCTTGCCCCTCCACAGTCCGCGCACCCTCGCCTGACTACCCTAGTTTGCCCCAGTGGGCCTAACAAGTCGGTGTGGGAGGCTAGCAGAACCCCGGGGCCCGTGGGGTAGCTAGTACCTCCCTACACTAGTAGCTCTCCTCGGTACTACGTACACGAGGGCCAGCAAGTCGGTACAGAGTGGCCAGTCCTAACCCCGGGTCCCTGGGGCGGCTGGCTCCGCTCTGCACTAAACAGGGGGACAGTCGCTCTCCTTGGTACTCCGTACTCAAGGGCCAGCTCACTTCCCCAATTCTATTCCATTCACTTTCCAGGAGTTCTACTCCTAATTCCCCGTAGGGTTCCAGCTCTTTTAACTCAGAACATCCAGGTTTCACTTTCCAGTTTCACGTTCTTACAATCCATATTCTCAATCACGTTTATTTATTCATAACAGGCAGCTGTTAATTCAATTCACAGGCAGCTAGTATTTCCTTTCCACATTTTCCAAGACTGCAGTATTCATACATTCCACTTGTTTTCCCATCCTAGGATTCATGCCATATCCTAGGATCTATCATACAATTTAGTTTTCCAACCCTAGGATTCATGCAACACCCTAGGAATCTACCATTCAATCTATTTCTCATTCCTAGGATCCATGCAATGTCCTAGGTTCTATTTATGGTTTCATAATTTAACAGATTATACTTAAAGCCACTCTACCAGGTACAACGGGAGTAATGAGGGCATGGTCGGGAATCCCGCGTGCCTCCGCGACCCCCGAGACTGCAACGGAACGGGGTCCTATCACAAGGATCAAACACAAGGAGTGTCTCAAAACAGTGTACAGCTACTGTAGACGGGTAGAGGATGTAATTCCGAAAAGAACGCAACTCGAAATGCGGAAAACGGAACCCGAACGGGCCCTAAACGGGTCGAAAACGACGAAACAGTGCAAAATCAGACGACTTAAAAAGTGAAACAGGGTTTACCTTGCTCTGCGTGGTCTCTCAGACGTCCAGAAGCCAGCGGGGGCGTCTGGCCTAGTTCCCAGACATCCGATGGTTACCCCGAACGTCTGGATGTCGCTACAGTCGTCTGGCACTGCAGCCAGACGTCTGATTCGCGTTGGATGCGAATCTCAAACCCTGCGCGTACCCATTTCCTCTCTCTCTTAGTACGGTCAATCAAAGGGAAGGAAGAAGACGGAAAATCTCACCTTTCAGACGTCTGGACAGTCTTCCAAACGTCGTGCCCGTCGTCTGTCTAGAAGCACAGACGTCCGATTCTGGAAAATTTTCCAGAACCAGGGCGCGACTCACCCTCCGCTCGCGACGCCCGGCCGAGTCGCGCCTCGTGCACTTGCTGCTCGAGCCGCAGCAGTCCCCCCCTCGCGTCGCCTCGCGCCCGCTGCGCCCCCCGCCGGCCGGCCCTAGCTGCCCCGGCGAGCTCGCCCTCACGGCTGAGCGCCTCTCCCACGCACAGCACCTCCTCCCACGCTCGCCGCGGCTATCGCTGCCGCTGCACCCTCACACTTGCTCTCGCGCATTGGCTGAAGGAGAAGAGGAAGGAGGCGGAGGTGACGGGAGTGAGGGAGAGGCGTGGCCCTTTTAAGGCCGCGCGAGGAGGAGAGAGAGAACTCGGCAGAGGCGTCTGCGGCTGCAGGAGAGAGGGAAAAAGAGGGAGAGAGAGAGAAAACGTAGGTTTACGTGCTCAGGCACGCAGACGAACAGTAGCGTGCCAAAATAACCGATTTCCAGACATCTGGAAATGATCCCAGACGTCTGGTCAGACGTCTGTAAGTGATTCCAGACATCTGGTACGACGTCTGGGCCACCTCCCAGACGTCTTAAAAGACGTCTGGAGCCCCCGTTCGTAACAATATAACAAACTCAAAGGAAGTTTCGTCCCCGAAACTTGCGCTAACTAGGGTGCGGGAAAACGTCATAAAAACCATAACAAACTCAAAGAGGACCGAAGCCGGTCCGAAAAGATGTACCCGCGAAGAGTTCCGGGTACCGCTCCCGCATTGCCACCTTAGGCTCCCAGGTAGCCTCCTCGTACCGTTGGCTCCTCCACAAAACCTTTACCAAGGGTACTTGCTTTCGTCTCAAACTGCAGACGGCACGGTCTAGAATCTGCACTGGCCGCTCGGGGTAGGTCAGGTCGTCGCCCACCTCGACGCTCTTGTGACTCAGTACGTGACTGGGATCGGCTACGTACTTCCTGAGGTTGGACACGTGGAACACGCCGAGCACACCAGAAAGCTGCGGGGGGAGGGCAAGCCTGTAAGCAACGGGTCCAACCTGCTCCAGGACCTCAAAGGGCCCCACAAACCTCGGCGCGAGCTTCCCCCTCACCCCAAACCGCTGCAGGCCCTTCATGGGCGAAACACGAAGGAAGACGTGGTCCCCAACCTCAAACTGCACCTCTCTGCGTCTCCGATCCACGTAGCTCTTCTGTGTGCTCCTGACAGTGCGGAGTCGCCTGTGGATCTGCTCGACTACCTCCTGACTCTGCCGGATCAACCTGGGGCCAACCTCCCACTTGGTCCCCATCTCAACCCAACTCAAGGGTGCCGTACACTTCCGTCCGTACAGAGCCTCGTAGGGAGCCATGCCGATGCTCGAGTGATAACTGTTGTTGTATGCAAACTCCGCCAGGGGCAGGTGCTCCTCCCAAGAGCCCCTCCAGTCTAGTACACAGGCACGCAAAAGGTCCTCAAGTGTCTGTATCGTGCACTCAAACTGTCCGTCCGTCTGGGGGTGGTAAGCTGTACTAAACCTCAACCACGACCCCAAGGCCTGCTGAAACTCAGCCCAAAACTAGGACGTAAAGTGGGTATCCCGGTCGGATACGATCTCCCACGGAACTCCGTGTAGTCGTACCACATCCCGGATATACCTCTCTGCCAACTGTGCTAGTCCCAAAGTAACTCGGATCGGCAAGAATCGCGCCGTCTTCGTCAGTCTATCCACTATTACCCAGACTGCGTCGTGTCCCCGCTGGGTAATAGGTAAGCCCACCACCAAGTCCATGGTGATGCTCTCCCACTTCCACTCTGGCACTGGAAGCGGCTGTAGCGGCCCTGCAGGCCTTTGATGCTCGGCTTTCACCTGCTGGCACACTAAGCACTGCTGCACGAACTCACCCACATCCCGCCTCATCCCTCTCCACCAAAACTCGCGTCTCAAGTCGTGGTACATTTTCGTGTTTTCGGGATGTATGGTGAATTTGGAACCGTTTGCCTCAGTCAGGACCTCTCTCAACAGCTCCCCGTCTCTGGGAACGCACAACCGTCCCCTCAGGCGCAGCACCTGGTTTATGAAAGAGAAGTCCCCTTGGTCTCCCGACAGTACTGTCACGCAAAGACTGCAAGTACGGATCGGCCATTTGTCCTGTGATGATGCGGTCTATCAGCTCTGGCCTAGTCTGCCGTGTCACCGTCACTGCCCCACAGTACCCTCGCAACTCTAGAGTTCGCCAACTACCCACCTCCTCCAAAAGGCTCCAACTCTGTAACTGTAGACTGGCCAAGTGTGCGGGCGCCTTACGGCTCAAGGCGTCAGCCACCACATTAGCCTTTCCCGGGTGGTAGGAGATGCTGCAGTCGTAGTCCTTCAGGAGCTCCAACCAACGTCTCTATCTCTTGTTGAGCTCCTTCTGATCAAAAAGGTATCTGAGGCTCTTGTGATCTGTGAAAATCTCGAAGGTCTCACCGTACAAGTAGTGCCTCCAGGTCTTCAGCGTGAAGACAACAGCTGCCAACTCTAGGTCGTGGGTAGGGTAGGTATGCTCATGGGGCTTCAGTTGCTGCGAAGCGTAAGCGACAACGTGACCCCTCTGCATGAGCACACCTCCTAACCCCTGCAAGGAGGCGGTCCTGTACACAACGAACCTGCCACTACTGTCAGGGATGGTGAGCACGGGAGTCGAGGTCAACCTCTCCTTCAGCTCCAGAAAACACGCCTCACAGGCGTTTGGCCAAGCGAAGGGCACGTCCTTCCGGGTCAACTGTGTCAAAGGACGCGCAATCTGTGAAAATCCTCTGATGAATCGTCTGTAGTAGCCTGCCAGTCCCAGGAAATTGCGAATCTCAGTGACTGAACGCGGTCTCTCCCACCTGAGTACTGCCTCGACTTTGGCTGGGTCCACCACCAAGCCGTCTCCAGAGATCACATGACCTAAGAAGGTCACCTCCCTCAACCAGAACTCACACTTGCTGTACTTGGCGTACAGCCTGCGTCGTCTCAGAGTGTCCAGAACCATCCGCAAATGCTGTCCGTGCTGCGTCCGATCTCTAGAATAGACGAGTACATCGTCTATGAAAACCACCACGAACTGGTCCAGGTACGGTCTAAACACCCGGTTCATCAGATCCATGAAAGCAGCGGGGGCATTGGTCAGCCCAAACGGCATGACCAAAAACTCGTAGTGTCCGTACCGGGTGTGGAAAGATGTCTTGGAGACGTCGGTCTCCCTGATCCTCAACTGGTGGTATCCAGACCTCAAGTCGATCTTGGAAAACACCGTGGCACCCCACAACTGGTCAAACAAGTCGTCGATCCTCGGCAACAGATATCTGTTCTTGATGGTGACCCTATTCAGCTGTCGGTAGTCCACACAAAGGCTTAGGGTGCCATCCTTCTTCTTCACAAACAGTACCGAGGCTCCCCAGGGAGACGCACTGGGCCTCACGAAACCTTTCTCCAAAAGGTCCTGCAACTGGGACTTGAGCTCTCGTAGCTCAAGCGGTGCCATCCTGTATGGCGCGGTGGAGATGGGGCTGGTCTCTGGTACTAGTGAGATCTCAAACTCGATTTCACGCTCGGGTGGTAGTCCTGGTAACTCGTCTGGAAACACGTCAGGGTACTCTCTGACCATCGGGATACTCTGGAAGTCTGCCACAGGGCTGGGCTCTGCCACCACACAAGCTAGGAAGCCCTCACACCCCTGGCTCAAAAGTCTCGCCGCCCGAAGTGCCAAAATGCACATGAAACCTCCGTCCACTGGCTGTTCGTGAAACTCGAAAGAAGGCAACTCCGGCATGGAGAAGACAATCTTCCTCTCAAAATCGTCCACCAAGGCGTGGTAAGCGGACAACCAATCCATCCCCAGAATCACTCCAAAGTCCTCCATCTGTATCATAATCAGGTTGTTGAACGAGAATCTACGCTAACGTGTTTGGTTTTGGAAAACCCGTCGTTGTAGTTCGAAAGTGAAGGATTCGTGTTCAACAAATAAAATTTATACCGAAATAAGAATTCCGGGTCGAACACAGGGAGGCGAACGTTTGATTTAAAAACTCCGCGTTTCTTTTTATTTTGTCACAAAGAAATTCAATTTAAACTATCTAAGTATCTACAACAAATAAAAGAGAGAGAGGGAGTAAGAGAGAGAGAAGGAATACTATACATGGAAATCAAAATGAGATGTAGAATAGACAAGGAATTTATCATAAAAGAGTTCTTTCATTACAACTAGAAAACATAAAACAATTACTCTAGAAAGCATTAAAAGAATGGAGGGAGAAATGTCCTCCTCGACGATCGCTCGGTGGACGAATAGACTACTCTAGAAAGCAGTAAATCTATACTAGAAAGCAGTAAAAAGAATAGGGAGAGAGAAATCCTCCTCGACGGTCGCTTGGAGGACGAGCCGGACGGGACGACGCCTGGACGAAGGAGAACGAAGCGGGACGAAGGAGGACGAAGCAGAAGAACGGGAACGAAGCAGCACGCCGTCGTCGTCGCGGGATCCACTTCCGAAGGGGGACGAAAATTTGGACTTTATCTCGCGAGAAGCATCCCGGGTGTGGGACAAGCTTCTCTTGAGCTTTGGAGAGGTAGAGAGAAGGAAGGGATGAAAATTTCGTATGGAGGGGGTCTCCTTTTATAGTTGCAAGGAGTGGGGGCAAAATGGACATTACATCTTCAAAATAATAAATAAGGGGTCTTTAGTGACGGATAAAACCGTCGCTAAAGCCCCGCCGTCGCCGTCGCCGCCGTGCCCACGCGCGCCCGCTCGGCTAGCCTGCGCGCGTAACGCATACGCACGTCCGCGTCGTCTCAGCCGTCCGATCGCGAGATCGGACGGCTTAGATCGCGTCCGCGCCCGCTGCGTAGCGCGCCCGCCCGCGTGCGATCGCGCGCTCACCAGAGCGTCCAATTGCGCGTCGGCGCTATCGGACGCGCGCGGCCGTTGGATCTTCATCTGACGCTCGTGCGCGCCCGCTCGCCTGCGCCTTCGACCCCCTCACCGCGGCTCGAACCCGCGACCTCCGCTTCGCCCGCAGCTGCGTCACCGCTGCGCTACGCGGGCGAAATGGTCGCGCGGGCGTTTTTGAACGCGAGCGACCGCAGCCGTTGGATCGAGATCCAACGGCGGAGAGGAGACGGTGCGCGGTCTTCACAGGACTCCTGCGGCCGATTGGGCGGCTGGGATGGCGCCACGTGGCGCCATCTTGGCCGTCCATCTTCTGGAAGTTGTAGATGGTGCCACGGATGTCGGATTGACTCGATTTTTGTGTCGTTCGGCTGCGATCGTCGATCCGAATTCATCCGTGTGGTCGGATTTTCCATCTGAAGTGCGGATTTACACCATCCTGGCCCTTGATCTTCTAGGGTTCCCCGGTCTCTATCTGATGCTACGGATGCCTGATTAGGGCGATCTTGGAGTCGTTGAACTCCAATCGTCGCCCTGATCATATCCATACGGTTGGATCTTTGATCCGAGGCCCCGATAAAATATTTGCCCTGTCCAAGCACATAAAAGGAGACAATTAACCTCTATTTTATTCAAACTACTCTAAATGCAAGATGATGCATGTAATGCAATATTTATATCATGAAATGCAATCCTATGCTTAAGAACATGCATAAATAGACATTTTAAATAGTGTAAATGTGTTTACATCACAGGTCAGCTGGCAGGCTATGTCCCCCGACGCTGACCTCGCAATCCGTGTACACCTCCTCAGCAACAAACAGCTGACCACTCGGATCTCTGATTACGAACGGATTTTCTAATGCTGTATAATCCTGGTCCAAACTAACTGCGAAACTGGCTACGACAAATGAGTGCGTAGCGCCGGAATCGAAAAGCGTGTAAACGAGTATGCTGGAAACTGGAACCATACCTGCTACCACCGATCCCGAAGCTCTGGCGTCCCTGTGTGTTAGGGCGTTGATACGCTCCTCAGCTCTAGGTGCGGACGAAGCAGCCACACTCTGCGTCGGACGGGTAGGTGCTGGCCGGTACCCTCCTCACGACTGCTGTCCTCCTCCTCGCGCCTGGGAACCACGGCCTCCTGCGCGCCCTCCAGTGCTTTGCGCAGGAAGTATCTGCTGACCTCTGCCCTAGACGGGCAGTCCCTCCTGATGTGGCCCGGCTGGCCACACTGGTAACAGAGCGGAACCCGGCTCCCGCCCTCAGTGGGTCCCTGCTGTCGGCTGGGTGGGGGTCCGGTGCTGGCGACTGGCCCCTGTCGAGGGCCCCCAAAGGCCACTGATGGCACTGTAAAACGTGACGACTCTCCTGCGGACGCCACGTGTCTCCTTTGAGTTCTCCTAACACGCCTAGTGTGACGGCGAAAATCTCGTTCCACACCAACTCCCCTGTCGTACGCTCGGAAGGGGGAGGAGGGGGTGGCGATGTGGATGGAAGCTGAAATTCTTCACGAACCACCTCTCGAATTAGTTGGACGAGGTCCGGAGATGGTATGCTCAGGGGAAGAGGAAGGGTAGTATGTACTCCAAGCCCGACACATCTGTCCCTCGGGCCCCAACCTCGGCCGCGCCCACGGCCCACCCTCCTAGTTCCACGACGAGGCATCTCCTACAAGGAGACGCGAAACAAAACAGAACACGTCACTACGGAACGATACCGAACGGAAACGTCTAAGAGCTCATGTCAAAAGATATGTTGTGGTGGCTACTCTAGTTATAGACATGTGAATTGGTTATTTTCCAGTCAGTTGATTCACTTCTCGGGACGACTTTGTCTGATACCATCTTGTAACGACCCGATTCTCAAGTCCCTACGAGACACGAGAACCGGACCGACTCGACTAATCCCAAGACCCAGTCATCCAACGAGGAAGTAACCAAAAGAGCAGTAAAATAAACCACATTCAGCATGAATATAACTAACAGTAAGGAAATACAGCAGTAAGGAAAGAAACCACTACAGTATATACCACCACAACAGTAGAACAACATTCATAACATAATATGAACTGCAGGTAAAGAAAAGTACAGCGGAAACAAGAACTACTCACTATAACAGAATAAAAAAGAGGTACAAGAGAACAGTGGTAACTCTACTGGACCCTACTCGGCCCAGCGTCCTCTGCAGCCGCTGACCCTGGCTGCTCAACACCTGGTCCTGAAAGGTAACGAGTGTAACACGTCAGCAAAACGCTGAGTAGAGTGGCAGCTAAACTAAAGAAACAGTAAAGAGTACAGTAGCTGTTTTAAATTTTCTTTCTTCCTTTATTTACGTCTTTCTATTGTTTCACAATTTATCTATTTCTCAGATCCTTCACTTGATCTCGAATGTTCCTCGTGGGAACAATCTTGATTGCAGTCTTTTCCGAACAGTAGAAGTAGCACGTGGTGCTCTCCTGGACGGGAGAGTCCCCCGTGGTGATCCTACTCTCAGTCAACCACCCCAAGGTCACTGACAGACGTAACGGTGACTACGGCACGCGCGGTAAACGCACGGGTAGCTAACCCGCACTGGTACGCGGTCAGTCGTTTCCGTTAACGGGTGCGCCCAAAGCACAGCACGGAACCAGTACAGGGCAGAGCCCTCTCAGTAACAGGGGTCCAACCCCTCCACAGTAACCAAATAGGGGCCTTGCCCCTCCACAGTCCGCGGACCCTCGCCTGACTACCTTGGTTTGCCCCAGTGGGCCTAACAAGTCGGTGTGGGAGGCTAGCAGAACCCCGGGGCCCGTGGGGTAGCTAGTACCTCCCTACACTAGTAGCTCTCCTCGGTACTACGTACACGAGGGCTAGCAAGTCGGTACAGAGTGGCCAGTCCTAACCTCGGGTCCCTGGGGCGGCTGGCTCCGCTCTGCACTAAACAGGGGGGACAGTCGCTCTCCTTGGTACTCCGTACTCAAGGGCCAGCTCACTTCCCCAATTCTATTCCATTCACTTTCCAGGAGTTCTACTCCTAATTCCCCATGAGGTTCCAGCTCTTTTAACTCAGAACATCCAGGTTTCACTTTCCAGTTTCACGTTCTTACAATCCATATTCTCAATCACGTTTATTTATTCAAAACAGGCAGCTGTTAATTCAATTCACAGGCAGCTAGTATTTCCTTTCCACATTTTCCAAGTCTGTAGTATTCATACATTCCACTAGTTTTCCCATCCTAGGATTCATGCCATATCCTAGGATCTATCATACAATCTAGTTTTCCAACCCTAGAATTCATGCAACACCCTAGGAATCTACCATTCAATCTATTTCTCATTCCTAGGATCTATTTATGGTTTCATAATTTAACAGATTATACTTAAAGCCACTCTACCAGGTACAACGGGAGTAATGGGGGCGTGGTCGGGAATCCCGCATGCCTCCGCGACCCCCGAGACTGCAACGGAACGGGGTCCTATCACAAGGATCAAACACAAGGAGTGTCTCAAAATAGTGTACAGCTACTGTAGACGGGTAGAGGATGTAATTCCGAAAAGAACGCAACTCGAAACGTGGAAAACGGAACCCGAACGGGCCCTAAAAGGGTCGAAAACGACGAAACAGTGCAAAATCAGATGTCTGGAACTTATTCCAAACGTCTTAAAAAGTGAAACAGGGTTTACCTTGCTCTGCGTGGTCTCTCAGACGTCCAGAAGCCTGCGGGGGCGTCTGGCCTAGTTCCTAGATGTCCGATGGTTACTCCGGACGTCTGGATGTCGCTACAGTCGTCTGGCACTGCAGCCAGACGTCTGATTCGTGTTGGATGCGAATCTCAAACCCTGCGCGTACCCATTTCCTCTTTCTCTTAGTACGGTCAATCGAAGGGAAGGAAGAAGACGGAAAATCTCACCTTTCAGACGTCTGGACAGTCTTCCAGACGTCGTGCCCGTCGTCTATCTGGAAGCACAGACGTCTGATTCTGGAAAATTTTCCAGAACCAGGGCGCGACTCGCCCTCCGCTCGCGACGCTCGGCTACGTCACGCCTCGTGCGCCTGCTGCTCGAGCCGCAGCAGTCCCCCCCCCGTCGCCTCACGCCTGCTGCGCCCCCCGCCGACCGACCCTAGCAGCCCCGGCGAGCTCGCCCTCACGGCCGAGCGCCTCTCCCATGCGCAGCACCTCCTCCCACGCTCGCCGCGGTTGTCGTTGCCGCTGCACCCTCGCGCTCGCTCTCGCGCACTGGCTGAAGGAGAAGAGGAATGAGGCAGAGGTGACGGGAGTGAGGGAGAGGCGTGGCCCTTTTAAGGCCACGCGAGGAGGAGAGAGAGAACGCGGCAGAGGCGTCTGCGGCCGCAGGTGAGAGGGAAAAAGAGGGAGAGAGAGAGAAAACGCAGGTCTGCGCGCTCAGGCTCGCAGACGAACAGTAGCGTGCCAAAATAACCGATTTCCAGACGTCTGGAAATGATCCCAGACGTCTGTAAGTGATTCCAGACGTCTGGTATGACGTCTGGGCCACCTCCCAGACGTCTGGAGCGCCCGTTCGTAACACTCTGCAACTCCTCTTTGACCTTCATCCCGGTGATCTAGATCTGAGGTGTTGCTGCATCTTGCACAAGCATCCTACAAGCAGCGTCGTCTCTCTGCCTCCTTCTATCTCTCTCTCTCTCTATCTGTCGCTACTTTTTGCATAGTAATTTCTACTGTGAAAAACTTTTTATCAATGTAATGAAATTTGATCTTATGGATATCTGATGCCTCTTTATACATATGTATATATATAAATACCTGTTAGAACTAGTTTATTGAAAATTTTTCGTATAAATTGAGATTGCCTCTCTGCGAACGACTCGGTACTCACTGATCTTTACAAATTTATTTGTCGACATGTTTCTGTGCTATACTACATTTAAATAATCTTTTAAACGTGATTTACACACCAGAAAAGTTGGCGCAGTTGCCGAGGAGGCAACGGAAATTTTTGAAGCCTTTCTTCATAGTGCTTATTTGAAATTTCTAACCTATTATATTTGCTTGTACAGGAAGCACAGAAATCCATGGGAAAGACGCAACAAACGGAAAAATCGTAGATTCGAATCTCAGGTAAGTACCCATAGTTTAGATTAGTTATATTTATAAAAATTAGGATTTTCTTGAACCTTAGGTTTAGTTAGAATTTGTTTGCTTATTGAAAAAAAAAAATCTCTTGATTCTCGAGCTGAAATAAAATCTTAAATTATAAAATTAATTTCCAAAGATCCGTATGTCCAAAAATTCTCAAATTTTCACTGGACGTGAGTTTTGAAGTCAGGAAAAACATATCCAAATTTTGCATAAATCAAAGTTATAGAAAAATTGTAAAAATTCGTGCACTGATCTATTATCAATTCAGTTACTGTTCCTGATTTTTTGGAGTTCAAAATATCATAGGAATTTTTATCCAACTCCTATTGACTTGAAATTTGAAGCACTGAATTTATGAGATAATCAAGAATTTAGGAAAAATCTGAAAAAAATATTTCTTGCATGTTTGATTGCACGGATTACCCAATCACGAACTGGGGGTCAAAATAGATTGCAAAACCCCAATACACTTTAAATTAGAAAAAAATTGAAAACGTGCATTAAAAATTCTTAAAAAATATTTTATTAGTGCCTAGTTAGTGGTACAATATGATCAATTTATTGCATTACTTGTTTCGCACCACTTCCTTGAATTTGAACTTAAAAGAATCATCTAGAAATATTTGTGCGTAGGGTTTCACATTAAGGGTAGAGCACACCTGCATTTCCATATTTAAAGAAAATCTATCAAACAAATTGGGATTTGCAAAACTCTTGTGTTCCTTATCAAAACCTTGATTGAAAATATTAACTCAAGTGAACCCTAAAATGCATCAACACAAGCAATTGAATCTTTAAATTCACTTCATCAAGAAAAATTGCTTGTGAACCCTTTTTCCTGCGCACTTCACATCTCTGAAATCAATCTTAAAGGCAAACACCCCCTTAATGCCCATCATATTCCAAAAGCACATCAAACCCAAGCTTAAAACTGAGTAGCCCTAGGTAGGACTAATAGACTTAGGGACTTGAAATTAGATTGAGCTAAGGTCAAGGCTTTGTCTACTTGGATCCACTAGTGATAAGAAAAGTCGGTGCGGTAACTACGTTAACTCTTAGTGGTGTCCCACCGTGTGGGTTGTCCTAAGGGGTCCCATCCTTCTGACCAGCCAAGTAATTCAAGGGTTGATCTAACCCAGTCATGTTTTGGGGAGCCAGGATCAGGTGTATTTAGGGATAACACTCTAAGGACCAGTTCAATTGCTTGCATTGAGCAGGTGGAGTTTTCTCTCATCTGTCTTCTCCTTCTCTTCTACAGACATTCTTCTGGTGTATGCAAGGTAGAAGATATCAAAATCTTGATTTACTACCACCACTAGAAAGAAATCCTAGGAGAAGATCTATTTATCCAGGATCTGAATCTAAACCCTCTGCAATTGCTAGTCATCATGAGGAAGAAGAGATTAATGAACAAAATTTGGATCTTATGACTCTCTTGCAAAGGCAGATCACTAAGCAGGGCCAGCATCATGACTGACAGATGGAAGTCATAGTGCAGGCCATCACTCGACTCCAAAACGGAAGGGTAGACCGACCCCTCCATGACTTTTACAACCCTCCTAATGCCCAACCTGAACCCTTTGTCAGGGTACCTTAGGATGGGGATGATTTTGAACTCAAACATCAGATCATTAACTTGATTGCCCACTTCCATGGCTGTGAGTCAGATGGCCCCTTCCACGACCTTGAAGAACTCCTACACATAGGAAGGACCTTTGGCCTAGGAACATGAATGAAGGTACCCTAATGATAAAGATGTTCCCATTCTCCTTGAAAGATAGAGCTGCACATTGGTTGAGAACAATTGGTAGACCAATCCTAAATTGGGAAGACTTGAGAAGCACATTCCTAAAGAAATTCTTCCTCGTAGGAAAAACTAATGCTCTTAGATGTGCCATAACAACCTTTAAGCAGAACCCTAGGGAACAACTACATGAAGCTTAGGAGAGGTTCAATGATTTAGCTAGGAAATGCCCCCATCACGGGATTCCGAAGTGGCACTTGGGTTATATTTTCTATTTTGGGTTGAGTGATAATCTGAAGAATTTTGTTGATGCAGCATATGTGGGCAATTTCCTAAGTCGAGATGCTGAGGGAGCCTTTCGATTGTTTGAAAATATGAGTGAAAATTCCCTCAACAATGCCTCAATGTTCACCTTCAACAGAGCTAATCAAGCAAGGAGCGGAGTTTATGAAGTTAACAATAATTCACACTTAGTTGATTTAGAATTAATTGCACAATGATTAGACAAGGTGGAACTCGTAGGAAAGAATGTGGAGAATTTGGATAAGAAACTGGATAATCTTCTGAAGGGTGGGAGTTCCTTAGGTACACAATCTAGAGTAAATCCTATGCCTATCCAAGGAGTGCCTATGTTAACCCACAACCAACTCCCCAACCCTCTAGGTCAAGAAATAGTGCACAACATTAATGACCTAACTGTGGCTTCACCTATGAGCCAACTGTACTTGGACCCATCTCTTTCTGGGTACCAAGAAGGGACCTTGATGCCCTCGAATTCTGAACTAGGCAGCCCGATGCCTAGTTATCTTAAAGATGTGAATGCACTCCAAGGTTACACTAGAAATGAGCCTTATTCAAACACTTACAATCCTGGATGGCGCAACCATCCTAATTTTGCTTGGTCAAGTCAGAAACCCGCCCAGGTTCCTAACTTGACTAAGCCAAACACTTATGGGCAACCTAGTAGGTACACACAACCACGCACATATCAACCACAACCTACAGAGGAAAACCAGCCCTTTGAATGAGTCTAGTCCTTAAAGAAATGAGAGAAATGAATCTGAGGCATAAGGAAGAAATGAATCAATTGAGGACAGAATTGACAGGACAACTGGACCAGCTAGTGGATGCAAGACAGCACAGGATGCTGCCATCCCAACCCGTCCCAATCCCAAGAAATTTCAATAGGGTTAACCAGCACAACACAAGGGAGCAACAGGCACATATAGTCAACCTGCTCCCCATCACCCACCTGGTTTTGCTAACCCTAATCAGGCTCCACCTATTTTGCAGAACCCACTTCAACCTTCTAACCCTAACGCTTTTGCTGGTGCGGTAACCTTGAGAAGTGGGATACAGATCCAAGATCCTTACCCCTCTAAATCTAAATCTACACAAAATCTTGAGGAGCCCGAATCTGACCTAGGAGATCAAGAAGATAAGGATCAGGATCCAAACACTCATGATTTCTCTCAAGCTCCCTTTCCTGAAGCCTTAAACAAACCTAGGAAAAAGAAAACTAATCCATCTGAGGAGTGGCTTGATATTTTTAAACAAGTCCAGGTGAACATACCACTAATTGAAGTTATTGAGAATATCCCAGCCTGTGTGAAATTTCTAAAGGAAATATACACAGCTAAACGCCAAGCTAAATCAGTTAAAAAGGTAGTGTTATCCAAACAAGCTAGTGCAGTTATCCTTAGAAACCTACCCCGAAAGCAGAAAGATCCAGGAGCCCCTCTGATCTCATGTGTTATTGGAGATACTACTTTTGATAGGGCTCTGTTAGATTTAGGTGCCTCCATAAATTTAATCCCCACTATGTTATACGAAAAATTTAACTTTGGAGAGTTAAAACCTACTGAGGTCACATTACAACTGGCTGATTAATCTGTGACCACACCACGGGGGATTGTTGAGGATATAATTGTCAAGGTCCGCGATTTTTATTTTCCTATAGATTTCCTGATCCTTGACATGGAGGTACTAAAGAACTTGAAGAACACCCCGATAATTCTAGGAAGACCATTTTTAGCTATTGCCAAGGCAAATATTGATTGTGAATCTGGCAGTATGGAAATCAAATTTGGGCATAAGAAGGTAAAAATTAGCATCTTTAAGGCCATCAAACAATTTGAGGATTATGGAATGATAGAAGATTCTGAGGACCATACTGTTGAATATTGTATGGAATTAGGAATAATCCAATCTAATCCTACAGGCCTTGACACCCAAACCAATCAAGAGGTCAACCCACCAATCGCTAACTTGATTCCAAGACCTCTTGAGGGTAACTGTGATCCACCGCTCGACCCTTTTTCCCAAGGACCCAAACCTGAACTTCAACCTCTTACAGATCATCTAAAATATGTTTTCTTGGGATCTTACTCATTAATCATTAGCTCTCATCTAACCCAAACTCAAGAAAAGCAATTGATTCAAGTGTTGGGAAGAAATAGTAGAGAAATTGGTTGGACATTAGATGATCTGAGGGGAATCAGTCCCACTTACTACTACGGCCACAGAATCTATACTGAGGACGGATCGAGACCCTCCCGAGAAATGCAGAGACGGTTGAATCCTAACATGCGAGAGGTAGTGAAAAAGGAAATAATCAAGTGATTAGATGCGGGAATAATCTACCCAATCTTTGACAGCTCATGGGTCAGTCCTATACAAGTGGTTCCTAAGAAAGTCAGGCTGATTGTGATTACTAATGATAATGGGGAATTGATTCCAACCTGCACAGCTTCCTCTTGAAGGGTTTGTATCGACTACAGGAAGTTAAATAGTGCAACCAAGAAAGATCACTTTTCACTTCTCTTCATTGATCAAATCCTTAAAAGACTAGCCAGGCAACAATTCTTCTGTTTCTTGGATGGCTATTCCAGCTACAATCAAGTAGCTATCACCTCGAGGATCAAGAGAAAACCACCTTCACATGTCCCTACGGAACATATGCCTTCCGTAGAATGCATTTTGGATTATGCAATGCACCAGCAACCTTTCAAAGGTGGATGCTTGCAATCTTTTCAGACATGGTGGGTGACTTCATGGAAATCTTCATGGAGGATTTTTCTGTGTTCGGGGACTCTTTTGAATCATGTCTGATCAATCTTGAAAAGACTTTGCAAAAATGCATTGAGGTGAATCTTGTTCTATCTTGGGAAAAGAGTCACTTCATGGTCAAGGAGGGCATAGTCCTTGGCCATGTTGTGTCTGAAAAAGGAATTGAAGTGGATAAAGCCAAGGTGGACACTATAATCAAACTCCTGCCACCTTCGATGGTTAAAGGGGTAAGATCGTTTCTCGGACATATGGGATTTTACCGTCGATTTATTAAGGACTTTTCTAAGGTGGCGAATCCCTTAAGCAACTTGCTGGTAAAAGATCAATCCTTTGATTTTGATTCAAATTGCTTAAAGGCTTCTAAGCAGCTGAAGGAGGCTATTACACAATCACCCATCTTACAACCTCCTAATTGGGATCATCTTTTTGAAATCATGATTGACGACTCTAATTATGCCATTGGGACAATCTTGGGACAAAAAGTAGACAAGAAACTGATAGAAGAGCTGTTTTCGCGCATTTGAAAGTCGTTGAAAGTCGTAGTATAGTCGTGCAAAACGTTCGTCAAAAATATTGTTTTGTAAAATAACGAGACTTGAGTCCCGGTCGTTCGTCTCTTGGAGGCGTGTTTCTATTTTTGAAATCGATCTTAAAGCCGCTCTACTTAATATTCTGGTGCGCAATATATAGGCGGTTAAAGAACAGTAATCATTCAGCTCATGGTGATTTCGAACACATAAAGAGATATATATATATATATAAATGCATTTTCATTCATTCATTGGGGGAGAGTTATTTGTACAGGAAATCTAGAGGAAAGCTTATACAGGAATGCTTTAAATTAAACCTAGCTGCCAGAAAACGATTGCATACAAGAACCGACGGGGGGATTTTGCATGCATCATTGGGGGAGAAGAGAAACTACTCTACTAAGCAGTAAATGAAAGCAGTAAAACTTATGAAAAGCATGATCTAGAGCTAAAAGAGTAGAGGGCATTCAGGGGTGGTCCCCGATGGCCTTGGAGTGGTTGAGAAGAGAATGAGGGGCGGCCAATGTAGCTTAGGCCGACCCTTGGAGAGAGGTAGGGTTGATCCAGCATCCCAGCATGGTGTCCTCCATGGTGGTGGTAGTGAGCTCGTGGAGGTGGAGTGAGTGGCTAGGTGGAGGTGGCGTGAATGGCACCAATGGAGAGTAATTGCCAAGGGAGTGAATGGGTGCCAATGGCCACCCATGGGGTCTTTTTATAGACCCAATGGAAGCTCTCTAGAGAATTATGGAATTCTCTAGAGAGGCCTATGGTGGGAACTCGTGGGAGAGTGAGAGAGAGAGGGTGGATGGTGGTTTTTAGATCCACCAAATGTGGATCTAAAAATTGAATGGCTCTTGGTTGCTATTTTTGGCAACCAAGGCAACCACACATGGTAGAGAGTTCTAGAGAACTCTAGGCTAGATATTTTCGTGTGGATGGTGTGTGTGGGTGTGTGTGGGTCGAAACTTAGGTGGCTAGGTTGACTAGGTTGGTTCTAGTGGGTTTAGGTCAAGGAAGGTCTCAAATTAGGGTTATAAACCCTAATTCACTAAGGTAAAGTGCAATTAAACTTAATACAAGTTTAATTAGGTGTGTGGAAACTTAATTGAGAGTAAAACAACTCAATTAAGTCAGGTCTAGGTCAATTGGACTCTCACTGAGTCCAATTGGACAGTGTGTGCTGAGATCAGGGCTCAATTGGACTCAATGAGTCCAATTGAATAGGTTGATGGAATTGACTAAGATCCAAGTCAATTAGGTTTAGTGAGGACCTAATTATGTCCTTAGGGAGGTCTAGAGGTGATGTACTAGGGTTAGGGCACCTTAATTTAGGTTCCTATGGGGTTGGAATTGGGTTTAGGGACCTAGAGATCCAAGATCAAGGCTTAAATCTCAAAACAGGAATTGGAGAGCAGTATCAGACGTCTAATTATGGAATCAGATGTCTTATACTCAAATCAGAAGTCCAGATTGTTGTCTGGACGTCCAATCAGAGTCAGGAAGGGATTCGGGTTCTGTTTTGGGTATTCTGCAGAAATTGGACGTTTGACAAAGTGTCTGGACGTCCAATAACACTGCAGAAGTGGGTTTGAAGTGTGCGGGAGTTTGCTAAGGGTCCTGGACGTCTTAAAACTTATCTGGATGTCCAGAGAAGGGTTGGAACTAGGGTTTTAGGGCTTCCTAGGGTGTTGTGACCTAATCTAAGGGTGGCTAAGGCTTGGGGAAGTCTCTAGGCTATCCTAGGGCTAGGATGGACCTAAGCTCTTCACATTTGACTGCTTTATTTCTACTTAATAGAATAGAAAACCTTTAACCCCCATACATTATTATTCCTACATCTAAACTAGGCCTTCTGCTCCAGCTCTGCCACAACTCCTGTTATTTCAGATCCAGCTTCAGATCCTGCTCCAGATCTGCTTATTGCCTGCAATCGACATAATACACTTAATCAGCACATTATAACATTATTTTATGCATAGCTAAAGGAAAGCAGTAAAGATGTAGATAATGCGTATGCATGCATGAATAACCCTAACTTATGTTAAGTCTTAGCTTAATTTAGGTCAATTAAGACCTATGATTGCTGCGCAATCATACCCCCATGCCTAAATCTTGCTAGTCCCTAGCAAATGCAAGACTAAATTATTTACAGCAAGGGTCCCTAAGGAACTGGTTATTTTATCAAGTGTTTGCATAGAGATTTTTCTCCCTTTTGTTTTTATCCTATGCTCTAGAAATCCAGACAATCGTGAAGGTGCAGCTATGTAGCTTTTGCAACGGATTTGAGTGAAAACTAATACACCTCTAAAGCCTGTACTTGACCCCTAATAAAAAATTCTAGCGGGATAGGCGGATTTCTTCCCTCGGGGTATTCGAGATATTCTATGAATTTCACCTCAGCTTTAGGCTTAGGTAGAGAATCTTTGAGGGAAAGGATTGTATATTTGGTGGCTCATTCTCACTTGGTGCTACATAGAGACTAGTACTACAGAATCCAGATTCCCAAATTACTAAGTAACTCAACTCAGAGAAAGACGAGAAAAACTATGCTCCCTTTTGATTCATTTGTATTCATTCTCTCTTGCTCTTTTTCTTTCTTTTTCTTAGAGCTCACAACCTCACCAGATTCACACCTATGTTCTGTATTTGGTGGTCTCACTAGGCATTAACACTTTAATTGAGTTCTCATAACCCTAACACTAAGTCGGAATTCCTCAGCCATTATTCAGGCGGTCAGAAACACAAGAAAAATAGGTTAAGGCCATATTTGGTGGAGCTCAATTTTGTTTGGTGGTATTGCCTCAATAAACACTAAATATTCATTCTTTTTTTCTTTTTCTTTTTTTTTTCTTTCTTTTCATCATTCTTTTTCTTTTTCTTTTTCTCATTTTTTTTATTTTTTTTTTCAGCATAACACAACTGGCATACATTCATGAACTTTATTAAGGAGGCATTATTGGGGATTGGTGGTACTCAAGAGACATTGGGTAGCTTATTTGGTGGAAGTGCCTACTCACGGCACTAGGAGAGACGGATAGGACTATGTATTTCTGGCCTTGACATCAATACCCTCCTTCAGCTGAGGATTTCGTAAAGAATAGTCGTAACCATCCACCTTAGCCCCAGTTTTATGAAAACTCGCTCTCCGCGTATTTGTCTTATTCGGTGGCTCTCACAATTTCGCACAAAATGTATACGCTAGAACCGAGAGCGAAAACTATGCCTAATCTCTAAGTATCATCACCTAATTATCTAGGATTCCAGATTCCTTGCACTAATCTTAGAGCACCAGTACACTCTACTCTCATCTCACACTATTTGGTGGATTTTTGGAAGAAAATCAGCCTGACTCCCAAAACACCGTCCAAGGGTTCAGGAAAAGAAGCACTACTTCTTCAAGACAAACTGAAGACATTTATCATCCTTCACCGTGAATCCATTGCAAATTCTACGTGTGTGAAAAGTTGTACTGGATTCCAGATTACAGGAATCAACTAAAGGATAAAATCCCTAATGCATTCTCTTAATAAAATAATCTTATTCATGAATGCAATATCTATATATGCTATAAACATGTAACCTCATATAATTTGTACTTCGTGAATTTCCCGTATCGGGTTACAATCAGCTTGACCCTAAATTTAGAACAAAAGGTGAGCGGGTGAGTCGGAATTGGTTATTGCAAACGATTTCTAGCTCCAATGCGAGCATTGGAGGTGGAGTCGGTTGTTCTTTTATTTAAGGTCGTAAAGTACATTTTACATGCAGCTCCGAGGTTTTCCTAAGTGTTGGCACAAAAAAAAAAAAATTCAATTTTTGCTGTATCTACCCCCCCATGCCTAAGTTCTTGCATGTCCTCATGCATGAATATAAAAGAAAATAACTCTAACAGAGGATGAGTGGGTAGAAGTCACCTGGAATTGCTCCTAAAATTATATTCAGCACCGGCCAACCTGTTAACATGCAATATACAAAGGAAATATGCTGAAGGAAAAATATGCTATGTATAAAAATGGTTATGTATTGATGATGGTGGAATGGTATTTATTTGTGCTGAGTTTAATGCCTCCAGTTGGGCGAGCACTCAATCAGATGTATCAATTCTTGCATAGGAGCCGGTCAAAATTAAGAGAAAGATGTGCTCGTATGCTCCTAGAATCAGTGGTCCAAAGATGCGGACCAGCTGATTGTGAACCCCTACTCCAAAAAGTCTAGCTATAAGAAAGTGTGCAGTGGTGGTGGAAAATAGAGGATAAACAGAGGGGGGATCATGATATTGATTTAGCTGATTTATCATGTCCCACAATTCAACAGGAAGTTGCTGAGAGAGTAGATCAACATGTATCTTAGAACCAGAATCTGAGTCATAGGGATCCTCATAATGATAATTGACATCAAAGATCATGCCCTCTCCAGGCTCTGGGTCATATGGTGGTATCCATGAAAGTAGAAGATCTGTGGGGAGGTCACTGAAATCCTCGTCAGAAATTACTTCGTCCTCATCAGTACTCATCTCTGATTCATCAGAGGCTGTCTCTTCAGGCTCGAGGTCGAGCCATTGACTAGGATGGTAGGTGCGTCCCTAGCTCATTCTGCTCGAAGCTTCACCCTCATATGCATTAGGCTCCTCAATAATTCCTACCTCAGGTAGCATATTTATTTCTTTGTTCGAGTTATCCATAGCTACTTCTGGTTTTCGGATGTTAGGATCAAGGATAGAAAGTGTCATCTTAGAATCTCTAATATCCGAATTAGGGACGTAGGTGAAAGAAGAAGAGTGCAGATCAAAAGATGTTGGCTCTAGTACAGGTTCACCTACAATGGGAAGTGGTCTAGATTGATCAGTAGTGTCGCATGTAATGTCTGCCTTAGGATCCATATCCTCAATTGGATCTACTTCCCTTGTCTCAATTGGGTCATCTGACCCACAAGGTGTCTCCCAGGATTCAGGATAATCTGATTGCGGCTCAGTCCTGGAGATATCAGTCCTTTCCTCCTCAATTTCAGATGAACCCATTCGGCATACTTCCTGCTCCTGTCTCATATCCATGCTAGATTCTTTTTCCCCTGAGTGATCTTCGGGTATCTGCTCCCGAGAGTCTTCTATGTGTTCTTCCAGCATAGTTGTTTCAGATTCTTCGAGGTCTTCAATGCTATTTTCCACTTAATATCTCAAAAGCAATAGTTCTTGAGTTTCCCGATTTTGTCCAATCCACCTTGTTATCTTGCTGTTTCCTGAATGAGCTCCATTACAGCATGTTGATGCGGAATCCGGCTTTGTCTTTGGTTTGGCTCAATGGTAGCCTGGATTTCGCGTAGATAGGATGCGGCCTTTTCCTTAGCGCTCACTATAGCTCTCTGTATTCTATAATGTGGCCGCATATGCACCGGTAGCTCTTCAGGGGTTCCAAGGGGTGAATCAGGTCTACCCATGATCCATGGGTGAGAAGCAGGAGTATGAAATCCATATCCTGGGTTATAAGATGCGATCCATTGAGGGACCGACTGGTATGGGTCATAATATCCAGGGTTAGGATATGGGTTAGCCATTTCGGTAACCCGAGGAGAAGGATCAAGCGAAGCGAAAAGTCATCTTCGCCACCTTGGGTTCTGATCCCAAGGTGAGCTGATTCAGTGACCCGAGCTCTCAGATAAGCTCGTGGGTCCAGCTCTTCTGGATCTTGATTAGGTCCAGATCCAATGTTAGCCATTACGGCTCAACAGATAGAAAAAATGGGGCGAGAAGATGGTCCGGGCTAGATGACATGCCTCCTTGGGAGTGGCTCCCAAGGTCCAACCAAGTGAGGTCGAAGTGACCTCCTTCCGTGCATACACCGCCCAACCCCTGGGTTGGTGTAGCCACGTAGAATAAGGCTAAGGCCTTGTCAATCAAATGGTCCTTATAGATCAGGTGACCAGATTTTTCGTTAGGGATTTGAATTCCTGAAGATAAGTTCGTTGTACAACCGACTAAACGTGAATCCCGCTTCTCAAGCTAACCCAGCCAGTCTGGTTACGAGGGGACTAAGGGGAAGGTTCTTCCTTTGGCTTACGCCTCCGGTTCCGTTGACCCCCGAGCCGCGGTCGTTTGACACTACCCCACAGACTTAGTCACTAGGTTTGGCAAGAGAGATTAAACTCATTCAGTAGTACGACAACGAACTCGGGTTGATTTCGTGTTTTAAAATTAGTTTTTAACCCGTTTTCTTCAGTTGGGTTTGTGGTGAGTGGCCCACAAGGTGGCCAAGCTCACCAGCTAACTAGACTTGATTAAGTCTAGGTTAGCCAAAGGTGTGGTCTCTATTTGTGACCCTAAAGGTTTAATCTAAGTTGCATGCACTTCTAGGGTTTTTCTTTATTTCAACAGACCACAAAAATAATATTGATTCTCTAATAGTAATTGGAATCCAATTCATTTGAAATTTTGCGAGTAGATTCCTTTTTCAATTAGTTTTTCAGAGAATATTTTTTTCGAATTTTTAATGTTTAAACCGAATTTTTAGGAAATTTTAAATATCAGGGGGTCAGATTTGGAATTTTGACGCCTGGAAGATTTTTCGCTTTTAAACAGTACCAAATGATCTTCAAAAATTCGGTAAAAATATGGAAAATAAAGCCAATTAGATCAGCTTTCAAACCCCATCATTTTTAGTTGAAACAGATTCGCAGATTGCTCTGAATCGCTTTTGGAACTTTGAAAATTTTTTAATCTGGGTCTATCTGACCCCCGTACACTTCACGAATTTTTAGAAATTTTATGCTTGGAGTTTTTTCAAAGTAACGGTGGAATTTGAAAGATGGTTTGAAAATGAAGATTTTACCCGAATTTCAAAATTTTTCGCTAACGTATTTTTCGGCAATCGAATTTTTAAGTGAGATTTGAAGTCTGGCCGAAAATAAGAAGGTGGTGGAAAAGCTTTTAAAGAGGTTTGAATTTGAAATTCAAGCCTTCCACCAAAAATGCTTTTTTTTTCTTTTTAATCTTTTGCACTTTTTTTTTTCAAAAAGAATTTTTTTCAAAAGATTCAACGAAAGTATCTCTTTTTTTTTCTCTCTTTTTTTCGAAACAACCTAGATTCGAAAGAAAACCTAATCCAGATCTTTTTTCAAAATTTTTCTTTTTGATTTTTTTTCTTTTTCACGAAAATGAGAAAAATCTTTTTTTTTTATTTTTTTTTCAAAAGAAATTGTAGGAAGTAGATCTAGTCCTAGGGTTCAGAAAATAAACTTAGTCTAAAAGAATGTGATGTGCACCTGATTTTTTTTTCCGCGCTCGTGTGCGCAGATCCCGTTTTTCTTCCCTGTTGTCCTGCACATCAAGAAAAATGAAGTAGAGGCAGATTTGTCAATGATAAGTAAAAGATCGAAATCAAGAAAAATGACGTTGCCTCCCCGGCAACGGCGCCATTTGATAGAAGAGCCGTTTTCGCGCATTTGAAAGTCGTCGAAAGTCATAGTATAGTCGCGCAAAACGTTCGTCAAAAATATTATTTTGTAAAATAACGAGACTTGAGTCCCAGTCGTTCGTCTCTGGGAGGCGTGTTTCTATTTTTGAAATCGATCTTAAAGCCGCTCAACTTAATATTCTGGTGCGCAATATATAGGCGGTTAAAGAACAGACACTTAAATCATGCAAATAAAATAATCATTCAGCTCATGGTGATTTCGAACACATAAAGATATATATATATATATATATATATATATATATATATATATATATATATAAATGCATTTTCATTCATTCATTGGGGGAGAGTTGTTTGTACAGGAAATCTAGATGAAAGCTTATACAGGAATGCTTTAAATTAAACCTAGCTACCAGAAAATGATTGCATACAAGAATTGACGGGGGGATTTCGCATGCATCATTGGGGGAGAAGAGAAAATACTCTACTAAGCAGTAAATGAAAGCAGTAAAACTTATGAAAAGCATGATCTAGAGCTAAAAGAGTAGAGGGCATTCAGGGGTGGTCCCCGATGGCCTTGGAGTGGTTGAGAAGAGAATGAGGGGCGGCCAATGTAGCTTAGGCCGACCCTTGGAGGGAGGTAGGGTTGATCCAGCATCCCAGCATGGTGTCCTCCATGGTGGTGGTAGTGAGCTCGTGGAGGTGGAGTGGGTGGCTAAGTGGAGATGGCGTGAATGGCATCAATGGAGAGTAATTGCCAAGGGAGTGAATGGGTGCCAATGGCCACACATGGGGTCTTTTATAGACCCAATGGAAGCTCTCTAGAGAATTATGGAATTCTCTAGAGAGGCCTATGGTGGGAGCTCGTGGGAGAGTGAGAGAGAGAGGGTGGATGTGTTGGTGCTAGAGCACCACGATCATTTGTTTTGATGATAACAAAACACGTGTAATTTAACATTTGCACTTGGAGTCTTAGATTTCAGGTCAATTGCAAATGTAGACGTGTTTAGACGGAATTCGAGCTCGCATCCAGGACGGATTGGAGGAGCTTGATGGAGAACAGAGGGGATTTGCGAGGAGCGATAGATTGAAGATGGAAGGACAAGAAGAATAGGATAGAATTCCATTTTATTCCTTTCATGTACATTTGCGTTATTTTCTTGCTCTTTATTTCCTTAGGAAATTATGTTAAAAAGCTTCAAAGTACCCTAACAGTAGTCCTAGGAACACCAGCACAACCCTAGGATACTTAGGTTTTCTGTAGAGAACTTAGAAAACCAATATAGGGTTCAAACAACATTTCCAGACGTCTAATTCCAAAATCAGACGTCTGATAAAGTGTTTTAAGACGTCTGACTGTTGATTCAGACGTCTGATAACATTTAGGCTGGACATAGTTAGTTCTGTCTGATGAAATCAGACGTCCAGACCTTAAACCAGGCGTCTTAGGAGACGTCTGTTGACTTTGCCAGACGTCCAATTAGTGGACCGTTGGCTGGCTTAGCGAACACTCAAGAATGTGACCGTTAGAGCCTTATCAGACGTCCGTAGGACTTTCCAGACGTCTGATAATTGATTGTTTTGCCTCGGCTGACCCAAAATCTCTTCTCAGAGATTTTCTAGCCGTTGCAACGTTTGGAAATCCATTCCCACAGAAAAAGTAGGTTTCCAGACGTCCATACATAGTGCCAGACGTCCTATATGTCGTCTGATGGACTTGCATAAGAACCCTGTTTAGATCTGATTCAAGTCAGGAAGGAACCCACCCAAAATCAGACGTCTGACCTTGAAATCAAACGTCTTAAAGTGATCTTCCAAACGCCTGATGCTAGAATTAGACGTTTGATAACCCTGTCAGTGCAATGATTGTTCCTGATTTTGGGTTGATTCACTTGGGCTTTGCACCCAACGTCTCTGGAACCTTTCCTTCCAAAGCCTTACTATGGCCTCTATAAATAGAGGGAAACCTTTGCAACACAAAAAGACACCTAAGACACAAGAAAACACACCGAAGGAACATACTTTCTACCATTTTGTGTCTCTCTTGCTCTCAAAGCTCAAGTTCTACATCTTGAGAGCATCAAGCCTTCGCGCACCTGTTCTCCCGCCGTAGTTTACGAGAGCGAAGTTGCACCGTCGCGTGGCTCACGCATCCGCGTCGTCGAAGCACTCCTTTCAAAGGGAAGCATTCTAATTCCTATAGAAGCTTAGGTTAAAAATTACTTTGTTGGCTCTATAGGATTACTTATTTTTTTATCTTTGTTATTTGGTTGGGTATTCGCTTTGCGAATTCTCGTCTCCTTCGAGGGACAAAATCCTTCTCGTGAAGAGAAGGGGTTGAGGAACGCTACCCTCGCACTTGTAGCGTGGTTGTAATTGAGGTTGAATCACCCTCGTTTAAAGTGATTCGTTTAGTGGATTTTGATCAACTTGGTTGATCGGAAAATCCTAACTCGAGAGGGTTAGGTGGTGGTTTTCACCCGGTTTGGGTTTCCACCTAGAAAATACTTGTGTACTTGTGTGATTGTCTATTTTGTGAGATTGTTTATATTTATTTCCGCAATTATTACGTCACCCCCTCCTGGTAGGGAAGAATCTAAAGTTGGTATCTGAGCAGGTCTCGCGTTATCGGCGTTACAAACCGGCGAGGATCTAGATATGGAGGGAAAAGCATTCGTGTGCACCGAAGGACATGATACCTCACGACCACCATACTTTGCAAGTATAGATTTCGTTTATTGGAAAAATCGTATGACTATGTGGTTGCAGGCCTACGACTTCCGGGTGTGGGAAAAATGTGAATCCGCATTTGTGAATACCAAGAAACCCGCAAGAGGTTACTTAGAAGATCAGGTTCGGAATCTCAACCTCAACGCCAAGGCAATGAATGCCTTGTATTGCGTGTTGAGTCCAAAGAGTTTGAGTAAATCCAAGAGTGCACTACCGCCCATGAGATATGGAGGAAGTTAGAAGACACTCATGAGGAGACGAGCTCGGAAGAAGATCTCGAGGAGAAGGAAACCGCGTGCCTTGGTTTCATGGCAATCGGAGAAAGTGACAATGACAGCGATGACTCCGACAACGAGGTAAATCTTGATTTGCAAGAAGCTTTTAATGAACTATTTGATGTTAGTAAAGCACTTAAGATAGAAAATAAAAACATTAAAAAGAACCTTGGTTTTCTTAAAAGTGAAAATGAAAGATTAGAAATAAAACTCAAGGATCTAGAAGCTAGTCCTAAAAATGATAACCTATTATTAGAAAATCATAACCTCATCATTGAAAATAATAAATTGATTGAGTAAAACGTTAGTCTAAAAATAGAAATTTCTGATTTAAAGACTAAGATGAATATTATAGAAAATGAACTTGCATATCTTAGGGAGAAATCAAATAAATTGATAAATAGGGTAGATAATTTATATAGCCCTAAGATCGAGAAAGGATCTCCGTCAAGGAGACCCACTTGGATATCGAAAAAAGAATTAGAATCTTGCTTTGTAGGTTTCAGGGAAAACTACAACACGAAGGACTGGACCTACAAGCTCAAGGCTGGTCAACTCGAGTTGGGAGAACCGAGGAGTAGACCAAGGAGGAGAACGAGAAGATCGACGAGACGGCAAACAAGCGACGGACCCGCCGCACGTCGACCGCCAGACTGGAGACCGGCGTCGATGCCCGGGCCTCCAAGCTACGGATGGGAGCCCCATCCGATGTGGCATCCACCACCACCATTCGGGCAATTTTATTGGCCATGGTAGGTGAGGTAAAAAATCTTCACCCTATCTTTTTATCATTAGCATTTAGATAGGGGGAGTTAGAAAATTTTATGAGCTAATTGTAAATTTTTAAGGGGGAGATATAAGGTAGCTAAATTTCCTTTAGAAAGGGGGAGAAAAATAATAGCTATCTTGTTGTTATAAAAAAAAAGGGGGGGGAGGACATCACCTTTGTTAAGAGAAATTTATAGAAGAGCATGTTTTATGGGGGAGTTATATGAAATCAATTAAATCTTTTTGATAATGTCAAAAAGGGGGAGGATTTTTTTTGCATTATTATTTGCGATTTTGTCATCATAAAAAAGGGGGAGATTGTTGGTGCTAGAGCACCACGATCATTTGTTTTGATGATAACAAAACACGTGTTATTTAACATTTGCACTTGGAGTCTTAGATTTCAGGTCAATTGCAAATGTAGACGTGTTTAGACGGAATTCGAGATCGCATCCAGGACGGATTGGAGGAGCTTGATGGAGAACAGAGGGGATTCGCGAGGAGCGATAGATTGAAGATGGAAGGACAAGAAGAATAGGATAGAATTCCATTTTATTCCTTTCATGTACATTTGTCGTTATTTTCTTGCTCTTTATTTTATTAGAAAATTATGTTAAAGTGCCTCAAAGTACCCTAACAGTAATCCTAGGAACACCGGCACAACCCTAGGATACTTAGGTTTTCTGTAGAGAACTTAGAAAACCAATATAGGGTTCAAACATCATTTCCAGATGTCTAATTCCAAAATTAGACGTCTGATAAAGTGTTTTAAGACGTCTGACTGTTGATTCAGACGTCTGATAACATTTAGGCTGGACATAGTTAGTTCTGTCTGATGAAATCAGACGTCCAGACCTTAAACCAGACGTCTTAGGAGACGTCTGTTGACTTTGCCAGATGTCCAATTAGTGGACCGTTGGCTGGCTTAGCGAACACTCAAGAATGTGACCGTTAGAACCTTATCAGACGTCCATAGGACTTTCCAGACATCTGATAATTGACCGTTTTGCCTCGGCTGACCCAAAATCTCTTCTCAGAGATTTTCTAGCCGTTGCAACGTTTGGAAATCCATTCCCACAGAAAAAGTAGGTTTCCAGACGTCCATACATAGTGCCAGACGTCCTATATGTCGTCTGATGGACTTGCACAAGAACCCTGTTTAGATTTGATTCAAGTCTGGAAGGAACCCACCCAAAATCAGACATCTGACCTTAAAATCAGACGTCTTAAAGTGATCTTCCAGACGTCTGATGCTACAATTAGACGTCTGATAACCCTGTCAGTGCAATGATTATTCCTGATTTTGGGTTGATTCACTTGGGCTTTGCACCCAACGGCTATGGAACCTTTCCTAAGCCTTCCAAAGCCTTCCTAAAGCCTCTATAAATAGAGGGGAACCTTTGCAACACAAAGAGACACCTAAGACACAACAAAACACACCTAAGGAACATACTTTCTACCGTTTTGTGTCTCTCTTGCTCTTAAAGCTCAAGTTCTACATCTTGAGAGCATCAAGCCTTCGCGCACCCGCTCTCCCGCCGTAGTTCACGAGAGCGAAGTTGCGCCGTCGCGTGGCTCACGCATCCGCGTCGTCAACGCACTCCTTTCAAAGGGAAGCATCCTAATTCCTATAGAAGCTTAGGTTGAAAATTACTTTGTTGGCTCTATAGGATTACTTGTTTATTTTATCTTTGTTATTTGGTTGGGTATTCTCTTTGCGAATTCCCGTCTCCTTCGAGGGACAAAATCCTTCTCGTGAAGAGAAGGGGTTGAGGAACGCTACCCTCGTACTTGTAGCGTGGTTGTAATTGAGGTTGAATCACCCTCGTTTAAAGTTATTCGTTTAGTGGATTTTGATCAACTTGGTTGATCGGAAAATCCTAACTCGAGAGGGTTAGGTGGTGGTTTTCACCCGATTTGGGTTTCCACCTAGAAAATACTTATGTACTTGTGTGATTGTCTATTTTGTGAGATTGTTTATATTTATTCCCGCAATTATTACGTCACCCCCTCCTGGTAGGGAATCTATAGGATGGTGGTTTTTAGATCCACCAAATGTGGATCTAAAAATTGAATGGCTCTTGGTTGCTATTTTTGGCAACCAAGGCAACCACACATGGTAAAGAGTTCTAGAGAACTCTAGGCTAGATATTTTCATGTGGATGGTGTGTGTGGGTGTGTGTGGGTCGAAACTTAGGTGGCTAGGTTGATTAGGTTGGGTTCTAGTGGGTTTAGGTCAAGGTAGGTCTCAAATTAGGGTTATAAACCCTAATTCACTAAGGTAAAGTGCAATTAAACTTAATACAAGTTTAATTAGGTGTGTGGAAACTTAATTGAGAGTAAAACAACTCAATTAAGTCAGGTCTAGGTCAATTGGACTCTCACTGAGTCCAATTGGACAGTGTGTGCTGAGATCAGGGCTCAATTGGACTCAATGAGTCCAATTGAATAGGCTGATGGAATTGACTAAGATCCAAGTCAATTAGGTTTAGTGAGGATCTAATTATGTCCTTAGGGAGGTCTAGATGTGATGTACTAGGGTTAGGGCACCTTAATTTAGGTTCCTATGGGGTTGGAATTGGGTTTAGGGACCTAGAGATCCAAGATCAAGGCTTAAATCTCAAAACAGGAATTGGAGAGCAGTATCAGACGTCTAATTATAGAATCAGACGTCTTATACTAAAAAATCAGAAGTCCAGATTGTTGTCTGGACGTCCAATCAGAGTCAGGAAGGGTTTCAGGTTCTGTTTTGGGTATTCTGCAGAAATTGGACGTCTGACAAAGTGTCTGGACGTCCAATAACACTGTAGAAGTGGGTTTGAAGTGTGTGGGAGTTGGCTAAGGGTCCTAGACGTCTTAAAACTTATCTGGACGTCCAGAAAAGGGTTGGAACGAGGGTTTTAGGGCTTCCTAGGGTGTTGTGACCTAATCTAAGGGTGGCTAAGGCTTGGGGAAGTCTCTAGGCTATCCTAGGGCTAGGATGGACCTAAGCTCTTCACATTTTACTGCTTTATTTCTACTTAATAGAATAGAAAACCTTTAACCCCCTTACATTATTATTCCTACATCTAAACTAGGCCTTCTGCTCCAGCTCTGCCACAACTCCTGTTATTTCAGATCTAGCTTCAGATCTTGCTCCAGATCTGCTTATTGCCTGCAATCGACATAATACACTTAATCAGCACATTATAACATTATTTTATGCATAGCTAAAGGAAAGTAGTAAAGATGTAGATAATGAGTATGCATGCATGAATAACCCTAACTTATGCTAAGTCTTAGCTTAATTTAGTTCAATTAAGACCTATGATTGCTGCGCAATCAGAAACCATCTCTGATTTACTACGCTAGTAAAACTCTGGACGAGGCTCAAAGAAACTACACCACTACAGAAAAAGAGTTGCTAGCCATAATGTTTACTCTGAAGAAGTTTAGACCTTACCTACTGGAATCCCATGTCACAATCTTCACAGATCATACTGTTTTAAGGCACCTGATGTCTAAAAAGGATGCAAAACCCAAATTAATCAGATGGATCCTTCTACTGCAAGAATTTGATTTAGAAATCAAAGACAAATCTGGTACCCAAAATGTAGTAGCAGATCATCTCTCTAGAATCCTTGTAGACTCTACAACTCCTCAACTCTATGATTCTTTCCTTGATAAGACTCTCTTGGCTATTTGCAAATTACCTTGGTTTGCAAATATTGTGAACACTTGGCCATCGGAAAACTACCCATGGATTGGCCTAAGCATAAGCGGGATAAGTTGATTTTCGATGCCAAATACTACTTTTGGGAATACCCAGAGCTATTCAAAGTTTGTGCGGATCAGGTTATCCTCTGTTGTATTCCAGACGAGGAGATCACAAGTGTACTAGAATTCTGCCACTCTTTTGCTTGTGGAGGTCACTTATCTAGAAAAAAGACGATAGCCAAGGTACTTCAAAGTGGATTGTATTGACCATCTTTATTCCATGACTCGTACAACTTCTGTAAGTCATGTATCAATTGCCAAAGTTTAGGAAACATGACCAGGAAGGACATGATGCCCCTAAATCCAGTCCTTGAAGTTGAAATTTTTTATGTTTGGGGCATTGATTTTATGGGACCTTTTACGAATTCATTTGGATACCGGTACATTCTGGTGGTAGTTTATCATGTATCCAAATGGATTGAGGCCATCCCGACCTGAACCAATGATCATAAAGTGGTCATGGATTTTGTAAAGAAGAACATCTTTAGTCAGTTCGGTGTGCCCAATGCTTTAATTAGTGATGGAGGGTCCCATTTCACTCACAACCAATTCTGGACCTTACTAGCCAAGTATGGAGTCAATCACAGAATCTCTACTCCATACGATCCGCAGACCAACGGACAAGCTAAAATCTCCAATCAAGAAATAAAAAAAATCCTTCAAAAGACGGTCAGCTCGGATTGGAAGGATTGGTCTACTAAATTGGATGATGCTCTCTGGGCCTACCGGACTGCGTATAAAACTCCGATTGGAATGTCTCCATTCTGTCTGGTCTACAGAAAATCTTGCCATCTACCCATTGAGCTTGAACATAAAGCTTTTTGGGCAATCAGAACATTTAACTTGGATCCTGATCGATCTGGACTACAAAGAAAACTCCAATTGACTGAATTGGATGAAATCCGGAATGATGCTTATGAGAGTGCGATAATATATAAGAATAGGACAAAAGCTTTACATGATAAGTACATCTCTAGAAAAAGCTTTGTCCCTAATCAAAAGGTTTGGTTATTTGATGCACGCTTGAAGCTCTTTCTGGGAAAATTAAGATCAAAGTGGACAGGTCCCTTCATTGTAAGAAAAGTCTACCCTCATGGAGTTGTGCTTATCCTGGATCCCAAGACCGGCCATGAGACAAAGGTGAATGGTCAGAGATTGAAGCCTTATATCACGCAGAACTATGATCCCATTCTTGATGGTCACATCTACCTTCTAGAATCTTCTTAAAGCTAAATTGAGTCTGACAAATGACGTTAAACTTAGCACTGGCTGGGAGGCAACCCAGTACTCTGTATAGGTAGCTCTGCATCCATGCTGACCTAGATTAACAAAAATAATCAGGTGATATCCCCTCTTCTTGCTTATTATATTTTGATTTTCATGCATACATTTCAATGAGGACATTGTAATGAATATGCATGGGGGGTGAACATTGCATGTCTTATCTTTATGTCAAAAAAAAATGCATTTAGGTGTAAAGAATTTTTATTAAGGTTTTATTCTCAAGTTGATTCCTGAGTTTAGAATTCAGTCCAATTTCACAATTACATGTAGAATTTGCAATGGATCCTCTATGAAGACTGATAAATATCTTTAGTTTGTCGAGAAGAAGCAATGCTTCTTCTCCTAAACCCTTGGACAGTAATTAGGGAGTCAGGAAAACTATTTTCTGACAGATCCACCAAACAAGTGTGAGGTGAGAGTAGAAAGTCTACTGGTGCTCTAAGGCTAGTATGAGGAATCTTAAACTCTGGATAATTAGATAATGATACTTAGAGTTAGGCATAAGTTTTCGCTCTCGATTTATGCGTACAAGTTCTTATTGCGAATCTCTTAAGAGCCACCAAATAGGGTAAATACGTGGAGAGCGGGTTCTAATAAAATCAGGACTAAGGTGGATGGTCACGACCATCCTTTACGAAATCTTTGGTTAAAGGAGGGTATTAATGTCAATGTCAGAAATATATTGTCCTATCTATTCCCTTCCTTGTGCCGAGAATAGGTACTTCCACCAAATAAGCCACCCGATATCCTCTTGAACACCCCTAATCCCGAATAATGCCTCGTAAATAAAAGTTCATATGCTACGTTGTGTTAGTAGACATTTGGATGCAAAAAAGAAAAGAAAAGAAACATATATATATATATATATATATATATATATATATATATATATATATATATATATATATATATATATATATATATATAGAAAAAATTTAGAAAAAGAAAATAGCAGAAAAAAATGAGTTTATGAGTTAGAGTTTATTTCAAGTGTAATGAGGCAACAACACCTACCACCCTCATGATCCATCAAATATAGCCTTGACCTACTTTTTTGTAATTCTGGCCACCTGAATACTGGTTGAGAAATTTTGACTTAGTCATAGAGTTATTAGAACCTAATCAAAGTGTTAATACTAGGAGAGACCACCAAATATACTGATAAATCTGGTGAGAAAAGAAAAGATAAGAAAAAGAGAAAGAAAGAGAGAGAATAAGTACAAGGAACTAAAGAGAGCACAGTTTCTCTACCTCTCTTTGAGTTGAATTATTTAATAATCTAGAAACCTAGGTTCTAAAGTACTAGTCTATATGCAGCATTAGATGAGTGTGAGCCACCAAGTACAAATCTACTTGACTCAGAAATCTTCTACCTAAGCCAAAAATCGGGGTTGAATTTACAGATTATCTTATAACCCCGAGGGAAGTTTGCCTATCCCAATAGATGTTTGCTAAGGGTCAAGTACGAACTTTAGATGTGGATTGACTTTTCACTTGGATCTGTTGCATAGACTACAACAAAACACATTCACGATTATCTGGATTACTAAAGCTTCGAATGAAAACAAAAGATATAAACCTCTAGTCAAACTCTTGATAAAAATTACTCATGTAGGATCACTTTGCATTTAGTCATGCATTTACTAGGGACTAGCAAGATTTAGGCTTGGGGGTGTCATTGCACAGCAATCATGCAACCGAAATCATCTAAATTAAGCTAGATTCTGGTATAACTTAGGAATAATGCATTCATAGGCATCGTAATTTACACAATGGCTAGTTTATTAGTTACATAGATAAAATCGTCATTTTATGTACTAATGAGAGATGATTTTAATCATAGATGATTCGAAGCAGTAGATGAAAGATCAAACTGGACAGATTTGATTAGAACGATGACGAGAGTCCAACGCTTCCGAAATCATCTCGATCAGGCAACCAGGGCATCTTGTGCAATCCATAGAAGAATAGAGACCATGGAGCTAGAGGATAGAGATCCAAGCCTCAGATGAAAAAATCCAACCGCATGGATGGATCCGGATCAACGATCGCAATCCAATGGTGCAAAAATCAACCCGATCGGAGGTCTACATCACCAGATACAAGGAAAAGAAGATGGACAGCCATGATGGTGCCACGTGGTGCCATCATAGCCACCCAATCATGGCCACCCCATCTGAGAAGGCTACCCTCGCACATTGTGGGCTATTGGATCTTCATCCAACGGCCAAGAATAAGTTGCCTCAAAATAAAAAATGCAACAAACCAAAGATGCAACATAGCAGTTTGCGCCTTTTCTCTTAAGCAAAGGGCACACGTTCGAATGGTGCCTCGCGTAAAATCAGGAGGGGCGTGCGAGTGGGAACTATTGGTCGTTAGATGTCGAGTGGAGCGCGGCGATATAGCCACGTGGCGAGTCGAGATCGCTCCGCGGCCAAATGCACGATTCGACGCGCATTTAACATGCGATCGGATGCATTTCTACACAACCGAAGAGGTGAGGCATGCACGTTAAGCCGTCTGATCTTTAGATCGGACGGCTAATGTTGAGGTGCATTTCGAAGGCGAGCGGCGAGCGGGAAAACACTATGCGTGCGCGAGGAGAGATTTGCGATCATCCGATCCTGATCCAACTCACGAGAGCATGCCACGTGTCAGCTAGAGATTGAATCCGCGTGATGGAGGCGAGTTTGAAGGTGTTTTGAGGCCTAATTAGGTTCGTGGATCTCCCGATCGATGGATCTGATTAATCCTAAGGTTGGTGCATGAGATAAAGGGCTAAAATATCTACTTTGCCCCTCATTAAAATGATAAAGGAAGGCCTAAGGCCCCCCAGTTGAAGGCATCTCTTCATACAACTCCTGCTATCAACTCCAAATGTCTCTTCCACCTTCTTCTTTGCGATTCTCCATCCCTCTGCAACGCCGCTCCGACCTTCATCCCGGCACTCTAGATCTGAGGTGCTGCCGCATCTCGCACAAACATCCTACAAGCGGCGTCGTCTCTTTGCCTCTTATCTATCTATCTCTCTCTCTCTTTCTCTCTATCTGTCTACTTTTTGCATAGCAATTTCTACTGTGAAAAATTCTTTATCAATGCAATCAAATTTGATCTTATGGATATTTGATGCCTCTTTATATATATATATATATATATATATATAAATACCTGTTAAAACTAGTTTATTGAAAAGCTTTCGTATAAATTGAGATTGCCTCCTTGCGAACTACCTGGTACTCACCAGTCTTTACAAATTTATTTGTCGATATATTTTTGCGCTATACTACAACTAAATAATCTTTTAAACACGATTTATGCGCCGAACAATAATTTCTTTAGGTTCATCTAGTTCTTTGATTCTTGTTTCAATCTAACTATCAAAATGACCGCAATTGGAATTTAACTTCTAAAGCCATGATGATAGAGCTTAAACTCCACTCAAACTATTGGAGCTGTGTATCCCATCTTGAGAAGATATCTATATCCTCTATTGGACTATGTAGATTAGCTTCCTGACATATTGTCCTTGCACTTTGTAAAACCTTAGCCATTAGGTTGCAAAATCTACATGGCTTAAATATCGACATAGACTCATGTCTTAGGTGTAAGGACATGAACCTGTTTCTCTAAAGACAATGATGGAAAAAAGACTTCTGCAATTTTAGTTTCGCTGATCAACTCCTTAATCATGCCTATGTGAAACCTTGGATCTAAGTTTCCACACTAGATCTAGTTTCCACTCTTCATAATCGAAACACAATAGTCGCATTACAAGAAATTTTGCAAGAAATTCCATGTATTTTGAAATTGACACTATTTTCTGATCGAAACTCATTTTTAAAGTCCTTAAGAAAATTCAAAACCCACCACACAAGTTTCGCAGAAATTGGAGGTCTTTTGACCCCTTTTTAGAGTTACGCTTTTCATGATGTTTTCGCATATTATTCTTTCTAAAATTGCATGAAAAATTTTGAAATGTAAATTGAGACTAGAATCGGAAATCTAAGACCACCACAATGTTGCTCTCGACGCAACGAGTTCGTTGAACTTTGTCACATGGAAATCTAAGACCTGATGGTGGGTGTGATGGAAATCTAAGACCTGTGTGTGTTCTTCCTACTAAAATAACAATTGAGAATGAAGTTATCTGCTAATGAATGGACAAGATGCAAGAAAAAAGAGTTATCAGCTTTTTGACCTGTGAAATTAATAAACTATTGCTATGTAAACGTTGTGAATGGTTAGCAAATGGAAATTTGCTGGAATTACTTGGAAAAGAAATAGCGTATTGTTAATGGAGGAAAGATGTACGTTTTCTTTAGGAAGGAAAAGAATTTGAGAAATAAAAAGAAGTGCTGGAATTGTCTAAAAATAAAATAGATTAAGTTGGTGAGTTGCATAGTTCCTTGACACCTCAATCAGGATATGTACCGTGTTACGTATTGTTGGGGCTAGTGTGTGATTGGAAATAATTGACATGATGATAGATCAGTGAGTGGGGATGATCCAACTACGTGGATGTGGAGATTGTTTCTAAGTATGGGCTTCTTTTTGTAAGCAGCTATATGTTCCGTCATGACCAGATAAAAAATAGTAGGACATGCCAGGTTTCCCACCTTGTGTACATCGTCAAATGTTTCCCTAAGCCCTCACGATTCGAGATAAAAGAAGATTTCTAGAAAATATTTATAATTCAAGAAAATAAGGTAAATGAAAGGGAATAGAATCGAATCTTTAAATAAACAAGTATGGGGTTGTCTTTTCCTTACACTTTACTATACCACTACTCGTTTTCATATGTTTCTAGCACATTACTGAACTTTTTAGCTCATGCTATTTCCCAATTAACTTCCGACCACGTGTTGGTAGGTCCATGGGGTTACGTTAGTGGTTACCATAGTTTTACTTGGAGGTTGGGTTACTTTTGTAGTTTTCGTTTAGTCATACTTTTTTAACGATACGACAATCTAAGTTAGTGCAAAATGTTCTGACTCGGTCCCTCGGGATTGTGTTATTACAGAAAAGATATTATCAGAGCATTGTTGTCTCATTAAGTATATTCACATATGTAAATCTCACTGAGCAATAATAGTGCAAATCTAAAAGTAGAGAATGATAGAACGACTCTGGGTTGTCCACAACTAACCTTATTTCAAACTTTTGCGTGTGTAGAAAACGTCGCTCAGGCATCGACAATAGGCTTAGGGCCCACCCCCCACAGTTGATTTGGTCCATGTCATGCATGCTATACTTAGACTGCGATTATCACCTATGGCCAGTAGCCCTGGGGAGTAGAGTCTCAAGTGTGACCCACTTGTTACACCCCCTCATAAGGACATAAGCATCACTCCACTGGTCATACCCTCGAGCACGGAGCCAATCTTCACCCTACCAGCCTTTACTTTATCTCCTTTTGAGAAGATTCCTTCTTGTTGGTGCTAGAGCACCACGATCGTTTGTTTTGATGATAACAAAACATGTGTCATTTAACATTTGCACTTGGAGTCTTAGATTTCAGGCAAATTGCAAATGGAGACGTGATTAGACGGAGTTCGAGCCCGCATCCAGGATGGATTGGAGGAGCTTGATGGAGAATAGAGGAGATTCGCGAGGAGCGATAGATTGAAGATGGAAGGACAAGAAGAATATGATAGAATTCTTTTTATTTCTTTCATGTACTTTTATCTTTATTTCCTTACTCCTTTGTTCCTTAGAACATCATGTTAAAGAGCCTCAAAGTACCCTAACAGTAGTCCTAGGAACACCCGCACAACCCTACGATACTTAGGTTTTCTGTGGAGAACTTAGAAAACCAATATAGGGTTCAAACAACTATTCCAGGCGTCTAATTCCAAAATCAGACGTCTGATAATGTGTTTTAAGACGTCTGACTGTTGATTTAGACGTCTGACAACATTTAGGCTAGACATAGTTAGCTCTGTCTGATGAAATCAAACGTCCAGGCCTTAATCCAGACGTCTTAGAAGACGTCTGATGGACTTGCCAGACGTCCAATTAGTGGACTGTTGGCTGGCACAACAAATACTGAAGGATATGACCATTAGAGCCTTATCAGACGTCCTTAAGCCTTTCCAGACTTCTGATAGATGACCATTTTGTCTCGGCTAACCCAAAATCTCTTCTCAGAGATTTTCTAGTCGTTGCACTCTCTTGGAAATCCATTCCCACGAAAAATTAGGTTTCCGACGTCCAAAAATAGTGCCAGACGTCCTATATGTAGTCTGATGGACTTGCACTAGAACCATGTTTAGAACTGATTCAAGTCAGGAAGAAACCCGCCTAAAATCAGACGTCTGATGTTGTTCCCAGACATCTTAAAGTGATATTCCAAATGTCTGATGCCAGGATCAGACATCTGATAACCCTGTCAGTGCAATGATTGTTCTTGATTTCGACCTGATTCTCTTGAGCTTTGCTCCCAACGGCTATGGAATCTTTCCAAAGCCTTCCAAAGCTTTCCTACGGCCTCTATAAATAGAGAGGAACCTCTTGCACACAAACACACACCTAGATACACAAGACACGCCCAAGCAACACACTTTCTACTCTTTTGTGTCCTAAAGAAGCTCTAGCTCTCCAAGCTCAAGTTCTACATCTTGAGAGCATCAAACCTTTGCGCACTCGCTCTCCCGCCGTAGTTCACGAGAGCGACATTGCGCCGTCGCGTGGCTCACGCACTCGCATCATCGATCCGACGCACTCCTTACAAAAGGGAGTTTCCTAATTCCTATAGAAGCTAGGTTTAAATCTTTGTTGGCTCTATAGGACCATATTTCTTATTTTATCTTTGTTATTTGGTTGGGTATTCGCTTTGCGAATTCACGTCTCCTTCGTGGGACAAAATCCTTCTCGTGAAGAGAAGGGGTTGAGGAACGCTGCCTTCGCACTTGTAGCGTGGTTGTAATCGAGGTTGAATCACCCTCGTTTAAGTGATTCGTTTAGTGGATTTGATCAACTTGGTTGATCGGAAAATCCTAACTCGAGAGGGTTAGGTGGTGGTTTTCACCCGATTTGGGTTTCCACCAAAAAATAATTGTGTAATTATTTATTTTGTGAGATTGGTATATATTTTATTCCGCATTTTATTACATCACCCTCTACTAGTAGGGCAATTTCTACAATTGGTATCAGAGCAGGTCTCGCGTTATCGGTGTTACAAACCGGCGAGGATCCAGACATGGAGGGAAAAGTATTCGTGTGCACCGAAGGACACGATACCTCGTGACCACCATACTTTGCAGGTATAGATTTCGTTTATTGGAAAAATCGTATGACTATGTGGTTGCAGGCCTACGACTTCTGGGTATGGGAAAAATGTGAATCCGCATTTGTGATTCCCAAGAAACTGGCAAGAGGTTACTCAGAAGATCAGGTTCGGAATCTCAACCTCAACGCAAAGGCAATGAATGCCTTGTATTGCTCGTTGAGTCCAAAGGAATTCGAACGAATCCAAGAGTGCACCACCGCCCACGAGATATGGAGGAGGTTAGAAGGCACTCATAAGGAGACAAGCTCGGAAGAAGATCTCGAAAAGAAGGAAACCGCGTGCCTTGGATTCATGGCCATCACGGATAACGACAGCGACGATAGCGACAATGAGGTAAACTCGGATTTACGAGATGCTTTTAATGAGTTGTATGAGCTTAGTAAATCACTAAAAACAAAAAACAAAAGCATGAAAAAGAATCTTAGTTTCCTTAAATCTGAAAATGAAAGGCTAGAAAGTAAACTGAAGGATCTAGAAATAAGCCCTAGTTCTAACACTTCTGAAAATGAAAATTTGTTTCTAGAAAATAATAACCTCATCAATTAAAATAATAAATTGATTGAGGAAAATGGTAGTCTAAAGTTAGAAATTTCTGATTTACAGACTAAGATGCATATTATAGAAAAAGAAATTGCATGTCTTAGGGAAAACTCTAAAAAATTAATCAACAAAGTATATAATTTTTATAGCCCTAAGGTTGAAAAAGGATTTCCATCAAGGAGACCTGCTAACAGATTCGGATTCAAGCTCACTTGGATACCAAAGAAAGAATTAGAATCTTGTTTCGTAGGTTTCAGGGATAACTACAACATGAAGGACTGGACCTACAAGCTCAAGGCTAGTTAAATTGAGTTGGGAGAACTAAGGAGTAGACCAAGGAGGAGAATGAGAAGACCGACGAGACGGCGAACAAACGATGGACCCGCCGCACGTCGACCACCAGACTGGAGACCGGCGCCGATGCCCGAGCCTCCAAGCTACGGATGGGAGCCCCATTCGATGTGGCATCCACCTCCACCATTTGGGCCATTTTATTGGCCATGGTAAGTGAGGTAAAAATTCTTTACGCTATGTTTTTATCATTAGCATCTAGATAGGGGGAGTTAAAAAATTATAAGCTAATTGTCAAAATTTAAGGGGGAGTTGCAAGTTAGCTAAATTTGCTTTAGTAAGGGGGAGAAAAATAATAGCTACCTTGTTATTACAAAAAGGGGGAGGACATTACTTTTAAAAGAAATTCATAGAAGAACATGTTTTAAGGGGGAGTTATAGGAAATTTAAAATCAATCAAACCTTTATGATAATGTCAAAAAGGGGGAGGATTTTTTTTGCATTATTATTTATGATTTTGTCATCATCAAAAACGGGGAGATTGTTGGTGCTAGAGCACCACGATCGTTTGTTTTGATGATAACAAAACACGTGTCATTTGACATTTGCACTTGGAGTCTTAGATTTCAGGCAAATTGCAAATGTAGACGTGATTAAACGGAGTTTGAACTCGCATCCAGGACGGATTGGAGGAGCTTGATGGAGTACAGTGGAGATTCGCGATGAGCGATAGATTGAAGATGGAAGGACAAGAAGAATATGATAGAATTCTGTTTATTTCTTTCATATACTTTTATCTTTATTTCCTTGCTCCTTTATTCCGTAGAACATCATGTTAAAGAGCCTCAAAGTATCTTAACAGTAGTCCTAGGAACACCCGCACAACCCTAGGACACTTAGGTTTTCTGTGGAGAACTTATAAAACCAATATAGGGTTCAAACAGTTGTTTCAGACGTCTAATTCCAAAATCAGATGTCTGATAATGTGTTTTAAGACGTCTGACTGTTGATTCAGACGTCTGATAACATTTAACCTGGAAATAGCTAGCTTTGTCTGATGAAATCAGATGTCCAGACCTTAGTCCAGATGTCTTAGAAGACGTTTGGTGGACTTGTCAGACGTCCAATTAGTGGACCGCTGGCTGGCACAACAAACACTGAAGGATATGACCGTTAGAGCCTTATCAGACGTCCTTAAGCCTTTCCAGACGTCCGATAGATGACCGTTTTGCCTTGGCTAACTCAAAATCTCTTCTCAGAGATTTTCTAGCCGTTGCACTATCTTGGAAATCCATTCCCATGAAAAAGTAGGTTTCCAGACGTCCAAACATTGTGCCAGACATCTTATATGTCGTCTGTAACGACCTGATTCCCGAGTCCCTACGAGACAGGAGAACCGGACTGACTCGACTAATCCCAAGACCTAGTCGTCCAACGAGGAAGTAACCAAAAGAGCAGTAAAATAAACCACATTCAGCATAAATATAACTAGCAGTAACAAAATACAGCAGTAAGAAAAGGAACTACTACAGTATATACCACCAGAACAGTAGAACAACAATTATAACATAACATGAAGCTACAAGTAAAAAAAAGTACAGAGAGTAACAAGAACTACTCACTACAGTGGAACAAAAGGGGTACAAAAAGAACTGCGGTAACTCTACTGGACCCTACTCGGCCCAGCGTCCTCTGCAGCCGCTGACCCTGGCTGCTGAACACTTGGTCCTGAAAAGTAACGGGTGTAACACGTCAGCGAAACGTTGAGTAGAGTGGCAGCTAAAATTAAAGAAGCAGTAGAGTGTACAGTAGCTGTTATATTTTCTTTCTTCCTTTATTTACGTCTTTTTATTATTTCACAATTTATCTATTTCTCAGATCCTTCACTTGATCTCGAATGTTCCTCGTGGGAACGATCTTGATTGCAGCCTTTTCCGAAAAGTAGAAGTAACACGTGGTACTCTCCTAGCCGGGAGAGTCCCCGTGGTGATCCTACCCTCAGTCAACCACCCTAGGGTCGCTGACAGACGTAACGGTGACTACGGCATGCACGATAAGCGCACGGGTAGCTACCACGCACTGGCACGCGATCAGTCGTTTCCGTTAACGGGTGTACCCAAAGCACAGTATGGAACCAGTATAAGGCAGAGCCCTCTCAGTAACATGGGTCCAACCCCTCCACAGTCCGCGCACCCTCGCCTGACTACCCTGGTTTGCCCAGTGGGCCTAACAAGTCGGTGTAGGAGGCTAGCAGAACCCCGGGGCCCGTGGGGTAGCTAGTGCTCTCCCTACACTAGTAGCTCTCCTCGGTACTGCGTACGCGAGGGTCAGCAAGTCGATGTACAGTGGCCAAACCCACCCCGGTCTCAACCTGAGGCGGCAAGCTCCCCTCTACACTAAGAGGTAATGTGTGCTCTCTTTGGTACCATGTACCCAAGAGACAACACACTTCCACGTTTCACTTTCTCAGTTCCATTCTATTTTCTTTCCAGGAGTTCTACTCCTAATTTCCCGTAGGGTTCCAGCTCTTTTAACTCAGCACATTTAGGTTTCACCGTTCCAGTTTTACGTTCATACAACCCATGTTCTCAATCATATTTATTCCTTCATAACAGGCAGCGGTTAAATCAATTTACAGACAGCTATTGTTTCCTTTCCACCTTTCCAAGACTGCAATATTTATATCCATATCACTAGTTTTCCAGTCCTAAGATTCATGCCGTACCCTAGGATCTATCATTCAATCTAGTTTCCAGTCCTAGGTTTCATGCAATATCCTAGGATCTATCATTCAATCTAGTTTCCAGTCCTAGGTTTCATACAGTGCCCTAGACTCTATTAATTATTCCATAATTGTAACAAATTTGATTAAGTAAATTAAAAGCCACTCTACTAGCTACAACGGGAGTACTGGGGGCGTAGTCGGAAATCCCGCGCACCTCCGCAACCTCGAGACTGAAATGGAACGGGGTCCTAACACAAGGATCAAACACAAGGAGTTTCTCAGAACGGTATATAATTACTATAAACGGGTAGAGGATTTTATTCCAAAAAGAACGCAACTCGAAACGCGGAAAACAGACTCCGAATAGGCCCTAAACGGGTCGAAAATGACGAAACTGCCCAAAATCAGACGTCTGGAACCTCTTCCAGACGTCTTAAAATGTGGGTCAGAGCGTACCTTCGTTCTGTGTAGTCCCTCAGACGTCCAGGAGCCTGCAGGGGCGTCTGCTTAGTTCCCAGATGTCCGATGGTCACCCCGGACGTCTTGAAGTCCTTCCCGTCGTCTGGCACTGCGGCCAGACGTCCGATTCACGTGGGATGGTGAGCCCTCACGCCCTCCCGAGTAGAACCTGCACGCACCCACACCTGTTCTCAGTACGACGAGTGACGTGCCGTAGTGCGTGTGTGTTAAGAGGTATCGTTATAGTTGCACTTGATATGTCGGTTTTAAAAGAAGTAAACGGAGGTGAGTCCGAGTGTCGGTCTCAGGGAGGCGTCGAAATCGGATTTTGTTGCTCACTTGTCATGAAAAAGGCGGAGTTTTGCTTGCGAAAGGGATGGTTTTGAAAAGCGAGAGCGAGAGAAGAGTTTAGGGTTAGAAAGCTCTTAGTTTTGATCATGCACTTTAAACAGAAATTAAAATGGCGACTGAACGGAAAATAATTTCATTAAACATGCATTCATAGTTCATGGTTTACAACATTAAATACATGCTTCAACAAAAGTAAATGAAAGCTTAAAAGAGAGAGAGAGAGAGGTGGAGAGAGAGTGGAGAGCGACGAGGCAGCCACGGCGGTGGAGGAGGCTCCGTCGGCGGCTCGTCATCTTCGGCGATTACAAGAGTGCCTAAAGCTAGTTAGGAGAGGAGTGGAGTAGTTGCAAGTGGGAGAGTATGCATTGAATGGTGGTAGAAGGGGGGTTTAAATAGAGTTAAGGGCTTCCTAAAAGAGGAATGGGCTTTAGCGACATCCAGAGCATCGCTAAAACCGCTTCTATAAACGTTGGTGAAGCCCTCTTGCCGCCGGTAAGCCGCCCGCCCCGGTCTTCTTCTTCACGCGATCCGTGGCCGCTGAACGCGAGCCGTCCGATCGAAGATCGGACGGCTGAGAGCCTTCTGCACCCACGCTCAGATCTCTCCTCGGGCGCGCGTGTGCGCGCGCGTTTCCGCCCTGCGTTCGCATGCGCGTGGCGCTCGGGAGCTGTCGTCGCATCGCGTGGCGAGATCCTGGCCGCCCGCTGCTGATCGAGCGGCCCAATTTGTCCGCGCTCGTCGCTCGCATTCAATTTCTGCTCTACGCGGCTCGAACACGCGTCACTGTGAAGCGGGCGTGCGCGCTAACCGTTGCGCCACTCCCGCGCTTTGTCGCGGCGACCGCGGGCGAGCGCGCGGATCTCGGCCGTTCGATCAAAGATCAACGGCCGAGATTCGTCTTTGGCCGGCTTGAGGGTGTACGAGCGGTGGGGGCGGGGCGACGTGGCGCTCTCTGGGCCGTTGATCTCCAGATCAATGGTCAGAATTTCTTGGGCCCATTGTGGGAGCTCCGGATGTCGGATTTGGCCGATCTTGAGTCCGTTGGACTCCGTTCGTCGTTCTGAATCCATCCGTGCGGTCTGATTGCTCATCTGAGGCCTGCTTTGACAAATGCTTTACACAAATGGCCATTAATATAGTTTATAAGCAATCTTGGTACTTGATGCATGCAATGCTCCTATTCTACTTATGTTGTGCCTTTTATTCTAAAGATGGGCCATATTCAACTTAATTACTATCCCCATGTGTGGTGTTATCATACCCCCATGCTTACTCCTTGCTAGTCCCTAGCAAGGTTTATTCTAGCCTTTATTTCCTTGTGGAATTCAAGAAGTAATTGCTAAGGCACTTCGTTACTTGTCAATAAGAAGAAATATACGAAGATCTTAATTTGCAAAGACTAAGCAGCGCCCGGGTGTCTGCCAAAATACGAATCACCCGAATCCTTGCTTTGTATAACTATACATATGTATACGTGTGTGTATATATATATATATATATATGTGTGTTTTTTTAGAATTTTCGGAATTCAGTGAGGGTTGGTAACTTTTTACGGCTACCCAACCCACCTAAAACTTGGTCAAAATCCTAAGTGCTAAGCATCTTAGTGTGAATTGTTGTGATAGACTCACTTAACGGTAATTGAGACAGACTTCGAGTTTCTATGCCTCTAGGTGACCGGAAAAGAAAATAATTTTTTTCCTGAAGGTGTATTTATTCGATTGGTAGCTTTCTCCCTACGTTCTTTTTACTTGGGGTCAACACAAGGATTTTCCAGTGTATATCTCCCTGACTTGTACTACTTCCCCGCTTCTTCCGTAGGTGTTTTGGACTTTTTTGTGCAATTATTGAGCTGGGCTCTGGACAACCGACCAATGGGCTGTTACCCACGATCACTTTTCAGCCATACTTGTGAGGTGAAGTGTGGTTTATTTTCTTTTCTTCTTGTTTTTTTTTTCGTAGGTGGCTTCCCTGATCTCAAATGTACCTAGAGGCAGCGAAAAAGAAATGGCCTGTGGCTGAGTTCTGGACAACCTGCCAATGGGCTGTTACCCACGACAACTTGCCGGCCATACCACCCTAGAGAGTTCATTAGCTACCCAATTTCTGTCAAAATCTCCGAGAAGTGAGTCTGTGCAAAAATGTTGCAGATGGTTAGACTCAAAGTTTTCCTGAGTTAGAGGGTGAGTTGATAAGTCGTATACTTATTACCTTATTTAGTAGGTGGATTAGAATAGCTTAAAGTTGCAAGGATTCGCCGCCAAATCCATATTTTAACGGACACCGGGGCTGATTAAGTCTGAAGGCTTGAAAAGTTTAAGTGTTTAAGTTCTTTTTGTATTATTTCCCACTATTGACAAGTTTTTAATGCCTAAGTTTTCTTCCTAAATTCAATTTTTTTTTAATTAATTAATTTATTCATTCAGACTGATTAATTAAGCTCAGGATTATGCAATTTACCATCCCCCCATGCTTAAGTTGGACAATGTCCTCATTGGCAGATGCATGGATGCACAAGGGTTCAAAAAAATAGTACCTGAGTGACGTAAACTACCAGATCAGTCTGAATCCTCTGGGTTGCCTCCCAGGAAGCGCTGAGTTTAACGCCTCCAGCTGGGTGGTGCTTGGTGTCAGCCCTGAACGAGGGTGGCACTTTCCTTGGGGGGTACCTGGGCCAGAAAATGCTTCAATCTTTGACCATTGACTGTAAAGGTGTGCCCGGTGTTAAGATCCGCGATTTCAACTGCCCCATTGGAATAGGGCTTGACCACCCGAAATGGTCCTGTCCATTTGGACCTAAGTTTCCCTGGGAAGAGTTTCAAGCGTGCATCAAACAGCCAAACTTGTTGGTTCGGCTCAAAGGTTTTTCTGTGAATGAGTCCGTCGTGGACGGCTTTCATTTTCTCCTTATATAGCCGACTATTGTCAAAGGAGTCCCGACGAATTTCCTCGAGCTCAGATAATTGAAGCGTCCTTTGCGCACCGGCTAACTGGGGATCCATGTTACATTGCTTGACAGCCCAGTAAGCCCGGTGTTCCAATTCGACAGGGAGATGGCAAGCTTTGCCAAAGACCAAGCGATAAGGTGACATGCCTATCGGGGTCTTAAAAGCGGTCCTGTATGCCCACAGGGCATCATCAAGTCGTGTGGACCAATCTTTCCTGTCAGGTCTCACAGTCTTTTGTAAAATGTTCTTGATTTGTCTGTTTGAGACCTCAGTCTGCCCATTTGTTTGTCGATGATATGGGGTGGCAATGCGGTGGTTTACCCCGTATTTTCTAAGTAGGGCACGGAATTGGGATGGATAAAATGGCTTCCACCATCACTGATTATGACCTTAGGTATTCCAAACTGGGAAAAGATGTTCTTCTTCACAAAGTCCATGACCGTCTTGTGATCGCATCGTCGAGTGGCGACGGCTTCAATCCATTTGGAAACATAGTCTACCGAGACCAAGATGTACTCGAAGCCGTTGGATGGTGGAAAGGGGCCCATAAAATCGATACCCCAAACATCGAAGATTTCGACAATCAAAATGGGCTGGAGGGGCATCATATCTTTCTTGGTCATGGTCCCCAGTGTTTGGCATCGTGAGCAAGTCTTGGCAAAGATGTGTGCATCCTTAAATAGAGACGGCCAATAAAATCCAGACTGCAAAACTTTTGCAGCTGTTTCCTTACCAGAGAAATGGCCGCCACACGCTTGGTCATGACAAAAGGAAAGCACACTCTGAACTTCGTCTTCGGGGATGCACCTCCTGATGATCTGATCAGCACAGAGGCAAAACAGCATGGGATCATCCCAGAAATAGTGCTTGGCCTCAGCAAGAACCCGTCCCGTTGTTGTCGGACCAGCTGTGCGGGCTTTGTCCTATAACCAGGTAATTGACATAGTCAGCATACCATGGCATTTTCTTGTCTTGCACGGCTAGGATGTGTTCATCAGGGAAGGTATCAGATAGAGGTAGGGAGGGTCCAATGTGGTCTGGATGAAGTCATGACAGGTGGTCAGCCACCACATTTTTCGATCCGGCCTTGTCTCGGATTTCTAGGTCAAATTCCTGCAAAAGCAGGATCCATCTGATGAGCCTGGGTTTTGCGTCCTTTTTGGCCAACAGGTACTGGATGGCTGAATGGTCGGTGTAGATAGTCACGTGGGATCCCAGCAAGTATGATCGGAATTTTTTCAGTCCAAAGACTACAGCGAGCAACTCTTTTTCTGTGACCGTATAATTACGTTGGGCCTCGTCCAACGTTTTGCTCGCGTCGTAGATCACCACGGGCTTCTTGTCTTGCCTTTGTCCTAGGACAGCGCCTATGGCAAAATTTGATGCATCACACAATCTCAAAATCCTGGGACCAGTCTGGGGGTTGAAGTATAGGAGCCGTGGAGACTAAGTCCCGGAGGGTGTGATAAGCCTGGATGCAATCAGGAGACATGTGGAAAGTGGCGTCGTTGGCTAGAAGGTTGGTCAAGGGTTTGGAACGTTTGGAAAAGTCTTTGATGAACCTTCGGTAGAAGCCAACATGTCCTAGGAAAGAGCGAATCTGCCGGACTGAACTAGGTGGAGGAAGTTTGGAAATTAAATCAACCTTAGCTCGATCTACCTTGATGCCCCTATGCGAAACGATGTGTCTGAGGACAATTCCTTCTTGAACCATAAAATGGCTCTTTTACCAACTTAACACCAAGTTAACCTCGATACATCGTTTCAGGATTTTCTCCAAGTTGCTTAAACAATGGTCGAATGAATTCCCGAATACAGAGAAATCATCCATAAAGACCTCCAAGTATTCACCCACCATTTCTGAAAAAATGGCTAGCATGCAATGCTGGAAGGTCGCAGGTGCGTTGCATAACCCGAACGGCATTCGACGGAATGCAAACGTGTCATACGGGCAAGTGAATGTGGTCTTTTCCTGATCTTCCGGAGCAATTGCGACTTGGTTATATCCTGAATATCCATCTAGGAAGCAAAAATACTTCTGCTCTGCCAATCTTTCAAGGATTTGGTCAATGAATGGCAAGGGGAAGTGGTCCTTCTTAGTGGCTTCATTAAGCTTCCTATAATTAATACGCACCCGCCATGCGGTGGTGGTGCGGGTGGGGATGGATTCGCCATGATCATTAGTGACAACGGTGAGCCCAGCCTTCTTTGGAACCACTTGAGTTTGGCTCACCCAGGGGATATCAGAGATAGGGTAGATGATGTCGGCGTCAAGCCACTTGATAATTTCTTTTTTAACGACCTCCCGCATGTTAGGGTTTAACCGTCTCTGCATCTGGCGGGAAGGTCGGGCCCCGCCTTCTAGGTAAATCTTGTGGGTGCAATAGGTGGGGCTAATTCCTCTTAGATCCGAGATGGTCCAACCAATGGCGGCCCGATGTTCTGAAAGAGTTGCAGTCAACCTTAGTTCCTGATCCTTGGTTAGATGGGAATTAATAATCACTGGGAAGGTCTGGTCAGGTCCCAAGAAGACGTACTTGAGATTCTTAGGTAATGGTTTAAGTTCAGGTGCAGGTGGGACCACAGTCGATGGTAATGGAAATGGCGGGAGTTGATCAACATCGATCTCTTCAAATGGTGTCATGCAATGGTTCTCAGCCTTACAGAACCGTCACTACGGGTTTGGTGGTCTGATACAGAACTGAGGGTAAGGCATTCCTCGATTAAAGTTTCCACAGGATCATGTTCCTCAATGTAATCGCAATCAAAAGACTTTGTCGCCCGGAAGATATCCAATTGCATTTTCCTGTTCCCGAAGGTGATTTCCATACATCCCGTGTCGCAATCGATGTTTGCTTTAGCCGTAGCTAAGAAAGGTCTGCCTAAGATTATGGGTGCGTTCTGTAATTTTTCAGGGACTTCCATGTCGAGCACCAAAAAGAAGACTGGGAAATAGAAGTCCTTGACCCGTACAATCACGTCCTCGACAACCCCCTTCGGGGTTTTCACTGATCATCTGCCAGCTGGATGGTGACAGGGGTTGGTGCCAGCTCCCCAAAACCAAATTGGTGGTACAAGGTTGTTGGAATTAGGTTGATAGAAGCACCTAGGTCCAGGAGCGCTCTATCAAATGTCATGTCCCCGATATTGCAGGAAATCAGGGGGGCTCCTGGGTCAGTTTGTTTGAGTGGAAGGTTGCTTGATATCACGGAACTCGCTTGCTCAGAGAGTACAACCTTCCGAGGTGCTTGAGGTCTCGGCTTACGCTTGGGTGTACAGGCATCCTTTAAGAACTTGGCATAAGCAGGGATGTGTTTAATGGCTTCTAGGAGCGGAATATTAATCTGTACTTGCTTAAAAATTTCCAACAGCTCCTCAGTTTCCACAGTATTCTTCTTTTTCTTGACTGTCTCCAAGGCCTCAAAGTAGGGCGTCTGAATGTGGATTGGTTCCATGTCTGGGTCCTTGGTTGGTGCCTCTTTTGAGTCGGGTATTTCAACAGGTAAAGTCTCGGGGGGAGTCGACCATTTGGGATCCTGGGTTTTGGTGCCGCTTCTCAAGGTCACAGCATTTGTAGAGGGATTGGGGCCATGGGGTGATCCTTGAGAAGACGAGGATGAAGAAGCGCCAAACCCAAGAGGTGTTTGTGGGGCTGGCTAGACCATGTGAGCCTGCCTGGGGTTGCTTTGGAACCCTTGCGAATTGGGGCCTCAGTTAATTATGTTTCGCGGGTTCGGTTGTGGTTGGGAAGGTAGGGATCCTTGTTGTTTACAGTCCAAGAGTTGGCTTAATTGTCCCTTTACCAAGGCCATTTCCTCCTGATGTTTCTGGTTCATGTCAGCTATCATCTTTATTAAGGTATCCATTTGGTTTTGTGGGGGAGGGGCCGCCCTATTCTGGTTATATTGGGGTCTAACTGGTGGTCCTTGTTGATAGGGGGCAAGTGTGGTTGCTGGTTTGGCCTGGGCTGATTTTGGAATTGCGGTGGTTTTTGGTTTGTCCAACCAAAGTTGGGGTGGTTACGCCAACCGGTGTTGTAAGTGTTGGAGAAGGGGTCAGGTTTCGCATATCCTTGGACGGCTTGCGCATCTTCTAGAATAGCCGATGTTGATGAAGGAGGAAAGGAGTAATCAAGGGTCGAGGGAGCAAAGGTCCCTCCCTGGAATGTGGTTAGGGGTTGTTCCAGGTTCAGTTGGGTAAAGGGTTGGACCAGGTCAACATTATGTGCTCCCTTTGCTAGGGGGAAAGTCTGCAAGGGGTTCCAGGTCTGATTCAGTAGCTCATCAATCTTTTTGTCTACCAATTCCACTCGATCCAACTTTTTGGCAATGATGTCCATGTCAACCATTCCAGAATTTGCTTGCACCTCATAAATCCCGCCACGGGGTTGACTGGACCTGTTAAACTGGTTCATGGAGGCATTGTTGAGCGAATTCTCGCTCATAGACTCAGAGCTCAAACGCACTCTCCTCATCTTTGTTTAGGAAGTTTCCCCTGCATGAGGCATCGACGAAGTTCCGTAGGTTGCTGTCCAGACCGTGGTAAAAGATCTGGGCCAATTGCCACCTTGGGACTTCGTGGTGTGGGCATTTCCTCAAAAGTTCATTAAATCTTTCCCAAGCCTCATGAAATTGTTCCCCACCCTGGAGTGTGAAGGTAGTGATAGCTCTTCTGAGGGCATTGGTCTTTCCTATGGGGAAGAATTTCTTTAAAAATGAATGCCTCAGTTCTTCCCAGGTGGTGATGGGTCTACCTAGGGTTCTAAGCCAATGAGAAGCCTTGTCTCTTAATGAGAAAGGGAACATCTTGATTAGAACAATGTCAAGGCTAATGTTCCTAGGTTTCATCGTTCGTGCTATGCGGTCGAGATCCTCTAGGTGTTGAAAGGGGTCCTCATTTGAGCTTCCATGAAAGTGGCTCTGGATCAAACTTAAGAGGTTTTGTTTGAACTCAAAATCAACTCCCCCCTCGGGGATCCTAAGGTGTGGCTCGACTCTAATAGCAGAGGGATTATAGAAATCGCGGAGGGGTCTAGGCTGGTCCTGAAATGGCAGTAAATCAAGTGGTGGTTGCCCTGGTATGTCGTGGAAAGGTGGTGGTTGTTCTTGCGGGTTCTGTAACCGTTGTATGGCTTGCATGATGGTGTGGATTTGTTGCATTGATTTGAGCTTGGATGATGACCATAGCATCTGGTGGGGGTTGATCTTCAGCCTCATCTACCCTAGGCTCAGCCATGTTTTCAACAGAATTACGTTGCCTAGATTCCTGCCCCAAAACACACAATTCGGGATGCAGTGAACGTCTCCCGTGCATACACTAGAGAAGAAAAGGAGGGGATGTGGAGGGCGACAGATGCGAGAAATGTGTTTCAATCAAGCACGCAAGCCTAATCCTTATGGTGTATTCCTTCGGAGACCTAGAAATCTCACAAAGGGTGATTAAGTCCGTAAGCACTGGACTCCCCTTCCCAAGGCTAATCTGGCCAGGTTGATTACGAGGGGATTGCAGGGAAGGTTCTTCCTTTGGCTTGCGCCTCCGGTTCCATAGACCCCACAACTGCGGTCGTTTGACACTGCCCCGCAGCGTAGTCACCAGATTCTACCAAGGGAATGAAAGCCAAGTGCCTAGCGAACAAAATCTCACCTTTTGAGACTTAACTCAGTCTTGCCTAGGGCACGTCTACTCAGTTTTAGAGGGTTAGGATAGTGCTTGTACTTAGGGTGATGTGATGAGGCGTTGATTAGGGTGGTACCTCTTAATTTTCCACTTTCAAAGTGTGTGCTTCTAGCAAAACATGATTTTCAAGCAAGGATTTATTAAGATGTGTCTTTTAATATTTCATCCTTACTTTAGTACTTTTTAGGGTTGACGTGTCTTAGTGTTTTCAGCTAAGTTTCAGTGGGTACGTCAAGTTCTGCACACAATTCGCTGAAAGTAGATTTCCTTTTTATTCTGTAGAGGCTCTAAAACCCTAGTGTACTCATCCTAATGATCATGCAGCTTTTATTAGATGAGTCAGTTTTAGGGTTGAGTGGTGCGGCGCAGGTCAACTCATGGTGGCTTCGCAAACACCACTCAAGAAAGAAAAGAACACTCCAAGAATTTATTCAGCATATTAGAGTGTACATTTTTTTAGTAGGGTGATGTGTTAAGAATGTGGGTCAGGCAATCATTCACCACGCCAATTTTTTCAGTTTTTTTACAATTTTTTTTAGCTTTTTCATGCAAGCAAACAATGAGAGAGAGATTGCTCACTATCGGTCCTCGAGGCGCCTACTCCCTTGCTACCGTCGTGGAATGCATCGCTTCGCCGTCCATGCGCCGAATTCCTGCAACCGTCAAGTAAAAAGGAAAATAGGGCATTAGACGATGTGAGAATGAATGTGGAATGGAAGTGATAAAACAAATTTGTTGCCTCCCCGGCAACGGCGCCAAAAACTGACGTGCCGTAGTGCATGTGTGTTAAGAGGTGTCGTTATAGTTGCACTTGATACGTCGATTTTAAAAGAAGTAAATGGAGGTGAGTCCGAGTGTCGATCTCAGGGAGGCGTCGAAATCGGATTTTGTTGCTCACTTGTTGTCACGAAAAAGGCGGAGTTTTGCTTGCGAAAGAGACGGTTTTGAAAAGCTAGAGCGAGAGAGAGAGTTTAGGGTTAGAAAGCTCTTAGTTTTGATCATGCACTTTAAACAAAAATTAAAATGGCGACTGAACGGAAAATAATTTCATTAAACATGCATTCATAGTTCATGGTTTACAACATTAAATATATGCTTCAACAAAAGTAAATGAAAGCTTAAAAGAGAGAGAGAGAGAGGTAGAGAGAGAGTGGAGAGCGACGAGGTAGCCACGGCGGTGGAGGAGGCTCCGTCGACGGCTCGTCGTCTCCGACGATTACAAGAGTGCCTAAATCTAGCTAGGAGAGGAGTGTAGTAGTTGCAAGTGGGAGAGTATGCATTGAATGGTGGTAGAAGGGGGTTTAAATAGAGTTAAGGGCTTCCTAAAAGAAGAATGGGCTTTAGCGACATCCAAAGCGTCGATAAAACCGCTTCTATAAACGTCGGTGAAGCCCTCCTGCTGTCGGTCAGCCGCCCGCCCTGGTCTTCTTCGCGCGATCCATGGCCGCTGAACGAGAGCCATCCTATCGAAGATCAGACGGCTGAGAGCCTTCTGCGACCACGCTCAGATCACGCCTCGGGCGCGCGTGTGCGCGCGTTTCCGCCCGGCGTGCGCGCGGGCGTGGGGGCTCGGGAGCTGTCGTTGCGCCGCGTGGTGAGATCCTGGCCGCCCGCTGCTGATCGGGCGGCCCAATTTGTCCGCGCTCGTCGCTCGCCTTCAATTTCTACTCTGTGCGGCTCGAACGCGCATTGCTGCGATGCGGGCGTGCGTGCTAACTATTGCGCCACGCCCGCGTTTTGTCGCGGCGACCGCGGGCGAGCACGCGGATCTCGGTCGTTCGATCGAAGATCAACGACCGAGATTCGTCTTTGGCCGGCTTGAGGGTGTGCGAGCGGTGGGGGCGGGGCGACGTGGTGCTCTCTGGGCCGTTGACTCCAGATCAACGGTCAGAATTTCTTGGGCCCATTGTGGGAGCTCCGGATGTCGGATTTGGTCGATCTTGAGTCCGTTGGACTCCGTTCGTCGTTCTGAATCCATCCGTGCGGTCCGATTGCTCATCTGAGGCCTGCTTTGACAAATGCTTTACACAAATGGCCATTAATACAGTTTTTAAGCAATCTTGGTACTTGATGCATGCAATGCTCCTATTCTACTTATGTTGTGCCTTTTATTCTAAAGATGGGCCATATTCAACCTAATTACTACCCCCTTGTGTGGTGCTATCAACGAGTCGCAGACGAAGGCGCGGCGGATGGCCGCATGGCCGTACACGCGAAAAAGGAAGAAGATAGAAATATCTTACCTGACAGACGTCTGGGCAGTCCTCCAGACGTCTTCACCGTCGTCTGGTCGTAAGCCCAGACATTTGATTTTGGAAAAATTTCTAGAAACAGAGCTCAACTCACCCTCCGCCCGCGACGCACGACCGCGCCCCGTCCGCCTGCTGCTCGAGCTGCAGCAGCCCCTTCGCGACACTCCACGCCCGCTGCTCCCCCGCCGGCCGGCTCTAGCTGCCCCGGCAAGCTGTAGCCCTCACGGTCGAGCGTCTCCTCCCTCACACAACACCTCCTCCCGCACACTTGCCGCGGCCGCTGCTGCAGCCGCTCACTCGCGCTCTCGCACCGGTTGGGAGGAGTGGGACACGGAGGAGATGAGGGTGAGGGAGAGCGTGAGGGGCCTTTTAAGGCCGCGCGGGGAGAGGGAGAGAGAGGCGCCACACCCTGCAGGAGGAGAGAGGGAAAAAGAGGGAAGAGAGAGGCGGGAGCAGGTCTGCGCGCGCATGCGTGCAGACGCAACCCTGTACGTCGCAAAAATTAAATACCAGATGTCTGGAAAGGGTCCCAGGCGTCTGGTCAGACGTCTGGGCCACTTCCCAGACGTCTTAAAAACCGTCTTGAGGCCGCGTTCGTAACAATATAACAAACTCAAAGGAAGTTTCGTCCCCGAAACTTGCGCTAACTAGGGTGCGGGAAGGAACGACATATAAAGCATAACAAACTCAAAGAGGACCGAAGCCGGTCCGAAAAGACGTACCCGCGAAGAGCTCCGGGTACCGCTCCCGCATTGCCGCCTCAGGCTCCCAGGTAGCCTCCTCGTACCGCTGGCTCCTCCACAAAACCTTCACCAGGGGTACTTGCTTTCGTCTCAAGCTGCGGACGGCTCGGTCAAGAATCTGCACTGGCCGCTCGGGGTAGATTAGGTCGTCGCCCACCTCGATGCTCTCGTGACCCAGTACATGACTGGGATCAGCAACGTACTTCCTGAGGTTGGACACCTGGAACACGTCGTGCACACCAGAAAGCTGAGGAGGGAGGGCAAGTCTGTAAGCAACGGGTCCAACCCGCTCCAGGACCTCAAAGGGCCCCACGAATCTCGGCGCGAGCTTCCCTCTCACCCCAAACCGCTGCAGGCCCTTCATGGGCGAAACACGAAGGAAGACGTGGTCCCCAACCTCAAACTACACCTCTCTGCGTCTCCGATCCGCGTAGCTCTTCTGCCTGCTCCTGACAGTGCGGAGTCGCCTGTGGATCTGCTCGACTACCTCCTGACTCTGCCGGATCAGCCTGGGGCCAACCTCCCACTTGGTCCCCACCTCAACCCAACTTAAGGGTGCCATACACCTCCGTCCGTACAGAGCCTCGTAGGGAGCCATGCCGATGCTCGAGTGATAGCTGTTGTATGCAAACACTGCCAGGGGCAGGTGCTCCTCCCAAGAGCCCCTCCAGTCCAGTACACAGGCACGCAAAAGGTCCTCAAGTGTCTGTGTCGTGCGCTCCGACTGTCCGTTCGTCTAGGGATGGTAGGCTGTACTGAATCTCAACTGCGTCCCTAGGGCCTGCTGAAACTCAGCCCAAAACTGGGACGTAAAGCGGGTATCTCAGTCGGATACGATCTCCCGCGGAACTCCTTGTAGTCGTACCACGTCGCGGATATACCTCTCTGCCAACTGTGCTGATCCCAAAGTGACTCAGATCGGCAAGAATCGTGCCATCTTCGTCAGTCTATCCACAATTACCCAGACTGCGTCGTGTCCTCGCTGGGTAACAGGTAAGCCCACCACCAAGTCCATGGTGATGCTCTCCCACTTCCACTCTGGCACTGGAAGCGACTGTAGTGGCCCTGCAGGCCTCTGATGCTCGGCTTTCACCTGCTGGCACACTAAGCACTGCTGCACGAATTCACCCACATCCCGCTTCATCCCCCTCCACCAAAACTCGCGACTTAAGTCATGGTACATCTTCGTGTTTCCCGGATGTATGGTGAATCTGGAACCGTATGCCCCAGTTAGGAGCTCTCTCAACAGCTCCTCGTCTCTGGGAATGCACAACTGTCCCCTCAGGCGCAGTACCTGGTCTGTGAAAGAGAAGTCCCCTGGGTCTCCTAACAGTACTCTGTCGCGTAGAGACTGCAAGTACGGATCGACCATCTGTCCTATGATGATGCGGTCTATCCGCTCTGGTCTAGTTTGTCGTGTCACAGTCACTGCCCCACAGTGCCCCCGTAACTTTAGGGGTCACCAACTGCCCACCTCCTCCAAAAGGCTCCAACTCTGTAACTGTAAACTGGCCAAGTGTGCGGGCGCCTTCCGGCTCAAGGCGTCAGCGACCACGTTGGCCTTTCCCGGGTGGTAGGAAATGCTACAGTCATAGTCCTTCAGGAGCTCCAACCAACGTCTCTGTCTCATGTTGAGCACCTTCTGATCAAAAAGGTATCTGAGGCTCTTGTGATCCGTGAAAATCTTGAAGGTCTCACCGTGCAAGTAGTGCCTCCAGGTCTTCAACGCGAAGACAACAGCTGCCAGCTCCAGGTCGTGGGTAGGGTAAGTATGCACATGGGGCTTCAGTTGCCGCGAAGCGTAAGCGACAACATGACCCCTCTGCATGAGTACACCTCCTAACCCCTGCAAGGAGGCGACCATGTACACAACAAACCCGCCACTACTGTCAGGGATGGTAAGCACGGGAGCCGAAGTCAACCTCTCCTTCAGCTCCTGAAAACACGCCTCACAGGCGTCTGTCCAAGTGAAGGGCACGTCCTTCCGGGTCAACTGTGTCATAGAACGCGCAATCTGTGAAAAACCCCTGATAAACCATCTGTAGTAGCCTGACAGTCCGAGGAAACTGCGAATCTCGATGACTAAACGCGGTCTCTCCCACCTGAGCACTGCCTCGACCTTGGCTGGGTCCACCGCCAAGCCGTCCCCAGAGATCACATGACCTAAGAAGGTCACCTCCCTCAACCAGAACTCGCACTTGCTATATTTGGCGTACAGCCTACGTCGTCTCAGTGTGTCCAGAACCATTCGCAGGTACTGTCCGTGCTGCTTCTGATCTCGAGAATAGATGAGTACGTCATCAATAAATACCACCACGAACTGGTACAAGTACAGTCTAAACACCCGGTTCATCAGGTCCATGAAAGCAGCGGGGGCAATGGTCAGCCCAAACGGCATGACCAAAAACTCGTAGTGTCCATACCGGGTGCGGAAAGCTGTCTTGGAGACGTCTGCCTCCATGATCCTCAACTGGTGGTATCCAAACCTCAAGTCAATCTTGGAGAACACCGTGGCACCTCGTAACTGGTCAAACAAGTCATCAATCATCGGCAACGGATATCTGTTCTTGATGGTGACCCTATTCAGCTGTTGGTAGTCCACACACAGACGTAGGGTACCATCCTTCTTCTTCACAAACAGTACCGGGGCTCCCCAGGGAGACGCACTGGGCCTCACGAAGCCCTTCTCTAAAAGATCCTGCAACTGAGACTTGAGCTCTCGTAGCTCAAGCGGTGCCATCCGGTATGGTGCGGTGGAGATGGGACTGGTCCCTGGTACTAGTGAGATCTCAAACTCGATCTCATGCTCGAGCGGTAGTCCTGGTAACTCGTCTGATAACACGTCAGGGTACTCTCTGACCACCGGGATGCTCTGGAAGTCTGCCACAGGGCTGGGTTCTGCCACCACACAAGCTAGGAAGCCCTCACACCCCTGGCTCAAAAGTCTCGCCACCCGAAGTGCCGAAATGCACCTGAAGCCTCCGTCCACTGGCTGTCCGTGAAACTCGAATGCAGGCAACTTCGGTATGAAGAAGACGATCTTCCTTTCAAAATAGTCCACCAAAGCGTGGTAAGCGGACAGCCAGTCCATCCCCAGAATTACGCCAAAGTCCTCCATCTGTATCATAATTAGGTCAGCTGGCAGACTATGTCCTCCGACCCTGACCTCGCAACCTGTGTACACCTCCTCAGCCACAAACAACTGACCACTCGGACCTCTGATTACGAACGGATTCTCTAACAGCATATAGTCCTGGCCCAAACTAACTACGAAACTGGCTGCGACAAATGAATGTGTAGCCCCGAAATCGAAAAGGGTGCAAACGAGTCTGCCGGAAACTGAAACCATACCTGCCACCACAGATCTCGAAGCTCTGGCATCCCTGTGTGTCAGGGCATTGATACTCCCTTCAGCTCTAGGTGCGGACAAAGCAGCCACACTCTACGTCGGACGGGTAGGTGCTGGTCGGTACCCTCCTCGTGACTGCTGTCCTCCTCGCGCCTGAGAACTGCGACCTCCTACACGCCCTCCAGTGCTCTGCGCGAGAAGTATCTGCTGACCTCCTACCCTAGACGGGCAATCCCTCCTAATGTGGCCTGGCAGGCCACACTGGTAGCAGAGCGGAACCCGACTCTCGCCCTCCGTGGATCCCTGCTGTTGGCTGGGCGGGGTCCGGTGCTGGCGACTGGCCCCTGTCGAGGGCCCCCAAAGGCCACTGATGGCCCTGCAAAACGTGACGACTCTCCCGCGGACGCCACGTGCCTCCTCTCTCGCTAGCCCTGTGAAAAGTCTACCTGAAAGGGCCTCTTTCGCCCGCCGTCAGTGTCTCGCGCGGACGGGTTGGTCTCCTCGTAGGTCATAGCTGCCTCCACCCTCGAAAACGTAGGCAGCTTCAGGGGTTTGACATACCCCCGAATCGCAGGCCGGAGGCCCTCGGTGAACCTCCAAAGGCGCTCCTCCTCAGTGGCTACCGCTGTCGCTGCAAAGCGGGACAGCTCCAGAAAACGCGTGCGTTACGCGCTCACGGTCATCGTCCCCTGGCGGAGAGTGTGGAACTCCCGCCTCCTCTGGTCCTGCCACGTCTGGGGAAAGTACTGCTTGCAGAAGAGGGTGACGAACCGGTCCCAGGTCGGCTCGTCCCTCTCCTGTCCCTTGACCGCTCTCCACCACGTGTGTGCCGTAGTCTCCAGCTGGTACGTGGCGAAGGCCACGCGGCACTCCACCGGGGGGTGAAGGGTGTCGAAAATCTTCTCGAGCTTCTCGAGCCAGTCCCCTGCCTCGATCGGGTCCTCATCCCCCTTGAAGGAGGGGGGCTTCAGCTTCCGGAACTACCCGAAGAGCTCGAAGTGGCGCTGCAGAGGAGATGCTGGTGCACCTCCAGGCAAGGGTGCCTCGTGCATAGAAGTGTCGGAGGAAGGTGGGGGCGGTGGCAGCCCATCCCCTCCCCCGAGTCCAGCGCCGCGTCCGTCGTGTGGTCCCACAGAGGACTCCCCCTCCGCAGCCCCAGGGTGGGGCGCTCGGGGCGGTGGGTGGAGCTCCTCTAGCACAATGTCCCATATCAGCTGGGCGAGGTCCTGGGCCTGGACACCTGGGAGCAGTGGCTGGTCCACGGAGGCATCGACGACGGCATGCCTGCCTCGCCGGCCTCGTCCTCGGCCGCGCCTGCGGCCCGCCTCGCCAGTCCCGCGACGAGGCATCTCCTGCAAGGAGACGCGAAACAATACAGAAACACGTCAATACGGAACGATATCTAACGAAAAACGTCTAAGAACTCATGTCAAAAGATATGTTGTGGTGGCTACTTTAGTTACATGATTAGCCCATAGTTGTGGGCTATTTAAGTATTTAAGTGCCTACACATTAGGTTAATTCTAACATTTATTTAGCATAAATTAGGATGTAAATAGATTAATTAATAGTTTTAATTTAATTACAAAATCCATGCATTACATTCATATCTTAAGTGCATTTAAAATTAGCTTAGAATAGCATTCATCTTATTAGACAACCAATCAGGTACATTATTTTCATTAACCTAGAAGTTGAGGGTCTATATATAAATGACCCTAATATTTTAACATTATTTTCTTTATTCTTCTTTCAGGAACGGCTAGCTGCCGCTCCAACGCCCGGATGCTGCAGTGAAGAACCCATTCAAGGGGCAGCGGATGTGGTGGATCTGGTCGGGCGGCTGATTTCAAACTTGTGCAGGCCACTACAAAAGGAGCAGGGAGGCAGCCGAGCTCGGTAAACCTCCACCACCGACCCACCACTGTGCAAAGAGACCTTCTCTCTTCCACTCCATACTGCCGGCCTCTACTGTGGCGGCGAGTCTCCACCATGGGTGTGTGGTGTGACAGGCCACACCGCCATCTGAAGCTCGTCCGCATCACCGTGAGCACCTTAGCGTGCATCTCCCTCGCCGTCGTCGCCGACCACCACCACCGAGCTACTGATTCAGCCACCCTTTCAGTAACTTAAGACGTCCGGGAAATTTCCCAGACGTCTGAAGCTACCCGCTCGCCTGCGTGCACGTCTGAAGTCCACCTCCCAATCCAGAGCCATCTCCGTCCTCCCACTTCACTTCCACCGCACACGTCTGAAGTCCGCCCGCTCCTGCAGAACCGCACACGCCTCCGCCCGCGCCTGCAGCTTGCGCGCCCACGCCAACCGCCAGCAGCTCCTCCAACCCACGCCCTCCTCAGCCTGCAACGCACACCTTCCCCGCGCCTGCAAACTCGCACGCCCGTGCCTGCAGCTTGCATGCCCGCGCCTGCCTTTGCGAGACCAGCAGCCGCGCCTGCAGACCCGTCCGCCCACTCCTGCAGACCCGCCAGCAGCAGCACGCGGCTGATCTCACGCTAGCAGGCCGCGCAAGCTCACCGGCTGCAGCACCTCCGCCGGAGCTCGTCCGGCCACCTCCGGCCGCCGCGCGACTCGCTGCCACCACCGATTCGAAGCCCTTGGTCCAAGGGACCTCCTCCGAGCTTCCCGCGCCCAGCCATTCGCTCCTCGTCGCGCAAGACAAAGGTGAAAAATTCCTCTGTTTTGCTACAGTAAACCATCAATTAGAAATTACATTTTCTGCTATTGTCACTTTTTAATGATATTTTATTGATTCTACATTGCGGAAAATATCCTTTAGTTTCTCATAATTGCCATTTCAGCATTGTTTCTTGCTTAAACCTTAATCTAAAGGCAATCTTGGCTTGATTCTTGTCCAAACTAACTATGAACGAATGTTTTTAATTGGTGCGAATTTTAATACGTCAGTGCCTCACTGTGGATACGACCCGCTCCTCTGCGAGTGGTTATTTCTTCTTAAATATTGATCAGTCGATTTTTCCACCACATTAAACTGCAACCGACTTAAAAGCGAAAGATCGACGAGTCAAATGGCGCCGTTGCCGGGGAGGCAACAGATGCAATAATTTCGCCTAATTTTATTTTGATTATTTGTCAATTGCATAGAGATTTGACCATTTATTATTTTCTTTTCTGTGCGAGAAAAATTGTGCAAGAATCAGCCACTGTGAGAGACGACCCTTGACGTCGCCAGACAAGAATTGGACAAGCAATTTTTAAACGGAGGAAAAGGACGAGGACGCGACAGACACCATTGTATTTAGTCACTAGTTTAATTAGACTAGAATTAAGACTGTAGACTTAATTTTTCATTGCAGTTAGTTTGAAACCCTTGTTCTGGGGCATATTTTGAGGGGTCTGTTTCCCGATTTTGTTTTGGGCCCGTGTTGGGTAATTTTTGGGAGTCTGTTCCTTTTTCTTTAGATTTAGATTTTTTTTTTACTTTTATTTGCTTGAGCATAAGTAGTTCTAAAATAAAAAAAAAATGAGCTGCCTGCTAGAAGCTGCCTACCCTAGGATGAACCATTTAGGTCTGTACAAGCAGCCTCTAGATTTACTTCTTTGCATTGCGTGCATTCTTGCATTGTAGATCGCTGGAGGCAAGGTACGCATTCTCTTACTTTGCATCCTATTCTTGATCACGCATTGCATTTGGGATTTAATTCAAAGACCACAAAGTTTGTACTGAATAAATCTAACAAGTGGTCACATTTCTTTTTTAGAAAAAGGACTAATTAAAGGAGGGACATTTTAAAAACCAAGGATTTGATTTTCAAACTTGGCGTGCGATTCAAAGTTCAAAATCTTTTACGGTGTATGCACACTTATTTCACTTGCACCACGGCACGCTTCTAGACACTCCTTAGGTTTGCAAATACTAGGACAAGGGCCCTCCTATCGTTGGATTCTGAAGTGTTTGGAACTTGAGATCAAAGGTTTTGTAAATCCAAAGAGGGGGATACCCTGTCACGGATTTTTGGGGGTAGTTGAGAAGCACCGCGAAAGCACAGCTTCAAAGGAAGGCTTAGGCCTACTTGCATCCCTCGATCTTCCATCTTTGGATTTACTTAACCATTTGAGATTTAGGGAAGAACACCTAAGCTCCAACTAGGTCTTCTTAGGCGAGCCGTAGGTTAAAAATAAGCGCGTAAATTGATTGAACAAATTGTATTGTCACCTGCAATTTGACTTAAAATCAAAAGCCTAAATTGGGAAAGACCTAAAAGGTCCTTTTTGAATTGTGTTTTGCTTGGGGAATTCTGATTGAAGTGTGAGTTAGAATGGACCACATTGCTTTTCATCCTTTCACATCTTGCCCACACCCTCACCCCCACTCTGCATCCTTCGATCCCAGACACCGAGATGGTCCATTCCTTGATGGACATAATGACAATCATTGGGATCCATTTTACTCCTATTATAAGAGTATTGGCCTTGTTAAGCCCCAAATCAGTGAGCAGAGCCTAGGAGCGGGATTTGCTTTGCCCAATATCCCACATACCAAAGAAATACCCAACCCACCCTCCCTGAAAAAGTATTATGGTTGGACAAACACTCCTGGGTACTATGAGCCTGAGCCTGACTTCTCTCATGATAAAAATGACCTCCTCTTTGAAGATGGAAATACAGAAAATACAAAATGAGATGAGTGAATTGTTAGGAGAATCTTTGAGAGCAGGCCAACAAGAAAGAGATGAAATTAGCCACTCAATCTACCCCATTGAGCATGACGTACACCCCTCTACAATAGATGCATCTCCCGTGGGAGAGCTACACTTTAAGTTGGAGGGAAATTCTAGGGAGAATAGCTACTTTTCGAGGATCGATTTTGAAACCTCCCCATTAGATGACACTTCCTTGAGAGATCTACACTTTAGGTGGGAGGAAAATACACATGAAAGTAGCTATGCATTGGATGAAGAAAGGTGGCAACCCGAGGAAGATGATGATAAGGTTGAGTGTCCACCTGATTTATATTGGAGTCAAAAGAAGGGAATGATGGTACCATTGGAAGACCTCGACCCAGATGATAGTATTTTTGTGACATTTGATGAAGTGGGTCAAAGTCAAGTTGTTAATCCTACCCTCCCTTCTGATCACGATATGGAACTCAAACCCACCCTTAGGGAACCTAACCCTAAAGAAATTGACCTATCTGAGGAGTCTGATGTTACCAGTGTAAACCATTTACCTCAGATAGAGCACCCTAGGGGATCTGCTGAGATATTAAATGATTCTAGACCTCGGGTACATGATGAATTGTGTGATGAGGAGGAAGACGAATTATATGAGGAACCTACATCCAAGATTTGGAGTGACACTAAGGGTGATTATGTCTTATTTGAAAAGTTAGCCCCTGAGGATGTCACAAATTTGACCAAATTAGGTTTCCTTACCACACCCATTGATGATATTTCTCCTCATGATAAAATGATGGAAAATTTGGAAGCAATTTCTAAGATTTATGTGGATTCACATATAGACTACGGGGAAGATTTGAGTAAAGAACAAAAACCCGGGGATGACATTGATAGGATAATCCCTAGATCTATTGCTTCCAACCTGCTTTCATTCACTTCGAAGTCACCCTTTGATTCGCTTATATCTGAAAGCGAAATTGTGACTCTCGATGAAGAGCAGGAAGATACATGTGATGGTGCAAGGAATGCTAGGGATGAAATTGAGGATTTAGAAAAAGTGTTTGGGATGGACATCGAGCTGATTAAACCCAACCTAGATCTTATGGCCATCCCACAACCTCGTAACTTGGACACCTTAGACGATCCTTGCCTTAGAAAATTACTCACTTTTGTTCTGACCAGTGGGCTTAACAGACCAATATTTCCTGTAATGGAGTATCGGGTATGGATTGATGATTTCTTTAGTCAGTCCATTACCCTGGGGGTTTATCTGTGCACCATTCCTTCCCCATTCTTTTTGGAGGATCCATCTTATCCTCCCCCTACCCCTTTGGAGGTTATTTTACCTGTTTATCCTTTAGAACCTCTTCTGGTGACCTGGGAAGATTTCATTCCCATTTTAGTTGGGCGAACATTTGCTATCGGGATTCATCATCAGCTTGCCAACATCCTAGGTTACCTATTTTCTAGGCCAACATTGCTTTGCTCATTTTTAGGGCCTATTTCTGCAATTCTTGAACCTGATTTGCAGGTTCTTTGGCTATTCAGCCCAGCTCTAACCTAGGTAATATCCTTCTATGCAATGAGGACATTGCAGATTTTAGGCATGAGGGGGTGTACTTGGGGATATACATAGCATAATTGCATACATTTGTACATATAAAAAAAAAAAGGTTTTGAGCTTAACTGGCTAGATCTTGCAGTCTTAAGCAAATCAGAACTCTATGGTAGACTAAGTTAATTCTAGGGTCAAACTTTAGAAGCTAAATGAGCTACTAGCTTTAGACCTTTAGGGTCCTTTGTGGACTTAAAAACTTAAGTAGGAGTTAAGTTGCGAACCATTCCTCAAGAGGTTGAGGAAGGGAAACTAGGGTTTGAGTTAAAAGGTGGGGTAGTACCTGGAGTCTTATTCTACTTTTTGGTTTACGGGACCTTGTAACCCAAGCATCCAAATTTCACACACTTGGTCTGGTAATCAACTTAATTTCTATCTTTCTGAAAAGAGATTTGGTTCTCTTAGTTTTGACGTAAGAGAGGCTCGAAAAGACATTTTGATTGGAAGAGTTCCCGCCGCAGGAGAGGTGGAGTATATACTCACCTTGAGGATGCGATGATAACATATTACCTCCTCGGCGCTTGTCTCTTAGGATATCCATCCTACTGGGGCCATATAAGCGCATTGTGCAGTTCAGGTACCATGGGCGGCCCTATCTCGAAGTGCCGATTGTCATACGCCTGAATTCGCTTAAGAAATCCATGGGCGATACTATCTCGAAGTGTCGATTGCCAGGAGTTCTTGGGGTTGTTATGGGCGATGCTATTTTGAAGCATCGAAAGCCAGGCACCCTTCGAGGTATGGTAATGGGGACAATGAATCCGACACAGACCGTGTTGAAGCTGATCTGAGGTTAGACTTAGAAGAATCAAAAAAAAAAAAAAAGTAAATAAAAAAAAAATCCTTTAACTCAAATAACTCAGACCAATACACAGGCACGGATGCTTTAATCTCAGGGATCATTAAACTTTAGGGTAGAGTCAGAAATCAGGGAAACTTGTGCCTGCAACTCGTCTTTAGCCGACCTAGTCTATAACTTAGCAACTACTTAGGAACCTTGGGTCTAGAGCCTGAACTTAATATGCTTCTGAAGGAAGACTGAGTGAGTTGACTAGTCTACTTGGAGTGCTAGGTTTCGCTTAATTTTGCTAGGGACTAGCAAAAATTAGGCATGGGGGTATTTGATTAGCCCATAGTTGTGGGCTATTTAAGTATTTAAGTGCCTACACATTAGGTTAATTCTAATATTTATTTAGCATAAATTAGGATGTAAATAGATTAATTCATAGTTTTAATTTAATTACATAATCCATGCATTGCATTCATATCTTAAGTGCATTTAGAATTAGCTTAAAATAGCATTCATCTAATTAGACAACCAATTAGGTACATTATTTTCATTAACCTAGAAGTTGAGGGTCTATATATAAATGACCCTAATATTTTAACATTATTTTCTTTATTCTTCTTCTTTCAGGAACGGCTGGCTGCCGCTCCAACGCCCGGATGCTGCAGTGAAGAACCCATTCAACGGGTAGCAGATGTGGTGGATCTGGTCGGGCGGCTGATTTCAAACTTGTGCAGGCCACTACAAAAGGAGCAGGGAGGCAGCCGAGCTCGGTAGGCCTCCACCACCGACCCACCACTGTGCAAAGAGACCTCTCTTCCACTCCATACTGCCGGCCTCTACTGTGGCGGCGAGTCTCCACCACCGTGGGCGTGTGGTGTGACAGGCCACACCGCCATCCGGAGCTCGTCCGCATCACCGTGAGCACCTTAGCGTGCATCTCCCTCGTCGTCGTCGCCGACCACCACCACCGAGCTACTGATTCAGCCACCCTTTCAGTAACTTAAGACGTCCGGGAAATTTCCCAGTCGTCTGAAGCTACCCGCTCACCTGCACCCACTCGCCTACGTACACGTCTGAAGTCCACCTCCCAATCCAAAGCCATCTCCATCCTCCCACTTCACTTCCACCGCACACGTTTGAAGTCCGCCCGCTCCTGCAGAACCGCGCATGCCTCCGCCCGCGCCTACAGCTTGCGCACCCACACCAACCGCCAGCAGCTCCTTTAGCCCACGCCCTCCTCAGCCTGCAGCGCACACCTTCCCCGCGCCTACAGACCCGCACGCTCGCGCCTGCAGCTTGCGCGCCCACGCCAACCGCCAGCAGCTCCTCCAGCCCACGCCCTCCTCAGCCTACAGCGCACACCTTCCCCGCACCTGCAAACCCGCACGCCTGCACCTGCAGCTTGCGTGCCCGCGCCTGCCTTTGCGAGACCAGCAGCCGCGCCTGCAGACCCGTCCGCCCGCTCCTGCAGACCCGCCAGCAGCAGCACGCGGCAGATCTCACGCCAGCAGGCCGCGCAAGCTCACCGGCTGCAGCACCTCCGTCGGAGCTCATCCAGCCACCTCCGGCCGCCGTACGACTCGCCGCCACCACCGATTCGATGCCCTTGGTCCAAGGGACCTCCGAGCTTCCCGCGCCCGGCCATCTGCTCCTCGTCGTGCAAGACAAGGGGGAAAAATTCTCCTGTTTTGCTATAGTAAACCATCAATTAGAAATTACATTTTCTGCCATTGTCACTTTTTAAAGATATTTTATTGATTCTGCATTGCGGAAAATATCCTCTAGTTTCTCATAAGTGCCATTTCAGTATTGTTTCTTTCTTAAACCTTAATCCAAAGGCAATCTTGGCTTGATTCTTATCCAAACTAACTACGAATGAATGTTTTTAATTGGTGCGAATTTTAATATGTCAGTGCCTCCCTGTGGATACGACCCGCTCCTCTACGAGTGGATATTTCTTCTTAAATATTGATCAGTCGATTTTTCCACCACATTAAACTGCAACCGACTTAAAAGCGAAAGATCGACGAGTCATTACAGACATGTGAATTGGTTATTTTCCAGTCAGTTGATTCACTTCTTGGGACGACCTTGCTCTGATACCATCTTGTAACGACCCGATTCCCGAGTCCCTACGAGATAGGAGAACCGGACCAACTTGACTAATCCCAAGACCTAATCGTCCAACGAGGAAGTAACTAAAAGAGCAGTAAAATAAACCATATTCAGCATGAATATAACTAGCAGTAGCAAAATACAGCAGTAAGAAAAGGAACTACTACAGTATATACCACCACAACAGTAGAACAACAATTATAACATAACATGAAGCTACAAGTAAAAAAAAGTACAGAGAGTAATAAGAACTACTCACTACAGTGGAACAAAAGGGGTACAAAAAGAACTGCGGTAACTCTACTGGACCCTACTCGGCCCAGCATCCTCTGCAGCCGCTGACCCTGGCTGCTCAACACTTGGTCCTGAAAAGTAACGGGTGTAACACGTCAGCGAAACGTTGAGTAGAGTGGCAGCTAAAATTAAAGAAGCAGTAGAGTGTACAGTAGCTGTTATATTTTCTTTCTTCCTTTATTTACGTCTTTTTATTATTTCACAATTTATCTATTTCTCAGATCCTTCACTTGATCTCGAATGTTCCTCGTGGGAACGATCTTGATTGCAGTCTTTTCCGAAAAGTAGAAGTAACACGTGGTGCTCTCCTGGCTGGGAGAGTCCCCATGGTGATCCTACCCTCAGTCAACCACCCCAGGGTCGCTGACGGACGTAACGGTGACTATGGCACGCGCGATTGTTGGAGCTAGAGCACCACGATCATTTGTTTTGATGATAACAAAACACGTGTTATTTAACATTTGCACTTGGAGTCTTAGATTTCAGGTCAATTGCAAATGTAGACGTGTTTAGATGGAATTTGAGCTCGCATCCAGGACGGATTGGACGAGCTTAATGGAAAACAGAGGAGATTCGCGAGGAGCGATAGATTGAAGAAGGAAGGAGATGAAGAATAGGATAGATTTCCTTCCCTTGTACTCCTTGTATTTTTCGTTATTTCTGTTGCTCTTTATTTTTGTTACTTAGATTTCTTTTAAAGAGCCTCAAAGTACCCTAACAGTAGTCCTAGGAACACCTGCACAACCCTAGGATACTTAGGTTTTCTGTAAAACACTTAGAAAACCAATATAGGGTTTAAACAGCATTTCCAGACGTCTAATTCCAAAATCAGACGTCTGATAAAGTATTTTAAGACGTCTGACTGTTGATTCAGACGTCTGATAACTATTAGGCTGGACATAGTTAGTTCTGTCTGATGAAATCAGACGTCCAGACCTTAGGCCAGACGTCTTAGGAGACGTCTGATGACTTTGCCAGAAGTCCAATTAGTGGACCGTTGGCTGGCTTAACGAACAGTCAAGAATATGACCGTTAGAGCCTTATCAGACGTCCATAGGACTTTCCAGACGTCTGATAATTGACCGTTTTGCCTCGGCTGACCTAAAATCTCTTCTCAGAGATTTTCTAGCCATTGCAACGTTTGGAAATCCATTCCCACAGAAAAAGTAGGTTTCCAGATGTCCAGACATAGTGCCTGACGTCCTATATGTCGTCTGATGGACTTGCACAAGAACCCTGTTTAGATCTGATCCAAGTCAGGAAGAGAACCGCTCAAAATCAGACGTCTGACCTTGAAATCAGACGTCTTAAAGTGAACTTCCAGACGTCTGATGACAGAATTAGACGTCTGATAAGCCTGTCAGAGCAATGATTGTTCCCGATTTCGGGCTGATTCTCTTAGGCTTTACACCCAACGGCTATGGAACCTTTCCTAAGCCTTCCAAAGCCTTCCTAAGGCCTCTATAAATAGAAGGGAACCTTTGCAACACAAATACACACTAAGAAACACCTAGAGAGACCAAGATACACAAGAAACACTTTGTAATACACGTTCCACTCTCTTGTGTCGTAGATAGCTCTTGCTCTCCAAGCTCAAGCTCCATTCTCTTGAGAGCATCAATCTGTTGCGCACCCGCTCTCCCGCCGTTGTTCACGAGAGCGACGTTGCGCCGTCGCGTGGTACACGCATCCGCGTCGTCGACGCACTCCTTTCAAAGGGAAGCATCCTATTTCCTATAGAAGCTAGGTTTAAAATTACTTTGTTGGCTCTATAGGACTTGTTATTTTTTTTATCTTTGTTATTTGGTTGGGTATTCGCTTTGCGAATTCCCATCTCCTTCGTGAGACAAAATCCTTCTCGTGGAGAGAAGGGGTTGAGGTACGCTACCCTCGTTTAAGTAGCGTGGTTGTATTGAGGTTGAATCACCCTCGTTTAAAGTGATTCGGTTTAGTGGATTTTGATCAACTTGGTTGATCGGAAAATCCTAACTCGAGAGGCTTAGGTGGTGGTTTTCACCCGGTTTGGGTTTCCACCTATAAATTCTTGTGTACTTTGTGTGATTGCTTATTTGTAAGATTATATTTCAATTCCGCAATTATTACGTCACCCCCTCCTGGTAGGGCCGGAAATTACAGCAATAAGCGCACTGGTAGCTACCCCGCACTGGCACGCGGTCAGTCGTTTCCGTTAACGGGTGCGCCCAAAACACAGTACGGAACCAGTATAGGGCAGAGCCCTCTCAGTAACAGGGGTCCAACCCCTCCACAGTCCGCGCACCCTCGCCTGACTACCTTGGTTTGCCTAGTGGGCCTAACAAGTCGGTGTAGGAGGCAAGCAGAACCCCAGGGCCCGTGGGGTAGCTAGTGCTCTCCCTACACTAGTAGCTCTCCTCGGTACTGCGTACGCGAGGGCCAGCAAGTCGGTGTACAGTGGCCAAACCCACCCCGGTCTCAACATGAGGCGGCAAGCTCCCCTCTACACTAAGAGGTAATGTGTGCTCTCTTTGATACCACGTACCCAAGAGACAATACACTTCCACGTTTCACTTTCACAGTTCCATTCTATTCTCTTTCCAGGAGTTCTACTCCTAATTCCCCGTAGGGTTCCAGCTCTTTTAACTCAGCACATTTAGGTTTCACCGTTCCAGTTTTACGTTCATACAACCCATGTTCTCAATCATATTTATTCCTTCATAACATGCAGCGGTTAAATCAATTTACAGGCAGCTATTGTTTCCTTTCCACCTTTCCAAGACTGCAATATTTATATCCATATCACTAGTTTTCCAGTCCTACGATTCATGCCGTACCCTAGGATCTATCATTCAATCTAGTTTCCAGTCCTAGGTTTCATGTAATACCCTACGATCTATCATTCAATCTAGTTTCCAGTCTTAGGTTTCATGCAGTGCCCTAGACTCTATTAATTATTCCATAATTGTAACAAATTTGATTAAGTAAATTAAAAGCCACTCTACCAGCTACAACGGGAGTACTGGGGGTGTAGTCGGAAATCCCGCGCACCTCCGCAACCCCCGAGACTGAAATGGAACGGGGTCCTAACACAAGGATCAAACACAAGGAGTTTCTCAGAATGGTATATAATTACTGTAAACGGGTAGAGGATTTTATTCCGAAAAGAACGCAACTCGAAATGTGGAAAACGAGTAGAGATCGTGTGTAGCACGCGCATTTGTTCTCGCATGCAGCCGCGAAAGCCTTTGGTCGGGCCACGCAGCTATATCAGTGCCCTTTGATCACCATCCAATGGCCAATCGCGCACGTTCCCATCAGCTTCCCAATTTTAGCACTGAGTGCGTCTTGTACCTGCGCCTCACGCTTGCGATTCAGTGTGCTCTCCGTTGCGCTGAGGCCGCTAATGGGCGAGTTTCTTCTTCGGTGCTCAGCTGCTCTCGACCGTTGGATGGAAATCCAACGGCTGAGAGTAACATTCCTGTTGTTGAAGCACAGTGAGGCAGGCGACATGGCTTCTTTGAGATCGTTGGATGACGATCCAACGGTCCTCGTTTCTTCCTTGAGAGGTTGGGTGTGCTGCAAGGGTGGTTACGATGGCACCACGTGGCGCCATCGTAGCTGCCCATCTTCTCTTCTTTGTAACTGGTGATGTAGGTCTCCGATAGGGTTGATTTTTGCACCATTGGATTGCGATCGTTGATTCGAATCCATCTACACGATCGGATCTTTCATCTGAGGTTTGGATCTCTATCAATGTCCTCATTGAAATGTATACAAGAAAATCAAAATATAATAAGCAAGAGGAGATATCACAGGTCAGCTTGGATGCAAAACTACCTGTAAAGAATATAGGGTTGCCTCCCAGCCAGCGCTAAGTTTAACGGCATTTGCCAGACTTAAACCTAAAAGAAATATGTAATTCAATATTATAGGTCAAGAGAAGGAGTAATGATTGTCGTTGAGAGATTCAAAATTAGTAGAAAGATATGATCGTTTGGTCCAAGAATCAGTGATCCACAAACGAGGACCAACTGATGATGCAGTCCTACTCCAAAGAGTTTTTCTTATTTGAAATAGAAAATAGGGTCAGACAGATGAGGTTCATGAAGCAGAGCTTGTTCATTAATCTGGTTTCATAATTCAAGAAGTGGTGATAGAGGTTCTAGATTGAAATCATGATTCAAGTTTAAATCTGGTTCTGAATCAGAATCATAAGGATCCTTATAATTGTAGTTGATGTCAAAAATCACGAATTCTTCAGGCTCTGGGTCATATGAGGACAAAGGTAGAGTTGTGATGAATTTATCAAAATCCTCATCAGAAATTACTTCTTCCTCATCAGAAGTCATTTCTTCCTCAGATTCAAGCCATCCATTTGAACCAGTTGGATTATAAGTTCTTCCCCAGTCCATCATGATTTGAGCTTCTTTTTCTGAGGTAGTTCATTTCCTGGTTCATATCCTTTGGTTGTCCAATTTCTTGATCCCCCTCAAAGTTCAATAGTTCTTGAATTTCAGGGTGTATGCATTGAGGATTCTTTATGTTGTCATCTAATTCATCATAAGATACTCCCAAGAGTTTCTCAATCTCACTAATGTCTTTTTCCATTTGATCTTCTATGGGAGGTGGCAAATCAGAATCATCCTCAAGTACATCACTTTCTTGTCTTTCGTGTTTATCTTGAGATTTGGCAAGATTTTGATCATCTTTAGTGTGAATTGCCAAAACCTCTTCAATTGTTCCTGCGACCTCGATGGAACCACAATTCACCTTATTCTTTTGAGAAGCTTTAATCCTCAGCCAGTATTTAGGCGGCCAGAAATAAAGAAAAGTAGGTCAAGGCTGTATTTGGTGGATCGTGAGGATGGTAGGTGTTATTGCCTCAATATACTTGAAACAAATTCTAAACTGATAAACTCAATTTTTTTTCTACTCTTTTCTTTTTCTAAATTTTTTTCTATGTATATATATATTTTTTTCTTTTCTTTCTCTTTTTCTTCCTCTTTTTTTTCTATATATATTTTTTTCTTTTCTCTTTTTTCTCTCACTTCTTTTTTTTTTTCACATCCATATATCTACTAATGCAACAAACTTTTATTTATAAGGCATTATGCAGGATTGCGGATGTTCAAAAGGATATCGAGTGGCTTATTTGGTGGAAGTGCCTACTCTCGGCACCGAGAAAAGAATGGATAGGATAGCATGTTTCTGACCTTGATACTAATACCCTCCTTCAGCCGAGGATTCCGTAAAGGACGATCATAACCATCCACTTCAGTCCTAGTTTTATCAGAACCCACTCTGTGTATTTACCTTATTTGGTGGCTCTCAAAAGATTCACGCTAAGAATTAATATGCAGAAATCGAGAGTGAAAAATGAAATCTTACTAGATCTTGAGGAGCTTGAATCTGACCTAGGAGACCAAGCTAATCCAGAAAACAAGACTCAAGACGTGAACACTCATGATTTTTCTCAAGTACCTTTTTCTGAAGCCTTGAACAGATCCAAGGCAAAGAAAACCAATCAATCTAAGGAGTGGTTTGAGATTTTAAAGCAAGCCCAGGTAAATATACCACTCCTTGAAGCCATTGAAAACATCCCAGCCTGTGAGAAATTTCCTAGAAATTATGCACACCGAAATGCCAGGCCAAATCATTTGCACAGATTATGCAATCACTGACTGGGGGTCAAAACATACTGCAGAAACCCCAGAACACTTTAAATCAGAAAAAAAATAAAAAACATGCATTAAAAATTTTTGAAAAAATATTTTCTGAGTGCCTAGTTTCCTGCGACCTATGGAACCACAATTCACCTTATTCTTTGGGAAGCTTTAAAGATGTTGAGTTGACAAGTTTTCCTTCCAAAAGTGATTTGCATAATCCCCGTCTCACCGTTGATCAGGGCCTTGGATGTGGCCAAGAAATCAGGGTGTGGTTCAAGTTTTCTGATGCCTCCATATCTAAAACAAGAAAGTCCACAGGGTAGTCAAAATCCCTCACTTTTATAATCACATTTTGTAAAAGTCCCTTTGGAATCTTAGTTGACCAATCAGCAAGAATCAGTGTGTTGTAAGGGACCTAAATCCAACTCTTCATATAATTCTGTGGGGATTAGATTGATGCAGGCACCAAGGTCCAGCAAAGCTTGATCCAAGACAAAATCATCTATCTCACATGAAATTAAGGGGGTCCTTGGATCTTTCTTTTTAGGAGGAAGCTTATTTAAGATGATGGCACTAGCTTGTTCAAAAACTATGACCTTTTTTTATGATTTGGCCGGGTGTTTCGATGTGCATAACAGGGGGGTCCTGGTCTTCTTTTATAGCTTTGATGAGGGGCAAAGAGAACATTTTAGCCCTTAAAATCATGCAACAACTCTAGGACAATCAGATTCGTCAATTGGGAGATCAACGGCTCTAATTTGTCTTCAAAACTCCCTCATTTGCACCTTCTACGCTCGAATTTAATTTGGGCTTGACTCGTGGCAGCCTCTCGCGCCTTGGATCACCATCAGACAGTCCAGCTCGCCTGCTCCAATGCCGCTGTGCTTTTCTCTTCGCGCACGCCCTTGTACATTCACATCGCACACCATTAATCCTCAATCGTCCAATCTCTCGATCGAACGACTTAGAATCTCTCCCGCACTGCCTTTGTTGAAGAGAGAGCGTGAAATTGCGCGTAGCACGTGCGTTCATTCTCGCATGCAGCTGCGAAAGCCTCTGGTCGCGCCACGTGGCCATATCAGTGCCCTCTGATCACCATCCAACGGCCAATTACACGCGCTCCCAACAGTTTCCCAATTTTAGCACTAAGTGCATCTTATACCCGCACCTTGCGCTTGCGATTCTACACAAGATGCTATGGCTCTCTGATTGATTAAGATGGTTTCGGGAGTGTTAGACTCTCGTTGTCGTCTTGATCAGATCTGTATGGTCTGATCTGTCATTCGTGGCCTCGAATCATCTGCAAATAATTTCTTCTCTTTTAGTGCATAAAATGACAATATTTTTTATGCAACTAACAAACTAACTATTATGCGAATTACGACACTTATGCATGCATTGTTCCTAAGTTATGCAAGAATCCAACTTAATTAGTGTGGTTTAGGTTGCATGATTGTTGTGCAATCAATAAGCAATAAAGAAGAGATTTTTTCATTCCAAAAGCTTCGCCTGTTACATCTCTTTCCAACAAGAAAACAAAAAAAATCAAAAGAGAGACAACAAGGATAACATGGCCAGAGTCCTGGGGGCTCTACTCCCACAGCTCAAACATGTCGCCACCGTCTATAGGTAAAAGGTAGACGGACTAACAACTCCTGTAGCCGGGTCGACGACCTCCGGATTTCTTACCTCTTTGTCAACCGGCTGAGCTGCCTCAATAGTTGTCTGGACCACCCCATCATCAGGTGACCGATCCACAGGTAGTTCCATGGGCTTGTTGTCAGCAATAAGACCAAGCCCCTTGAGGCGATCGTATTCCGACACCAACTGCCTAATAGATGTTGAGAGCGCTTGATTGAGTTTTAAAAAGGTCGTGTTGTAGTACAGTCGAAAAGCGTTCAAAACAAATATAATTTTACTCGAATTTTAAAGTCCGAGGCCAAATACAGCAAGCAAATGGAATTCATACACTAAGCTCAATGAATGCAATTTGAATGCATAATATTACTAAAAAATCTAACGAAAAATATAAAGCATGAGTATATGGATAATAAAAATAAATGTAGCTAAAAATATAACTGAGGACTTATGAAGAATTAGACGTATGATTACAAAATCAGACATCTTAAAAATGAAGTGCTACAGTGCCTGTTTTTCTGATTCCTTTCTTCTACTGTTCTTTTTCTTTCTCTTTATCTTCTTTCTTCTCTTTCTCTTTATCTTCTTTCTTCTCTGTTCTCTGGCGTCTCCATCCTTCTTATTTCGGTTTTTCTCTTCTTCAGCTCTTTGCCTGTCTGATGTAAACACATTTATTGAGGGTAAAATGCCTATTTATGCATGTTCCTAAGCTTAGATTTGCATTCCATGTTATAAATATTACATAACATGCATCATTCTGCATTTAGAATAGTTGTATATATTTTAGGTTAATTAGGTCCTTTTTATGGACAGGAAGGAAGGACATTTATTTCAAGGCATCAGATGGACGATCAGACCATATGGATCTAATCAGGACGACGATCAGAGTCTAACGCCTCTAAAATCGTCCAGATCGGAGTCCCATAGCATCATATGAAGCCTGAGGAAGATCAATGCCCAGGAGGCAATGCGACATCCTTACAGGTTTCGAATGAAAAATCCGACTATACGGATGGATCCGGAACAACGATCGCAGTCCGGCAACGTGGAAATCAATTCAATCCAAGCACGGTGGCACCCTCTGTAAAGGAATGAAGATGGATGGTCCAAGTCGAGCCATGTGGTGCAACCTAAGCTGCCCACGCACACACATGCACCACTGCGCAAGCACAGCAGCGTGGCCGAGCGCGTGCGTGCGGAGGCACGTGCACACCCGAGCAACGCAAAGGGCACAGCAGCGCAGTGCTCAATGCGTATGTGCGCGTAATAGCAGCAGCAGCAGCAGGTGCAGCAGCGGGCGCGAGCGCAACGGGTGCGAGTGTAGCTGACGTGGGTGCATAGCGCGTATGCGGCGCGACACGACGTGTGATGTGCGGGCCAGCAGGAACGTTGAAGGGGCGAATCTTTAGCGACGTTTACAGCCGTCACTAATAACTCAGATACGAATTTGTTCTTCCTCCACCATAAAAGGACCTACCCACCACCATTTCAAAGCAAGAGAGCTTGTCCCAAGCCCGAGATGCTCATCTATAGTAGAAAATCAAATAGTTTTCCCTCCCCTCATCCTCATTCGTGGAGCATCCGGTGGCCGTCCTCTCATCGCCCTTTGGGAAGAAGATCCTCGCCGCGACGTCGCCTTGCCAAATCCTCCGTCCTCCGGCTCTGTCCTCCTTCGTCCAGGCTACGTCAGAGCGAGTTGTCCTCCGAGCAACCGTCGAGGGGGATTTCTCTCACCTCATTCTATCTTCTTATGCTTTCATAGTATAGATTTTCCGCTTTCATAGTGTTACAAAAAATTCTTCATTAATGGATGATTGTTTCTCTCTCTCTCTCTTTTATATTTGCAAGTAGATTAGCTAGATAAGCATTTGCCGATCTGATCTCTTGCTTCCTAAAAATACAAAAAAAAATTAGAAAAGATAAAAACGACAGAAAACAAATAAAATCGAAGCACAATTTTCAATTAAAGTAAACGTTGCCTCCTTGTGTTCGACTCAGGACTCCCTTAGAGTTTCGGTATAAATTTTATCTGATTGACGTGTTTTGCAACTACGACGATGGGTTACTTATAACCCCCATTTCTAACACACGAAACACATGCGACCATTTTGACACCGTTGCCAGGGAGGAAACGGAATTTACTTTATTGTTTATTGCGTTTCTTTGCATTTACATAGCACTAACCCTACTTGTCTTTGATCAACTGTCTTGTAGGTACCCTAGCAAGGAGATCCAAGTGTGGTAGACCGGAGTAAAGTGTGGGTAGACTGTTTTGTAAGTGTCCCCCACACCACCCCCACCTTAGTTTTCATTCCATAACCTAATAACTCAAACCCAAATCAACTTAGTTGCTTTTCATAAATCGTAGGAAAAATTTGGTCGTTTGTTTGCCACCTCTACTCACCTCACCATCCACAAATAAAAAAAATAAAAAAAGTGTTATCTGATTGTGGAATTTTCTGAAAGAGAAACACCTTAACACCCACAACTTCTCACCCTAAGGTACACAATCACATCGATTCTACCACTTAACCGAGATCTGACCTGTGGACCTGTTGAATGCACGAATTGCTACGCTAACGTGTTTGGTTTCAAAACCTTGTCGTTGTAGCTTGAAAGCGAAGAATTCGCATTCAACAAATAAAATTTATACCGAAATTGAAATTCCAGGTCGAACACAGGAAGGCTACATCGATCTATATTCGCAATTATATTTTTTTTAGAATTTTTCTTGAAAAGAGAGGTGATATAATTACAATGAAGTTATCATACTAAAAGGAAGAGAGAGAGAGAACATGCATTCAATATTTCAAAATGTTTATACAATCAAACCAAATAAAAATTACACTAGAAAGCGAGAAATCAGCTACACTAGAAAGCAGGAAAATTCTACACTAGAAAAGCTGAAAAGAAGAATGGGAGAGAGAAGTTATCCTCCTCGACGATCGCTTGGAGGACGAGCCGGACGAGACGACGCCTGGATAAAGGACGGAGCAGGACGAAGGAGGACGGAGCAGAACGGGAACAGAGCAACATGTCGTCGTCATCGTGGGATCCACTTCCGAACGGGGACGAAAATTTGGACTTTATCTCGCGAGGAGCATCCCAGGTGTGGGACAAGCTTCTCCTGAGCTTTGGAGAGGTAGAGAAGAGAAGGAATGGATGAGAATTTCGTGTGGAGGGGGTCTCCTTTTATAGTTGCAAGGAATGGGGGTAAATTGGTCATTACATCTTTAAAACATTAAATAAGGGGTCTTTAGTGACGAATAAAACAATCGCTAAAGCCCCAACAAGTGCGTAGTGTGCGTTGGACGTGCACGCCCGCTTGTCTGCTCGCGCCTAATGCTCGCCGCACGTTCAGCCGTCCACAGTCAGGTCTTCGCCCGCCCCAACGCGTGCGATGACGCATTACGCCGCGCGTTCAATAGTGCATGAACGCTATCGGGCTCGCGCGACTGTTGGATTGCAATCTGACAGTCGATAACGGCGCCCCCGCTCGCTTCAAATTTTGCATGGCGAGGCTCAAACGCACGCCAGCGCCTCACGATAAGGCATTGGACCGCTGCACTGCCTCGCCCAAAAGGTCGCACGGACGATTTCAACGCACCGCATCCACAACCGTTGGATCTTGATCCAACGGCGAAGAAGAGCAGATTTAGGAGCTTCAGTGGGTGCATGTGGGCGTTTGGGCGGCCGAGATGGCACCACGTGGTGCCATCTTGGCCGTCCATCTTCTGGATGATGTAGATGGTGCCACGAGTGTCGAATTGACTTGATTTTTGCGTCGTTAGGCTGCGATCGTCGATCCGAATCCATCCATGCGGTCAGATTTGTCATTTGAAGTGCGGATTTATACTATCTTAGCCCTTGATCTTCTAGGGTTCCCTGGTCACTATCTGATGTTACAGATGCCTGATTAGGGTGATCTTGGAGTCGTTGAACTCCAATCGTCGCTTTGATCACATCTGTACGGTTGGATCTTCGATCTGAGGCCCTGATAAAAAGTTTACCCTGTCCAAGCACATACAAGGAGACAATTAACCTCCATTTTATTCAAACTACTCCAAATGCAAAATGATGCATGTTATGCAATATTTATATCATGCAATGCAATCCTATGCTTAAGAACATGCATAAATAGACATCTTAAGTATTGTAAATATGCTTACATCATACCCCCATGCCTATCTTTTGCTAGTCCCTAGCAAAAACTATATGTTATTTATAAAAGAATCAGGTTCGATTATTTGGGCATAAATTATTTTCAATCATTAAGAAATTGTCTACTTAAGATCTAAACTTTCAAAGACACAACAGTGCCTAAGCATCTGCCAAAATGCAAACCGCCTCAAGCCCTCACCTTATTCAAAGAAAATTTTCTTTTTCTTTTTCCTCTTTTCTAAATTTTTTTTTATTTTCAAATTTTAGGGTTTAAGACTGGCTTTCTACGGCCATTCAACTCACCTAAGATTTGATGAGAACCCTAAATTTTAAGTATCTTATTGTGAATGTGATAGACTCGTTGACCGGCAATTAAAACGGAGTTCGGATTTCTACGCCTCTAGGTGACCTAAAAAGAATTCTGCCTAAAGGTGTATCTTTACAATCGGTAGCTTTCTCCGTACTTTTTTTTTTACGGGGTCAACACAAGGGTAAATCTAGTGTATATCTCCCCGGTTTATTCTACTTCTCCGCTTCTTCCTAAGTGTTTTGGGAATTTTTAGTGCATTTACTAAGCTGGGTTCTGGACAACCAGTCGATCAAGTGTTACCACCGATAACTTGCCAGCCATACTCGTGCGGTGAAGTGTGGCTTATTTCTTTTTTTCTTCTCTCTTCTTTTTGATTTTTTTTTCTTTTTTAAGTAGGTGGCTTCCCTTGTCTAAGATTTACCTAAAGGCAACAAAAAAAGAAAAGTCCAGTGACTGGGTTCTGGGTAACCTACCTATGAGCTGTTATCCATGATAACTTGCCAGCCATATCACCTTAAAAGTTTCATTAGTTACCCAATTTCCGTTAGAATCGTCGAACAACGAGTCAGTAAGTCATGTACTTATCACCCAAACTTATTTATTCCAATTACGATAGAATTAAGATGGCGAGGACTCGAAAGACAAATCCACATTTTAGTGGATACACGGACTAATTAAGTCCAAAGACCTGAAGGGTCTTTGTGTTCATATCCTAATGTAAAATTTCTTAGGATTGAAAAGTCCTAATGTCCAACTAATCCTTCCTAATTTTGATTTTTTTTTATGTCTAAATAAGAAGATAAAAATAATTTATATGAATTTCACAAAGCTGACCAAATGATTCAAAAATGAATCCACCCCCCATTCCTAGCTGATGTAATGTCCTCGTTGAAAAAGAGACATGAAAGAAAGGGTAGAATATGGAAGATGTCACCTGAATATGAAGCTCGTACCAGCCTTGTGTCATATGTACAACTGCTGAGTTGAATGCCGTCAGCTAGGCGAAGTGTAGCCAAAGAAATAACAGAATGGCTAGAGCAACTGAGTCTGAGACGGGTTTTGGAAGAATACGGTCAACAACAGGCTTCAAACGTTGACCGTTGACTTTAAATGTGTTACCCGTCTTTGGGTCAGAAATCTGAATGGCTCCATTTGGAAAAATCTGATCAATTATGAATGGGTCATTCCATTTAGATCTAAGTTTGCCAAGAAAGAGCTTAAGTTTAGAATCGAATAACCAGACCTTCTGGTTTGGCTCAGAGCTCTTGCGGGAAATCAGTTGATCATGTAGAGGTTTGGTTCGAGCCTTGTAGATCTTGGCATTCTCATAAGCATCATTTGTAAGCTCCTCCAACTCAGATAGTTGGAGTTTCTTGGTCTTCCCAACTAAATTCAGATCTAAATTTCATTGTTTGATCGCCCAGAATGTCCTGTGTTCAATCTCTATGGGTAGATGGCATGCCTTTCCATACACCAAACGGAATGGAGACATGCCGATAGGCATTTTATACGCCGTACGGTAGGCCCAAAGAGCATCCTCAAGCTTTTGAATCCAATCCTTGCGATCAGGCCTAACCGTTTTCAGCAGAATGTTCTTGATCTCTCGATTGGAGATCTCAGCACGTCCATACGTCTGGGGATGGTAAGGTGTGGAAATTCGATGATTAACCCCGTATTTGGTCAATAAATTCTGGAATTGAGCATTAGTAAAATGAGTGCCACCATCACTGATGATAGCCCTCGGAATCCCGAACCTACTGAAGATATTTTTCTTGACAAAATTAATGACCACCTTGTGGTCATTGGTACGGGTGGGAATCGTCTTAATCCATTTGGACACATAATCAACAGCAACAAGAATGTACTGATGTCCAAATGAAGGGATAAAGGATCCCATGAAATCGATGCCCTAAACATCGAAAATTTCGACAGGAAGAATAGGGTTTAGGGGCATCATATCTCTCTTAGTTATGCTCCCGAGTGCCTGACATCGAGAACATGACCTTGAGAAATCCTGGGTATCCTTGAATAAAGACGGCCAATAGAAGCCAGATTGTAAGATTTTTGCAGCCGTCTTTTTCCCGGAGAAATGTCCACCACACCCAGATGCATGGCAGAACTCGAGTATACTGTTGAATTCATTCTCCGATATGCATCGGCGAATAATCTGATCAGAGCCGATGCGATACAGTTTAGGGTCCTCCCAAAAATAGTATTTGGCCTCATATTTGAGTCTATCTCGTTGTTGCTTGGTCCAATCCTAGGGGATTTGACCAACGGCCAAATAGCTAACAATGTCAGCAAACCATGGGGTGTGGACACCTAAATCTGTAAGAATAGTTTCGTCCAGAAAAGTGTCAGCAATCGGAATGTCCGGACAAGAAGAATCACCTAGGAGTCTCGACAAATGATCCGCTACCACATTTTGTACCCCGATTTTATCCTTGATTTCAAGATCAAATTCTTGAAGAAGAATCCAGCGAATAAGCCAGGGTTTAGCATCCTTTTTGGCCAAGAGATGTCTCAAGGCCGAGTGGTCGGTGTAGATGATAACATGAGACCCTAAGAGATAAGTCCTGAATTTTTCCAAAGCAAACACTACAACTAGTAATTCCTTTTCAGTAATAGTGTAATTCCACTGGGCTTCATCCAGAGTTTTACTAGCATAGTAAATGACAGAGGGCTTTCGATCAATTTTCTGACCCAGGATAGCCCCAACCGCGTAATCAGAAGCGTCAGTCATGATCTCAAAAGGGGCTGTCCAAATTGGTGGTTGCAAAACTGGAGCACAGGTGACTGCCGTTTTCAAGAAATCAAATGCCTTTCAGCATGATTCATTAAAAACAAACGACGTTTCTTTGGCAAGAAGATTGCTCAAAGGACGACCAACCTTCGAGAAATCCTTGATGAATCTTCGATAAAATCCCACATGGCCAAGAAATGATCGAATTTGTTTAACAGATGTGGGAGGAGGAAGTTTGGCGATAGTATCAACCTTAGCTTTATCAACTTCAATTCCCCGTTCAAAAATTACATGGCCCAAAACGATACCTTCTTGGGTCATGAAATGACTCTTTTCCTTGCTAAGGACCAATCGTGTTTTGATACATCGCTTAAAAATCATTTCCAAATTAGCTAAACAAGAGTCAAATGATTCTCCGAAAACAGAGAAATCATCGATGAAGACTTCCATAAACTCTCCCACCATTTCAGAAAATATGGCTAGCATACACCTTTGAAAAGTCGCAGGTGCATTGCATAACCCGAAAGGCATTCTAAGAAAAGCAAAGGTTCTGTAGGGATAAGTGAAAGTAGTTTTTTCCTGATCCTCGAGATGGATAGGAACTTGGTTGTATCCCGAGTAGCCATCAAGAAAACAAAAGTACTTCTGGCCGGCTAATTTTTCCAAGATTTGATCAATGAAGGGCAGGGGAAAACGATCCTTTTTAGTGGTTGTGTTCAGCTTCCTGTAATTAATACAAACTCTCCAAGAGGAAGCTGAACGAGTTGTGACAGATTCTCCTCTCTCGTTAGTCATAACAGTAATCCCGACTTTCTTTGGAACAATCTGAACGGGACTTACCCAGGGACTATCAGAGATTGGATAAATAATTCATGCATCGAGCCACTTGATAATTTCCTTTTTTACCACTTCTCGCATATTTGGATTTAATCTCCTCTACATCTGGCGAGAAGGGCGGGATCCATCTTCCAAAAATATTCTATGATTACAGTAAGATGACTCGATCCCCCTGAGGTCATGAATGGTCCAACCAGTTGCCTCCTTATGTTCCTTCAGGACCTTGATAAATTTATTCTCTTGCTCCTTTGTCAATTTAGCACTGATAATCACCGGGAGCGTCTTCTGAGGTCCTAAAAATTGATATTTCACATTCTCGAGCAATGGTTTCAATTCAAGATGGGGCGGTTTGATGATTGATGGTAGGGTAGATGCTGAAGATTCAAAAAGAGGAACAGGTTGTGAGTGAACAAAATCAATAACCTCTTCCGAAGATGTTAGGTCAGCCATAGAGGGTTGCAGGTCAAATTCATCATCCAAAGAGGAACTCTTGATTAAAGAAAATGTCAAACAAGTTTCAATATTATCATTATCCTCATCAAGTTCCTCAATAAATCCACAATCCTCAAATTTGTTGATCGCCTTAAAAATATCCAATTTCATTCGTTAGTCCCCAAAGGCGATTTCCATGCTACTGCTTTCACAATTAATGTTGGCCTTAGCGGTAGCCAGGAACGGACGCCCCAAAATGATGGGCGTGTTCCTCAAATTATCAGGTACATCCATGTCAAGGACAAGGAAATCTACAGGAAAATAAAAATCCTTGACCTTAACTATAACATCTTCAATAACGCCTCGCGAGTTTGTGACCGAACAGTCCACTAACTGTAGCGTTACTGAAGTTGGCCGAAGTTCACCTAATCCAAACTTCTCGTAAAGAGAAGTCAGAATTAGGTTGATGGATGCATCGAGATCCAAAAGTACTCTATCAAATGTGTAATCTTCGATAACGCAAGAAATTAATGGAGCATCAGGATCTCTCTTTTTTTGAGGAAGATAGTGCAGGATAGCAGAACTAACCTGCTCGGAGAGTACCACCTTCCTTGAAACAGATTCTCTCGACTTACGCTTTTGTGTACATAATTCCTTTAAAAATCTTGCGTAAGCCAGTATGTGCTTGATAGCATCAAGGAGCGGGATATTGATCTCAACATTCTTAAATAGATTCAGAAGCTCCCCATTGCTATCCACAGACTTCTTTGATTTGGTTAAGGCTTCAGGAAAAGGAACATGAGTCAGATCTTTAGAATCAGGTTCCTGAGCCTTGATTTCACCTTCAGGATTCTCCTCTCTCCTCAGGTTCTTCAGGATTCAAAAGATCAGAATAGTGTGGTTGTGGATCCTGAGTTTTCTTACCAATCCTCAAAGTAACAGGATTTGCAGATGCATAAGAATTTGGGTCTTGGGGAGGGTTATGAAAGATTGGAGAGGCTTGATTGACCATGAATTGTTGATTTGCAGAAGAAGACGAGGAACCCTGCTCAACCACCTGAGCATGTGCGTGAGGGTCCCTCTGATTTCCGTACCCATGAGCTTGATTGCCCGAATTCATAATATTTCGCAGGTTGGGTACGGGTTGGGATGGTAGAGATCCGGGTTGACGAGAGTTAGCAATAAGCTCGAATTGCAAGTTGTCCAGCGAGTTTTTCATTTGATGCATGAGCTGGATCATGGATCCTTACATCTCTACCATTTGACGGTTCAAATAAGCCTACCCTGTGGGTTGACGGGCATTCCAAGCTGGCTGATTGACCTGATTCGGAGGCAACTGAGTATATACTTGACCCTGACCCATTGGTCGTTGCGAAGCATAGTTGCTGGGTCGGAATTGGGTCTATTGCCCCGGGTTTTTCCAAGAGAAGTTAGGGTGGTTTCTCCAACCTGGATTATAGGCATTCGAGTAGGGGTTGGATCTAACATTCTCTTGTACAGAACAGACATCCTCATAGGGTGAGGATGGAGAGAGAAAGGGAATGATCAGAAAAACTGGGATCAAAGGCCCCAGTTTGGAACCCGTAGGGTTCCAAAAAATGCTAACTCACAGGTTGAGCCGCATCGAGTTGATTCACGAACTCCCGTCCAGAAGGAGCACGTGAAAAATGGAATCACGAATTTTGGGATTGAGTGGATCGAGAGTTGTTAATAGAATTGCCAGCCAGCCACTCTTCCATTCTTTTAGCAACCAAGTCCACCTTATCAAGTTTGTTACAAATCAATTCCATATCAAATGAATGAGAATCATGGACTTCATTGACATTTGATCTTGGCTGCTGGGAACGGTTAAAACTATCCATGGAGGCATGATTAATTGAATTCTCACTCATTTCCTCAAATAAATCATGTGCACTATCTGCATCTTTATTGAGGAAATTGCCTCCGCAAGAAGCATCCACACGATTTTTGAATTGCTCAGTCCACCCATGATAGAAGATCTGCACGAGTTGCCATTTCGGCACCTCGTGGTGTGGACACCTCCGCAATAAGTCTTGGAATCGCTCCCAGGCCACATGAAACTGCTCCCCCGACCGCTGGGTAAAGGTAGTGATTGCTCGTCTCAAAGCATTGGTACGTCCAACTGGGAAGAATTTCTTCAGAAAGGCCGATTTCAACTTATTCCAAGTTGTAATTGGTCTTCCTATTGTCCTATACCAATGCGTGACCTTATCCCTAAGAGAGTGGGGGAAGAGCCTCATGATCATTTGCTCCTCGTTTATGTTTTGAGCCTTGGTGGTCATGACCAAAGTGGTCAAGTCTTCCAAGTGCTGAAATGGATCTTCGGAGCCAAACCCATGATAATGTTTAATCAGGCTTAACACCTGGGGCTTGATTTCTAAGTCACCGGCTGGAATCTGGATGCCGGGACGTTCCCCGTAATTTGAAGGATCATAAAAATTCTTCAAGGGCTGAGCGCCCTGCATTCTTTGGAACCATTACTGCATTCTCTGCATTTGTTCCAACTGCCTTCGAAATTCTTCCTGTGGATTTCCAAGCAGAGGAGGCTGTTATTCGGCCATGGGATCAATTTGACCAAAATCCAACTTGCGCCTCCTAGAATGTTCTAATGGTCCTTCCAATCAGGGATTCAATGACCGTCTACCCAGCATAAACTAGAAGGTCGGAAGGACTGGGGATAGGGACCCTGCAGCACAACAAAACAAGGCTGTCCTTAAGTGGGGTAGCCTAAGGATCTACTGACTCCCAAAACCCGCCTTAAGACTGTAAATGATTTACTCTACTTGCGTCTGTTTAATCCAACCAGTTAGAAGGAGGGACTGAGAAAGTTCTTCCTTCGACTTTCGCCTCCGGTTCCTAGTGTACCCCCCAGCCGCGGTCGTTTGACGCTACTCCCCTAGCTAGACATCAGATTAATCATTATAAGTAGGTTAATCAAAAATAATCTCAGACTAGGCCCTGAAGAGTGAATCAGACCTTAAGGCCAACGTCTACTCAATTTTATTAAGGCCTAGGATTGTGATGCTTATGGAATGTGATGGGACCTTAAAATGGATTGTGCCCTTAATGATTGAATGAGATTTGTGTAAGTGCGTGCACAACTAGGGTTTTCAAGCAAGATTATTTATGATGCGTGAATTTTAATGTTCAAATCTTGCTTAAGTAGCTTCTAGGGTTTCGAATTAGGTGGATTGCAATCAAGTTTTTAAGCAAACCAAGTTGTAAAACACGGGTGAAGATTGTTTTCCTTTAAAACCAGAAAGAAAGTGGAGTGCCTAGAATAGACCTAAATTGAAAACCCAAAGGAGGAGCGACTTGATGAGTTGATTTTAAATAGAGTAGTACGGCCCAAACAATTCAAACAATTGGCACAAATGCACCACTAAGTTAGGCACTCAAAGATGATTAAGCTAGAATAATTTCTACTCTTTTATGTGTTGCTTTGTGTGTATCGGGTCCACAGATCAGAACCCGGTTAAGTAGAAACAAATCAATTTGATTAAGTGCCTTGAATGTGGGTGTATGTTGCGTGTTTGTTGAAAATTACCTCACAAGATTATCTTTTTATTTAGTTTTTTTATAAATGAGGGTTGAATGAATGTGAGTGAGAATCCAAACAACCAAACTATTTCTAAGATTTATGCAAACACTTAGGTTAATTGAAATTTAGATTTAATGTGGCGAATGAAATCCATGGAGGGAGAAGAATGGGGAGCATTTACAGTTGTCTTCAACTGCACTTTACTTCAGTCTACCGCTTGATGATTCCCCGATGGAGGTCTCTTCAAAACAACAGACACAAGAGAAAACAAGTTAGAAAACAATAAAGTGCAAGGAATGCGAAAACAAGATCGGAAATTGTTGCCTCCCTGGCAATGGCGCCAAAATGTTGAATGCACGAATTGCTACGCTAACATGTTTGGTTTTAAAACCTTGTCGTTGTAGCTTGAAAGCGAAGAATTCGTGTTCAACAAATAAAATTTATACCGAAATTGAAATTTCGGCTCGAACACAGGGAGGCTATGTCGATCTATATTCGCAATTATATTTTTTTTAGAATTTTTCTTCAAAAGCGAGGTGATATAATTACAATGAAGCTATTAGACTAAAAGGGAGAGAGAGAGAGAGAAAATGTGCATTCAATAATTCAAAATATTTATACAATCAAATCAAATAAAAGTTATACCAGAAAGTGAGAAATCAGCTATAATAGAAAGCAGGAAAATTCTACACTAGAAAAGCTATAAAGAAGAATGGGAGAGAGAAGTTATCCTCCTCGACGATCGCTTGGAGGATGAGCCGGACGGGACGACCCCTAGACGAAGGAGGACGGAGCAGGACGAAGGACGTAGCAGAAGAACGGGAACGGAGCAGCACGTCGTCGTCGTCGCGGGATCCACTTCCGAACGGGGACGAAAATTTGCACTTTATCTCGCGAGGAGCATCCCGGGTGTGGGACAAGCTTCTCTTGAGCTTTGGAGAGGTAGAGAAGAGAAGGAAGGGATGAGAATTTTGTGTGGAGGGGGTCTCCTTTTATAGTTGCAAGGAGTGGGAGCAAATTGGTCATTACATCTTTAAAACATTAAATAAGGGCCCTTTAGTGACGGATAAAACCGTCGCTAAAGCCCCAACGTGGGCGTAGTAGGCATTGGACGCGCGTGCCCACTCTCCTGCTCGCACCTAACGCTCGCCGCACGTTCAGCCGTCCACAGCCGTCCGATCGCGAGATCGGGCGACCCAGATCACACCTTCGCCTGCCTCGCTGTGTGCTCGCCCCAACGCGTGCGACGCCGCATTACGCCGCACGTGCAATAGCACATGAACGATATCGGGCGCGTGTGGCCGTTGGATTGCGATCTGACGGTCGATAACGGCGCGCCCGCTCGCATCAGATTTTGCGTGGCGAGGATCGAACTTGCGCCAACGCCTCACAATAAGGTGCTGGACCGCTGCGCTGCCTCGCCTAAAAGGTCGCGCGGACGATTTCAACGTGCTGCATCCACAGCCGTAGGATCTTGATCCATCGGCGGAGAAGAGCGGATGCAGGAGCTTCAGCGGGTGCATGCGGGCGTTTAGGTGGCTGAGATGGCGCCACGTGGCACCATCTTGGCCATCCATCTTCTGGATGATGTAGATGGTGCCACGGGTGTTGGATTGACTCGATTTTTGCATCGTTAGGCTGCAATCGTCGATCCGAATCCATTCGTGCAGTCGGATTTGTCATTTGAAGTGCGGATTTACGCCATCCTAGCCCTTGATCTTCTAGGGTTCCCCAGTCACTATCTAATGCTACAGATGCCTGATTAGGGCGATCTTGGAGTCGTTGAACTCCAATCGTTGCCCTGATCACATTTGTACAGTTGGATCTTCGATCCGAGGCCCTGATAAAAAGTTTATCCTGTCCAAGCACATAAAAGGAGACAATTAACCTCCATTTTGTTCAAACTACTCTAAATGCAAGATGATGCATGTTATGTAATATTTATATCATGCAATGCAATCCTATGCTTAAGAACATGCATAAATAGACATCTTAAGTATTGTAAATGTGTTTACATCAGGACCTAATACACTTAATTCAACACACAAATAAGTGAGTAGAAATCTGAATAAGTCAAACATTTCTGTGTGCCTTAACTAAGTGGTGCAATAGGCCAATTGATTGAACTGTTTGGGCCGCACCACTCAAGATAAAAGTAACTTGCCACTTAGGGTTGATTTTTAAGACTAAACCAGGCACTCCACATTTTATTTCTGATTTTTAAAGGAATATATCTACACTAGTGCTTTCAAAACTTGGAGTGTTCTACTGAACCTTGATTGAATATACCTAAAAATTAAACCCTAAAAGCTACTAAACAAGGTTGAACCCTGAAAGACACATCATCAAATAACCTTGTTTGTAAACCCTGGTTGTGCACGCACATACATTTTAACTGATCATTAAGGGCACAACCCATCTAAAGGGCCCATCACATTCTTGAAGCACCATTGTCCGAAGCCTAACTAAAATTGATTAGACGTTGGCCCTAAGGACTGGTTCGCTCATTGAGATTATTCACGATTAACCTGCTTACACTAGTCAATCTGATGTCTAGCTAGGGGAGTAGCGTCAAACGACTGCGGCTGGGGGATACACTAGGAACCATAGACGCAAGCCAAAGGAAGAACTCTCTCCCCAGTCCCTCCTAACGGTTGGATTGCCTGGACATCAGTAGAGTAAATCGTCCATAATCTTAGGACGGCTTCTGAGAGTCTATAGACCTTTAGGCTACCTAACCTAATGATAGGCTTGTATTTTTGTATTGCAGGGTCTCTTCTGATTTCCCTCCTTCACCATGTACCCTTCAACATCTTACACACATTTCCAATCCTATCCTCTTACCACCTCTTATCCCTAAGATGATTACTATCTCGACTTAACTTGCAATTATCCATCCACTAGCCGGGATGACTTTGATTGGGGAAACGAATCCGGACCTCAATGTCCAGAGCCTAACCTTGGACAACAAGACTATGATTATTATCCTTCCCAGAGCTACAATGATTACAGATCTTCATCCTTTGATCACCAAACCAACCCAATCTACAATCAGGAAGAATATAATGATTATAACACCTACCCTCCCTAGTATTCCATTGAAAATAGGTCATCACCATCCTTTGAACAACCTAGAACAACCTACTTTCAGGGAGGGACCAGAGAACCTTGACATCTTAACACCCCTAGATTTAACCCAAACCCACCTAAACCTGAATTGAACCAGTCGATCCAGGTGGACCAAATCCAAGATAAGGTGTTGGCTAATTTGAGGAACACTATACAATCGTTAGAAGCTCAGCCAACACCATGCACTGAAGCATTGAAACCTATGATAAAAATGATTGACGAACTAAATAGCTCTTTATTGGATTTGCTCCAAAGTGTTAGGGATAGGGACCTGGGTGAGTTTCGTCTTGGGAAATTATCAAGGTTGAGGATGAAATTTGTGGTTGCCCTAGTCAAATCTTGGGATGATTCTCAAGATGAACCCCTTTCAGGAGAGCAAATGTCTAAACCCGCTCAGGCACCTGTTGGGGAGGATACATATCCTGAGATTGGAGATGACCGGGTTGGGCTAGAGCAACCTTTTGAGGATGAATCGAGTTTCTCACCCAAGATCCTAGAGCCAGGGAATGACGAAAATGTCTCCATGGACCATGAAATGACATATGATTTTGAGACATATATAAATGAGGATCATGGATTCTTTGACTCTGAGGGTGAAAAATCTTTTTGTGAAGTCTCACTTGAACTTAAGGAAAATGATTTTAGTGAGAAACGAGCATGAGGAATCTGATGAACTATTTGATAGCCCGTTCGTTGAAGATTTGGACTCGGTTGGGGTTAACTTGGAGGATCCGAATCTTGATGATTCAATCAGTGACCCCAGTCCTCATCTGCACCCCGAAGAGCTGACTTCTGAGATCATTACGCCCAAGTCAATCCTGATTTAGCTGCAATTGTTGAACTTGGGCACTTTAGATGGGGTATATAACGATTTGGAGGTCCTGGAGCTTGAGCACTTGATTTTAAAAGATAAGAATTTGGCAATAAAAATCTGGGAGGCTAATTCTGAGGGAACTACGATTTTGGATATAGGGGTACCTATTGACCTGAAACCACCTATCTTCTTTACAAACCCTTATGATATCTTTCACGTGCGACCCAAGCATGGAATAACTGATTATTTTTCTAAGCTAGATGTTAAGTGGACAACCGCACCTATTGAACCATCTTTACCCGTTGTCCGACACTTTAGTCTTGGGTTGCACACCACTAAACCGCAGGCCCGGTCCCGCAAACACAACCTTCGGTTCTAGGTGATTTTCATCCAGAACTTGAGAACCACTCGACCCTGGGGCATGGGTCTGCACCATAATCTCGTCCACGTCTGTGGACATCTTCTGCGGACGAGTTTCAGGATCAACCTTTTGATATTGATTCTGACCCGCACTTGTAATTCTCAATTTTTCCTTTGTATGTTATGCCTAGCTGAAGGCATTAAACTTAGCGCACGTGTATACACTCTTCTCTCAGCGAAGCTGACCGAATTTGCACAACACTCAGGTGATATTCTATTTACTCCGCCCTCTTCATGTCTTTATTTTTACAATGAGGACATTGCATCATTTAGGCATGGGGGTGGATAATCAATTCCTGAAATCATTATGTTAACTCCGCAGAATTTCTTTTAGTTTCTTATAAATTAAAAAAAATTAAAATTTTGAAAAAAGATAAAAAAAAGAAAGAATTAGGAAAAGAGAAATTAGGCATTTGGAAGTTATTAACTTTAGGAAATGATATGAAAAGACCTAAACACTAAGACTCTTCAGATCTTTGGGCTTAATTAGCTCAGGTGTCCACTCAAATGTGGACTTAGTCTCGAGTCCTCGCCAATTAAAATTTATTTTAATTTGGCAAATAATTTGAGATGATAAGTATGTGATTTATCAACCTGCCCTCTGATTTGGGGGGACTTTAAGCTTAAGCATCTACACATTTTTTTTGCACTGACTCACTTTCCAGCGGTTTTTACGGAAATTAAGTAGCTAATGGATCGACTTAGGTGGTATGGCTAGCAAGTTGTCGGTGGTAACAGCTCATCGGTCGGTTGTCCAGAGCCCAGCCACAAGACCATTTTCGTTGTACTGCCTTTAGGTAAATCTTAGATCAAGGAAGCCATCTACTTAAAAAAAGAAAAAGAAAAAGAGAAAAAGAAAAACACTCAAAAAGAAAAGAAAAAAGAAAAGAAAAAGGAGAAAATAAAAAAATAATAAAGCCACACTTCATCGCACAAGTATGACTGGCAAGTGATCGTGGGTAACGGCCCATTGGCCTGTTGTCCAGAGCCTAGCTCACAAAAAATGCATAATAATTCCCAAAACATGTAGGGAAGAAGCGGGGAAGTAGAATAAACTGGGGAGATATACACTAGGTTCGCCCTTGTGTTGACCCCAAAAATAAAAGTAGGGAGAAAACTAGCAATCGTAAAGATAAACCTTTAGGCAAGGTCACCTAGGGTCGTAGAAACCTGAAGTTTGTCTTAACGGCCATTTTGTGAGTTTATCACTATTTCACAATGATGCTTAGTATTTAGAGTCCTTTTAGAGTCTTGGACAGGTCGAGTAGCCGTAAAAAGCTATCCCAAAACTCTCAAACTCCAAAAGTACAAAAAAAATTAGAAAAGAAGAAAAATAATAAAAAAAATGTATCTTCCCTTTTCAAATAAAGCGAGGACTTGGGCGTTCTACATTTTAGTAGGCACCTGGGTACTGTTAAGTCTTCGTAGTTCAGGTCCTTAGTTAAAATTTTCTATTGTTAATAAACAACTTAAGCTTAAGCGATCTAATCCTAATTTTGCTTTTATACATAGCATATAGTTTAATTTTGCTAGAGACTAGCAAAAGATAGGCATGGGGGTATGATGTAAACACATTTATTGAGGGTAAAATGCCTATTAATGCATGTTCTTAGGCTTAGATTTGCATTTCATGTTATAAATATTGCATAGCATGCATCATTCTGCATTTAGAATAGTTGTATATATTTTAGGTTAATTAGGTCCTTTTTATGTACAGGAAGGACATTTATTTTAGGGCCTCAGATAGATAATCAGACCATATGGATCTGATCAGGACGACGATCAGAGTCTAATGCCTCTGAAATAATCCAGATCAGAGTCCCGAAGCATCATATGAAGCCCGAGGAAGATCAACGGCCAGGGGGCAATGCGACATCCTTACGGGTTTCGAATGAAAAATCCAATCATACGGATGGATCCGGAGCAATGATCGCAGTCCGACAGTGCGAAAATCAATTCGATCCGAGCACGGTGGCACCCTCTGCAAGGGAATGGACCGCCCAGGTCGCGCCAGGTGGCGAAACCCAGCCCGCCCACGCACACACATGCACCACCGCGCAAGCATAGCAGCGTGGGCACGCGCGCGCGCAGAGGCACGTGTGCACCCAAGCGCCACGGCACGCGCAATAGCGCAGTGCGTACTTGCACGCAATAGCGGCAACGGCAGTAGGTGCGGCAGCGGGCGCGAGCGTAGCTGGCACGGGTGCATAGCGCGTACGCGTGCGCAACACGATGTGTGATGTGTAGGCTAGCGGAAGCATTGAAGGAGCAGATCTTCAGCGACAGCTGTAGTGACGTTTACAGCCATCACTAATGACCCAAATACGAATTTGTTTTTCCTCCACTATAAAAGGACCTACCCACCACCATTTCAAAGCATCTCCTTTCTTCCTCTCACCACCTCCAAGGCTCTAGAGAGAGCTTGTCTCAAGCCCGGGATGTTCCTCTAGAGTAGAAAATCAAATAGTTTTCCCTCCCCTCATCCCCATTCATGGAGCATCCCGTGGTCGTCCTTTCACCGCCCTTCGGGAAGAAGATCCTCACCGTGATGCCATCTTGCCCCATCCTCCGTCCTCCGGCTCCATCCTTCATCTCGCTCCTCACCACCTTCCTCCAAGTGACGTCAAAGCTAGTCGTCCTCCAAGCAACCGTCGAGGGGGATTTCTCTCACCTCATTCTATCGTTTTACGCTTTCGTAGCATAGATTTTCCTCTTTCATAGTGTAACAAATGTAATTTCCTACTTGGAGGGGGTGAGATATGTGTGACATATAAAATGCGAAATTAAAAAGATAACAATCTCACAAAATTAGCAATCACATAATGTACGCAATTATTTTTAGGCGAAAACCCAAATTGGGTGAAATCCACCACCTAACCCTCTCGAGTTAGGATTTTCCAATCGATCTAGTCGATCAAATTCATCCTACAAACTACTTAAACGAGGGTAGTTCAACCTCTATTACAACCACGCTACGAGTACGAGGGTAGCATTCCTCAACCCCTCCTTTTCACAAGGAGGATTTTGTCTCACGAAGGAGATCGGAATTCGCAACGCAAATACCCAACCAATAACAAAGAACAATTTCAACACAACCTATAGAGCCAACAAAGATTAACCTAGCTACTATAGGTAAAGAAACTTCCCTTTGATGAAGGGAGTGCGTCGGCGTGACGACGCGGGTGCGTGAACCACGCTAGAGCACCTCGTCCCTCTCGTAATCACGGAGGGAGAGCGGGTGCGCAACTGGATTCAAGCTCTCTAGATGTGGAACAAAAGCTTGGAGAGCTAGAGCTTCTTCTAGATGATCTTCTACTTCTTTTTGGCACAAGAGATGTGAAAGCGTGTTACTTGGTGTGTCTTGGTATCTTTTTCAAGCCAATGGGTCCTCTATTTATAGAGGGCCTAAGAAGGTTTTGGAAGGCATTAAAAGGCTTCCATAGCCGTTGGGGTTGAATCCAAGGCAAAACAGGCTGTAATCAGAATCAATCACGATTCTGAAAGGGTCATCAAACATCTGGTCCTGGCATCAGACGTCTGGAAAACCTGTTTAAGACGTCTGGTAACAAAGTCAAACATCTGATTCTGGGCAAGTTTCCTTACTGACTTGATTCAGACCTAAACAGGGTTCTAGTGTATGGCCATCAAACAACATACAGGACGTCTGGCACTAGGTCTGGACATTTGAAAATCTATTTGTTCTGCGAAAATGGATTCCCAAGAAGAGTAACGGCTAGAAAATCTCCCAAAGGAGATTTTGGGTCAGCCGAGGCAAAACGGTCACATATCAAACGTCTGAGGTCCTCTACGGACGTCTGATATAAGGATAACGGTCATTTTTCTCAACATCTGTGTAGGAAGCCAACATTCCACTAATTGAACGTCTGGCACAAGCATCAAACGTCTGGACTAAGGTTTGAATGTCTGATTTCATCAGACAGAAGCTACAAAGTCCAGCCTAAGTCATTGGACGTCTGAGTCAATAGTCAGACATCTTAAAAGTCACTATCAGACGTTTGATTTTCAGATTAGACGTTTGATTAGGCTATCAGAACCCTATTTTTATTTTTTCAAGCTTTCTACAAAAAACCTAAGTATCCTGGGGTTGTGCAAATGTTCCTAGGACTACTTTAAGGATTCTTTGAGGCTCTTTAACACAAGATCTAAGAAAGAAATAAAGAACAAAACAAAGAAACAAAATTACATAGAACAAGATAAAAGAAAATCTATCATATTCTTGTCTTCATGCTTCTTCAGGCCATCGCTTCCTCTGTTCTCCGTCAAGCTCCACTAATCCGCCATAGATGCGAGCTTGAACTCCGTCTAAACACGTCTCTATTTGCAATTAACCTGAAATGTAAGACTTCAAGTGCAAATGTTAAATAACACGTGTTTTGTTATCATCAAAATAAACAATTGTGGTGCTCTAGCACCAACAATCTCCCCCTTTTTAACATTATCAAAAGGGTGCAATGATATTAATTCTCCTAATCTCCCCCTTAAAACATGCTCTTCTAGTTTTTGGATTAAATTTCTTTTAATCAAGGTTCTCCCCATTTTTCTAATAACAAGATAGCTATATATTTTTATCCCCATTTCTAAAGGAAATATAGCCAACTTAACACCTCCCCCTAAATGATTGACAATAAACTCATAATTTTAACTCATATTTATATGCTAATGATAAAAGGATAGGGTTAAGGGTTTTACCTCACCTACCATGGCCAATAAAATGGCCCAAATGGAGGTGGTGGATGCCACATCGGATGGGACTTCCATCCGTAGCTTGGAGGTCCGGGCATTGGGGTCGTTCTCTAATTGGGCGATCGTCGTGCGATGGGTCGATCGGTTATTCATCGTCTCGTCGATCTTCTCTTTTTCCTCCTTAGTCCTCCCAACTTGAGTTGATCATTTTTAAGCTTGTAGGTCCAGTCCTTTACGTTGATATCTTCTTTGAAACCTACAAAATAGAATTCCAATTCTTTCTTCGGTATCCAAGTGAGCTTGGATCCGGATTTGTTAGCGGGTCTCCTTGACGGAGATTCTTTCGCAATCTTAGGGCTATACAAGTTATCCTACCTTGTTGATTAAGTTAGAATTTTTCCAAAGACATGCAATTTCCTCTTCTATAATATGCATCTTAGTTTTTAAATCAGAAATTTCCATTTTTAAACTAGTATTTTCCTCAATCAACTTATTATTTTCAAAGATTAAGTTATGATTTTCTAACAATAAGTCATCATTTTTAAGACTAGTTTCTAGGTCCTTAAGTAGCTTCTCTAACCTATCATTTTCAGATTTTAACATGCCAAGTTTCTTTTTCATGCTTTTATTTTTTACTTTTAATGATTGACTAACATCAAATAGTTCATTAAAAGCTTCTTGTAAATCCGAGTTTACCTCATCGTCAGAGTCACTTTTGCTGTCGCCTGTTGTCGCCATGAAGCCTATGCAGGCGATTTCCTCCTCAGGATTCTCCTCTTTTTCATCCGAGCTTGAGTCGTCCCAAGTTGCTTGGAATGCCTTCTTCTTCTCCTCCTCCTCCTTCTCCTTCTTCTCCTTCTTGAGAAGAGGGCACTCTGGTTGTAAATGACCTTTTTCATTGCAGTGGTAGCAACGTCTCAGTCTATCCTTCTCCTTTTCTATCTTTGAGTCCCTACAAAACCTTGAAATTTTCTTAAGTAAAATTTTAAAGTCTTCGTCGTCGGAACTAACCTCGCTATCTGACACAACTTTGAAGGGGAGAGTCTTCTTAAACTTCGGTTCTGGTGTGTCCTGCTTTAGTTTCGTCTCATAGGCCATTAGGTTGCCTAAGACATCCTCCATATTGAGCTCCTCCACTTCGTTTGCCTCCTATCTCGAGGTGACCTGCTCCCATTCTGGTCCAAGCAAACGGAGTAGCTTTCCTTAAAGCTCCCCCTTGATGAAGGTCTTACCTAAAGCTTTTAAACTATTTACAATGAGAGTGAACCTAGTGTTCATCTCACGTAGAGATTCGTTAGACTTCATTGAAAATGACTCAAATTCTTGAGAAAGTAAATTGATTTTAGAAGTCTTTACCTTAGAGGTACCCTCATGAGTTATCACGAGTGTATGCCAGATCTCGTATGCAGTGGCGCATTGCGAGATTCTGTTGAACTCCTCCAGGCTGAGCACACAATACAACGTGTTCATCATTTTCGCGTTGAGCGAGAGTTCCCAAATCTGCTGCTGCAAGTATCCTGCGGCGAGTCTCTCCGGGATGTCAAAAGGGGTCTCGCATCGGGCCCATATTGTGAAGTCATTGGCTTGAAGCCATGTCTTCATCCGTAGCTTCCAGTACGGGTAGTTATTCTGTCAAAGAATGGTGGATGGGTGGCAGACTGCCCCTTAAGAATCCTCGTCGCAGAGCTTCTTCCCTCCATGATCTTCTTGCGGGGTGTTACTCCAATCTTGTAAGAGCCTGCTCTTATACCAAATGTAATTTCCTAATTTGAAGGGGTGAGATATGCGTGACGTATAAAATGAGGAATTAAAAAGATAATAATCTCACAAAATTAGCAATCACATAATGTACACAATTATTTTTAGGTGGAAACCTAAATCGAGTGAAAACCACCACCTAGCCCTCTCGAGTTAGGATTTCCCAATCGATCCAGTCGATCAAATCTATCCTACGAACTACTTAAATGAGGGTAGTTCAACCTCTATTACAACCACGCTACGAGTACGATGGTAACATTCCTAAACCCCTCCTTTTCATAAGGAGGATTTTGTCTCATGAAGGAGATCGGAATTCGCAATGCGAATACCCAACTAATAACAAAGAACAATTACAACACAACCTATAGAGCCAACAAAGATTAACCTAGCTACTATCGGTAAAGAAACTTCCCTTTGATCAAGGAAGTGCGTCGGCGTGACAACGCGGGTGCGTGAACCACGGTGGGGCACCTCGTCGCTCTCGTAATCGTAGAGGGAGAGCGGGTGAGCAACTAGATTCAAGCTCTCTAGATGTGGAACAAAAGCTTAGAGAGCTAGAGCTTCTTCTAGATGATCTTCTACTTCTTTTTGACACAAGAGATGTGAAAGTGTATTGCTCGGTGTGTCTTTGTATCTTTTTCAAGCCAAGAGGTCCTCCTCTATTTATAGAGGGCCTAGGAAGGCTTTGGAAGGCCTTAGAAGGCTTCCATAGCCGTTGGGGTTAAACCCAAGGCAAAACAGGCTGTAATCAGAATCAATCATGATTCTAACAGGGTCATCAGACGTCTGGTCCTGGCATCAGATGTCTAGAAAACCTATTTAAGACGTCTAGGAATAAAGTCAGATGTCTGATTCTAGGCGGGTTTCCTTACTGACTTGATTCAGACCTAAACAGGGTTCTAGTGTATGGCCATCAGACGACATACAGGATGTTTGGCACTAGATCTGGACGTCTGGAAACCTATTTGTTCTGCGGAAATGGATTCCCAAGAAGAGTAACGACTAGAAAATCTCACAAAGGAAATTTTGGGTCAGCCGAGGTAAAACGGTCACATACCAGACATCTAGGGTCCTCTACAGATGTCTAATATAAGGATAACAGTCATTTTCCTCAACGTCTATGTAGGAAGCCAACGTTCCACTAATTGCACGTCTGGCACAAGCATCAGACGCCTTCTAAGACGACATCTGAACTAAGGTCTAAACGTCTAATTTCATCAAACAGAAGTTACAAAGTCCAGCCTAAGTTATTGGACGTCTGAGTCAATAGTCAGACGTCTTAAAAGTCACTATTACACGTCTGATTAGGCTGTCAGAACCCTATTTTTATTTTTTTAAGTTCTCTACAGAAAACCTAAGTATCCTAGGGTTGTGCAAGTATTCCTAGAACTACTTTAAGGGTTCTTTGAGGCTTTTTAACACAAGATCTAAGAAAGAAATAAAGTGCAAAACAAAGAAACAAAATTACATAGAACAAGATAAAAGGAAATCTATCCTATTCTTGTCTTCATGCTTCTTCAGGCTATCACTCCTCGCGAAACTCCTCTGTTCTCCGTCAAGCTCCTCCAATCCGCCATGGATGCAAGCTTGAACCCTGTCTAAATACTTCTCTATTTGCAATTAACCTGAAATCTAAGACTTTAAGTGCAAATGTTAAATAACATGTGTTTTATTATCATCAAAATAAACAATCGTGGTGCTCTAGCACCAACAACAAACAATTCTTCATTAATGGATGATTGTTTCTCTCTCTTTCTCTCTCTCTCTTTTATATTTGCAAGTAGATAGCTAGGTAAGCATTTGTCAATCTAATCTCTTGCTTCCTAAAAATACAAAAAAAAATTAGAAAAGGTAAAACCGAACAAAAATAAATAAAATCGAAGAGTGATTTTCAATTAAAGTAAACGTCGCCTCCTTGTGTTCGACCCGGGACTCCTTTGGAGTTTCGGTATAAATTTTATCTGATCGACGTATTTTGCAACTACGACAACGAGTTACTTGTAACCCTGATGTCTAACACGCGAAACAAGCGCGACCACTGTCCTTTGCCTTCAATCTCTTCCTTGGCGTTTCCCTTTTTCCTTCTTCTTTGCCTTAGCTTCTCTGTGGCTCTTTTCTTCTTCAGCTCCTTCCTTCTCCTCTGACTTCTTCCTTAGCTTCTCCTTTCTTCTTCTTTGCCTAACCCTTCTCCTTTTTTTTTCCTTCCTTGGATTTGGCTAAGTGTGGAGCCAAGCTTTCCACAGCAAAACCCCCTTCCCCTACGTAGCGTTCCTCTCTTCTCTCTTCTCTATTTCAGTTCGCTCTCCCAGAGCTGCATTCAGGTCGGGCAATCGAACCTAACGAAGACCAAGGTCTAGGTTCACCGGCATGGGTGGTGAGCGAGGAGTGGGTCAGTTCGGGTAAACGAGTAGTGGCCAGATTCGTGTGGGTAGTGCCGCAGACGAGGCCGTGAGATGGGGAGAGGACCTCACCCCATGAGTAGGAGGCGATAAGGCCTATGCACAAAATCAATTTATGTGCATACGCCCACTCACCCACTTCCGAGGTGGGACTAAACGTCCCACCCCCCTTGCGCGCGCTGCAGCAGAGATGTGTGGCTTAATTGGTGAAGCTGCGTGGACTATTGACTCCAATTGGGGACCTAGGCGCACTCATGCCACAAATCCGCATTGCTTGGGACTCATGCCTGGAGTAGCAGCAGCTAGAACACAGGAAGCAGCTTCTTCGTCCATGGCAGCCGGTGTGGTGCGAACCTGAAATCATGAGCACGGCCTTGCAGCCACGTTAAAACATCCAGGGAGATTCGCCAAGGCATAGCAAATAGGTGGCGGTGATCAGCATGGTGTTGGAACGGCTGTGGTGGCATGCCTAGGGCTCTCTGTGGCCATGGGAGTGGGTGTGTTTGAGGGCATTTTTAGGTGAGTGGCAGAGTGATTGGAGTAGTGGGAGATGATCAGTGGGGTGTTGAGGAGGTCGTAGGGTGGTTTACGAGGCGGGTGGAGGTGCGGAGCGATGGGGATGCCTCGTTGGAGGTTTGGCCGAAGGTGGAGAAGGTGAGGGTGATCGGTGGCGTCGAGAAATAAAGAGGGGGCATAGGAGTAGGAGGGAGAGAGAAGCAAACTGACCTAACCTAAGGATGGAGACAGAAGAGGCGTCTGGGCTGGTACGGCCGATGCTGGAGACGAAGATCTCCATAGGTGAGGCGGCGGCGAAGACGAGGGTAGTGGTGGCATCAAGGCTGGTACGGCCAACGTGGATGAATGAGAGGAAGGCAACCCAACAACTGGTATTGTGGTTGGGCGATGAGAGAGAGAGAAAGGAACCACCAAAGCTTGCGAAGATGTTGTGGCCAGCAAGGAAAGACGAATTGAGGGTGGACTGGCCCAATTCCAAGCTGAGGAGATGCGGATGGATCAAGGTTTGCTTAAATAGGCTTCTGAGGATGGATTTATGCTTGAAAGCCAAGCTTCCAATCAAGGTATGTTCTCCGGAGAAGGAAGCTTCAAAAAGACCCAAATCTCTCATGCGTTCGCATGAGAGATTGGGTACAAATTAGGACTTAGTGATGGGTTCATACTGGAGGAGATTACTCAGAGAATCTCCTTTCCAATTTTGGGAGGGATTCTCTGAGCAATCAAGGAGGAATCGCCTCAAGTTCGCCGAGTAGGATTCCCGCTGCTATAATGGTGGAGGGACCTAATTGCAAAAAATGAAGAAGAAGCTAGGGGGGTTTCTGCAGAGGTTTTTGAAAGATAGGGGTAGAAATGTCATTAGGCTGGACCTATTTGCAAAGTGGGTCAAGATGAATTCCTCTTAGGTCCAAATTTTGGTGCAAACCTAATTTGGACCTAAGGAATCTAATGGTAAGGTTGGATTTTGGGTTTAACCACGTTTGACTGGGCAATTTACGTAAAAATCTAATTTAGGGTAAATATTTGTCTAAGACCCCATTCTAGGTCAAAATAGGTTCCAATGGCCAAATTGAAGGTTTTAAACCCTAGAAAATATTTTTCTATGATTTTTAGAGGATTTATGTGAATTTTATCCTGAACAAAACCTTATTTAATCAAGCAAACCTATTTTAGGGTTACAAGAAGTCATTTAATTCCCAGAATTCACACGAATCCTTTTCTGTTTGAACCAACCCACTTTTTATCATGTTAAAGCCATTTGACCTGTGTTTATCCCTTGAGAAAACCCGTTGTTGCAATGCAATGGTAAAATTGCAGTTTTACCCCTTGTTTCTTGCTTTTCTGTTAGAAAGGTTATTCAGTGAATTAGGACCTCCAGTTGGTTACGTAGGAGCTTTTATTCTCTTCTTTGGATCAAAATGAGCTAGTTAGGGCTCATGATGGTGTTCCCATCAGTAGACCAGTCGCACAACCCCTCCTTGGAGACATGCTTCCCCTTAGTAAAGGCCTGAACGGAAGTCAAAGTCTACCTCCTGATCTCTCGTGACAGCTTCTCCCAGATCAACCCCATCGATGGGTGCATGACATAGAAGTTCATCACTACCATGGCATCAACTCAAGCCCCTCTAACTCCCCTGAGGGCTCCTCTTCTCCTTCCAAATCTGCCACCCAGAAGCCCTGCTCCGACGCGAGCTCCTAAGCCTCACCAAGGTCAGCCCTTAGCCTTTCCGCATCCGCCTCCACCATCTATAGACTTGCTCGCATCGAAGCTAGTCTATCAATCGATGCACTAAGGTGGACGTGCTCCTCCTCAAGAGCCCTCTCATACCCCTCCACTGAGGACGAGTCTCAACCTTGATTCAAGGAGAAGACGGTGCAAGTAGCTGAGAGGCGCTTAGATAGCTCCCTCAGAGCCTTCAAATGGGCGTTGTGTGCCCTCATGAGCCTCTCCTGTAGCTCCTCGCCAGCGATGGAGGCCATCTGCAGGATGGAGCGAGTATTCTTCAACTCCCCCTCCAGTTGGCCCACATGGTTGGTTGCCTCTTGTTGGGAGCAGAGCCTCCGCTCGGCCTCCTCCACTGCCTTCTCCACCTTCTCTCGCATAGTCGCAGCCTCTGCCACTTGTCAGAGCAATTGTTGATGCTTCACTTTGGCTGTCATGGCCCACTAAGCAGCCAGGTCTACTGCGTTGCTTAGACCAGTTGAGGCAAGAAGGTTCGGGGGAGAGCTACCGCACAGAATGTAGCACGACACAAGCATCTTCACCTAAAAATCACGAGCACGTCAGAATACGAGTAGCTCTAGCCAAGAAAAAATAATAAGCGAAACACAAGCCTCATGAGCTTACCACGCATATACAGTAGAAGAATACGTGGTTATAGTCCATGCCACGAAGCCCAGAGGTGGCCCAATGTTCGCTCGCAAGATGTGCTAAAAATTAGTTCTGTCGTTGTAGTACAAATCACGATGAAACAAATAACATTTATAGAAATTTCGATGAGTACCGAGTGGTTCGCAGGGAGGCAAAACACGATTTTTATGAAAAAGCTTTTCAGAAAAGTCATTCTAAGCAAATATTTATATATGTATATATAGACATCAGATATCCAAAAAATCAAAATTTTATTGCTATTTGGGAACAATTTTCAAAATAATTATTATTAGCAAAGAGAAAGAGAGAGAGATAGAGAGAGATAGCAAATGAAGGACGACATCGTTTGTGGGATGCTTGTGCAAAGTGCGACAGCACTTCAGATCTAAAGTGTTAGGAAGAAGATCAGAGAGAAGTTGCAAAGAGAGAGAGGCTGGAGATCTATCTTGTGGGAGTTGCCTCTCAATTGGGGGCCCTGAGGCTCTTTTTTTAGCTTTATTTAGGGGCAAAGTGGGCATTCTAGCCCCCAAAATCGTCCAACAACTCAGGTTTGAGCAGATCCGTCGATCGGGAGATCAAAGGCTCTGATCGTGCCTTAAAAATAACCTTCCACATGCAGATCACTCCGAATGCTGCCACGTGGCAGCCTCTAAGCCGCCCGATCTGATTCGTACCACTCGCTCACTTCTCCACGCGCGCACACTTGATTTCAGCCAAATCACATGTCCTGCTGCCTCTTTCTTGCATGTGAATCGAGGCATTGAGTTGGGCATTCAACCGCTCATCTATCGCACCGCCGCATCCAACGTGCCTCTATATGCCACGCGACTGCATCCGCGCCCTTCATCCTTCATCTGATAGTCTAATTGAGTCCAAGCACACTGCCTCGGCTGATTTTGCACTCCGCACAGCTCAATCCCACGCCTCTTGCTGCAGTTGGAGCGAACTAACCAATGCACTATAAGTACGGATGGTCGCGGTGATGAATTAGGCAGGTTTGCTTCTCAGCCGTTGGTTGGAGATTTGATGGCTGAGATCTTCTTTCAGCTGATGACGTAAGTAGGTTGGGCGACGTGGGCACTTCTTAGCCAATGGATGATGATCCAATGGCCCACAACACGTGATCCAACGACCCACAACGTATGAGGAGATGCCTTCAGAGGTTGGGGTCACATGGAGGGGTGGCTGTGATGGCACCACGTGGCGCCATCGTGGCCATCCATCTTCCTTGCTTTGTAGGCGATGCTGTTGGCCTCCGAACGAGATGATTTTTGCGTCATTGGACTACGATCGTTGATCCAAATCCATCCGTGCAATTGGATTTGGCTTCTGAGATTCGGATTTCTACCCTCTTGCCCTTTAGCTTCAATTATATGGGTTGTACGTGATGCTACGGATGTCTGATCAAAATGATTCTGGAAGCGTTGGACGTCCATCGTCGTCCTGATCAGATCCGTACGGTCTGATCTATCATTTGCAGCCCCAAATCATCTGCAATCAATATCATCTCTCTTTTAGAGTATAAAATGCAATGTTATTTAAAAGGCTACCAAACTAACTATTATGCAAATTATAATACCTATGCATGCATTGTTCCTAAGTTATGCTAGAATCTAACTTAATTCAGTTAGATTAGGTCGTATGATTGCTGTGCAATCACACCCCCATGCCTAAATCTTACTGGTCCTTAGCAAATGTAAGACTAAATGCAAAGTGATCCTAAATGACTAATTCTTATCAATAGTTCGACTAAAGATTTATTTCTTTTATTTTCATCCAAATCTTTAGAAATCCAAACGGTTATGAAGGTGTAGTGTTGTAGTTAATGCAATGGATCTAGGTGAAAAACCAATCAACATCTAAAGCTCGTTGACCCTTAGTAAAATTCTATTGGGATAGGTAGACTTCTTCCCTCGGGGTGAAAAAATAATCTGTAAATTCAGCCTCGACTTTTGGCACAGGTAGAAGATATTTTGAGTCAAGTGAATGCGTATTTGGTGGCTCATACTCATCTGATACTACACATAAACTAGTACTACAGAACCTATATTTCCAGGCTATTAAATAAATCAATTCAAAGAGAGGTGGAGACACTGTGCTCTCTTTAGTTCCTTAGTGATTCTCCCTCTTTCTTTTTCTTTCTTTCTCTTTTTCTTTTCTTTTCTTTTTGAGCTCACAATCTCACCAGATTTGTCAGTATATTTGACAGCCTCTCATGGCATTAACACTTTGATTAAGTTCTGATAACCCTATGACTAAGTCAGAATTTCTCGGCAAGTATTCGGGCAGCCAAAAATACATAAAAGTAGGTTAAGGTTGTATTTGGTGGACTGTAAAGGAAATAGGTGTTGTTGCCTGGATGTGCTTGTCATGAAGTAAACACAATGCAATTAACACTTTTTTTTTCATATATATATATTCTCTCTCTTTTTTTAAGCATATAATTGTATCTACCAACTCAATGACATACATTACTCATGCACATTTTTATTTATGAGGAATTATTTAGGATTGAGAGTGTTCAAGAGGATATCAGGTGACTTATTTGGTGGAAGTACCTACTCTTGGTATCGGAAAAGGAATGGACAGGATAACGTATTTCTGACCTTGACATTAATACTCTCCTTTAGCAGAGGATTTTGTAAAGGACGATCGTAATCATCCAACTTAGTCCGAGTTTTATTAGAACCTGCTATCTGTGTATTTAACTTATTTGGTGGCTCTCTAAAAATTCGCACAAAGAATTTGTATGCAGGAACCGAAAGCGAAAACTATACCTAACTCCGAGTATCATTATCCAATTACCCAGAAACTAAGATTCCTTGCACTAACCTCAGAGCACCAGTAGACTCTTTACTCTCACCTCACACTTATTTGGTGGATCTGCTAGAAGATGATTTGTCGACTCTCTAATTACTGTTCAAGAGCTCAGGAGAAAAAGCAATGCTTCTTCTCGACAAACTAAAGATGTTTATCGGTCTTCTCAAAGGATCCATTGCAAATTCTACGTGTAAGTATGAAATTATACTGAATTCTAACTCAGGAATCAACTTAAGAATAAATCCCTAATAAAATATTCTTGATAAAAATAATTTATGCATGAATGGAATTTTTTTTTTGACATGAAAATAAGACATGCAATGTCCACCCCCCATGCCTATTCAGTACAATGTCCTCACTAAAATATATGTAGGAAAACAAAAAAGTAACAAGCAAGAGGAGGGGATATCACCTGACTGAGCTTGTTATTCCAGATCAGCTTGGATGCAAAACTACCTGTAAAGAATATTAGGTTGCCTCCCAGCCAGCACTAAGTTCAACATCATTTGCTGGACCTAAAACTAAAAGAAATATGTATTTCAATATTGTGGGTCAAGAGAAGGAGTAATAATTGTTGGTAAGAGATTCAGAATTAGTATAAAGATATGATCGTTTGGTCCAAGAATCAGTGATCCACAAATGCGGACCAACAGATGATGCAGTCCTACTCCGAAGAGTTTTTTTGATTTGAAATAGAAAATAGGGCCAAATAGATGAGGCCCATGATACAGAGCATGTTCATTAATCCAGTTCCGTAATTCAAGAAGAGGTAGTAGAAGGTCTAGATTGAAATCATGATTGAGATTTAAATCTGATTCTAAATTAGAATCATAAGGATCCTCATAATGGTAGTTGATGTCAAAAATCATGAATTCTCTAGGCTCAAGGTCATACGAGGACAAAGGTAGAGTTGTGCTAAATTCCTTAAAATCCTCATCAGAAATTACCTCTTCATCAGAAGTCATTTCTTCCTCAGATTCAAGCCATCCATTTGAACTAGTTGGAGTATAAGTTCTTCCCCAATCCATCATTTTTTGAACTTCTTTTTCTAAGGTTGTTTCTTTGTTTTCCTTGTTCATATTCTTTGGTTGTCCAATTTCTTGAACCCCCTCAAAATTCAATAGTTCTTGAATTTCAAGGTGGATGTATTGAGGATTCTTTATGCTATCATCTAATTCATCATAAAATACTCCCAAGAGTTTCTCAATCTCACTAATGTCTTTTTCAATTTGATTTTCTATGGGAGGTGGTAAATCAGAATCATCCTCAAGTACATCACTTTCTTGCCTCTTGTGTTGATCTTGAGATTTGGTAGGATTTGGATCACCTTTAGTGTGAATTGTCAAAACCTCTTCAATTGTTCATGCGACCTCGATATTGAGTTGACAAGTTTTCCTTCCAGAAGTGATTTGCATAATCCCCGTGTTACAGTTGATTAGGGCCTTGGTTGTGGCCAAGAAAAGTCTTCCTAAGATTATCGAGGTATGGTTCGAGTTTTCTGATGCCTCCATATCTAAAACAAGAAAATCTACAGGGTACTCAAAATCCCTCACTTTTATAATCACATTTTGTAAGAGTCCCTTTGGAATCTTGGTTGACCTATCAGCAAGCTAAAGGGTAACCTTAGTGTGTTTCAAGGGACCTAAACCCAACTCTTCATGTAATTCTGTAGGGATTAGATTAATGGAGACACTAAGGTCTAGGAAGGCTCGATCCAATATAAAACCATCTATCTCACATGAAATTAAGGGGGTCCCTCGATCTTTCTTTTTAAGAGGGAGCTTGTTTAAGATGATGGCACTGGCTTGTTCAAAAACTATGACCCTTTTTTATGATTTAGCCTGTCATTTCGGTGTGCACATTTCCTTCAAAAATTTTGCATAGGCTGGGATGTTCTAAATGGCTTCAAGGAGTGGTATATTCACCTGGACTTACTTTAAAATCTCAAGCCACTCCTTAGATTGATTGGTTTTCTTTTCCCTAGATTTATTCAAGGCTTCAGGAAAAGGTGCTTGAGAGAAATCATGAGTGTTCAAATCCTGAGTCTTATTTTCTAGATTAGCTTGGTCTCCCAAGTCAGATGTAGGCTCCTCAATATCTTGGTAAGTTTTCGATGTAGAAGGATAAGGATCTTGGATTTATTTCTCACTTCTCAAAGTGATAGCACAAGCATAGGCATTAGGGTTAGAAGGGTAAGGTGAGTTTGGCAAGATAGGCTAAGCCTGAGTTGGGTTGGGGTTAACAAAACCAGGTGGGTGATGGGGAGCAGGTTGAACTATATGTGCCTGTTGCTCCCATGTGTTGTCCTTATTGAAGTTTCTTGTGTTGGGGCTGGGTTGGGATGGCAGCATCCTATGTTATCTAGCATCAACTAGTTAGTTTAGTCGTCTCGTCAAATCTATCCTCAATTGATTCATTTCTTCTTTATGTCTCAAATTCATTTCTCACATTTCTTTGAGGACCAGACTCAAATCAGAAGGTTGGATTTCCTAAGTAGGTTGTGGTTGGTATGTGTGTGGTTGTGTGTACCTACTAGGTTGCCCATAAGTGTTTGGCTTAGTCAAGTTAGGACCCTGGGCAGGTTTTTAACTTGACTAAGCAAAGTTAGGATGTTTGCGTCATCCAGGGTTTTAAGTGTTTGAATAGGGAATAGGGGTCATTTCTAGTGTAACCCTGGAGTGCATTCACATCCTCAGGATAAGTAGGCATCAGGATGCTAGTTCAAAATTTGAGGGCATCAAGGTCCCTCCTTGATACCCAGAAAGAGATGGGTCCAAGTAGAGTTGGCTCATAGGTGGAGACATGGTCAGGTCATTAAGATTGTGCACCATTTCCTGACCTAGAGGGTTGGGGAGTTGGGTGCGGGTTAACATAGGAACTCCTTAGGTAGGCATAGGATTTATTCTGAAATGTGTACCTAAGGAACTCCTGCCCTTTAGAAGGTTGTCCAGTTTTTTATCCAAACTTTCTACATTCTTTCCAACAAGTTCCACCATGTCCAATCATTGTGCAATTAGTTCTAAATAAACCTAGTTTTGAATTATCCTTAACTTCATAAATCTGCTCCTTGGTTGATTTGCTCTGTTAAATGCAGACATTGAGGCATTGTTGAGGGAATTTTCGGTCATATTCTCAAATAATTGAAAGGCTCCCTCAGCATCTCTGCTTAGGAAATTGCCCCCACATGCCGCATCAACAAAACTTTTCCAATTGTCACTTAACCCATAATAGAAAATATGGGCCAAGTGTCACTTCGGAATCCTATGATGAGGGCATTTCCTAGCCAAATCATTAAATCTCTCCCAAGCCTCATGTAGTTGTTCCGCAAGGTTCTGCTTAAAGGTTGTAATGGCACATCTAAGGACATTAGTTTTTCTTACGGGAAAGAATTTTTTCAGAAATGTGCTTCCCAAATCTTCCCATGTTAGGATTGGTCTACCAATAGTTCTTAACCAATGAGCAGCTCTATCTTTCAAGGAGAATGGGAACATTTTCATCATTAAGGTACCTTCATTCATGTTCCTAGGGCCAAAGGTCCTTCCTATGTGTAGAAGTTCTTCAAGGTGGTGGAAGGGATCATCAGAATCGCGACCATGGAAGTATGGAATCAGATTGATGATCTGTGGTTTGAGTTTAAAATTTTCCCCATCCTGAGGTACCCTGACAAAAGGTTCAAGTTGGGCATTAGGAGGATTATAAAAGTCACAGAGAGGCCGATCTGCTATTCTGTTTTGGAGTCGAGTAATGGCTTACACTACGACCGCCATTTATCTATCATGATGTCAGCCCTGCTGAGTAATCTGCCTTTGTAAGACAGTCACTAGATCCTGATTTTGTTCCTCCTCTTCGATCTCATCTTCCTCGTGGTGACTAGCCATTGAAGAGGGTTCAGATTCAGATTCTGAACAAACAGGTCTTCTCCTAGGATTTCTTTCTAAAGGTGATAGCAAATCAGGATGTAGAGATTTTCTACCTTGCATGCACCAGAAGAATGCCCATAGATGAGAGGGAGAAGACAGATGAGAGAATACCCCACCCTTTCAATGCAAGCAATCAAGCTATTTCTTAGAGTGTAAATCCTAAATAGACCTAATCCTAATTCCCCAAAACACGATTAGGTTAGATCAACCCTTGAATTACTTGGTTGGCCAAAAGGGTGGGACCCCCTAGGACACCCCGCACAGCAGGACACCACTAAAGGTTAACACGGTTACCGCACCGACCTTTCTTGTCATCAGTGGGTCCAAGTAGACAAGACTTTGACCTTAGCCCAATCTGATTTCAAGTCCCTAAGAATATTAGCCCTTCCTAGGGCACGTTTACTCAGTTTTAGGCTTAGGCTTAATGTGCTTTTGGAATATAATGGCATTAGGGTGGTGTTGCCTTTAAAATTGATTTTCAAAGTGTGAAGTGTGAAAGTAAGAGGTTCACAAGCAATTTCTTATGATAAAGTGAATTTTAAGATTCAATTGCTTGTATAATTGTATTTGAGGATTTCGCATTTAGATGAATTCGAGCAAAGTTTTGATGAGCACACAAGAGTTTCTTTCTAAGTTCCAATTTATGAGATAGATTTCCTTTAGAATTATGCAATACAAAGTGTGTTCTACCTTAAGATTTGAAATCCTAGAAGCAGATAATGCAAAGATGATCCCTTTAAGTCTAAATTCAGGGAAGTGGTGCAACCCAAACAATGTAATCAATTGGCCTTATTGCACCACCAAGTAGGCACTCAAAAAAATATTTTTCCAAGAATTTTAAATGCATGTTTTCTATATTTCTAGATTTAAAGTGTGTCGGGGGTTTTGTAGTCTATTTTGACCCCCAGTCAGTGATTAAACAATCCATGCAATCAAAAATGTAGGAAATATTTCTTTCATATCTTTCCTAAATCCTTGATTTCCACAGGAATTCACTACCAAAAATTTTAATTCAATCGAAGTGGTATAAAAATTCCTATGATATTTTTAACTCTGAAAAATTAGGAACAATGGCCAATTTGATAATTGTTCAGTACGTGAATTTTTAAAATTTTTATATAACTCAGATTTGTGCAAAATTTGGATATGTTGTTCCTAACTTCAAAACCCACGTCCAGTAAATATTTTAGAATTTTTGGACATGCGGATTTTCAGGAATTGAATTTTTAATATGAGAGTTTGTTTCAGCCTAAAAATCACTAACAAGAGATATTCTTTTTTCTTTCGCAAGCAAGCAAATGCTAACTAATCCTAATGTTCAAGCAAAGCACCTAATTTTTTTGGATTTTTTTTTCAAAATCTAAACTAATCTATGGACGAATACTTACCTAAGATTAAGAACTCATTTTTTTTCCATCATTGCATGTGTCTTTTTGCAAGTTTGTGATTCCTGCACAACCAAAAATAACTTAGAATCTCAAATAAACACTTTACATGAAAAGCTTTTAAAAATTTCCATTGCCTTCCCGGCAACGGTGCCAACTTATTCGCTTGCATGACACGTTAAAATTAGTTCTGTCGTTGTAATGCAAATCACGATGAAACAAATAACATTTATAGAGATTTCGGTGAGTACCGAGTCATTCGCATGGAGGCAAAACATGATTTTTATGCAAAAGCTTTTCAGAAAAGTCGTTCTAAGCAAATATTTATATATGTATATATAAACATCAGATATCCAAAGAAACAGAATTTTATTGCTATTTGGGAACAATATTCAAAACAATTATTCTAAAGAGTAAAGAGAGAGAGATAGAGATAGAGAGAGGTAGCAGATGAAGAACGACATCGCTTGTGGGATGCTTGTGCGAAGTGCGGCAGCACTTCAGATCCAGAGTGCCAGGAAGAAGACTGGAGAGAAGTTGCAAAGAGAGGCTAAAGATCTATCTGGTGGGAGTTGCCTCTCAACTGGGGCCCTGAGGCTCTTTTTATAGCTTTATTTAGGGGCAAAGTGGGCATTCTAGCCCCCAAAACAGTGCAACAACTCAAGTTTGATTAGATCCGTCGATCAGGAGATCGACTCTGATTGTGCCTTAAAATAACGTTCACGGGCCTTCCACGTGTGGATTGCTCCGGATGCTGCCACATGGCTACCTGTGAGCCGCCCGATTTGATCTGCACCGCTCGCTCGTTTCTCCGTGTGCATGCTCAATTTGAATTCGCACTCACTTGATTTCAACCGTCCAATTTGATGATCGGACGGCTTAAATCGCATGCATTGCCGCCTCTTTCTTGCACGTGAATCAGGGCATCGAGTTGGGCATTCAACCGTGCGTCCATCGCACCGCCGCATCCAACGTGCCTCTATGCACCACGCGGCTGCATCCGCACCCTTTATCCTTCATCTAACGATCCAATTGAGTCCAAGCGCACCACCTTGGCTGATTTTGTGCTCTGCGTGGCTCAATCTCGCGCCTCTCAGTGCAATTGGAGCACACTAACCAATGAATTATAAGCATGGATGGTCACAGTTATGAATTAGGTAGGTTCGCTTCTCAGCCGTTGGATGGAGATCCAACGGCTGAGATCTTTCAATTATGGCACAAGGAGGTTGGGTGACGTGGGTGCTTCTTAGGCGTTGGATGATGATCCAACGACCCACAATGCGTGAGGAGGTGCCTTCAGAGGTTGGGGTCGGGCAGCTGTGATGGTGCCATGTGGCGCCATCGTGGTCGTCCATCTTCCTTGCTTTGTAGATGGTGCTATAGGCCTCCAATCGAGATGATTTTTGTGCCATTGGACTGTGATCGTTGATACAGATCAATCCATGCAATTGGATTTGGCATCTGAGGTTCGAATTTCTACCCTCTTGCTCCTTGGCTTCTAATCTTCTATGGGTTCTACGTGATGCTACGGATGTCTAATCAAAACGATTCTGGAAGCATTGAGCTCTCATCGTCGTTCTAATTAGATCCATATGGTTTGATCTATCATTTGCGGCCCCGAATCATTTATAATCAATATCATCTCTCTTTTAGAGCATAAAATGACAGTGTTATTTATAAGGCTACCAAACTAACTACTATGTAAATTATGATGCTTACACATGCATTATTTCTAAGTTATGCTAGAATCTAACTTACTTCAGGTAGATTAGGTCGTATGATTGCTGTGCAATCACCCAAGACACGGCATCATTCAGGTGTCTTAGCACCTGTCTTTCCATATCGAGGGCACTGCTTGATGCCCCTGGCTACACAGGCACCCCAAGCTCGAGTCCGATTCCCTCGAGGACACCCCCCATCACGAATCCAACAATGGACCCGATAGTGCAACCAATCATCCCCGAGCCCCCCAGCTAGAGGGGTCCACCATAACCCAGGCGCTTGTAGAGCTTCACCAATAATATGGCTAGCCAAAAACACAGCCTGTGCCAACTGCCTCCTGCGTGAACAGGGCAAAGGCCCTTGGCAAAGCCAACGAAATAGGGAATACGAAAGTATCCTCTAAACGAACTACTTCCAAAGGTGCCTCCGAAGGAGACAGAGCAAGGGAGATCACCTTAAGCGACCCAAATCGCTCCAAGGGAGCGGAGGGTGTACCCTCCCCCTTAGCCTCATCAGGGCTTCGCAGGAAGGACGTCACCGACTCCTCCCGTGGAGGCTCCATGCGGCAACCCTTCTTCTCCTGCCTTTGAGGGACCTCTGGCTCCTCCACAACACCCTTAAGGGCTTCCTCCTTTCGCTTCAACCCCTACCAATAAGCGGGCTGACTCCCCTCCCCCTAATCCACAGGCCTTTCCTCGCCTTACCACGACCCATGACAAGTAAAGCTACCTCCTCGATGTTTGGGCGTGACTGACCAAGCGAACCGCTCAAAAGCTGTAACCAAAAATACCGGATTAATAGGATGATTGGTGAATGGAAGGTATGACTCGAAAGCCATTTTCTACCTCCCCCCACTTACATGGCGTAGGCAACGAGTCCACCCATGACAACGCCTCCTCGACGTCCTTCCACCTAAGCTCCGACCGAGCAATCAGACCAAACTTAACTAATTTTTCCGTGTTCGTCTGGACAGACAGTTCAAGATCCTTGACTTGGGGCGGTCGATCCTTCTCAGGCGAACCTTGCAAAGTGTAGGGGACTCCGAGGTCTTCAAAATTGGGAAGAAAAAAGAAATGGTAGCCTTGCCCCTTTAAACTATCTAGGAGATCCACTATCCGGTATCCAGTCTTCCAGCTATACAATGTGTAAGTGCCTAATGGAGGCCGGGCCTTCTTCACTTTCAAGGGCATTAACCAAAAAAGCAGGCGGAACAAAGCAAGACAGGGGGCAATCCCCAAATGAAGGTAGAGGATGGTAAAGGCATTTAGCACCAGCCAACAATTAAGGCTAAGCTATGAAGGGGCAAGGCAATAAAAGGACAGGAAGGAGGACACAAAGGGATTCAAAGGTACTCGTAGGACATGCTATATGATGTATTTACATATAGTAAACATGTCCTTCAACATATCTGAACACAGACGGGTCTCGAACCCACAAGCCTCAAACAGCATCCCACCAAGTCTGTATTCCGGCAAAAATGATAAAATCGTAGACCGATTGCGGAAGTCCGATGAAAACTGTATAAAGACTTGGTCTCGATAAAGACTCCAGAGGAAGAAGCAATGGACTTACCCTTACTTGCAAAACCCGACATGGCAGTTTTCGCTTTAAAGAAGCCTAGACACAGTGGCGCTCCGATGAAGGACGTTCTCTCACGCCACTCTATCGAGAGTAAAAGCTCTACGCAAGTGCTCGCTAAGGTAGGTGGGCAATTAACCATGGCCCACCACCCCTATATATAACCCCCACAGAAGGTGGCTCCCCTGTTGAGGGGCACGACGTTCGAAAAAGAAACAAAATCTCACTATATCCAATACGGATTCCAAATATACCACCAAAAGTAAAGAAAACCTCGGCCATCATTACGGGTGTTTAATGCCCCTCTACACACATATCCGCTGCCGCAGAAAGGGTGGTCCCATCAATGGTCGACGCAACGCTTGAGGCTTTTGCTTCATCATAATGGCAATAAATGTCAGTCTCCTCAAATAATGAGACACCTTCTTTGTTCCGATGTAACTAGTCATTACCCGTGGAAAAAGCAGGCGTACGCGCCACAAAACTGCCTCTTAAGGCCGATGATGTAGCAAGCCAACATGCCTCAAAACCACCTCTTAAGACTGGTGATATAGCAGGCGGGCACGCCTCAAAATCACCTCCTAAGGCCGGTGATATAGCAGGCGGGCACTCCTCAAAACCACCTCCTAAGGTTGGTGACATAACAAGCCCATGTACCCCATACCACCTCTTAAGGTACATACAACTATGGGCCTTTGCCCTAAAAAATCCTACTACATAACAAATTTTCCCCCGCTTAAATACAAAGTCGGGGTAACATTTGGGGGCATTACCTATTGCGGAGTTTCTACTTCAAACATTACTCTCTCAACATTCGTTAGCTCGAGAGTAAGGGGCATATGATAAGGGGAAAAAAATGCCCTTGAACCCGAAACTCTACGATAGACCCGAAAAGAAGAATCCGGCCTGGAGAAGCTCGGATACAGGCAGGATCGTTGATCCAACCCACCTACATCCAGTGAAAATCTCCTACACAGACGGATCCGGCAATCCAACCTGCCTGCACACAGAAAAGGCCGGGCATATTCGGACCCAAAGGATCCTATCCATTAGAGGGGACGGCGACAGTACAGCAGGCCCACGCCACTAATAAATGCTAACAATGGCAGCCGCAATTAATAATCTAGCAGCGCACGTACAATTATCGGGCAACGTATCTGCTTAGAAGATATCGCTGGAAGCTAGATCACAGCATTAAGGGCCGATTAGCGAGGGAAGACCCTTAAGGCCTTCCCAACTGCTCGAGAGAAATCGAGAGATTGTAAACTTTGTAATCCTGCAAAATCCTAGTGCATAGTTGGAAGCATCATCCTCCTCCCAGACATACATCCCTTGCAGTGGAACTGGGCAACCACTCCCTGTGTCATTATGAGATTGCTTAGATCCCACAATCGGGTCATCCCCCCACGGAGGAGGCCCAATCGTTACTTGAGTCGAATACTCTATATCTTGGGGTGTCGATCAGGTGGTACGGCTGGCACGTTGCTGTGAGTAACAGCTCATAATTAGGTGCCCAGAGCCCATCCACACGACCTAACTTCTTTGGCTTTTGCCTTTAGGTACATCTTAGATCAGGGAAGCCATCTACTTAGAAAAAGAAGAAAAAAATAGAAAAACACCCAAAAAGAAAAGAAAAAATGAAAAATAGAAAAGTGAAGAAACAAATAAGGTACACTTCACCTTATGAGTATGAGTGGCAAGTTACCGTAGGTAACCCCCTATTGTTGTTTGTCCAGTTCCTAACCATAAAAAATGTACGAATAATCCCAAAACTTAGGGAGAAGCGGGCAAGTAGAATATACTGAGGGAGATGAGTTCGCCCTTGTGTTGACCCCATCCAAAAAAATAAGAGCAGGGAGAAAGCTACCAATCTAAAAGATAGACCTTCAAGCAGAAATCTTTCACTTAGGGTCACATAGAGTTTATAGATGACTAAGGTCCATTTTGGTTGTCGTTTAATGACTCAACCACCTTTGCACATAAAGATGCTTAGAACTTCTAGTCCTTTCAAGTGTTGGGTGGCTTGGGTAGCCGTAGAAAGCTACCCCGAAACCTTAAATACAAAAAGTCCAAAAAAAAAAGAAAAAGAAAAAGAAAAAAAAATCCTTCTCTTTTATGTACATAATAAGGCGAAGACTTGGGCGATTTGCATTTTGCCAGGCACCCTGGGTGCCATTGAGTCTTTGAAGTTTAGATCCTAGGTATAAATTTCCTATTGTTGATAAATGACTTATGCCTAAGTAATTAGATCTTAATTTTGTTTATAAATAACATTATGTTTAGTTTTGTTAGGGCCTAGCAAAAGATAGGCATGGGAGTGTGATAGATATACATTTATTTAAGATAAAATGCCTATTTATACGTGTCCCTAGGTTAGATGCATCTAGCATTGTAAATAATGCATAGTAGTGTCATCATGCATTCAGAACAATTTGTAGAATTTGTATATTTATTTATCTATTTTAACGGCCAAGGCACAGGGTGATGCAAATTCGAGCTTCAAATGACAAATCTTCCCGTACGGATGAATTCAGGGCAACGATCATAGTCCAATGTCGCAAAAATCAAGTCTATTAGACCCTTATAGCATCCCTTATGAGGAGAAGAAGATGGACAGCTCAGATGGTGCCACATGACACCATCATGGTCGCCCACCATCACCCACGCAGGCCCCCCATCACCTGCACTTGTAGATATGGACCATTGGATCTTATCCAATGGCCTAAGAGCGTGCCACACCTCCCTCTCTTTAGCAACCATACATTCTCAAAGAGGGGGTGCGCCTTGCATGATCTACGTTATTGGATGCTCATCCAACAGCATCGATCGTGAGGGAGGTGGCAACACCGCAGTGCTACGCAAGTGCCCTCTCAAAAGAGAGGTGCGAGTTCGATCCTTAAGCAGTCGTCTCTCAGTGTGCTCCTCATCGAAATTGGACCGCTCGATCGTGATCAAGTAGTTGAGATTAAGCAATGCGAGCTCTTTACGTTCTCAACACACAAAGCACGCACAATCTGAGTCATCGACTCTTAATCACCTCAAAGATGGAGGCGCCATGTGGCACTCTGGATGGCAAGTGTGTAATATGCGCGATCACACGCGTGCACCACACAATCTCAGAAGCACAACCTTCGCTCAATCTGGATCGCCCAATGAGCATCCAATAGCTAACACACGCTTCTCGCTTCTCAAGTGTGCAATATGGGCGACTTGTGGGTGCGGCTCATGCACGATCGTAACCATGCGATCATGATCTGACGATGCTCCTTCACCCCCACCTACAATAGCTGATGGCCACTAGCGCACAAGCACGCTACGCATGCATGGTTTGGGCACGAAAATCATGTGTTCCTCACACACTAAGGCTAGTTAGTCCCTTATTTCACCACTATAAAAGGCCTAAGACCCCCTCCCTTGTCCAACATCCCTTCCTACTCCCTCCTACCCTCCTCTAGAGCTAAGAACACACTTCTAAGCTCTAATTCTAGTGTTCCTAAGCCTCAGGAAGCTCCACTAGAAACTAAAAAATAATTTTTTTTCGCTTCTCACCCCCATTCGTGGAGCTTGTTGAAGTGCTTCTACCGTATTTTAGAAAACAGATGCATCGTAGTATAGGTGATAAAAACGTAACATTTAAATTTGTAAGTACTTGAAAAATCGTGAGTTCCGAGGTCATTCATAGGGAGCAAAATTGGAATTCAATCCACTAATCAAATGATATAAATATAAGCATGATAATCAATAATCACAAGAATAATATGCAATGAATCAATCAACTAAAAATATATTCAATTAGAATCCAAAATGTATCTCAAGATCAATAAGCAAAAACATAATGAGAAGCCCAAAAAATGGTGGTTGAAACCACCACTTAAGCCTCTAACACTTAGCATAATTCCCAACAATCCAAAGCCAACAATAGCCTCAAATTTCCCAAGTTAGACGTCCTGTGAAGGCCTCAAATGTCTTAAGTATCAAGCAAAACCTCCTCAAAATTTGCCTAAGTGTTAGGCACAGATCCTGAGGGCAAACCCCCCCCCCCCCCCCCCCACAATACTCTTAGAAATCCTCTCCTCAATCCCAGACCAAACCCAGTTCACAGATCAGACCCAAATTCGAATCGGTCCAGCGCAGGGGGCCCACACTCGCATAGGCGTGGGCGAGTGCGATGCGTGCAAGGCTCATTCATGGGGGACCCAACCCCCGTGTGCTGGGTGAACAGTCAATGCACATTATTCAATATATACAAAAATCAAAATCAAATTTTCCTGATGTGGGACCAAAAGAATGGCCTTCTCCTGTGCATGCTCGCGAGCTAATGTGCTTCTAATTGAGGCTGCTACTTCTATTGTGTCTTCCAATCGAGGGTCTAGGAAGCTTCATGGGATGGTTCTGCATCAGCTGATGGTGGAAGCGAGGGCAGAGATTAGCGGTGGACGACGGAGTGTCAACAACGATCATAGCGACGGCGTGAAGTACCTGAAACATCAAACATGGGCTTTAAGCCCTAATGATAAGGTCCATTAGTGTCACCGTGGTATGAGGATTGCGATGGTGGGGTTAATTTGATGAACGACGGCGTATGGTGGTTGAACGAGGTCAGAGTAGCAGGCAGTTGATGGGTTTGGTCGACGAGGGTCTCCAAAAGTTAAAAGCTCCAATAAACCTGGGGCTTTTGATCTCTAGGATGAGAGGAAGCTAGTGGTGGTGGCGGTGTGTTGTTTGGTGGTGTAGATCATCAGGGCGAGCTCACCAGAGCTCTTGCCAGACTTGGGGAAGACGATGGGGGAGAAGGTATAGGGATCAAACCAAAGTCCTAAGGGTCTAGTTCTGATCAAGAGAGGGAGAGGAATAAAGAGACCTAAACTATTGGATGAAAGGGGAAGGGATCCTCGGTGGCTAGCTTCGCCGAAGTTGAGGAAGACAAAATGCCCAGTGAGGGAGATGGTGATGAAGAAGGGGTTAGCAGTGATGTAGCTTTGGCTGGCTAGCATCAGGAGGATTTGGGGAAGAATTTTGCACATCAAATTTGATGGTTAGACATGTGGAGGAGGAAGGACGGAGGAGGTTGTTGGAGATCGCGTGGACGTGGCCAGAGGTTGAGTAGAAGAGGAATTTTTTGCTAATTCACAACTGAAAAACTGTGAGAAGTTGGAGAAGCTTAAATAGAAGACGTTGCAACTTTTAATTACGAAGATTGTGCAAGATTTGCTAACAAAATTGGCAACCAAATTGTGGAAAATTTGAGCTCTCGCTGGTGGTCTTGTGTTCCAAAATTGGCCTTGTGAATGAGTTCAATTGGAAGGGAATCACTTTAAGAACAATTCCTCCAAGCTTGGAAGGATTTGATTGAGATTCGAGTGCAAAATCCATGCTTAAAGATCATGCATTTGGGTTTGTTAACGTGGGCGTTGTGTTTCCTAATTTGCTCAATGAGGAAGAAGGTTGGTGGACCTATTTGCAAGGAAAATGAGAAACTTAGGGGCATGCTTGCAAGAAATAGGGACTTAGGGGTCAGGATGCAAACTAGGTCAAGATAGACTCTGATTGAACTCAAATTTTGAAGCTAACCTAATTTGGACCCAAAGAAACTAATGGTGACTTCAAATTTGAGTTTTAACTACATTTGATAGGGCAAATTACACAGATGCCTAAATCAAGGTAAATTTTCGTCTGAATCTCTATTTTTTGTCAAATAGGTTTAGATGGTAAAAGTAAAGGTACCAAAGCTTTTAAAATATTTTTCAATGATTTTTACGATGTTTAAATTGAATGTCTCTATCAAAACCCTTTCAATTTGAGTGAGGCTGATAATTAAGATTTTCAGTACTATTTTAATCTTCAAAATGCACAAAACCCTGATTCAGTTATTTTGAGCCCACTTCTTGATCTTTTAAGTTCATTTGACATTGAATTAACTCCTGATTAACCCCATGGTTGATCTACATTTGTAATTGGATGTTAAAATGCAGAATTAACCATATTTTCCTATCTTCTTCTCAATTCAGTTCAGTGCAGAATTACAATCCCCAAACAATCATTTAGGAGCATTTATCACTTGATTTCTACTAATTCAAGTTAGTTATAACGAATGATAATGTTACCATTAGAGCTCCCACTAGCCATCATCTCATCCCTGTTCAAGGAAGTGGATTAGTGATGCTCGCTAAATCTACACGATTAAAAATATTGAATCATTGTAGCACGTAAACAAAGCAACCAATTAATATTTATAATATCAAACTACAAGGAATTTGGCTCGAACACAGGGAGGCAATTGCTATTTAATACCTTTCGCAGTAGGGTAGAATAGCAGATAATATATTATATTGATATCAAATAAATGCACAGATAGTAGTAATGAAGACACAGATATCAAATGAATACTATAATTTATTTCTAATATTAAGAATGTCTCACAAATATGAATCCAATAAGAGATTACAATAAGAATAAAGCTATAAAAGAATATAGAGAGAAAAGATCGAAGCTGCTTGAGGGATGTTTGAGGAAGCTTTTGACGGACCTTCAGATATAGGACGTCGGGAGGAAAAAGATGAAGTCTTGAGAGGAACACTATGAGTGGACGTGCATTAAGGTAGAGGGCTAGGTAGGCTAATTATCTGAAAGACTAAGTGCCTTTTAAGGGTTGGAGGCTAGGTCTTTCTATAGGAATCTAGGTGGCTTCCTATTGGTTGATCTAGGGTGCCTAGGATCACTAATTTGGATGATTTAGATTTAATCAAAAGTGATTGCTAGGATTGGTTGAATATGGGCCTTAGGATCTAAGTTATACATCTAGGATAGGATGAGGGTTTTCTAAATATAGGCAACCTAGGTGGGTAGCTACCAAGGGATAAAATCTTGCCAAGAGATAAGATCTTATCTTTTAACCGGCCACTAACGAGTAAAATATTCATAAGTTGGCACCAACTTAAGAGGATTAGGCTAGGATTTTCGTGGGTTTTATGTGGGTAGAGTTAGGGCTAGGTTTTGTAGACATAGGTTATGAGAATAGATTCCTAATTAGACTAGGTTGACCCAAAGTCTAGTGGGTTGGGTCTAAATAGGTAGGTCCTAGTCTAATTGTGTGTGTAAATGTGTAATTGGATTAAGGGAAATCTAAATAGGTTAAGGCTTAGTCTAATTAGGTAATAATGAACCTAATTAAACTTGTGTGGGTTGGTATTTGCTCAATTAGGTTCTGGGTGAACCTAGTTGAATTCAGGTGCACCCAATCAAGTATGTGTGCACCCAATTGGGTAAGGTCTTGGTGTAATAGGTATAGGATGGGTTTGGTTAGACTCATTTTAGTCTAATCAACTGAGGGTTAGTCTAATCAAGTCCCATGGACCTAATTGACTAGTGGCTAACCCAATTGACTCTGACTGAGTCAATTAAGTATGGTATGGACCTAAATAGGTTTCTAGGCTAGGGATAAGGTATTGGATTAGTGGATTATGGTTAGGGATACAAGGGTTGGACTATGAATAGGGTGGATAGGTTCATGAATAATGCTATCCATGTTTTTGACTTTTGAGCTCAAATGTCTAAGGTTGAGCTAGTTCAATGATAGGTATTGGTATAAGGTCATCCTAAGGTTTCTAGGATAGGGTAGGGTTATCCTACTTCCTTTTTTTCCTCCTTTGTTCCTGTATCTTCATTCTTTCTTTATTTCATCTTTATTCCTCAATCAACTCCTAGCTCAGCTATAACTTCTACTCCTATCCAACTTCATTTCTCAGTTCTTCAAATCACCTTGAGACCTATCACTTACATTATTCACAAGAGACTAGAATTAAGAGATAATCATTTATAAGATAAATGCAAAGCTCAAATATGCATGCATGCATGCTCTAAGTACAATATTTATAAACATAATGCATGACTCTTCTTAGGAATTAGCCCTAACTTAAGCCAATTAGGGTAATAGATTAGACAGCTATCACACCTCCATACCTATCTTTTGCTAGTCCCAAGCAAAATCGACATGCGAAAAACCTACAGAAATCATGCGAGAATCACAATAGTGGGTTTTCTTTATTTTCGAAAGTAAAGCATGAATTTTTTTTTTAAAGGTGTTATCAGGGAATCAATCCAGTTTCAATAAAAAATCCCAATTAGATTTTTCACTAATGAAAGGAAATTGTGGATAAATCCTTGACGGCTCAATAGTTCTAAAGTATCGACTCAAATCTAAACCTTTCAAATCAAATCAGAAATCTTATTAGCCATTAGACTTGGGTTGTCGAAGTGACTTTCTCTGACTAAGTTGACCCACCCAAGATTCGAATCGAATATGAAAAACAAGCATCTTGTGTGTGTTTTTTATGTGACTCATAAAACGGACAACCAAGTTGATTCCTAGTATTTAATATGACTTAGAATGTTTCTATGCTCTTTCTGAGACAACCTATCTTCGATTAAGCCATACTAGGAATTAGCAACTTTCTCCTCACCACTTTTCTACCCAAGGTCAACACACTAGGTGTATATCTCCCTGACTGGACCTCTAGGTCTCTTATTCTTAATTCTTTTCTCCATATTTTTTTTCTTTTTTATAGCGAGGTATTTTTATTTGATGGAAATGGAGGGTAACATTCATATGTAATGAAATGCTTTTATTTGGTGGGATATATATTTTTTTCATTTTTGTTCTCATTTTTGTCAAGGCAGAGTATTTATATTTTTTTTTCTCCAAATCATTTTTCTAGGCAAGTGACTCTCCTTTATTCATTCTAGATGCATTCCCCACTATAAAAAAAAAATTAGCCTTCAACGACATTTGATATTTGCCACTATATTAAATTAGCAACACTTAAAATAATTACCACTTAATTGACACCTTCATTGACCTCACTAAAAGGTTAGCGGCAACTGTATAATTGCCACTAAAACATTGACATTAGCGTCATTGTAATTACCACAATTACCGTCGCTAATGATCTTCTTTAGTGGCAATTTATTTGTCACTATTTCGACACTATTAAATTTTATTAGTGGTAATTTATTTGACTACTAATGCTGCTATATATTTCATTTAACAACATTTATTTATGCCACTAAATTGTCACTATTGATTTCTTTTAATAACATTTTATTTTATCATTTAATTGTCACTATTGATATTATTTAGCGGCAATTATTTCTCTAAATCATCGCTATTAATTTATTGTAATGACACTTTCTTTTATCATTTAATTGCCACTATTGATTTACTTTAAGGACACATTGTTCTACTACTTAATTGCCATTATTGATATTTTTTGGTGAGAAATATTTTATTTTAACAAGCTCGAAACATAAAGGTAACTATAATTTTATTGATCTCTCAATAAAAAGTATAATAAGAGCCCTTAAAGGGGATACATTAGAAAATAAGAAAAACATAAAAAAAATAGCAACCTCAACACCAAAATATTCCCCTCAAGGGTAATACAAAGAAATAAATGAAAATTGTAAAAAACAAAAATACCACCAAAAAGCAGCAACCCCTTCAAGTCCTTACTATCCCAAACAGCTTCAATCTTCCAAACTTCAATTCAAAGCAAAAAAGCACTACCATAATCATCAAAAACCATTATCCAAACTTTAGTTCAATCATAATCATCTTGGTTTTGACAATAACTTTAATCATTTAAATCCCCAACAATGCTCCATCCCAATATCAGTAGCTCTTCATGACATTCAACATCGATACAGACATTTAGCTTATGAGCTACAAATTATCTCCAAAATAGGGAAGGATTTACCCTACCTACATAACAAAAAGATGCAACTCAATTTCTCCTATATATCAGAATGTAGCTCAATGGTTTAGCGAACATACATAAGTTCATTCTCTAGGAAAATTAAAGGATTGTGTTCTTTCAAAACCAATAGCTACTGAAAGGAAGTTTGGTCTATCAAAAGATACTGAAATGTAATCTTAAAGATACCAAAGCGAAAGAACATTGAAGACTTACCTACCCTATCAAAAGAGTATCTGCAGCAAGTTTTGCTAACACAAACCTTGGCTTACATATGGGCCAGGTCTATAAATAGCACAACAAATTTAGGCATAAGAGTGAAGAAAATAATCCTTAGAAATCCAAATAGACATGGAAGAGAATCACAGTGAACCTGAATCATGGTAAATTACATCTTCACTCCCTGGAATTCAAGCTTAAGAATGATATCCTACAATTGACACAAGTGATATCTCAGAAGAAAGGAATCCTCATTGAAGAGAAGAACGGTATCTTACAATTTGCTAACAATGAAATTTTATTTTTTCCACCACTGTATGTGGCAAGACTTGCAGCATATAGATCTCCACTGGTCAAAATATCTCCTACTCCTAAAACATTCAATGGATGTAAAATATAAGAAACCATAAGTGAGATATTTCCTATTAGATAACTACAAATTACTACTAGTACAAGTTTAAATTCATTATATTACCTAATTTTCTAGGCTCAAACTTCTAGAGCACATCCTTATCAAGAGCAAGGACAACACCACCACATGGAATGTAGACATCTTTGGATCACAAGGCAATAATCTTCAATGGTCTCTACCATAGAGCAAAAGGTAGAACCTATTTGAGTCCTTGATTAGTGTGTTATCTCAACCAAGTAACACACACATATATACATTTAAACATATGAAAGATGTACCCATGAATAAAAAGCTTAAAAGATACAATCTACATGGAATTAAAACCTTAAGCTTCCCTATAATAGAAATAAGAATAGAGTCAAACCATAGTCAGAACAAAAGTCACTATTATAGGGTGTATATAATCAATAAAACCTTCATTTCATCAAAAATGTTTCCCAAGATTCTTGATCCAAGCTCAACAAAAAGTGGCTGCAAACAGTACAAAAAACATATTGGTTCAGGGTATAATGATTCAACTTTTTCTTTAAGTTTGTGAATAGGGATCAGCTAAAATTTAAGCTTACTTGCAATTTCAAGACCATGGTTGGTGACCACATCTCAAAAGCGTTTTTTGTTTGCACTAATTCCGTCAAAGACTTTTGAAAGAGACTAAACAATGTATTTGTAGCCATGCCACTCAAAGATATTCAAGTTGTAGGGGAAGAGAGGCAGCTTGAATCAATTATCGGATAAAGCTTGCATTCAACTATAATTAAATGACTGATGCACATAAGAGTTGCTGAGCTCAGTCGGGTCCTACCTCAAGATCCACATTTAGAAATTTTTACATATTGAGGATCAGTTTGGATCTCGCTATGATTTGGCTCAGGCGTTGCATGTGCACTCTGCTCAATTGGAGAACCTAGAACAAAGGGTACAAAGCCTCTGCCACCAAATACTGGGCGCATGTAAGCGTCATCAAATTTCCCCCAGTAATGGACTCTGTGAGTAGGCATGGTAAGGACTAACTGGAGACTGCTCAACTGGGCAATATTCTGGTTCTGTGCTTCAAAATCACATTTATTCTCAACTAGTGGTGATAATAATGGCATTAGGCTTCCAGTATCTGATGAAATACTATTTGGCATGTCAAGGTCCCCGGCAATGGAAGCCACAATAGAGGCTTAGTCACCAAACCAAAAACCACATTGGTGAATAGGACATCCATTCTCAACTAGTGGTGATAATAATGGCCTTTGGCTTCCAGTATCTGATGAAATACTATTTGGCATGTCAAGGTCCCCGGCAATGGAAGCCTCAATAGAGGCTTAGTCAGCAAACCAAAAACCACATTGGCGAATAGGACAATGGTTAAGGTACTGGTGATCATAACTGCATTTGCTGGCAGTTGAGTATAACCAGACTTCGTGAACTAATTGTAGGCAAGTGCCATTGATGCAGGTCATCTCAAACGACCAGCACACCAAATTGTGACCTATAAATAACATCAATTGATTCACCATCTGGACATACATTGGTCTATATAAGTCTGTACTGTTAGTTAATCCCAATTATCACATACATTGACATATAAGTCTTTTTTTTATCTACATAAGACTAAATCTTGCTGGGGACAATATGAGATGCCTTTCTTTCTTCTTTTTTTTGGCATGAACCAAGATGACCATGGAGAAAACATAGAAGTACACTCTGGTCATGGACAATAAAAGCATAGGAACATACAAACTAGAAAGTAAATGTTTGTAAATGTTTGTACAAGTTCCGATGCTCTTGGCAATGCATTCATCTGCAAGGTCCTAGAATTTTCAACAGCAACAAAACCAACTGTTTGAAGTGATGCAACTGAGATAGGCTCAATTTCAACGAAGATGAAGTCAAATGTTCCACTTCCCTTCAAGCTTAACAGAAAAACAAGGATGACCCATTGATTGTACAGTAATATAATTCATGCATGAATAACATAGGACTTAAATAACCTAAATTAAGTTAAAACTTAGTATAATTATAATATAATTCATGCATGAATAACATACATTACATCTTTTCCTGCTTAATTTAGATATGCATAAAATAATGTTATAATATACTGATTAGTGCATTATTTGGATTGTAGGCAATAAGAAGCTCAGGAGATGGCCTAGAGCTAGACCTGAAGGGAAGAAGCTAAAGCTGCAGCAGAGCTAGAGTAGAAGTCCTGGAATAAAGAGAAAGAAATAATATAGGTAGAGGTATACTACTCAACCAAGTAGAATTTTAATGTAGGAGTTAAATTATGAAGAACATAAGCCCTTTCCTAGCCTTAGGATAGCCCTAGAGACTCTCTTAAACCCTAGCCACCCTTAGATTAGGTCACCTTATCCTAAGATACCTCAAAACCCTCATTCCAGCCCATATTGGACATCCAGATAAGGTGTTACACGTCCAATTTCTGCATAATTCCAAGATAGAACCTAAACTCCTCCCTGACTCAACTTTAGACGTCCACACCAGAGTTTTGGACTTCTAATTTTGAAGTATAAGTCGTCTGATTGTTAAATTAGACGTCTGGAAACCTTCTCCAATCCCTGTTTTTGAAATCAAGCTTGGATCTTCATTTCCTAAGCCCCTAAACCCAATTCTACACCTTAGGGAACCTAAATTAAGGTGCCCTAAGCCTAATACACTACCCCAAGACCCTCCTAAGTACCTAATTAGGTTCTCACTGAACCCAATTGACTTGGATCTAAGTCGATTACACTTCACCCATTCAATTAGACTCATAGAGTCCAATTGAACTCAGATCTCAACCAACATAAGTCCAATTGGACTCGGTGAGAGTCCAATTGACTCAAGCCTGACCTAATTAGGTATTTTCTCTCCCAATTAGACACACATCCACTCAATTAAACTTGTATTAAGCTTAATTACACTTTCACATTAGTATTAGGGTTTATAACCCTAATTCTAGGTGCCTACCTAAACCAAATCACCTAGACCTATAGGACTCGACCTAGACCACCTAACCACACCCACATAGTCATGCACACACTCCCACACACCCACACTTGGTCCCTACCTCTAGAGTTCTCTAAAACTTTCTCTAAGTGGTGCCACTTTGAGTTGCCAAAAATAGCAACCAAAGTAGTCCATTCTTAGATCCACAATTTGTGGATCTAAGAAGACTACTGATGCGAACAAAAGCGTGATTTGTAATAAGTGGGTTTTGAGTCATTGTAACACATTAATTCGCTTTGCTTTTAAAATTTATAAACCTAGATAGTGGTAGTATCTAGGGTCGTCCAAGAAGGCGGGAATGCACTTTAAAACTCTCACTTGATAAAAAGGGAAATCACATTCTTTTTAGGTTTTTGGATATAAGATTTTTTGGGTTTTTAAATAACAAGCGATTACGCAAATGAAAGCGGGAAAGAGACTGCACCTAACTTGCTAAAATTAAAACCTAAGTGACAAGCAATTCTACTCTCTAAACTCATCCTATGTACGTGAAGACCTAAGGTAATTAAGGAGAGTGAGTTCACTATGGTAAAAGCAATAATTAAAAAGAAACAAGAATTTCAGAAAAGGCAACTTTATATATGGAGTATAGTGCCTACAAAACACTAGTAGAGGAATGCTTCTACTACTAGAATTCAAAATACAAAAATTTGAAAACGGAAACACTAATCCTCATGTCATGATGGTGAAGGGGAGAGGCTTCTTACTCCAAGCTAAGCTACTCTTGGGCTTGAAAAGAAGTCCTTCCTTGAAAAGCTCCTCCAAGTTGGTGTCTTCCTTGACAAGCCCTAGGGGGCGTGCCATTGCTCCTCCAAGGGTGGAAGATCTCCACCCACAAGACTCATCCTAGGATGGCGTGGACCACCCTCAAGACCACCTAAGGTCCTCCTTGCCTGGCTGCTCCTCTGGCTGGTGGGGGCACAAGAGAGAAGGGAAGAGGGGAAGGCACCAAGGGGGCAGAGTGTCCCCTTAATCTTCTTCTCCTTCTCTTGGCCGTGGATATGGTGGGATGAAGGTGGAAAATATGAAGCCAAAGGATGGGGGATTAATGGTGGTAGGTAGGGGGTATATATGGGAGTAGTGATAGGGATGAAGGTGTAGGTGATGTGTAGGGTTAGGATGGGCTTATGAGGGTGGTTAGATGATCCTAGGGCTACGGTTATTTGGTGCCAAGGGAGGAGGTGTGTGGGTGGTAGTTATGTTGGTGGAGAGGCACCATTAATGGCGCCAACCATAGGAGGGTTAAGGTGTTGGTGGTTAGTTTGGAAAAAGGAGGGTTAGGATGTGGTTGTGAAGTGGATGGAGGGTGGATATGTTGGTGTTAGTTGCCATAAGTGGAGGTAGGTTAATTAGGCTTCTGGCAACAACTTAAGATGGGTTTAGAAGGGTTAAGTGGCGTGGATTTGTGAAGGGCTAGGATGCTTCCATGTGGTGGTGGTTTTGGCATCAAGGGTAGGTGTTAAGTGGCACCAAATGAAGGGGTGTTGATGGTGGTTTTGGCGCCACTTATATGGTGGTTAAGGGGTGGTTAGGGTGGTGTTGAGTTGGCGCCAAGTTTAGGGTTCTAGAAGGGGGTAGGTGTAGGGTTAAGATGGCTAGGTAGCTTAGGTGTAAGGTGGAGATAAAGGGGGTTTTAGGAGGGAAGATTTTGGCGCCAACTTCTTGGTGGCCTTTGGAGGTGGTGGTGTGAAAAGGTGTGGAGGTTGGTGGTTGGCGTCGAAAAGGGGAGGATGTGGAGGTGTTTTTAGGTGGAGCTAGTAGCCAAGTTGAGGTGGAGCTAGGTTGAGGTTTTAGGTGGGTGATGGATGGCCATGGAGTGGAGGGCTTAGCTGAGCTAAGCTAGCTAAGCTAGATTAGCTAGTAGTTGAGTAGAAGAGGAGGTGGGATGGAGCTAGGGTTTAGGGGAGAGGAGTTGAGGAAGGAATGTCTGGAGCTGAACTGGAGCTGGTAGCTACTAAAGGAAGTTGCATGGAGCTACTTTAGCCAACTTAGCTTGCTAGTTCTTTACTAGCTACTAAGCTAAGCTAAAGTGAGCCTGCTTCTGCTGAAATATGCTGAAGTGAACTGGGTCTGATCTTCCCGGGGAGGACCTAACTAGTTAGAGTAGCTAAGATAGCTTAGCTCAGCTAGGTTGAGCTAAGTGGAGTCCCCGAGAGCTGGACTTGAGCTGGACTGAGCTATATGAGGTCATCTTCAGCTGACTTGAGTTGAGTAGAGCTGGAAGTAATTGGACCTGAGCTTAGGTGAACTCCTATCAACTCAGTTGAGCTAGCTGGAGCTCCCAGTGAACTGATTGGAGCTAAGGTGAGCTAGACCCAACTAAGTTGAGTAGGGTCTGAGCTAACTTGAGCTAAGGTGAGCAGAGATGAGCTGCCCTGGACTACCATTCAACTAAGGTGAGTTGAATGGAGTTAACCCTAACCCAAGTGAGCTGGTATCGAGTTAGGATGAGCTGGATTTGGCTAAGTCCTAGCTGGAATGAGCTTCCTTTTCACCAGTTGCCTTCTTGGGTGATAGGATTTTAGGAATCTAATTATCTGTTCATCCCTGACACTCAAATAAACGTGTCAAAAACATAACAAAATATGCAATGCATACCTTACCTAATTGATACCTAAATGCAGTCCAAAAATACGTTTGCGAGTTAAAATCCCAAGAGCTATGTTTGTTTTAGGGCATAAGAATGATGATAAACTGGCATTTATCATACCTCCATGCTTATCTTTTGCAAGTCTCTTAGCAAAACAAATTTTCACAAAACAGAATATTTGGGAAAACTAATTTTTTCAACTTTTTTAAGGAGACAGAGATCACGGGACCTTGATTGATTAAAACACAAGAGGTACGGAATTTGCTATAGATAAACATCGGGATTTATTTTCGGATCAAAAAATTAGACGAATCGGGATCAATATATCCTTCAAAAATTCACAAATTAACCCCCTTGTTAATTCAGATGACTTGAAATTTTTGTAATTAGGGTTTCTTTGACTCTTGAATCTGATTCTCAACTTTCAATATCCTTTAAAATCTTGTATCTGTGCTTATGAAAAGCCAATATTTATAAGGTCGTATTTTTAGTTTAAAACTTTTTTTTCGTCTCCCAATGCTTATTCTTAACTTAGTCTTATAACAGATGTGTCGAGATCATCATTCTCGTTATCAATCCTCGAGAGGGCTCTGCACCAATACTTCAAGAGAGTACTATCCATGACACCACCCAGGAGCTCATAACTCCAAAACACAATGTGGTGTAAAAGGGCGCTCTAAACAAACTCAAGCTCTTGCTCCGACGCTATGGGTAGAGCACCGTTCAAGACACTTAAGCTGCAAAAATGCGCCTTAATGCTCCGTCTAAAAATATGAAATATAGATATAGAGCAGCACTTAGGTGATAATATGTTGACTTCGCATCCTCAAAGGAGGCATTTTCCTCCTCGGCGGTAGTAACTCAAACCAATGATCTGCTTTAGAATTTTACTAAGGCCAAACAAAGGTTTTTCTAATTTATAATTATTTTTTTAGGTGTTGGCTCGTGTGTGAATTTTGACACAAGAAATTTTGCATGAGATGTAAGTTTTTTAATCGAAAACTAAGCCAGATACTTTCCATATTACAAAGGGGGATCAAGTCACTTGAACTATCATGAGTTCATGTAGAATGTTAGAGAACGATATTTGATCTAGTCTAAAGGTAGACCCTGAAATTCTAATAATTGGATCCATATCCTTATCGCTAGTTTATTAAAGATTAAATCACATTGTATCAAAAGTGAATGTTCAACCTTAGTTCCGATTTCAAAATTTCCTCAAAAAATTTTCAACATTTTTATTTTTTTGGGTATGTTTGGGTTTTGAAAATCTTGATTTGATCGTCAAAATTTAAAAACACCCCCTCCATGCTTAAGATGTTGCATGTCCGCATGCAATAGGAAGAGATTACCTTGGTGAAGGCAGTCAAAACCTCTAAAGAAAATAAAAAATGAAAAGTGGGAAAAAAATGATGGATTACCTCCCATCTAGTGTTATCTTTTACACCATTCAGCTGGACGTGAATTGCATCAATGATCATTAGTGGGTAGGTCGGTTAAATTAAGCGTGTCAAGAGGAAGATTCGGAGTATGATTGAAATAGAGCTTTAAACGCTGGCCATTGATTTAAAAAGTATTGTTTGTCTTGGGATTGAAAAGATCAACAATGCCATATGGATATGTTTTGATGACAATAAATGGGCCGGTCCTTTTGGATTGTAATTTTCAGGGAAAAATTCGTAATCGGGCATCAAAAAGCTAAACGCGTTGATTGACGTCAAATGATTTCCGAACGATATATTTATCATGGAACTTTTTTGTTCGGTCTATAAATCCATGCGTTTTCATAAGAGAAATTACGTAATTCTTCTAATTCGGTTAATTGCAATTTCCTGTGGGTACCGACTTCAGATAAATCCATATTTAATTGTTTAATTGCCCAAAAAGCCCTATGTTCAAGTTCTACCAGAAGATGGCATGCCTTTCCAAAAATCAGACAGAAAGGAGACATGCCTAACGGAGTTTTGAAAGCTATGCGGTTGGCCCATAAAGCATCGTCCAATTTATTGGACCAGTCTTTACGATCAGGCCTAACCATCTTTTATAAAATATTTTTTATCTCCCGGTTAGAAACTTCAACTTGATCATTTGTTTGGGGGTGGTAAGGAGTAGAAATTTTATAATCAACCTCGATTTAGAAAGGTAACGGAAATGAGAGAGTGAAATGTGAGCCTCTGTCACTGATGATGGCCTTAGGAATGTCGAATCTTGAGAAAATATTTTTCTTGATAAATTCGACGACCACTTTATGATCATTAGTGCGTGTGGGTATTGCTTCAATCCATTTTGATACATAGTCGACTGCGACTAGTATATATAAATACTTAGAAGAATTGATGAATGATCTCATGAAGTCAATGCCTCATACATCAAAAATTTCAACCTCGAGGATTGGATTTAAGGGCATCATATCCTTCCGAGTCATGTTGCCGATGCTCTGGCAATGCACATAAGATCAAACAAAGGAATGAGCGTCTTTGTGCAAGCTGGGTCAAAAGAATTCAGAATTGAGGATCTTAGCTGCAGTTTTCTTGCTCGAGAAATGTCTACCACAAGCCATTAAGTGACAATGTGTCAGAATATCATGAATTTTCGAATCAGGGACACACTGTCTAATGACCTGATCGGCACAAATGCGGAAAAGGTCAGGCTCCTCCCAAAAATAATATTAAAGCAAAGAACTTATCCCTTTTGGTTTTTGGCCAATCAAAGGGGATTTGTTCTATTGCTAAGTAGTTTGCAATAGGTGCAAACCAAGGGAGCATATTGGCAGCTAAGATGGTCTCATCAGGGAATTTATCAGGGGGGTCAACATATCATTCATCGTAAGACGAGAGAGATGATCAGCCACTACATGTTGCGATCCCGCCTTATCCTTGATTTCCAAGTCAAGGTTTCACATCCTTCTTGTTCAGCAGATATTTAAGTGATGAGTGGTCAATGTATACTGTGACATGTGACCCCAATAGATAAGAATGAAATTTTTCTAGGGCAAAGACAATGGCAAGAAGTTCTTTTTCAGTTAGTGTGTAATTTCATTGTGCATCATCAATAGTTTTGCTAACATAGTAGATCACAACAGGCTTCTTGTCAATTCTTTGCCCTAAAACGACCCCCACAGCAAAATTCGAGGCATCATTCATTAATTCAAAGGGACAATTCCAGTCAAGTCCTGTAAAATTAGTGCCTCTATGACAGTCTTCTTCAGCTAATTAAAACTCTCCAGGCATTTAGCATTGAAGTCAAAAGGTTGGTCTTTGGTAAGTAATTGACTTAGGGTTTAGAGATTTGGGAAAATTTTTTTAATGAAATGGCGGTAGAAACCCATATGCCCCAAAAAAGATCGAATCTATTTTACAGAAGTGGGAAGTGGGAGCTTGGAGATAACATCAATTTTAGCTCGATCTACCACAATTCCCCTTTTGGAAATAACATGGCCTAGGACAATTCCTTCCTGGACCATAAAATGACTGTTTTCCCAACTGAGGACCAGGTTAACTTCTATGCATTTTTGGAGAATTCTTTCCAAATTTCTAAGACAAAGATCAAAAGAATCTCCAAATACAGAGAAGTCATCCATAAAGACCTAAACATTCACCTACCAGGTCCAAAAAAATTGCAAGCATATACCTTTGAAAAGTTGCAGGTACGTTACAAAAATCGAAAGGCATCCTCCGGAAAGTGAAGGTTCCGAAGGGGTAGGTGAATGTAGTTTTTTCTTGATCCTCAGGATGGACCGCAACTTGATTATAGCTGGAATAACCATCAAGAAAACAATAGTAATCACATCCGGCTAACCACTCCAAGATTTGATCAATAAAAGGGAGCGGAAAATGGTCCTTCTTGGTGGCGGAGTTCAATTTTATGTAATCAATTCACACACGCCAAAAAGAAGTGGTCCGAGTGGCTATATTTTCCCCATGTTCATTAGCGACAACTGTTAGTCCAGCCTTTTTAGGAACTACTTGTGTGGGACTAACCCAGGAGCTGTCAAAAATGGGATAGATGATATCAGCATCAAGTCACTTTATAATCTCCTTTTTTACCACCTCCTACATATTAGGGTTCAAGCGCCTTTGTGGTTGGCGGGAGGGGCGTGAATTGTCCTCAAGATAAATTCAATGGGTGCAATAGGACAGATTTATACCCTTAAGATCAAAAAGGGTTCAGCCAATAGCTTTTCTGTGTTTGCTCAATACCTGGAGAAGTTTTTCCTCTTATGCCCGAGAAAGTCCAGAATTGATAATCAGGAGCATGGTCTAATTAACCCAGGAAAACATATTTAAGGGAGTCGAGCAAAGGTTGTAATTCTAGTTGAGGGCCCGGCTCTGAAATGATTTATGCATGTGGAGTGAGGGGTGAAGGGAGAGGGAGAGAGTTAAATAAAGAGTCAGATGGAGAAAGTGTGGTTAGGGTGGGAGGGTAAGTAAAATCAGATTTTTCAGGAACCGTGTGAATTCAAAAGCAGGAACCCAGGTGTGAAATCTGCATTGTTTTCTCCACTAAACTTTCAATCTCTGAATCCAAGTCATCAAAGAAATCTGGTTCTTGGAAACGCCTAGAAGCTTGAAAAATATCTAGGGTGTAGATTCACTACCACACATAATCTTCATCTTTCTAGAGTCACAATCAATATTGGCTTTAACAGTAGCTAAGAATGGTCTTCCACGAATTATGGGGGCATTCTTTAAAGATTTTGGTACTTCTATGTCCAGAACCAAAAAGTCTACGGCAAATAGACAATTTTTTACCCAGACTATTACATCCTTGACAATCTCCTTGGGTTTAGTTATAAATCGGTCTACTAGTTGAAGTATTACCTCGACATGCTTTAATTCACCGATCTTGAATTCCTCACAAACGATAATGGGGATGAGATTAATTGAGGCACCGAGATCCAATAGGGCGCGATCAAAGGTAGTGTCATTAATGAGTACTTGAATCAGGGGGCACCTAGATCTTTCCTTTTCAGAGGCAATTTGCTCTGCACAACTGAGCTTACTGTCTTTGGAAGGATCACCTTTCCTAGGTTTCTAGGCTGCCTTTTTGGGGTACACAAATCTTTCAAGAATTTGGCATAGGTAGGAATGTATTTTATGACATCTAGGAGAGGGATATTGATATCTACTTGCCCAAAAAGATCCATCAATTCCTTATCAGGGAGCTCGGATTTCTTTTTCCTAGTTTGTGATGAGTGAAGGGCATGTGGAAAAGGTGTTGGGTATACCTGTTTTGCATTGTTGGGTTCTTGAACGAGGTTAGAAGAAGAGGGAGAAGAGCTGATCTACTTTTCTTTTAGGCAGGTTTCTTGAGTAGGCAAGGGATCATGAGTGATTTTTCCATTCCTCAGAGTTACTGCATTTGCAGTATGGTTGTTTCTGGGAGGACGAGGGCCTGATTTTGATTAAAACCCGGTGGGTGCTGGGTAGATAAGTTGACTGGGATATTCACCTTGATACTGATTCCATGGATTGTTAGGGTTGGGCAAGGGTTGGGATGGCAGATTGCCAGCAGTCTATGATCAGGAGTAACCTTAACTTGATATTGCAATTTGGTTATCATGCAGCTTACTTCCGTCATTTGATTCTGCATACCTTGCAGAGTCTTCATAACCTGGGTATTGATATCTTCCTGGGATAACCCAGGTTTATATAAGTTTGCCCATAATTCCCAAATTGATTTTATTTGGGAAACGGAACTTGATTTGGGGCTTTCCAGGAGGGATTCGGGTTGGTCCTCTAGTTTTGATTGTAAGTATTGGAGGGATTTCTAAATTGCTCCTGGAGGGCAGAGATGTTTTCAGTGGTGGAGTTAAGAAGATTTTGATTCATGTAATCAAAAGTCCCAGTCAACCGATCTTTTGAGAAATCAGAAGAAAATTGCTGCCCAGCAAAGGTAACATTGATATTGTGCAGATTCTCTGGAAAAGGTGAGGAGAGTTAGGATAAGAAGCTTGTTTTTGGGTGAGCTTTTCTTCCATTTTTTTCTGGTTGATTTGCATCTGATCTAGTCATTGAGTTATCATGTGTAAATCATCTTGAGTGACTGGAACGGATGTGGATTTGGAGTCAATTTCATTGACTCCAAGTCTTGAGTTGTTGGTTCTACTAAAAGTGTCCATTGAAGCCATATTACATGAGTTTTCACTCATTTCTTCAAAAAGGAGGTAGGCACTTTTGGCGTCTTTATTAAGGAAATTATCCCCACATGAAGCATCCACGAATCTTTTTAATTGATCTTCTAATCCATAGAAGATTTACACTAGCTGCCATCCTGGAATTTCATGGTGGGGGCAACTTTTAAGTAGTTCTTGAAATCTCTCCCAAGACTCATGGAGAGGTTCACCAGATTTTTGTTGAAAGGTCATTATTGATCAACGTAAAGCATTTGTACGACCTATCAGAAAGAATTTTTTGAGAAAAGCGCTTTTTAATTGAGGCTAGGTGGTGATAGGATGCCCGACCGTTCTAAACCAATGTGATGCTCTGTCTTTTAAGGGGAGAGGAAAAAGTCACATGAGCCACACCACTTCCTACACATTGTGGGAACGGGTGGTTTAAGCGAGGACAGTTAGCTCCTCGAGGTGGCAAAAGGGGTCCTCTCGGAAGACCATGGAAATGTTTGATTAGGTTTAAAATGGTAGGTTTAATTTCAAAATCCCCTTGGGGTATAACCACTCCAGGTCTCTTTTCATAATTAGAATGATCACAAAAATCCTTAAGCAACACAAGAGGTTCCCCGAGTGGTTGACCCAGTTTCCGATTACCTAGGTTCGTGACAGTTCTAGCCAATTGTTGTTGGTTCTGTTGAAGTCGAACCAATTGGTCGACCATAAGAGAAAAGGGGTTTGTATTTGGATTTAAAGAGCCACCTAGACATTCAAGGTTTTGAGGTAGCTCCAAATGTGGGAGGTTAGGGATGGTGAAGTCAACTTGTGGGTCAGCTGACGAGTTAGGTGTGGGTTGGGATGTGGAAGCAGAATTTTTGAATTGTTTTCCATATTAAAAAGAGGAAGAAGAAAACAGAGATCTTTTGGTGCAGGGGACAAAATCAAATGGTCCCTCGAGAAATGGATTCTGGGACCTTCGTCTGTGCATGCACTTTTAATGGAAGAACAGGAGGGGAGGAGGAGAGAGAGAGATGAGAGAAAGTGTGCAAATCCAACAACCAGGCCTAATCTATCCTAAGGTTGACTCCTTAATGCAACCTAAGACTTGGGAACCCAATAAAGAAGAAATTAATAAGAGAACCTAGTTCTTTAAGATTACCCAAGTAGACTAAAAGAGGTGGATTGGGCCTAAGTATATCCTAGGAAAATCACCAGGGGTTGTGTAAACCTGCATTTGTCATTTGACTTCCCTCTAAGTCTATCGCCGGATGTTTCAAAAGGAATTAGGAGCGCTTAGTAATTCTTAGATATTGAATATCAAGCCTAAGTTTTGATGAAATCCTTAAGTGATTAAATGACTGCTTGTTTTAATTTAGGTTTGGGTGTCTAATTATGCACAGGAATGTGGAGGGCGTTGATTGGAGTAATGCCCTGTTATTTCAATTTTTTTGGTGTGTGCAAAATTGGAAGGGGTGATTCAATGTCAAACAAGTTGTCACACAAACTTTTTGTATTTTTTCTACTTTTAGGATTTGATTTAGATTATTGTCTTTTAGGGTTTTCTTTTAATGTTTTTAAACAAGTTTGAGTTCCACAATAAAAAAAATCAAGTTGTATGGGTGAATGTAGATTTCATTTCAAAATGTGAGTATCTAAAAAATGAAAAGAAACCCTAATTGAATTAATCCCTAAGTAGAAATGTTACTACCAATGAATTGATTCAGGCTTTCATTTTTAAATAGTGGTCCAAACAAAGCAAACACCACCACTAGTGGAAGGCAAATCAAACAAGGATTCTAAAAGATATTCTTTTGTGATTTTAGGAATTTGTTTGATATTTTTTCAAGATTTTTCTTTGTGCTAGTATCAAAATCCAGAAATGATACCCGTGGGTATTTTAGATTTTTACGTACCACCACCAGCAACCAAAACTTTTCGCAATTTTATATGATGTGTATAATTTCATAAGGATTCTAGAAAGCTAAATTTCACAAAAATTGGATAAGTAGAGATTCTTAAAATTCACGGACAGTAGCAAAGCAGTGAAATCATAAGAGATGACCCTCCCGTGGTCCACGAATTTTTAAAAATTCTCTACAACTCCAATTGCTCTGAAATTTGGAACAGATGTTCCAAATTTGATTTGGAATATTTGGGTGACATTTCAAGATTTTAGAAGGCCTATGGTAATGGAAATTGATTTCTAAAGTCCGGACAGAGGTCTGGACCTAAAAATCAGAACACCAACACTTAAGGTAGAGTGGTGTGTAATTATGCAAACAAACAGCCAATGAAATTTTAAGGACACCACTCTAATTGATTTAATTATTTATGATCCCAAAAGCCTGGTATTTTTTTTGTAGTTTTTAAGAGTAATTATGTGACAAGTGGAAAATCACTAACTTGAATTCACGGGAAGAAAAAGAACTTCAACCTCTCGCTTCCAAAATCCCACCTTCCCGCAATTCCTGCACATGAAAAAGAAAGAGAAGGGGATGATATCCACTTATCAAGCAAGAGAATTAATAAGATGTAAAGACATGCCTCCCCAGCAACGATGCCAAAAAGTGATGCTAAGAAAAGCGTGATTTGTAATAAGCGAGTTTTAAGTTGTAACATGCTAATTCGCAATCGCTTTTAAAATTTATAAACTTAGATAGTGGCAGTATCTAGGGTCGTCCAAGGAGGCGGGAATGCACTTTAAAACTCACTTGACAAAAAGGGAAATCACTTTCTTTTTAGGCTTTTGGATATAAGATTATTTTGGGTTTTTAAATATCAGGCGATTACGAAATGAAAGTGGGAAAGAGACTACACCTAACTTGCTGAAATTAAAACCTAAGTGACAAGCAATTCTACTATCTAAACTCACCCTAGGTACGTGAAGATCTAGGATAATTAGAGAGTGTAAGTGCACTATGGTAAAAGCAATAATTAAAAAGAAATAAGAATTTCAGAAAAGGCAACTTTATATATGGAGTATAATGTCTACAAAACACTAGTAGAGGAATGCTTCTACTACTAGAATTCAAAATAAAAAAATTTGAAAAAGGAAACATTAATCCTCTTGTGATGATGGTGAAGGGGAGAAGCTTCTTCTTACTGCAAGCTCAGCTGCTCCTGATCTTGAAAATAAGTTCTCCATCCTTGAAAAACTCCTTCAAGGGTGGAAGATCTCCACCCACAAGACTCCTCCTAGGGCGGCTGATGATAACATCATCATAAGCCATAACTAGCTTTATTTAGTCAGTATTAATTGACAAATGCTCCTACATAATTGCCTAAGAGTCTAATTCCCTACACATCCATTTTGAGAGGAATACATTAAAACATGATTAATTCTGCAGTTTTAACATCATATTATGAAAGCATAGTAACCACGGGGTTTGCTAGGGGTTAATCTAAGGTCAAATGAGCATTAAAATCTAATAAGAGGATCCACACAGACAGAAATAAGTTTTCACACATTTCAAGAATCAATACAGCACCCAAAATCATAATTTTAGACCCGCTTAAAATACAGAGGTTCTAGTCAAGATAAAATTCATCTAAACCTTCTAAAATTTATAGAAAAATATTCCTTAAGGTTTGGTATCCTTGATTTTACTTTTGGGACCTATTTTGACCTTAAATAGAGTCATAGACCGAGTTCTGCCCTAATTTGAGTTTCTAAGTAAATTTCTCAGTCAAACTTGGCCAAAACTCAAATCAGACTTCACCATCAGATTCCTTGGGTCCAAATTAGATTTATACCAAAATTTGGACCCAATCAGAGTCCATCTTGACCTAATTTACATTCTAGTCCCTTAAAACTCTATTCTTCACATCCAAGCCCCTAACTTTCGAAAATCCTTGCATATCAGTCCATATCTTTGTCATCTTCTTTGCAAAACATCCAGGCTAGCTTTGACCGCACCTAAGCCTATTCAAATCATCATCAAATCCCACCAAATTTGGTGGGATTGATGTTCACACCATGAGGAAGAGATTGGGACAGATCTTAGCTATTGAATGGCACAGATTAGGTCGTGCGAATGCACGAAAATAATGGGTTCTTGACTCCTAATGAAGGCAATTAGCATTGTTTCTAGAGCTCAGTTGGAGCTCTATAAAAGCTTCCTCATTACAAAACCAAGCTCCTTAGCTCGATTCAGGCCTCAATTCTTCAAATATTCCTCTCTCCGGCCATCTCTGTCGTAGATCCGATGAGTCTCATCCAACCTCCTTCGCTGCCCTCTGCCACATACCATAGGTAGAGGGATCGTCTTCATCTCCTTCCGCTCCTCGACGGACAAATCAGGAGCTTCCAGAACCTCTTCGTCATCGCTGTTCCATCACCGGAGGACTTCTCTTCTCCGGCCCCAACCAATCACAGCCGGCGCCCTCCTAGCCCTTTCGTCCCTTAGTTTAGGTTGCAACATATCTCTCTTCTCCCCCTAAATCTTCCTATCCCATTCCCTTTCTGTTTCGACCACCAACACGACCTCATGCCTACCGTCTTCCTCCACTCTGGCGATGCTCCGGTGAGCTCGCCACAGCACCATAGACCTCCACTCAATCCGCTACCGATCCTATAAGCTCCACCATCCCACACTCAACAAAACCCCTCAAGAAATTAAGGGGATTGTCCATCCAAACTGTCTGCCAAACACGACATCCACCACAAATCTTCCCCGACTTTGCCAGACCTCGACACATACCCGCACGACATGAGGACACCACCATCGCATTCACCGTCCTCAGGCGAACCTCCTGAGCTGTTTTGACGTGGCCATGAGGCCTTATTATTTGTTTCAGGTGCTTGCTGTCACTCCACCACTACCCTCGCCTTCGCCGACATCATACAGTACTCCGGCTACCATTCCACTTCAGAACACCTGCAATCAATGCAGAACCATCTGGAGTACTCCTTCGCAGCAGCAATTGAGACGTAAAGCCCACTAGTCGCTGCAATCAAGCGATGCTCCCTCAACTAATGCACGCAAAAAAGGTGGCACTTTAATGCCACATCATGAAGTGAAGGGCTCCCACAAGCGCTTAAGAGGATTTTGTAAATCAACCTCTTCACCCAGTAACACGGGGGTTGGGTCCCCCACGCACACGCCTCCTCGCACCTCACGCCTCACCCGTGACACACACGTGGGTCTGGCCACCTCCTAGAATCTGATAACCCGATACTGAACCGATTACACCTGAGTTTGAGAGAGAAGAAAGAGGAGAGAGTTCTGTGAGAGGAGGGGGTGGGTTTTGCTCTGAAGTGTTTGGCCCCGTGTTGAGAGAGAGGCTCTCACACTTGGCCTCTGAAGAGAGAAAGGCCTGTGCTTTGAAGGCTTGAGAAAAGAAGAAGGCCTAGAAGAAAAGGCTTTTGAGAGAGTCTTGTACTTGTGTGTGCCTTCTGTGAGGCATCGTACCATGTGAAGGTTAAGTCGTCTGATACAAATGGGCGACGTCTGATTTTGTTCTGAATACTATTGAATTATTTAAGTACCTAAGTTAAAATTGATTTCTGATTAAGGAACACAATTGAATTATTTGAATAATTTGAGTATGAGATATATGCTTAATTAAATATTAATTGGTGATTCAAATCACCATTATTTTATCTTTCTATTCTTTTTATCTCATGATCTTTCGAATTACATTTGAATATCAATTACAGCAATCCATTTATTGCATATCTTTTATTATGCTCAATTTGTTTAGTTTATCTATTCTGAATTAAAATTAATGTGTGAATTCTATATTTGTTCCCTACGAACGACCTCAGACTCTATTTTCTGAATCTGAGTTTATAAATTTAAATGTTTGGTTGTGCGATTTAGGAGTGTACTACAACGAACGAATATTTAAAAACTCCTCTTTTGCCCTACAACAGTGGTGTGGACTATCCTCAAGACCACCTCCTAAGGTCCTCCTTGCTTAGCTGCTCCTCTGACTGGTAGGGGCACAAGAGAGAAGGGAAGAGGGGAAGGCACCAAGGGGGCAAAGTGTCCCCTTAATCTTCTCTTTTCTCTTGGTCGTGGATATGGTGGGATGAAGGTGGAAAATATGAAGCCAGAGGATGGGGGGATTAATGGTGGTAGGTAGGGGGTATATATAGGAGTGGTGATAGGGATGTAGGTGTAGGTGATGTGTAGGGTTAGGATGGGCTTATGAGGGTGATTAGATGATCCTAGGGCTAGGGTTATTTGGCACCAAGGGAGGAGGCATGTATGTGGTAGTTATGTTGGTAGAGAGCCACCATTAATGGCGTCAACCATAGAAGGGTTAAGGTGTTGGTGGTTGGTTTGGAGAATGGAGGGTTAAGATGTGGTTGTGAAGTGGATGGAGGGTGGATATGTTGGTGTTAGTTGGCACCAAGTGGAAGTAGGTTAATTAGGCTTGTGGCGCAAACTTAAGATGGGTTTAGAAGGGTTAAGTGGCGCGGGATTTGTGAAGGGCTAGGATGCTTCCATGTGGTGGTGGTTTTGGCATCAAGGGTAGGTGTTAAGTGGCGCCAAATGAAGGGGTGTTGATGGTGGTTTTGGCACCACTTATATCGTGGTTAAGGGGTGGTTAAGGTGGTGTTGAGTTGGCGCCAAGTTTAGAGTTCTAGAAGGGGGTAGATGTAGGGTTAAGATGGCTAGGTAGCTTAGGTGTAAGGTGGAAATAAGGGGGATTTTTAGAGGGAAGATTTTGGCGCCAACTTCTTGGTGGCCTTTGGAGGTTGGTGGTTGGCGCCAAAAAGGGGAGGATGTGGAGGTGTTTTTAGGTGGAGCTAGTAGCCAAGTTGAGGTGGAGCTAGGTTGGGGTTTTATGTGGGTGATGGACGACCATGGAGTGGAGGGTTTAGCTGAGCTAAGCTAGCTAACCTAGCTTAGCTAGTAGTTGAGTAGAGGAAGAGGTGGGATGGAGCTAAGGTTTAGGGGAGAGCAACTGAGGAAGGAATGTTTAGAGCTGAATTGGAACTGGTAGCTGCTGAAGGGAGTTGCAGGGAGCTACTTTAGCTGGCTTAGCTTGCTAGTTCTTTGCAAGCTACTAAGCTAAGCTAAAGAGAGCTTGCTTCTACTGAATATGCTGAGGTAAGATGGGTCTGATCTTCCCGGGGAGGACCTAGCTAGCTAGAGCAGCTAAGATAGCTTAGCTCAACTAGGTTGAGCTAAGTGGAGGCCCCAGGAGCTGAACTTGAGCTGGCCTGAGCTATACAAGGTCATCTTCAGCTGACTTAAGTTGAGTGGAGTTGGAAGTAGCTGGACCCGAGCTTAGGTGAACTCCTGTCAACTCAGCTGAGCTAGCTGAAGCTCCCAATGAACTGATTGGAGCTAAGGTGAGCTAGACTCAACTAAGTTAAGCAGGGTCTGAGCTAACTTGAGCTAGGGTGAGTTGAGATAAGCTACCCCGGGCTACCATTCAGCTAAGGTGAGCTTAATGGAGCTTAATGGAGCTAACCCTAACCCAAGTGAGCTGATATCCAGCTATGATGAGCTGGATTTGGCGATGTCCCAGCTGGAATGAGCTTTCTTTTCACCAGTTGCCTTCTTGAGTGCTAGGGTTTTAGAGATCTGATTATCTGTTCATCCTTAACACTCAAATAAATGTGTCAAAAATACAACAAAATATGCAATGCATGCCTAACCTAATTGATGCCTAAATGCATCCCAAAAACCCATTTACAGAGTTAAAATCCTAAGAGCTAGGTTTGTTTGAGGATATAAGAATGATGATAAATTGGAGTTTATCAACCACCCCCAACCAAAGTTGATGCGAACTTTAGTGGTCTTCTAGAGAACTCTATAATTCTCTAGATGACCCACCCCTTAGTCTATTTAAGGGACCCCTTGGACGGCCATGCACCCCCGTCTTGGATACTACCTCCATCTCCATTGGCGAGCTCTTCCACCTTCAAGCATCACCACCTTCACGTCCAAGATCCAAGCAGCCCCACCACCTTCTCAAGAGGCCGGCCTACACACCTTGGCTACCCCTCTCTTCCCTCCTACCACCTCAAGCCACATAGGCCATTGGAGACCACCTCTAATGCCCTAAGTTCTCCTAGCTAGCCTAGTTCTTCTTAGTTTAATTTCTGCATTTATCTTTCTACCCAAGTAGTGTAGTCATCCTCTACCTGAATGATGCATGCATAATCTTTCATTAGATCCGTGCATGCATCCATCTTCTGCTAGCTAGAATTTATGTTTTCAAGCTTTCATATACAATCATGTATCTAGATCCAATTGTATTGATGACCATTCTTGAAGAAATAAAATCAATATTTGCATGATATCTGTTTCTATGTGAGTTGCCTGTTCTACATTCTTATCATAATTGCAACAAAATGTCTGTCCCCAAAGATACTAACGAATTAGCGATTGATCTGTTTTCTGCTAGTCGTCATCGCATCATTGAGATTGTGCACAGCCAATGCATATTTTCACGTTCGTGATATATTTAACACACATTTTCCAAGTAAATAAGGTGACTAGCACATCTTTAGCTCACACTTTAGAGACTAGGATACAGTTTTAAGCAAGTAGTAAAAGAATCAAAAGTCAATTTCACTTTTCTAAATGCCTCCCTGAGATCAATCGGGACTCGTCCTCTCGTTACCTAATTTTTGTTGAATCAAATTTCGCAACTATACTATGATGCTATTTTAATAAAAAAAAATGTGATTTACGATTACAACACCCATCCAAGCATCGTGATGGCCTAGTAATTGTTCATTCCATGTACCAGACACCAAGCAATTGAATAACTAACAACTATTCCTGATAGTTGACCAATAGAACTCACGGTACGATTATAGAGGTAAAAATCAGTGATTCAAATGGTGCAAGGTTTATTGGCAATGAAAGAAACCTAAAGAGATTCAACTTCAAGGAAGGCTATTTCACAGCAAGTATTGTAATACATCCAAATACAACACATGAGTAACCGACTACCGTAACCCTCTTAAAATACTCAAACTTGAATTTCTGAACCAGGATATGATACAAACCCAATACCAAGAAGCCAGACAACAAAATCAACACAATACCATGATGGATATAGAACTCTACTCCAAAGCCGATGTTGTGCAACTGCTCTTCCACCCCTAGGCTCCAAAGGACACTCATGTTGGAAACTAAATGGATCACATTGATATGAGAGAGTAGATGTGATTAGGCGCCAATGATGCCCCTGAATGGTAGTTTCATAACTCAACCTTATTTGAGGATAACCAATGTTTTTCTTTTGTATGTAGTACCAAATGGTAGTACTTATACCAATAATACTAGTTGTTAGTTCTGGCAGAAGGGCTAAGATTTGCGTGATACAAAAATAATGCGGAAATATAATCTAAATAATCTCACAAAATCAAACATACAAGGAATACAAATATTTTTAGGTGGAAACCCCAACCTAGGTAAAAACCACTACCTAAGCCTCTCAACTTAGGATTTCTCGATCGACCGAGTCGATCAAATCCACTAATGAACTACTTAATCAAGGGTAGTTCAACCTCTTACAACCATACTAATTAACCCGAGGGTAGCGTACCTGAAATTCACTCTTCTCCACGAAGAGTATTTTGTCTCTCGATGGAGATGGGAATTCACTACGTGAATACTCAACAAAAAACAAAAGGAAAAATAACAAAACCTATAGAGCCCAATAAGTAAGGATAAAACTATGCTACTATAGGCAAGACAAGTTCCCTAAGATGGAAGTGATTCGACATGAATTCGATAGAGTATCAGCGCTCTCGGATGTGTTAAACAAGGCTTGGAGAGCAAGGTTACTTTCCTTCTTGAGGATTTCTTCTCTATGACACAAATAGTATGAAAGTAGTATATGTTTGGTGTGTATGTCTTACGAAGGGTACTCATCTATTTATAGAGGTCCTAAGAAGGGTTTGGAAGGCTTGGGAAGCCTTAAGTAGCCATTAGAAACAAATCTTAGAAGATCAGGCCAAAATCCCAATGAAATCAGGGTCATTATGACTTTGACAGAGTTATCAGATGTCTAATATTCTGGTCAGATGTCAGATGTCAGATGACAAATTTGGACGTCTGCTCTAAAGGGTCAGAGTCCTTGATTCTATTGGATCTAAACAGGGATCTAAGTAGACGTCTGAAGTTCTATTATAAGACATCTGGTCATAAAATTGCACGTCTAATAATAGGCAGGTTTGTTCATGTTTTGGACCAAATCTAAACAGAGTTCTAGTGTATATGGGTCAGACGACAGATTGGATGTCAAACACAAGGTCTGACAGGTCAAGATTCGGGTCAAGATCTAGCTTAACGTCTCTTTATCAGACGTCTGGTCATGTTTACGGACGTTTGATAATACTATTAATATAGTCAAAAGGTGATCCTTGAAGATTCTTGATAGGCCAATGGTCTTATTCTTAGACATCTGAGAAGGTCATCAGACGTCTGGACTAAGTGTTCGCTCGACAATCGTCGTAGTTTAGAAAAATGCATCTTAGTATAATGATGAAAATCGAATAAACATTTAAATTTGTAATTTCTTGAAAAATCATAAGTTCCGAGATTGGCAGGGAGCAAATGTAGCAATTCAATCCACCAATCACAATAATAAAAAATAATTATGCAATTAATATTCAATCACAATATGAGAATAATTAATTAATGCTCGGAATTGTTTCTTAGAATAAAAATAAAGAGAAAAAATGGTGGTTGGAACCACCAATTATCCCCAATAGTAAGCACAAATCCCAAATCAAATCTCAATTTCTCAACAGTAGCCAGAACTAATTTCCTTCACAAATCAGACGTCCTTAGAAGCCCTCAGACGCCTTAAATGTCAAGTCCAAATCTCCTGAATTTGCCTAAGTGTTAGGCATGAATCCCAATGATGCACAGTGCAAAACCCCCCTCCTTCCCTTAGAATTTCCCTTCCCTCTTTCTCTCTCTATGAACCAGGTATACAAGTATTCGAGTAAACGGATCTGGGTCCAGGCCCGCATGCGTGGGAACAGGCGAGGAGTGTGCAGGCAAGTGAAAGGGGACCTCACCCCGTTTGTTGAGGCACACTGCTAAGGGAGCAAAAACCTTATGAACCAAAATTATTTTTATCTTCCCACAATGTGGGACTATCCAAGGATCTTCCTCCCTTGCGTGCAGCCGTTGGTGAAACTTGGTCAATTGCAACTACTGACGCTACTTCTTCGCCAATTGCGAGCCTGGAAGACTTCGTGAGTTTGCTCCACAATTGTTGGACGTGGAATCGAGGCATGAGTTGGACAGAGCACGGTGGTTGATGGCGGCGATTTGACGGCGATGACGATGATCCGACGAAAATCCTGAAAACAAGAATATGGGCCTTAAGCCCCAATTAATATGTTCAAAAGCTTCGCCTAGGTCTAAGGAAGATGATGGTGGTGGTGATGAAGCGTTTAGTGCTACGTGGTGGTCGAACGACATCGGCGGAGGTGTCCGGTGATGGGTGTGTTCGACGGGGAGAATTAGTGGCCAATACACCCAATTAGGTTAGGGCTTTTGGTCAGTGAAGTGCGAGGAAGGTATGGGTGGTCATGGCGTGTTGTTTGCATGTGTGTGGCGCTAGCGTGAGCTCGCTAGAGCTCGTGTCAGAGACGAAGACGAAGGTGGTGGAACGATGACGACAGTGGTTGAATTGAGAGATTAAGGGCCTAAAAAGATGTTAAAAAGGAAGAGAGAGAGGTTAGGATGCTTAAGGAGATGAGAGAGGGAGAGACCACACCCAGTGTTGACCAGTCGGACGTGGGGACGACGATGTTGATGGCGAGGGAATCAGTGAGGAAGAAGGGGTCGGCAGCACCCTTGCTTTGGTTGGCAAGGTGTGCGAGGAAGCGAGGAAGAAGCTGAGCCTTGCAAGTTGGCAATTGGTTGGTCGAAAGAGGGAGGTGGAGGAGCTCGTCGGAGCCAAAGAAGACAATGGCCAGAGAAGGAGGGAGATTTCTGGTCAATTCTTGGCTAAGGAGCATGCTGGGAGATCCTAGAACTTATATAGAGCTTAAATTTGAGTTCAAATTGGAAGATTTAATTAATGAATGGCATTCGTGATTTTTGGTAACTTGATCCCAAGAATCTCGGAGCTCGCCTGAGCTCGTGGGTCCATAACAAGGTTCATGACCGATATCTCTTGATTGGGAATCGTCTCCAGATTAATCCTTCCAAGTTTGGAGGGGATTTGATTGGGAGTTAAGTGCGAAATCCGTGATTGAATGATCACGCATATGGGTTTAGGGTGTTGTTCATATGGCTTAGGCGACAGGGACCTAATCGTGAAGAAGATGACAAAGTTAGGGGCCTTTTGGTAATAAACTTGAAACCTAGGAGTCTGGATGTGAGATAGAGTTTTTAGGGGCAAAAATGCAAACTAGGTTAAGATGGACTCTGATTGGACCCAAATTTTGGTGTTAACCTAATTTGGACCCAAGGATTCTAATGATGAACTTGGATTTGAGTTTTGATCACATTTGACTAGGTAAATTGCACATAAGCTCAAATCAAGGCAAATTCCCGTCTGAATCTCTGTTCTTGGTCAAATGGGTTCAGATGGTGAAACTGAAGGTACCAAACCTCGTAGAATATTTTTCGATGATTTTTAGGAGATCTATATTGAATTTATTTTGACCAAAACCCTTTCAATTCAAGTGAGGCTGATAATTAGGATTTTTAGTACTGTTTTCACCCTCGAAATGCGTAAAACCCTGATTCAGTCAGTGTGAGCCTACTTTTTGATCTTTTAAATTCATTTGACCTTTAATTCACCCCTGATCAACCCCTTAGTTAATATGCATTTATGATTGATCGTTAAAATGACAGAATTAACTCTTTTTTCTTATTTTCTTCTTAGATCAATTCAGTGCGAAATTATGATCCTTAGATGATCATTTAGGAGCATTTATCATTTAATTCTGATTAATTCAAGTTAGTTATGGTGAATGATGGTGTTACCATCACTAAGGGCTGGACATCTAACAATTATGATCACATACTACTAATCCTAGCCTAGGCGTTTGAACTTATGGAGAAAAATGCCAGATGTCTTAAAGTCCAGGATCAGGCATCTGATGTCCATATTAGACGTCTGATCAGGTTGTTTGAATCCTATTTTAATTTTCTAAGTTAACCTAAGTGTCATAGTGATGGATTAATGTTCCTAGGACTAATGTGATATACTTTTTGGGCTCTTTAACATGTATCTAAGTAAAAATAAAGAGTAAAGAAATAAATGGCAAGTAAATACTTTTTGGGCTCTTCTATCCTATTCTTCATCTTCTTCCTTCTTCAAGCTTTCGCTCCACACGAAGCTCTATCTCCCCTTCTCCATCAAGCTCCTCTAGTCTGTCATGGATACGAGCTTGAGCTCCTTCACACTTGCTTCCATTTGCATTATTCCTTAAACTTATAAACTCAAATGCAAGTGTTAAATAACAAGTGTTTTGTTATCATCAAAATCAATGATCGTGATACCCTTACACCAACAGTTGCTAGGTTTTGGACTCAAATATCAATGGCTTCCCCATTGTTTGCTCAAGTTTCTACCAAAAATGCTTCAAACAACAGACTTTGGATGTGTTGATGACAATCAGTTGCATGTGTACTTGCTCTAGAATAGCATATCCTATTGCCTATTCTTTAGAAATCATGTCTCACTAGAAAGTTTATACTAGATTGACGACAAGTAATGGTGATAATAAGTTTCTAATTCTTATGTTAGTCTTCATAGGTAAAAATTCAATGACAAGCAAGAGTACTCATATGCTTGTAGAATTAGAGCATTATATTCTACTTCCTGTGAATATGTTTTGCTGTATTCCTTGTTTCCATGGTTTAAGAATATTATATTTTGTTAACAGATGGTTTCCAGTACTATTCTTCATTAACTTTACATGTGGAAAAATGACTGTCTGGAATTGAAGAATTTTTATATGATCAGGGAATATTCCTTCACAAAGTGGCAAACTCAATCCTGAAATTGAAGAAAGGTGGTTGTGGCTGGCATGAAACCCACGGGTGGACTGATGTGACTGATGACCATAGTTAGCATTTTTAACTGGAATAGGTGAATTAATTCATTGTATGAAGCAACAAATTTCGGATTTAGTTCATTCTGGAATTTCCAAGGCTACTAATCTATACTCAATCTTGGTAGAGGCAAGGTGTATATGATTCAAGAGAAGAAGTATAACTTTCTTGACATTAAATATGATGCCAGAAAAATTGTGAGTAATGTTATAAATATTTTTAAAATGTTGACCTTTGTTTGGATTGAGTCCTTGCACTTTCTAACAAATAAATGTGATTTGCAGGTATTAAGGTACCACTCTGTGTATGCAGGGTTCCATTATTTAAATGCAGGAAATATCTCATTCCTCCAACAATCCCTCCGAAGGGTTGCACTTGCTCCAGAAATTACCCCTTGATATATTCTTCCATGTTAAGCAATAGACCATTTAAATGCTTATTCTTTTCTTTGTTTTTCTTTTAATATACTTGGATCTTTATTCTACTAATGCCCAAATGAGGGATGAATAGAGTGATTGGTTTTTTACACTACGGTTAAACAAGATGAGGCTAACATGGGAAGCTCCTCTTAATCAACCACAAAAAAGCATCATGCATAAAAGTTGATGTAGCGACGTCGGAGGCTTGCAAGAGAGGATAGGTTGGATTAAGAAACATCTGCCTGGTTAAATCAAGGGCAAGTACTGCTTGGTTTGTTGTCCCCTCCCATGGCCATCACCAAGTTGGGTCTTCCAAAAACTACTACGTGCTAGAGTAATTCAATGGAGATGGGAACTCCTTTAAGAGGTTCCAAGCTATTAATTAAAGTGCTCTCAACCATTTTATGCACCAGACTTAATTCCCTAGGGCATTACTTCATATTGGGCAACTGTGTATAAAGGAAAAGGGTGCATTGCTTTTGAGGAGTGTTTTGGTTTTTTAGGGAGAGTTAATTGGGTGGGCATTTATAAGGGCAATGCCAAGTTCATTTGATTTTGTGCTTTTAAGTGGTTTTCCCTAAGGTCCCAATTTACGAACAAACATCAAGGGCTCTATGTGCATCAGCCTTTGTCGATATTTTGGAATGATTTATAAATAAAATCAAAGGATGACACTAGATTGTGGGTGACCATCCAATCCTTTTTGGGAAAAGGTAAATATGAAAAGAAGACAAAGAAGATAGAATCATGAGTAGCATAAGTGCATACCTTGTCCAATTGAAAGGTGGCACCAACATTGACATATAAGGGACCATGTGCCTTGACTATCCAAAAATAGTGGCTCAATGGAATCCAAAAGCAAATATGGTGCTTGAAAAAGAAATGAAGAGAAGACATTACGAAAAGACACCAAAACTAACATGAATTGAAGTTGATCTTTTGCAACAAAAGTTATGTCTACCTCTTTGTAAGAAGACATTAGATGGCTACTTTTTATTAGCCACATATTCTTTTTGAAATAGAAATGGATTTGTAATAAAAGATTGGGCAAATGTGAAAGTTGTATATATGTGTGTCTACCAACATCTCAGTCAATCAAGATCAAGAGTTTCTTTCATGGCCTCATGACCTAGATAAGTGATGCTTGTAGAAGGGATGACTTTGAGAAGATTTGGAAAAAGTCCTTTGTAGAATCCAGAAAACCTTTCATTTTTAAATGTCCTCTGAAATGCATGGAACATTCCCCTGTATGCTTCACTGGTTGTGGTATTCTGTGCTTGCATTCTTGTTCTAACCACTTGCAACGGATATACACAAGTTGGTCCAAGCGCTCTAGAAATAGTTCCACAAGCCAACTGCACAAGAGGACCAGGCTCACTATCTTTCAAGATATGTTTTCTCGATAAGTCCGTCAAAGTTTCATAGGCTACAAGATCTACACCAGCATAAGGAATGATGCCAAGAAGGAAGGGAACAACTCCTCTATAAAATGCTTGAGCCCCTTCGTGGATCCATGCGTCTTGAGACAAAGTAGAAAGTTTTGGAACCTTTCCCCCCACAGACATGAGTTTGCAGCCATGTCTTGATCAGATCCATGGAATAAATATAGGTCTGTGCAACTGCACCAGCAAGGCAGCCAACAATGAGGCGACCAGATGCACCGATATCACTCTTGTCCTCCCCTCCCTCGCTAACAATGATATTTTTCAACATCTCATGTGTAAAAGAATCCTAAGAAATGCCCTTCTTTCCATGTCAGTTTAATTGCAATACTTGCATGACAGAAAAAGTTGTGGAAAGAACTCTCTGCCTTGAGCATTTTGTTATCCTCTACAAGAGGCTTTGAAAAAGACCTCCTTGCTCCACTCTCAAGGATATCTAAGACTCTTCTTTCACAACCCAAATTTACATCTTCACAATTTGTAGTAAAGTTGCAACTATGAAGTAATCACACAAAAGAAACCAAAACATGCATAAAAGAGATAATATAGATAACTATCAAAATCAATATAAACAAGTTAAAGAAGTAATAACTATTTAACAACATAAACACACACACACACACACAGACACAAAGGAAAACAAAAACAGAAAAAAGAAAACTACCAAAAATCTTCTTCCTTCTTAAGGACAAGCTTTGTAGGTGAAAATCTCTTCACATGAGATTTAGGCATAAAGAATTTTTTTTTAGAAAAGGTCCTTTAAGAAAGCCAGTAATTAAAAGCACTAGCACTGAAAATAATGAGGCAAATACTTCTATTGGAACAAGAACTTCTTGTATTGTTAAAATTCAAGGTCAGAAACATCATCCAATCTGTAGATGAAGAAGCATAAAGTAATTCAAAGCAATAAAATACACACACACACATTCACAACTTCACATTATAGTTCATACTCAAGTTGGAGTGTGAGAAGATTACCAAGACAAGCAACTTGGAAACATCCAAAGCAAGACAAAGCAAAAGCTTCATAACAATTTCTTAATGTCACATACAACATAAATCCTTGCATTCCATAAGGAAATTATCTACATAAAAAACACAAATTGCCTCATTTCAATCATGTGAGCTCTAGACTATAAATGCTGTAAATTTTTCTTATATCCCATCTTAGAGAACTTATAAAAGAAGCACAGTTTTATGCTAAATTATGCAAAGCAAAAATGATACTTACAGTAAGAGGCTAGCCTTTTAATGGAATTTCACTAGCACTTTGGTTCAACCCTATATGGAAGAAAGATTGGCTTATCAAACCAAAACATACAAATTATTTCCTAAAGAATCAAAAACATATATTGACTCCCTATTTTTTTTCATGAGTTAGAATACTTCTCTATATGGGAGATATCAATCTCACAATATCAAGAAAAATAAGGGGCCCAACAGACATTAAAAAATTGTGGAAAATAATTTTTAATAAAAAGGAAGAAAAACTGAATGAGGTTTTTTTTTTAATAATTCCAAAAATCTGTCACAGGACAATATATTTTCCCACAAGGATGTGTTCAACAAGCTCAACAACCAAAACTAGTTTCATGCCAAACAAACACGCATTTGACAAAGCGCAACACTAGTACATTAACAATCACAACCAAACAAACCACCCACTCCTACAACTAAAGGTATTAGTTGTTTATATTATATAAAAGCCCAAACCCATACCTTAGGAAAATTATAATCTGTTAACATTTTTTTTGAGAGAAAATAGGAAGGCTACCGACATTTAGTAGTCGTCCAAATCCATTAAAAATAAAGGTAAATACAATAGGGACAAAACGATGTGATTTGAAAGCCACACAAAACTAGGTCCCACCCACTCCCCTAAAGAAAGAATAACAACCAACTTCACAGTCACAATACAAAGAACATGTAAAAGACCATAATGAAAAAAAATTCCTACTTGTTATTGGCACGGCAATAGAAAAAGAATCTCATTTCCAAATGTTCAATACCTAATCAGAAGATTTTTTTCCATTAAAGTATGAAAACGTACCAACACGAATACCATCCTGAGAGATGGACAAACCATAAGATTTTGTGGCTTGATTTCCCTGTGGCACATATCAAGGATTCCACTTAACACTTCGGAGCATTTTAATTTCAAAAACCACTTACTAATGCAATTAAAATAGCTCTATGTCTTGCATGGAATACAACTCCAAATTAGCCATGCCCAACAACTTACAAAGCCATGTTGCTGATGGTCTGCAACTAAAGCCACAAATTCTGGTCTGTATCCAAATCGGAATACATAATAAGTGCCAAAAATTATTTAGAAGTAGATTTCCTTCTAGATTTAATCTAGGAAAGCACATTAATAGTAGATAATTGCATGAACATAAATGGACCAATGTGTTTGATGCTATCTCATGTTGGAATATATTTTGCATATTTAATCCTATAGAGATGTATGAATACAAGTGTTCACATACATGATGCAACTATGATGAGAAAAAGAAAGAAAGAAAAGGAAAAGGATTTGTGAAAAGTGCCTACCATTAATACATAAATGGATGATAACAATCACAAAGGAATGGTGGTGATCGAAGGTGAGCTAACACATATCTTACATCTCCAACTATCTATCTTCTATCATGTAATTGTATATCTTTATCTAATTGCTTAGGGAAACATTATAGAAGTTAAGGAAAGCAATAGGCTTATCCATTCAGAAAGGTTGGCATGTTTTAACAAGCACATGGATTCTGACAAAGTGTAGAGAAGGGGCAAGTTATGGGTGTGATAGTAATTCTAATCTTTAACCTTTTATTTTTTGCCTGGCATTTCTGGTTATAAGTGGTGTGGAGAATTTGATTGAGGAGATGAGGTTCTAGGCATAACGGAAGGCTAAAGAGAATGAGAGATGGGCAAACCTAACACCTAACCTAGAAAATAAGAAAAAATTACTTTTCAAGTTCCGATAGAAATGTTGGATTTATCATGGAACTTTTATTTGTTTTGTAGCATGTGGCTGTCTCGAGATGTCAATTTCTGATGCGACTACAAAAAACCAATTACTTGCTCAAGAAACATTTTAGGAATCTTATAGCCATCAAATTTTAATGTGACCATACAATCGACAAGAAGAGATGTTAAATTACTGTAACAAAGCTACTATTTGATTCTTATTTGATAGGTGCCAGAAATATCATCTATTGATAATTTCTTGTTAGCTATAGTTTACTCTAGCATAAAGGGGAAAAAATTCCAGCCACCTTCTCCAAGATAGTGCCAAAGCCCTTGCATGGAAGAATATTAATAGAAAGTATATATTACCTCGAGGCTTTAGATCAAGGCCAAAAGTATGGCAGGAACTTCAGAGCATTCTCCATCTTAATTTCCATAAAACTGTAAGTCAAAGGGAAAATAAATCCTAAGAACAGCTTAAGCTTCCTTCATTTCTTGTGATGAAATCCCAAAAATTACATTTTCCCTTGGTAAGCCAACACCACTTCATTGTGAAATTTCACATTTAACAATTTCATTCACATTTGCAATAATGATTTTGATGTAGACACACTTATTTAGGACAAAATATCTATTTATGTATGTTCCTAAGCTTATAGATGCATTCCATATTATAAATATTACATAGCATGCATCATTCTGCATTTAGAATAGTTTGTATAAAGTTTAGGTTAATTCGTGTCCTTTTGTGGCCAAGAAAGGAGATCTATTTTGGAGCCTCGGATTGATGATCTAACTGTACGGATCTGATCTAGATGACGATCGGAGTCTAACGCCTCCAAAATCGCCTTGATCGGAATCCTGTAGCACCATATGCAATTTAAGGAAGATCAACGGCCAAGAGACAAGGTGACGCAATTCGGAACTTCAAACGACAAATCTAACCATACGGATGGATCCAAAATGAAGATCGAATCTAACAGTGCAGAAATCATCTCGATCCGACATCTATAGCAGTCCCTACAAAGGAAAGAAGATAGATGGCCCAGATCGTGCCAAGTGGCGCTATCCAAGCCGCCCAAGGGCCGCTGCCACCTCTCTCGCTTTCACACCCATCATATTTGGGTCATTGGATAAAGAGGCCACACTACCATCCCCAGTCGGAGAAAAGAATTCACCTTTTCGACAAAGTGAAGGCATTGGCGTGGTGGTCTCGAGCCCTATTGCAAAGGGGAGGTCGCGGGTTCGAGACCCGCAACCCCCCCCCCAAATCTCCAATTGAACAACGCATGCAACATACAGAGTGTGTAGCACGGACACGAGGGACACAGGTGCATGGAGCACACGCCAACAGCACAGCAGCGCGGACGCAAGCGCCAATGAGAGCATGAGATGTCTTCAACGACGTCTACAGTGGATCCTCAGCGACGGTTTTGGGTGTCGCTAATTGCCCCATGCACAAAATGCCTCTTCTCCACTATAAAAGGACCCCTACCCCTCCCATTTATCTCCATCTCTTCCTTTCTCTCCCTTACCACCTGCAAGGCTCTAGAGAGAGCTTGTCCCAAACCCAGGATGCTTCTCTAGAGTAGAAAATTAAATATTTTTCTCTTCTCACCCCTTTCGTGGAGCATCCCGTGACCATCCTCTTACCACCTTCCGGAAGAAAATCATTGCCACGACGCCGTCCTACCCCATCCTCCTTCCTCCATCGTTCTTCTTCATCTAGCTCCTCACCACAGTCATCTAGGCACCGTCAAAGCAAGTCATCCTCTAAGCGACCATCAAGGGGGATTCTTCTCAACCATTCTATCTTTTATTGCTTTTTAGTGTAATTTCAATTAGTTGTAATAGACATGGCTCGATTTTATGGAATATTTCTCTCTCTCTTTCATTCTACTAGAGTAGTTTAGAATAGATAACATTTTGCTTGATATTCTATCTTATAAAAGTATATCAAAAAAAAATCTCAAAAGATAAAAACAACAAAAGCAAATAAAATCAAAGCGTAGATTTCAAAATCAAACATTCACCTCCCTGTGTTCGACCCGAGACTCACTTTGAGTTTCGGTAAAATATTATTTGGTAGCGGATTTCTACGTACTACAACGACAGATTTCGAACTCAACTTTTCACGTGCGAAATCTTGCTAATCATTTTAGCGCCATTGCTGGGGAGGCAACGCTCATTGGTTTTTCCGCATTTTCCGCCTTAACTTTTTAGCTCACTTTGTTCCTTTCTGTGATTACAGGTACCCTTTCAAGGCCAACTAAAGTAGAATAGATCGGAGTAAAGTGCACTTCTAAGGTTATGTAAGTGTATCCCCACCACCCACCCACTAGATTTCCATTCCATCACTTAATAACTCAAACTCAAATCAACCTAAGTGCTTTTATAAACCCTACGATAAATCTAATTGTTTGATTGTCACCTGACGTCCTCACCCCCTATATATATATATATAATTCTGATTGTAGGGCATAACTAAAATTTACACACCTCACAAACTCATAAATTTCTCGACTTAAGGCACACATTTTCTGATTTAATCACTTAACCGGGATTCTGACCTGTGGACATGATACACTCAAGGTTAACACACAAATAAGTAATTAGAAATCTGAATAGGTTAAATATTTTTTGTATGCCTTAACTAAGTGTTGCAACATGCCAATTGATTGAACTGTTTGGGCCGCACCACTTAAAATAAAAGTGATTCATCAGTAGCTTGCCCCATAGGGTTGATTTTTAGGGTTGAATCAGGCACTCCACATTATTTCTTATTTTTAAAGGAATATATCTACACCCGTGTTTTCAAAACTTGGAGTGTTCCACTGAACTTTGATTGAATATACCTAAAAATTAAACCCTAAAAGCTACTAAGCAATATTTGAACTTTAAAATCAACCTCATCTTTAATAATCTTGCATGAAAACCCTGGTTGTGCACACACATTTTTAATTGATCATTAAGGGCACAACACATCTAAAGGACCCATCACATTCCAAAAGCACAATCATTCTAAGCCTTAATTAAAATTAAGTAGACGTTGGCCCTATAATTCATAGAGTCCGTTTCAGGGCATTTCGAATTAATGATGTCTGCTTGCTTCAAAAGGTGCTAAGTTGGGGGACCCAATTGTCAAACGACTTAAGTAAGCAGGGGTTTAGCACAATTAGCGACCCTCAGGACACGCTTCCCTTACTTCATCGGCCCCACTTTACCACCTTCAGGAGTACGGACATCAAATTCATTGTGTGGTCAGAGTTCATTTCTGAAGCATAGGTCCTTAAGCTACCCAATTTAAGGATAGGTTGATTGATTGTACTGCAGGACATCTTTCTCTCCTCTGTTTTTCCTCCTATTTTGTCATGGATCCTTCAACATCATACTAGTATTTCCAATCCTACCCTCCTATCACCAGTTATCCCCCAAGATGATTACTATCCCGACTCAACTTATGACTATCCATCCCCTAGTCGAGATAACTTTGATTGGGGATATGATTCTAGACTTCAATGTCCAGGACCTAACCCTGGACATCATGATTATGATAATTATCCTTTCAATTATAGATCACCACCCTCTTATGAACAAACCAACCCGATCTACAATCAGGAAAGATATGATGATTATAACACCTACCCTCCACAGGATTATACTGAATATAGGTCACCACCTCTTTGAACAACTCGAAACGACCAACTATCAGGGAGGACCCCAAAAACCTCAATTCTTTAACTCCACTAAATTTAACCCAAACCCACTCAACCCTAAATCGAACAACTCGGTTCAAGTAAACCAAGTCCAAGAAAGGGTGTTGGCCAATTTGAGGAACACTATACGATCTTTAGAAACCTAGCCAACACCTCGCAATGAAGAATTGGAGCCCCTAATTCAAATTATTGACAATCTGAATAGTTCGTTATTGGATTGCTCCAAGATATTAAGGATAAGGGCCCGGGTGAATTTCTACTTAGGAAATTGTCAAGATTGAGGATGAAATTTGTGGTTGCCCTAATCCAATCTTGGGATGATTCTCAGGATGAACCCCCTTCAAGAAAGCTACTATCAGAGCTCGCTCAGGCACCTGTAGGGTGGACAATTTTTATGAGACCGGGGATGACCAGGTTAGTCTAAAGCAACCCATTAAGGATAAACCGATTTTCTCACCCGTGATCCCTGAGCCAGGGAGCGAAGAAAAATGTCTCCATGGACCAGGAGATGATATACAATTTTAAGACATATATACATGAGGATCACGAATTTGTTGATTCTGAGGGTGAAGAATCTCTAAGCGAAGTCTCACTTGAGCTCAAAGAAAATGATTTTTGTGAGACAAACAGGCTTGAGGAATCTGATGAACCATTTGATAGCCTGATAATTGAGGATTATGATCCAATTGGGACCGACATGGAGGATTCCGATCCTGAGTTATTGGATGATTCAATCAGTAGCCCCATTCCTCAACCATACCCCAAAGAACTGAATGATGATATTCTTGAGATCACCAGACCCAAGTCAATTTTGATTCAGCCACAATTGTTTGACTTAGATATTTTAGATGGGGTGTACAACAATCTAGAGGTCCCAAAAAGGGTAGAAATTTGGAAATGAAAATCTGGGAGGCTACTTTTAAGGGAAATACAATTTTAGATTTAAGGGATCCTGTTGACCTAAAATCACCTACCTTCTATCAGGACTCTTATGATATCTTTGACGTGCAACCAAAGTACAGAATAATTGACTATCTTTCTGAACTGAACTCTAAGTGGACACCTAAATCTAATGAATCAGATCTACCTATTGTCTGCCACTTTAGACTTAGGTTGCACACTACAAAACCATAGGCTCAACCCCGCAAGCACAACAATCTCCAGTTATGAATGATTTTCATCTAGAACCTTAGAACCACTCGACCCTCGGGCATGGGTCTACACCACAACTTGGTCCACATCTGTAGACATCTTTTGCTGACGGGTTTAAGGATCAATCCTTTAATTCTGATCCTGTTCGCACTTGTGAATTCTTAATTTCTTCCTTGTTTATATATTATGCCTAGCTGAAGGCAATAAACTTAGCATGTGTGTATACTCCTCTCTCTGAGTTGATCGGATCTATCACGAAATTCAAGTGATATTCTGTTTATTCGACCATTTTCATGTCTTTATTTTTACAATGAAGACATTGCATCATTTAGGCATAGGGGGTGAATACTTAATCCTAAAATTATTTTGTTAGCTCCGTAGAATCTCCTTTATTTTCTTTTAAAAAAAATCAAAATTCAAAAAGACAAAAGAATATAGAATTAAGAAAAGAAAACTTAGGCATTAGGAGTTGGAGTTGTTAACTTTAGGAACGATACTTGAGCACCTGAACACTTAGACTCTTCAGGTCTTCAGGCTTAATCAGCCCGGTATCCACTAAAATGTAGACCTATTTCTCGAGTCCTTGCCATATTAATTTTACTTTAATTTGGCTAATAAATTGAGGTGATAAGTACACGACTTATCAACCTACCCTTTGATTTGAGGGGACTTTGAGTCTAAAGCATCTACACACTATTTGCACTGACTCACTTTTCGACGATTTTTACATAAATTAGGTAGCTAAAAAACTAAGGTAGTATGGCTGGTAAGTTGTTGTGGGTAACAGCCCATTGGGTTGTCCAAAGCTTAGCTACATGACTATTCTCTTTCTAATGCCTTTAGGTAAATCTTATATTAAGGAAGAAACCTACTTAGAAAAAGAAAAAAATGATACTCAAAATGAAAAAGGAAAAAATAGAAAAATAGAAAAAGGAGAAAAAAATAAAAATAAAAAAAATATATAATAAATAAAGAAATCACACTTTACCACACGAGTATGGCTGGCAAGTTGTAGTGAGTAACAACCCATTAGTCTGTTGTCCAAAGACTAGCTCATAAAAATTCACAAATAATTCCTAAAACACTTAAAGAAGAAACAGGGAAGTAGAATAAACCGAGGAATATACTGGATTCGCCCTTGTGTTGGCCCCATTAAAAATTTAAAATTAGGGAAAAAGCCACCGGCTGAACAGATAAACCTTTAGGCGGAAACTCTTAAGGTCACTTAGGGTCATGGAAACTTAAAGTTTTAACGGCCACCTGTGAGTCTATCACTTTTTCACATTAAGATGCATAGAACTTAAAGTTCTTTTCGGGTCTTGGGAGGGTTGGTAGCTGTAGAAAGCTACCCCGAAACTCTAAACTCAAAAATCCAAAAAAATTAGAAAAGAAGAAAAATGAAAAAATGTATCTTCCCTTCTCAAAATAAGGTGAGGACTTGGGCGATCTGCATTTTGGTAGGCACCCGACATTGTTGAGTCCTAATTCTGTTTTTATACATAGCATATAATTTAGGTTTTTTAGGGACTAGCAAAAGATAGATATAGGGGTATGAAGTAGACACATTTATTTAGAATAAAATGACTATTTATGCATGTTCCTAAGCTTAAAGATGCATAAAATTGAAACACCACATGCAACTTGATGAAAATTTTATAGCAAACATATGCACAACTGCGGCTTCGCTCGTTCTCTACTCTCTACTCCCTTCTTTCCCCTCCCCTCTGCTCTACTTTTCCCCTTTGTGTTTCCTTTTCTTTCTCCTTAGGGGTCTTCCGATAGTCCTCCTGGTGAGCCCTTAGCTCACCTATGGTGCCTCTCCTCGGAGGGGGGTTGCTTAGGCTTCTCGCCTATGGTGCCTCCCCTCTCCTAAGAGTCGCCTGGGATGGCTTGGTGTTCCCTCTCTTCCTCTGGGTTCATTTTCCTCTAGGGTTGGTTTTGTGTTTGATTGCTTTCTCATTTCACTTTTGTTTTGGTTTTGTTCGCTATTTTCTTGTGGCTTTGTCGATTTTGTGCCTTTTGCTGCGATGTCCTCATCGCAGCCGTCCCCTTCATTGTCGATGGATCGAACTCCACCACCGAAGCCTTCTTTCGCATCGGTGGTGGCAAGAGTTGGCCACCCTGAGCCCTCTCCTTTCTTGGAGCTCATGCTCCAAGTTCGACATCTGGTGCTCAGTGATGGGGTGCTTGGCACTTCGTTTTCCTCCGATGAGATCTCCAAGCTTACTCAGGGTTTCTCTTCTTCCCTGATTGCTCAGGCCTAGGGTCAGAAGCCCTCCTTTCAACAACTACAGAACCCTCTATCCCAGAAGTTCAAGCTTTACTCCGGGGTTCGACCTTGTGCCTTTGGATTTCCACCACTGGTGGATCCATTGCGAGACCTATGCGGATTGTTGTAAGGTTTTCTCTCAAGGTTCGATTATTGTTGAGGGCGTGCGCTTGCAGTTCATCTGTTGGACCCCAAATTTCCGTACGGATAGTCCTATTTCCATGGCTCCGATGTGGATTGGTTTTCCAGGTCTCAATCTCCATCCACTTCACCCGAATGCTTTAATCTCTATTGCTTGCCAGTTGGGAACCCCGATCTGTGTTGATCAACACACGATCCATGGTCATAGACCAGGCTACCCTAGGGTTTGCAAGGAGATCGACTTAGCAGCTCTTCGTAAAGATTATGTGGTTATTTTCAATGGTAACAATACTATTTTGCAGCGCATTATCTTTGAAAAAGTCCCTCTGTTTTACTCGAAGTGTCTTAAGCTGGGACATTCATTGGTTTCTTGCTCTGCTGTTATCTCCCCTGCAGGTGTGAAGGCTTCTCAAACCTCCATCCCCAGGTCTCCCTCAGCTACCCCTAAGATGCCTAATACTTCTGGAACTTGATCCCTACCCCCGAATGAAGAAATGGGTGGCCCTTCTGGTTCCTATCTCCTAGGGTGGCGGCTACTTCCACGAATGCTTCCTCTTCTATTAGGGATGGGAATTCTAATTTGCGAATTCAACTTGTATAATTTCTCTTCCCTCTTCTTCTTGGGGGGGATCCTCTCTCTCTCCCTACTGAAGTTGTGCCTCTTTCTCGGAAGAGGAGGAAGAGGCGAACTATTCGCCTGCGGCGTAGATCCAAGTAGCTCTCCTCTTAGGTTGAAGTGCTGAGGAAGGAAATCGTTGAAAAATAAACTTCCTCTCCCCCCAAGGTGAATCGATCTACCTCTCTATTTGGTGATAATGATGCCTTTAGTTTTCAGCATTTGATTTCGATTTCTTCGACCTCCAGATTTAATGGATTTCCCATGGCTGCTTCCAATAGTTCGGTTTTTCAAAATCATGTTGCCTCTATTTTCAAATGTCCTCGTGTTGATTGCAATTTTGTCGATAACCCTCCTACTGTCATTCAAAAGATGGGTTTTCTTTCGCATGAGCATCTAGATAGAAAAGCTTTTTCAGTGGGGCTTGATTTTGGGGAAAAATGTGGATTGCGATTGGAGATGAAACTCATTGTGGCTTTGCTTGGGGCATTTATCTTCCTGTTACTTCCCTTCCTCCTGATCCGGACCCTCCTCTTATTGAGGAAATCCCTGGGGAGGGGACCATTTCCCATTTGAGCAGTGATGCTAATGGTTTTGAATCGATTTCGAATCGATTTCTGATGTTGAATCTCAAGGTGTTTCGAATCTTTTGATGTGGAACCTATCTACCTTAAGGATTTGGCATATGAGGCAGACTCTCCCTCGGTGACTAGAGGAGCCTGTGGTGGTCAATCCTTAGAGGGCATAGGAAGAATTACCCAAAGTGGTGCTAGATCCATTTCTAAATCCATCTCCTTATGAACTGCCTCTTTCGGAACTGCAAGGGAATTCTCAATGCTCCTACCATTCTTCATCTAAAAGACTTGATTTGTCACTACCACCTAAACCTTATCTTTCTTTTAGAACCTTTTGCTGACCCTACTTCTATAGACTTTATTAAGGATTCGATTTCCTTCACCTCCGGTCTTGTTAGCCCAAACTCTTCCAAAATTTGGTGTTTGTCGAAGGACCCTATTAACATCTCCTTCCTCCTACGAATCAGGCTCTTACTGTCAAGTGCTGTGTTGGGGATTCCACCCTTAAGATCACCGCTGTCTATGCATCCTGTGATGTTGAGGATCGTAGGTCCTTATGGGAACAGCTTTCATCCGCTGCTAACGATTTTCCCAAACCTTGGGTTGTTGTTGGTGATTTCAATTGTATTTTATCTGCCTCGGAGAAATTGGGTGGGCTTCCCTTTCATGACTCCCAAGCTACTCCTTTCAGATCTTGTATTGACTCTGCCACCCTAATTGATATGCCTATGGCAGGATCCCAGTTCTCGTGGTGTAATGGTCGTAGGGGTTCCGCTCGCATCTATCAGACACTTGATCATGTTCTTCTAAACACTGAAGAAGGAACTCTAATCTCTCACCTATGGTCCTATGCTCTTCTTCCAACCACCCTTCTAAACCTCGCCCCTTTCATTTCCAAAACATGTGGTTGATCCGTCGTTTTGCTCTTTGGTGGTGGATACCTAGAATGTTGTTGATCTTCATCAGTCGCTTGACCCTCTTTCCAAGATCTGCGTCAAACTATCCATTCTTAAGAAGGCACTCATCCTGTGGAATAGAACGACTTTTAGGGATATTCACTCCATCATTAAAAACCTTAAGATTCGCAAGGATGAGGTGGATTCTAAATTGGCAACCCATTAGGATGATAATCTCTCCGCTGAGCTCAATGACATCCAAATCCAACTTGATGATGTCCAAGCAAAGCTCAATGACTCTCTCTCAAAAGGCTAAAATTGAGTCGATTAAAAATGGCGAGGGTAATAATAAATTTTTCTATGCTATCATTAAAAGAATGTTCGCGAAGAAATCTCGCTCCAATCTTACTTCGTCTATTGGTAACGACTCTTGGGAGGTTGCCGCTAGTCCTCTATTGATTTCTATAGCAACCTCCTTTCCTTGAATAAGGTTTCCAGTTCATCCTTGTTGTTGGACGTTATCCCTTAGTGACCCATCATGATTCGGATTTCCTCTCTGCCCCTCCTTCTGAAAAGGAAGTTTACCGCATCCTCTCTCAAATGCTCGCCAATCGTACTCCTAGTCCTGATGGTTTCAACGATGAATTTTTCTGCAATTTTTGGGACCTAATTAAGGATGACTTGACCCGGGCTATTTCCTACTTTTTCAACAATCACAAGGGTCCTAGATCTTTTAATAATACCTTCATCTCCCTTATTCCCAAAAAGGTGAATACCATTGACCTTTCTAACTATCGTCCAATTAGCCTTTGTAACGTCATCTACAAAATTTCCTCGAGCATTTTGGCTAATAGGTTGTCTTGCCTTCTTCCTAAACTCATCTTTCTAGAGCAAGCTGTCTTCGTTAAAGGCCTATCCATTTTTTATCATATTGCTACTACTTTTGAGGTTGCCCAGTGCATTAACAAGAAAGTTTTTGGATCTAATCTCATTATCTAGCTCATCTCCAAAAAGCCTACGATAGAGTCGAATGGAATGTTCTTTTTAATATTCTTAAGAGATTTGGTTTCTCTAAGGGGGTTATCAATTTGGTTCAGGGTTTAGTTCATCATGAAGGATCTTCGCTCCTCATTGATGGTGTTTCCTCTACTTTTTTTAAAGTATCTAAGGGTCTTAGACAGGGTGACCCTCTTTCTCCCCTATTGTTTGACCTCTTCATGGAACCTTTCCTCCAGGGCATTAAAGTGCTTGTGTTTCATGGCAATTTGGCTCCTTACTTTGTTAAACGTGGGGTCACTCCCCCTCTTGGCCTTTTGTATGCCAACGATATTGTCCTATTCCTTAATGGCAATATGCATACGATCTCCAACCTTTCGAAATTCATTCAATCTTTTGACGTTGATTTTGGGCAGCGTATTAATCCTTGAAGTTACTTTGGTAAACATTTCCCCTCTGAAAGGCTTAGCCGCATTCTTCAACTCATGGGATGTCAACTAGGTTCCTTCCCTTTTTCTTACTTGGGTTGCCCCATTTTCCCTGGTCGTGCGAAGATTTCCCACTCCTCTATGGTTGATAAAATCTATACTAAGCTGGCCGGATGGAAAGCCAATCTCTTGTCTTATGCATCTCGACTTCTCATCAAACATGTCCTCCCCTCTATGCCCGTCTATATCCTTTCTGTTCTGGATGTCCCTAGGACCATCATCAAAAGATTGGACAGCAAATTTATGGATTTCTTATGGGGTTCTTCCCCTACTGAGCATAAAGATCACTGGATTGCTTGGAATCAAGTCACCAAACCTCTTGCTCATGGTGGTCTTGGCATCCACGATCTTGGTCTTTTTGTCCAGGCCCTTAGGATGAAAAGGGTGTGGAACATTCTTTTTTCGAATTCACCCTATTCTAATTTTATGAAACACCTTTATGGCAAGATATTCTCCTCCTGCCACCCTATCCCCTCTTGCATCTGCATTCTCTGGGAGACCTTCCTCTTAATGAGGTGCCTTATCCACTGGGATGTCCATGAAGGGGCTGTGGATTTCTAGGTCAATATTTGGATTGGTGATTCGACCCTCTAAGAGTCTTATATCCAAGTCTATCAAGCTTTCTCCTATTCTTCTCGAGGACATTATTGAACACCCCTATACGATTCCCCAATTTACCCTCTTACCTACTAGCATAAGAACTCGTATCCTCGAGACTACTTTAGATAACTCTCCGGATATCCCCATTTGGACCCCTAACTCCTCTAGATCCTTCTCGATGGCTTCTGCATATCTTTCTAACTTTCCCACGGTTCAGGAGCATGGTTACTTGAAGGAGATTTGGAAGATTAACATGCCTCTCTCTGTCTCCATTTTGATTTGGAGAATCCTTCATTTTAAGCTTCCTACTAATAATATCTCCAAGCTTGGGTTCTACCTCCCGTCTAAATGTTGGTGTTGCTCTTCCTTTCCTGCTAAGGAAACCTTACTGCATCTTTTTCTACGAGTGAACTCGTGCATCAGATTGTTGATTAGGTCTTTTCTAAGAATCTTATTGCGGCGATTCATCCGTCCCATTTTTTCCGTGTCATGAAGTCTATGGTCAAATCTCGGAGGGCTAAGATTCTTAAGGGTCTAATAAGTTTTATTTGGTTCAATGTCTAGTGGGCTAGGAATAGAATTAGAAATGAGGGCTTTAATTTCAACAGGTTCATCTATTTCCTCAATTATAATTGGGATAAATTTGATATGTCACTTTGGTTTAAAAGACAGCGGCCGAAATATCTTGCTGTGTCCTGGTATCGGCCTACCGAGGGGGTTAAAGTCAACATAGCTTCGGTTACTGATCTGCATTATACTCACATTTCTTGGGTGATGCGCGATGGCAATGGGGACTTTTTTAATGCTGCCCACGCCGGGATTGGGATTACCTACAATGGTATAGCCCTTGTCAACACGATCAAGCATTTCTTGGCTGTCACTCCCCAGCACTCCAATATTCACCTAGAGATGGACTCTACTCTTTTGTACTTTTGGTGGAATGGAAAAATCCTGTTACATTGGAAGGTTCGAATGGAATGCGGAGACGTGAGCAATATCAAAAGCCAGATTGCTTCCCTATCATATATTTGCCCTTCAGTGAGTTCTTTGGCTATTAAGTTCACAGTGTTGGGCTTGGATCATTGGACTCTTCTCAGCAATATCAAAGACCTCCTTGTGCACCTTCAGGGTACTTTACTTTTGGACAAAGTTCAGTTGCCTTATGTGGTTTCCTAACTGCGGCTTTGGTTCTATTGCCTGCTTGTTTCTCTTTCCTTTTGTTGTAAGCCACGTGCAGTGGTCCACCTCTTTACTTTGTACTGGGTGGGTTTTAGTCTAGTCTCCCTACCCTTTTTTTGGCCTCCAGGGAGTAGGGGATGAATAGAAATACTCCCGATTTTATTCAAAAAAAAAAGCTTATAAATGTATTCCATATTATAAATATTGTATAGCATGCATCATTATGCATTTAGAATAGTTTATATAAAGTTTAGGTTAATTTCCGTTCTTTTGTAGCCAGGAGAGGAGATCTATTTTCGAGCCTCGGATTGATGATCTAACCGTACGGATTTGATTAAGACGATGATCAGAGTCCAACGCCTCCAAAATCGTCTTAATCAGAGTCCCGTAGCACCATATGCAATCCGAGGAAGATCAACGACCAAGAGACAAGGTGACAAAATTCAAACCTTCAAATGACAAATCTAACTATGCTAATGGATCCGAAATGACAATCACAGTATAAGAGCGTAGAAATCATCTTAATCTGACATCTGTAGCAGCTACTACAAAGGAAAGCAAATAGGTGGCCCAAATCGTGCCAAGTGGAGCTATCCAGGCCGCCCAAGGGCCACTACCACCTTTCTTTCTTTCACACCCATCAAACCTGGGTCGTTGGATCAAGATCCAATAACCATGGAGAGGCCATGCCACCATCACCAACCGAAGCAAAGAATTCACCTTTTTAACAAAGTGAAGGCCTTGGCGTGGTGGTCTCGAGTCCTATCGCAAAGGGGAGGTCACGAGTTCAAGACCCGCAACCCCCCCAAATCTCCAAGTAAGCAGCACATGCAGCGTGCAGCTGTAGCGTGCGGCACGGACAAGCAAGACATGGGTGCGCAAAGCGCACGCCAGCAGCACAGCAACGCAACAGCGCGAATGCGAGCTCCAGCAAGCGCGTGAGCTGTTTTCAGTGACATCTATGGCAGATCTTCAGTAACGTTTTTAGGTGTCGCTAATTGCCTCATGCGCGAAATGCCTCTTCTCCACTATAAAAGAACTCCTACCCCTCTCATTTCTCTTCATCTCTTCCTTTTTCGCCCTCACCACCTCCAAGGCTCTAAAGAGAGCTTGTTCCAAACCCGGGATGCTCCTTTAGAGTAGAAAATTGAATATTTTTCTCGCTTCTCACCCCCTTCGTGGAGCATCCCGTGGCCATCCTCTCACTACCTTCCGGAAGATCCTTGCTGCAACGCCATCTTGCCCTGTGCTCCTTCCTTCGATGTCGTTCTTCTTTGTCCAGCTCCTCACCATCGTCATCCAGGCGCTATCAAAGTGAGTCGTCCTCCAAATGATCGTTGAGAGGGATTCTTCTCAACTCATTATATCTTTTATTGCTTTTTAGTGTAATTTCAATTAGTTGTAGTAGACATGGCTTGATTTTATGAAATCTCTCTCTCTCTCTCTCTCTCTCTCTCTCATATTATGCTAGAGTAGCTTAGAATAGATAATAAACATTTCGCTTGGTATTCAATCTTATAAAAATACCAAAAAAATCTCAAAAGATAAAAACAACAAAAATAAATAAAATCAAAGTGCAGATTTCAAAACCAAACATTCGCCTCCCTATGTTCAACCTAGGACTCACTTTGAGTTTCGGTAAAATATTATTTGTAGCGGATTTCTACACACTACGACAACAGATTTTCGAACGCAAAACTTTTCGCGTGTGAAATCTCGCTGATGAAGTCTCCACACCCATTCCTTGGAAAAAACTTAAAGGGTACAACCCTTCAATGGATGGATTGGATCTGACAACATCTCAATGAAAATGGAGCTTCAAGCCAACTAATCATATATTGAAATAGCAAAATTGGTGGGTAACCAAGTGACTTGATGCTCTTTCCTTCTAAAATTACCAAACTTGGCACATCTAACATGGGTATTAAAGTTTGATTTACCAATTTTAGCAGGTCAGTGGATCAAACTGATATTTTATAATGACTGTCAAGGAAAGAAAATTGATGAACTCACTTGGTGAATTTTCTGCTAATTTTTTTAATAGCTAATTTTAACAACTAAAGTTGGTGGTTATCGCCTGATCTTTGTAACATGAAACTCCTCAACATATCAATCCATATAATATACACCTTATGCACATCCTACCTCCACCTGATTAGACTCCGACATATTATAGAACTTAATTTGAGTACGAAAGAAAACTTTACACCGACACCATAACAACCATCATGCCAAATCAACCCCAAACTCCTTACAACTTGCATCCTCCTCCCCACCCTCAAAGAATAAAGAACTTCCAGCCACAAGGAAGCTCCACTCAAATCCAATCCCCAAACCCCCACAAGGATGAGCCTTTCCAGTCGGTGGCATTTCATCAAACACCTTGCAGGCGAAACACCACAACAGTCATCATCACCACCAGCACCACCACGTTGCCACCACCACCAGCACCACCACGAGACCACTACCACTAGCACCTCGACCACACCACCATTGCGAAGGCATTGCCGCCGTCGAAACTACCATGTGATCTGGACACACACAATAAGAACGCAAACGGTGGGTTATGAATAGAGAAGGTACCTCTACCAGAGGGAGATCGACAGCGGCGGGGATCACAGTGACGAAGGGAGACGACATCAAGGCGAAGACGATAAGATTGGGTGCGATTGGCGGGATGGAGGCGAGATCAAGAGGGGAAGAAAGCGAGAAAGATAGAGAAAGCTTGAGCGAGATCAAGAGATTAATACCATATCTTGGCGAGGTGGTGGAGCAGAGGAGGCAATCGGCGTCGACGATGGAATATCGAGAGAGATCAGAACGGCAGACAATGGTGAATAGGAAATGCAAAGGGAGGTTAGAGGTGAGGTTCAATTTTTTTTTCCCCGTTGGCAAACGGGCATCTCGTGCGATGTTTTTCTTCTAACGACAGCCGCGCATGAGGCTTTAAGCAAAAACTTGGACAAGCAGCATTTCTGATATGCCTCACGCGTAATTTTTCATTTATTTTTCCCCTCAAATAAAATCCGACTAGTTTTGAGCCTCCGCCGTGATGCAAGGGCACAAAAGTCAATGAAAAAAATAAAATATCATTTTTTTTCCAGCACTACACCAAATAAAGTGTAAAAAATAAATAAATAAATAGTTCATTGAACATTGCATCACTTTCTCACCACAAATAAAAATTTCAAGAAAAAGATAAGCGATCATTTTCAGTGTTTTGATTATCTACTAATGTTAATTGATGTATTTAATTTTTCATACACTTTAATTTATCCACCTATGTCGAATATTTTGATCTCTACGTGAAAAATCAAAGAACATTAATTAAAAATCTTCAACTGATTTATTTTGATTTCTCTTTTTTCAACGACAAACAAAAGTAAAAAATTTGATTATAAAAAAAATAGAACAATCAAAAATCAGAATATACCACGCATTTCAAATTATATTATCCGGTGTATTTTAATTTCCAATACATGTCTTAGATTGTATTTATATTGTATCATTTTGTATATGTATTATTTTATATTCTCGTAGAAATGTATTCAATATTAATCTCTAATAGAAGAGCATAAGATGAGAAGGCCGATAAGGGAGACAGAATTCGAATCGAACATATGTGCCAAATAGTGTACAAGAAAAATAAAATAAGAAAAAAAAATAAAAGAGTCGAAGGGAACACCCACGCGGTTACTGTATGAGACAAAAGTAAATAAAAATGCATGGTTACTATAGCAACTCATCCCATTATATGTATAAAGATTAGGATGATCGACACATTTAATACTTTTTCTTTTATCTTTTTGTTCAAATTTTGTAAAGTAAATATTTTTGTTAATATAGTATATACACATATTTACTTTTTAAATAAATATTTCCTAGAATCTCTAGATCCAATTATCTTGATATCATTATTCTACAGTATTAAAGTATAATTTATGAGAAAAAATATTTATTTTTTTGTGATTACAAGAAGTACCAAATAATAATTTGTAATTTGTAATTTATCCTTGTCAAAAAAAATTGTAATTTATCGTCATGTATAGATTAAAGATATGATAAAGAAATATATTTTTATCTCTTTTCCACAAACAATAATTATCAATACTCAAGAGTAATTATTTGCACTAAGTTTTTCTAAGAAATTATGATAGTAAAACATATTATGTATAGAAACACATAAATTTGTCTCTAGTACTAATTGTCAACCGTTAAGTCTTTTTAGCAACATATATTTCTTTTGCCACTAGATTACTTAAAGATTAAAATATTAGCATATTATACATACATACATAAATATATATAAGGGCATATGCATTTGCCACTAAAATTATTTGTTAGGCGATAAAAAATTTATAGCATCACATAAGAAAATTTGCCACTAAATCAAAGATAATAGAGACAAATATCTTTTATGCCACTATTTTATTTGCCACTAAAGGCCATTTTTTTGTCCCTCTAAATTATGTTTGAAAGTAATAATGAAAACATGTCATATAATTATAGTGGCACATATATTTACCATTAATATTAATTGTCAGTTATTAAGAGATTTTTAGTGGCATACATTTTTATTGCCACTAAGTGACTTTTGAAATATTAGTATAATAATATGCATCATACATGTAAAGACAAATATTTTTGCCACTAATGGTAATATTGTTTGACAAAAGAAAAAATAGTGACAATTTTATTTTGCCTTTAAATCATACATATAACAGCATATATATTCACCACAAACATTAATTATCATCTACAAAAATGTTATATTGACATATACAAAAAATTTGCCACTAAATCAAAGAAATTAGTGGAAAATGCATTATATACCACTATATTAAAGGCTATTTTTTTTGTAGTGCCCTACAAACAGAAACAGCATTAAGAGCTAGAAACATGGTAAGGTCCTTTGGATCTGCTTACCCTAAGACTAAATCTTATTGACCACTAAGGACTCAACGAAATCTTCCATAAGACGAGTCAATGCATAGTACAAGTAAAGATGCTTGAAACTCAAAGACTATCCAAACCAAAGTCGAAATGAGAAGTCATTCACTCATCACCACTTTGACTTATTAGCTTTTTCAAACTGCTTTCAAAGTCTCGAGAAAATCAATCCAGATTTAGGCAAATACTCAAGAAAATTAAGTCTAAAAAGACTTGAGGAGTCTAGGCGGAAAGACTTTGTTTCGCATTTCCTAAAATCAGTAAATTCTCAAAATCAAGAATTCTTGACTCTACCTAACTTGAATCTTAAGAATTACACTAAAACAACCATTTTTTTAAATGAATACTATATATAGTAATATTGACAGGATTAACTGACATATCAAATAAAACATGCAATGTCCACAACTCTATGGCTATTTATTACAATGTCCTCATTGAAATGTATGCAAAATAAAAATAATCAAAATGTAATAAGCAAGAAGAGGGGATATCACTTGATTGAGCTTGTTGTTCCAGGTAGCTTAGAAAAGTAAAGATCTCAATACCTATATAGAGTACTGGGTTGCCTCCCAATCAGCGCTAAGTTTTACGTCATTAGTCAGACCAAAGCCACAAAAGAAATATGCACATCAATATTGAGGGTCAAGAGGAGGATTAATAATTATTGCTGAGAGAGTCAGGATTAATATAAAGATATGGTCATGTGGCCCAAGAATCAGTGATCCACAAATGCAAACCAGTTGATGGTGTAGTCCCGCTCCTAAGAGTTTTTCTAGTCTAAAGTGTAGAATAGGGACAGATAGATGAGGACAATGGAAGTAAGGTTCACGATGCAAAGTTTACTCATTAATCCAATTCCAAAGTTCAAGGAGGGGTTGTGGAGGAGTTGGATTGAAATTATGATTGAAATCCAAGTCCAATTCAGAAGTTAAATCATAAGGATCCTCATAATAGTGATATAAAAAATCATGATTTCTCCATTCTCTAGGTCATACAAGGATAAAGGTAGAGATTGCAAGATTGGAAATTCCATGTAGAATTCCTCAAAATCGTCGTCACAGATGATCTCTTCCTCATCAGAAATAATTTCATGGTCATTAGAATTCATCTCACTCTCAAAATCAAGCCATCCATTAGAATTACTATGATTATAAATTTGACCCCAATTAGCTCTGTTTTGAACTACATCTTCTGAGGTAGTGTCATCCTTTTGCTCATCAATCAAATCAAGTTCCTTGAAATTCCATGATTCAGATGAGTTGACTACTTCCTCAGGCAAATCATCCTAAGTCATCCCCAATAGTTCTGCAATCTCATGAATATCTCTTTCATTGGGGGATTTTCTGTCTTGGTCAATCTTAAGATGTTGGGATTAGAGTCAAGAGTAAGGAGTGTAGAATTAGTTTTTTCCTTAGGACCTTGGTGGATGGGAAGAGAAGGGTGAGAATTAGCTAATACAGAAGTGAAAACAAATTCGGCTTCTATATGGAATATCTCAGAATGATCGGTACCGTCGAATCCAGATATCATAATCGAATCATATGATCATCAGAATCCTCAGACAAAATCACATTAGAGCTATCTAAATGTGCTTGGCTGGGAGTGTCACCATCCTCAATTCGTCTATCCTCTTGAGGGGTCTCTTTAGCTTGTTTATAATCTTCATCTTGTTCAAATTCCCCTAAATTTCTTGAGATATCTAACTCCAAATCATCTTCAAGGTCTAACCATGCATCCTCGAACATAAAGGACTCATACTTAGGCCTACCAAAGATTTGTTGCTCAAAATAGAATGATTGTAATTCAGGGTCGAAATCAAGATCTAATTCCTCAAGCGAATCTTCCTCCTCAATATGGTAGGTCTAGCAGATAATGTAAATGTGATTCCATTAGGTATCTCTCAAGAGTCAAGATCTTTGGATTGAGAATCAATCTTGGGGATGCTTAATGAAGGCGTGTTTCGCGAACTAAAATTAAGGTTTGGAGAAGTCGTCGTCATAGCTCGCAAAACATATCTATCAAATACAATTTATAATCGAAACTCTAGGGGAGTCCCAAGTTGAACACAGGGAGGCGATGTTTACTTTGTTTGAAATCCACATTTCATTTTGTTTCTTTTTGGTGTTTTGGGGTTTTGTTATTTTTTTCTTTTGTTTTTATAGAAAAAGCAAGCAAGATAGATCACAAGAGAGATGAAACAACTATGATATATTACGCAAACATTTTTTACAATAATCTATGAAAGCATACAAGAGATAGGGGTGAGAGGAAATCTCCCGAATCGGCTATTCAGCGAGACGACGGTGCTTGGCGGAAGCTTGGATGAAGGAGGTGAGATACAGGATGATGGAGGTGAGATGTAGGAGGACGCTGGGTAGAGGAATGCTTCACCAAGGCTCTGGAATGAAGGTGAGGAGACGGAGTCGATCTTCTATTGGAATGAAGGTGGGAGGACGGCTCTAAGGCTTCTTATGAAGGTGGTAGGATGAAGGATGAATGTTTGGTGGGGCATAGGATCATTACACTAATAAGAGGCCTTTCGAGCTTGAGAGTAAGCTCTAATGGAGCTTTGGTAGGCTACTAGAGCTTAGGAGTAGGTGGGAGTAGAGTAGGTAGAGATAAGGAGGAATGGGGGGTGTAGGGGTGTTTATATAGTGGAGGGAAGAAGAAATTCAAGTAGAGGGTTGTAGTGACAGATGCAAGCGTCACTAAAGACCCCATGCAGTTGTCTCTAAAGATCGTGTCCCCACTGCTCACGCCCACAGCTGTCCTCGTGCCTACAAGCAATTAGTGACGACTGTAAGCGTCACTAAAGGTTCTCCCAGGCTATCGCTGAAGATTCGTGCCAACCCTCGCTCACGTTGGCCCGCGCACACGTGCCCCTTGTTGCATGCACGCTTGGGCGCTGGCGTTGCGGTGCGGTTGGCTGTGTGCTGCTCCCTTGTGCGTGCGTGTGCTAGTGAGTTAATTAGCGAATTGGGGAGGTTGTGGGGATCGAACCTGTGCCTCTTGTTTGAGGAGCAGGCCCTTCACTGTTGCACCAAGGCGGTGGATTGTCGTATGAAGGGTGATATGGCATCTGCTGATCTTGCGATCATGGTCGATACAATCTTGAGCTCTTCTCTTGTGAAGGTGAAGCGATGTAGAGCACCCCTCAGCCGTTGGATTGAGATCGAATGGCTGAGATCTCTCTATGCATGAGGCTGGGGCAGTCGTGGTTCATGTCGGGTGGTCTGGATGGCACCATGTGGCGCCATATGGACCATCTATCTTCTTCTTATAGAGGGTGTTACAGAGCTCTGATCAGGGTGATTTTTGGATTGACGGACTGCGATCGTCGCTCCGGATTCATCCATACAGTCAGATTCTTCATTCGAAGCCCATAAAGATGTCGCACTACCTCCTGGTCATATAAAATGGAAAAGTTAATGTGCATAATACACAACTATCCTAAATGCCATGCAAATGGATGTTATGCAGTATTTATAACATGATATGCAATGCTAAGGCTAGGAACTATCATAAATAAGCATTTTATTAAGAATTCATGTGTGTTTATCATATCCCCATGCTTACTTTTTGCTAGTCCCTAGCAAACCTAAATGTTATGTATAAAAGTAAAATCAGGATTTGATTACTTAGGCAAAATTTGTCGATTGCTTTAGAAAATCTCAACCCTAAGACCTAATTACAAAAACTCAACAGTGCCCGGATATCTATTAGAATGCAGACCGCCCAAGCCCTCACCTTATTTGAAAAGAGAAGATACATAATTTTTTGTTTTTCTTCTTTTCTAATTTTTTTTGTACTTTTAGAGTTTGAGAGTTTCGAGATAACTTTTTACAGCTACCCGACCCGCTCAAGACTCGAAAAGGACTCTAAGTGCTAAGCATCTAGTGAAAAGAGTGAAAGACTCACTAGGCAGCTGTTAAAATGGATTTCGGGTTTTTATAACCCTAGGTGACCTTGCCTAAAAGTTTATCTTTTCTAACGGTAGCTTTCTCCCTACTTTTATGTATGGGGTCAACACAAGGGCGAACCCAGTGTATATCTCCTAGGTTTATTCTACTTCCCCTCTTCTTCCCTAAGTGTTTTGGGAATTATTGTGCATTTTTGTGAGTTGGGCTCTAGACAACCGACCAATGGGCTGTTACCCACGGTAACTTGTCAGCCATACTCGTGCGGTGAAGTGTGATTTTATTTGTTTATTTTTTTATTTTCTCCTTTTTCTTTTTTTTTCTTTTTCTAAGTAGGTGGCTTCCCTGATCTAAGATTTACCTAAAGGAAGTACGAAGAAAATAGTCTTATGGCTGGGCTCTGGACAACCGGTCAATGGGCTGTTACCTACAACAACTTGCCAGCCATACCACCCTAGATAGTTCATTAGCTACCTAATTTCCGTAAAAATCGCTAGAAAGTGAGTCAGTGCGAATAGTGTGTAGATGCTTAGACTTAAAATCCTCTCAAATCAAAGGGTGAGTTGATAAGTCGTGTACTTATCATCCCAATTTATTTACTAAATTAAAGATGAATTTGAATTGGCAAGGACTCAAGACTAAGTCCACATTCAAGTGGACACCCAGCTAATTAAGCCTGAATACTTGAAGAGTCTAAGTATTCAGGTCCCCAAAGTATCAATTCCTGGAGTTTGCAACTCCTAATGCCTAAGTTCTCGTCTCCTAATTCTTTTTTTTTTAAGAATAACAGGAAATTATTGTTATGGCTGACAAAAAGATTATTTCATAAGATATATCCACCCCCCATGCATAGTAATGCAATGTCCTCATTGTTAAAAATGAAAGCATGTAGGAGAGTAGAAGTGGAAGAATAGCACCTGGTTTCTGTGAGATTTTGGTCAGCTTGGAATAGTTTTTACACGTGCTGAGTTTAGTGCCTTCAGCTAGGCGATGATCGGCCCGCAGTGGTTAAGGTAAGGTAAGAGCAACCTTGTCCGAGACGGGTTCAAGGAGCACATGGTCAACAAAGGGTTGAAGGAATTACCCATCTTTGGGTTAGAGATTTCGACGGCCCCGTTAGGGAAAATCCGCTCAATAAGAACAGGCTGTTCCACTTAGACCTAAGCTTGCCGGGGAAGAGCTTTAGTCGAGAATCGAAAAGCCAGACCTTCTGGTTCGGCTCAAAGCTCTTACATGAAATCATTTGGTCATGGAGAGCTTTGGTCCTTGCCTTATAGATTCTGGCATTTTCATAAGCATCATTTCTAAGCTCCTCCAACTTAGATAGTTGGAGTTTCCTGGTCTTTTCGGCCAACTCTAGGTCAAAATTACATTTCCTGATGGCCCAAAATGCCCGATGTTCTAGCTTTACAGGTAAGTGGCACGCCTTACCAAACATCAGACGGAACGAAGACATACTGATAGGCGTTTTGTACATTGTACGATAGGCCCAAAGAGCATCATCTAGCTTTTGGGTCCAATCCTTCCTATCAAGCCTTACGATTTTCTGCAAAATGTTTTTGATCTCCCGATTGGAGACCTCGGCCTGTCTGTTTGTCTGAGAGTGGTAGGGTGTGGAAATTGGATGATTCATCCCGTATTTCCCCAGTAAATTCTGAAATTGGGCATGAGTGAAATGTGTGCCACCATCCCTGATAATCACCCGAGGAATCCCGAACCGACTGAAGATATTCTTCACAAAATTGATGACCACCTTGTGGTCATTGGTTCGGGTGGAGATTGCCTCAATCCATCTGGACACGTAATCAACAACGACCAGAATATGCTAGTGTCCAAATGAAGGAGGAAAAGGTCCCATGAAATCGACGCCCTAAATGTTGAAAATTTCGATGGAAAGTATTGGGTTTAGGGGCATCATATCTCTCTTAGCCATGTTCTCGAGTGTCTGGCATTGGGTGCACGACTTTGACAATTCCTAGGCATCCTTAAATAATGAGGGCCAATAGAATCTAGATTGCAAGATTTTTGCAGCCGTCTTTTTCTCGGAAAAGTGTCCACCACATACAGATGTATGGCAAAACTCAAGTATACTATGGAACTCAATTTCTGGGATGCATCGACGAATAATTTGGTCTACGCCAATGTAGTACAGCTCAGGATCGTCCCAAAAATAATATTTGGCCTCAGACATAAGTTTGTCCCATTGTTGTTTGGTTCAATCCTAGGTGATTTGACCAACCAAATAATTGACGATTTCTACAAACCAGGGGGTTCAGATACCCGAGATTGTAAGGATAGTCTCATCCAGAAAAGTATCTGAAATAGGGATATCCGGATGAGGAGAATCAATTAGGATTCTCAAGAGGTGATCCGTTGTTTGGCATGTAATTCACATTTTAAAAGATTATTCAGTTGTAGTATAGTGCAAAAACACGTCGACAAATAAATTTATAAAACTTTGGTGAGTACCAGGTTGTTCGCAGAGAGGCAATCTCGATTTTTAATAGAATCTTTTCAATAAACTAATTCTAACGGTATTTATATATGTATATATGTATAAAGAGTCATCAGATATCCATAATATAATTGCATTGATAAAGAGTTTTTCACAATAGAAATTACTATGCCAAAAGTAGAGATAGATAGAGAGAAAGAGAGAAAGAGAGAGAGAGAGAAAGTGGCAGAGAAACGATGCCGCTTGTGGGATGCTTGTGCGAGATGTGGCAGCACCTCAGATCCAGAGCGCTAGGACGGAGTTGCAGAGGAACAGAGAATTGCAGAGAAGACGATAGAAGAGATCTGGAGTTGATGGGAGAGAGAGATGCTTCAACTGGGGGGCCCTGGGTCTTCTTTTATAGTTTTGATGGAGGGCAAAAGGGTATTTGAGACCTTAATCTCGTGTAACAACTCTTATTTGATCAAATCCATTGATCGGGAGATCAACGGCTTTGATTTGGCCTCAAAATACCTTCACTTGAGCCTAAAACGCTCGAATTTTCTCTGGTGGCGACACGTGGCAGCTGCTGCGTCGTTGATCTTCGATCACGCTATTCTGATTCCTCTTCATGCGTGCGCTTATCTTCTTCGCTCACCGCTCGCCTTCAAAACCTGCCTCAACGTCTTAAGATCGGATCGCGCATTAAATGTGCGTCTGATCGTGCGTTCAACCACGGCACGTCCTCACTTCGCCACATGGTCTGATCTTTGACCTCTCCTCGTGATCGAACGGCCTGATTTAATTCACGCCCACCCTCGCGCGGATTGCAGCTTGAACGGGCATCCCTAGATCTCGTGCACGTGCGTGAGCCAACTATTTATGCTTATCCAATCTGCACGGGCGACGTGGCATGCTCGTGACCGTTGGATGGAGATCCAACGGCCCACAGCATGCGATGCAGCCTTCCTAGATGGGGCAGTGGTGAGGAAGTGGCTGTGATGGCACCACATGGCGCCATCATGGCCGTTCATCTTCTTTTCCTTGTATCTGGTGATTTAGACCTCCAATCGAGTTGATTTTTGTGTTGTTGGACTGCGATCGTCGATCCGGATTCATTCGTGCAGTTGGATTCTTCATCTGAGACTTGGATCTTTGTCCTTTGGCTCCATGATCTTCGTTCTTCTATGGACTGCACAGATGCTCTGGTTGTCTGATCAGGATGATTTCGGAATCGTTGGACTCCCGTCGTCGTTCTGATCAGATCTGTTTAGTCTGATCTGACATCCGTGCCTTCGAATCATCTACGATTAAAATCATCTCTCTTTTAGGTCATAAAATGACGATATATATCTGACTAATAAACTAGCTATTGTGCAAATTACGATGCCTATGAATGCATTATTCCTAAGTTATGCTAGGGTCTAGCTTAATTCAGGTGATTTAGGTTGCATGATTGCTGTGAAATCATCTGCCACTACATTTTGTGCCCTGGCTTTGTCCTTGATTTTAAGATCAAATTCTTGAAGTAACAAAATTCAGCGAATAAGCTGGGGCTTGGCATCCTTTTTGGCCAAGAGATGTTTCAAGGTCGAGTGGTCAGTATAAATGATTACACGAGAACCTAAAAGATAAGCCCAGAATTTTTCCAAAGCGAAAACTACAGCTAGCAATTCCTTTTTAGTAACGGTGTAGTTCCTCTAGGCCTCGTTCAGAGTCTTGCTAGCGTAGTAGATCACAGAGGGCTTTTTCTCAATCTTTTGGCCTAAGACAGCCCCGACGGCATAATCAGATGCGTCAACCATAATCTCAAATGGGACTGTCCAAACCAATGGTTGCAACACCGAGGCACAAGTGACTGCCATTTTTAACAAATCAAATGCCTTATGGCATGATTCATCAAACTCGAACAGTGTGTCTTTGGCCAAAAGGCTACTCAAGGGTTGAGCAACCTTCGAGAAGTCCTTGATGAATCTTCTATAAAAACCCACATGCTTAAGGAAAGAGCGGATTTGTTTTACGGATGTGGGTGGAGGAAGTCTAGAGATAGCATCCACCTTAGCCTTATCAACCTCAATACCTCGATTAGAGACCACATGACCCAGGACAATGCCTTCTCGAGTCATAAAGTGGCTCTTTTCCAAGCTAAGGACCAGCCGTGTCTTGATGCAACTCTGCAGGATCAATTCCAAGTTAGCTAGGCAGGACTCAAAAGAATCTCCAAAAATGAAGAAATCATCTAGAAACACCTCAAGACAATCCCCCACCATGTCAGAAAAGATGGCCAACATGCACCTTTGAAAAGTCGCGGGTGCATTGCAAAGACCAAGCAGCATTCTATGGAATGCAAAGGTTCTATAGGGACAGGTGAAAGTTGTCTTTTCCTGGTCTTCAAGATGGATAGGGACTTGGTTATATCTCGAATAACCATCCAAGAAGCAAAAGTATTTTTGCCTAGTTAACATTTCTAGGATTTGATCGATGAATGACAAGGGAAAGTGATCCTTTTTGGTGGCTGTGTAAGCTTCCTATAGTCAATACAGACTCTCCAAGCAGAAGTTGAACGAGTGGTGAAGGTTTCCCCTTCCTTGTTAGTTGTAATGGTTATTCCCACCTTCTTGGGTACAATTTGAACGGGGCTAACCCACAGACTATCCGAGATTGGGTATATAATTTTAGCATCGAGCCACTTGATTATCTCCTTCTTGACCACTTCTCGCATATTCGGGTTTAGTCTCCTTTGCATTTCGCAAGAAGGGCGGGATCCATCTTCCATGAAAATACGATGATTACAATAAGATGGCTTAATCCCCCTAAGGTCGTGGATGGTCCAACCAATTGCCTACTTATTGTTCTTAAGGACCTGAATCAACCTTGATTCTTGCTCCTTAGTCAAATCAGCACTAATAATCACAGGGAGCGTGTTCTTAGGTCCTAAGAACTCGTATTTCAAATTTTTAGGCAATGGTTTCAATTCAAGCTGAGGTGGGTTTAGTATAGAAGTAGGGAGGATGCCGATGAAGATTCATTAACACAATCCAGTGGAAGAGGTTAGGAATGAACAAAATCAATAACCTCTTTAGGATGTGGCAGGTTTGCCACGGAGGATTGTGGGTTGGGTTCGCTAAAGCTGGTGGAGTCCTCGAGTGCACTAATTGTCATACAAGTCTCAAAATCATGATCCTCAAGCTCCTCAATGAATCCACAATTCTTAAATCCTCTTATTGCCTTAAAAATATCAAGAGTTAGCTTCTTATCCCCAAAGGTGATCTCCATACTACCGCTCTCATAGTTTATGTTGGCCTTGGCAGTAGCTAGGAACAACCACCCCAGAATGATGGGCGTGTTCCTCAAATCGTTAGGCACATTCATGTCAAGGACCAGGAAATCTACGGGAAAATAGAAATCCTTGACCTTGACGATTACATCCTCAATAACGCCCTTCTGTGTGGTGACTGAGCGGTCTACTAATTGTAGTGTTACTGAGATTGGCCTAAGTTCGTCTAACCCAAACCTCTCATAAAGAGAAGTCGAGATTAGGTTGATGGATGCACCTAGATCCAACAGTGCCCTATCAAAAGTGTATTCCCCAATAACGTATGAAATCAAGGGGGCACCTGGATCTTTCTTCTTTTGAGGAAGGTGATGCAGGATGACAGAACTTGCCTGCTCAAAGAGAATCACCTTCCTCGGAGTGGGTTCTCTTGGCTTACGCTTTTGTGTACATAGTTCTTTCAAAAATTTAGCATAAGCTGGGATGTGCTTGATGGCATTGAGGAGCAGAATATTGATCTCTACGCTCTTGAATAAATTCAGGAGCTCCTCATTGTTATCTAAGGTTTTCTTCTTCCTAGTTTTCAATAGGGCTTCAAGGAACGGGATGTGAGTGTTATTTTCAATTTCCGGTCCCTGGGCCTTATTGTCTTCTTCAATCTCCTTCTCTCTCTCAAGCTCCCCAGGGTTTTGGCTTCTAGAAGGAATTCAAGGTCCTGGGTCTGCTTTCCACTTCTCAAGGTGACAGAGTTTGCAGAGGCATATGGGTTCAGGTCTTGAGGTGGGTTAGTGAAGATTGGAGGGCCTTTGTTGGTCATGTAACTAGAAGAAGAAGAGGAGGAACCTTGCTCAACCACCTGAGCATGTGCATGTGGGTCCCTTTGATTTTCGTACTCTATTGCCCTGATTTTGCACATTACGCCGATTGGGTGCGGGTTGGGATGGTAGAGATCCGAGTTGACGGGTGTTAGCAATAAACCCAGATTGCAAGTTGTCCAATGATGCCTTCATTTGCTGCATAAGCTGAAGCATGGACCCTTACATCTCAACCATCTGCTGGTTTAAATCAGCTTGCCCTATAGATTGTTGGACATTCCAAGGTGGCTGAGTAACCGGTCTTGGGGGCAACTAAGTGTATACTTGACCTTGACCCATAGGTCTTTGAGATGCATAGTTGCTGGCTCGTGTTTGGGTATGTTGCCCCTGACTTGTCCAGGAGAAGTTAGGGTGGTTCCTCCAACCCAAGTTATAAGTATTGGAATACGGGTTGGTCCTAGCATTCTCCTGCACTACATATGCATCCTCATAGGGCCAGGATGGAGAGAAGGAAGGATTAGAGAAATTGGGATCAGAGGCCCCAGTTTGGAACCCATAAGGTTACGATAAAATCCTAGCTCATAGGTTGAGCTGATTCAAGTTGGTTCACGAACTCCTGCCCCATGGGAGCTCGTGAGGAATGAAATCTTGAATTCTAGGATTGAGTGGGTGTAGATGTGTTTCCCAAATTTCCAGACATCCATTCTTCCATTCTTTTCGGAACCAAGTCCATCTTATCGAGCTTATTACAAATCAATTCCATGTCAAATGAATGAGAATCCTGGATCTCATTAGCATTTGTCCTGGGTTGTTGGGACTGGTTGAATGCATCCATGGAGGTGTGATTAATTGAGTTCTCGCTCATTTCCTCAAATAGGTCGTATGCACTATCTGCATCCCTATTGAGGAAATTACCTCTGCAGGAGGCATCCACGTGATTACGAAGTTGTTCAACCAACCCGTGATAGAAAATCTGCACAAGTTGCCATTTCGGCACCTCGTGGTGTGGACACTTCCTCAAAAGTTCCTATAATTACTCCCAGGCATCATGAAATGATTCCCCCGGCTGCTGAGCGAAAGTGGTAATCGCCCGTTGTAAGGCATTGGTCTATCCAATTGGGAAGAATTTCTTCAGGAAATTAAGAGCAGTCCATGTTTCTATCGGCCTTCCGATGGTATGGTACTAATGTGTGGCCTTATCCCTGAGAGAGTGGGGAAAGAGCCTCATGATCATTTGCTCTTCATTCACATTCCTTACTCTGATGGTCTGAACCAAAGTGGTCAGATCCTCCAAGTGCTGGAATGGGTCCTCCGAGACAAGCTCACGGAAATGCTTAATCAAACTTAAGACTTGGGGCTTGATTTCTATGTTTTCGGCGGGAATCATGACGCCGAGATGTTCCCCGTAGTTTGAAGGATCATAGAAATCCTTCAAGGGCTGAGCACCCTGACCATTCATTTGTTGGAACCATTGCTGCATCTACTGCAATTCTTCCAACTGCCTCTGAATCAGCTCCTGTTAGTTCGAGGGCGAGAAGGTGGTTGTTGATCAGCCATGGGATCTACTTTGCTATAGCTCAACCTTCACCTCCGGGAATGGTCTAAAGGTCCTTCCAATCTAGGGTTCAATGACCTCCTTCCAAGCATACACTGGAAGGAAGTCGGAAGGACGGGGAAGAGAAGGAACCCTGCAGCACAAAAAATAGAAGCCTGTCCTTAGGTTCGATAGCCTAAAGGTCTATGGATTCTCAGAATTCATTCTAAGATTATGGATGATTTAGTCTACTTGTATCCAGGCAATCCAGCCAATTAGGAGGAGGGACTGGGGAGAAGGTTCTTCCTTTAGCTTGCTCCCCCGGTTCCTAGTGTACCCCCCAGCCGTGGTCGTTTGATGCTACTCCCCTAGCTAGACATCAGATTGACTAGTATAAGCAAGTTAATCGCGAACAATCTCAATTTGGGCCCCGAAGAGCGAATCAGTCCTTATGGCCAATGTTTAATCAATTTTAGTTAGGCTTGGGATATTTAGTGCTTTCGGAATGTGATGGGCCCTTAATGAGTTGTGCCCTTAATGATTTGTTTGAGAATGTGTGTATGTGCACAACCAAAATGTTTTCAAGTAAGATTATTGAGGATGAGATGAATTTTAGGATTCAGATCTTGCTTAGTAGCTTTTACGATTCAAATATTAGGTGTATTCAACCAAGTTTTCAGGAGGCAAACCAAATTTGAAATCACGAGTTCAAGTGTTTTTCCTTTATAAATCAAGAAATATGGAGTGCCTGGCTTGACCTAATTATTGAATCCTATGGGGCAACTACAAAATGAATCAGTTTTAAATTGGGTGGTACGATCCAAACAATTCAATCAAGTGACCCATATGCACCACCAATTAGGCACGTAGAGATGATTAACCTAAACTGATTTCTACTCCTTCATGTGTTGATTTATGTGTCCCGGTTCCACAGGTCGGAATCCCAGTTGAGTAGATAAAAATCAAGTTAGGTTATGTACCTCAAATGTCGGTGTATAAAATGTATGTTGATTCATCCCATAAAAAGTATCTTTTTATTTTTTTTTATATATGAAAAGGTGAGATGAGTGGAGGTGACAAACAAGACAAACAAATTCTATCCTAGGGTTTATGCAAACACCTAAGTAGATTAGGTCTTGGTTATAAATGTGGTGAAATGAAACTAGTGGGGGGGAATGTGGGGGCACTTACAAATTACTCGACCCGCACTATACTCTGGTATACCGCACTTGGATCTCCATGCTAGGGTACCTGCAAGACAGTAGATCAGAGACAAGTGGGGTTAATAATGTGTAAATGCAAAGAAGCGTAGAAAATAAGAAAGTAAATTCCGTTGCCTCCCTGACAACAGTGCCAAAATGATGAAGGCGTGTTTCTCAAATTAAAATTAGGGTTTGGAGAACCCATCGTCATAGCTCGCAAAATGCGTCTATCAAATACAATTTATAACCAAAACTCCAGCGGAGTCCCAGGTCGAACACAAGGAGGCAACATTTACTTTGTTTGAAATCCGCATTTCGTTTTGTTTCTTTTTGGGGTTTTGGGGTTTTGTTATTTTTTTCTTTTGTTTTTATAGAAAAAGCAAGCAAGATAGATCACAAGAGAGATGAAACAACATTCATATATTATGCAAACGTTTGTTACAATAATCTATGAAAGCAAAAAAGAGAGTGGTGAGAAGAAATCTCCCGAATCGGCTGTTTGGTGAGACGACGGCGCTTGGCGAAAGCTTGTATGAAGGAGGTGAGATGCAGGACGACGAAGGTGAGATGTAGGAGGATGCCAGGTAGAGGAATGCTTCACCAAGGCTCTGGAATGGAGGTGAGGAGACGGAGGCGATCTTCTACAGGAATGGAGGTGGGAGGATAGCTCCAAGGCTTCTTATGAAGGTGGTGGGATGAAGGATGAATGTTTAGTGGGGCATAGGATCATTACACTAATAAGAGGCCTTTGGAGCTTGAGAGTAGGCTCTAATGGAGATTTAGTAGGCTACTAGAGCTTAGGAGTAGGTGGGAGTAGAGTAGGTAGAGATGAAGAGGAATGGGGGCTGTAGGGGTGTTTATATAGTGGAGGGAAGAAGAAGAAATTTGTGTAGAGGACTGTAGTGACAAATGCAAGTGTCACTAAAGACCCCATGCAGCTGTCGCTAAAGTTGGACCCCCACCACTCACGCCCACAGCTGTCTTCGCACATACAAGCAATCAGTGATGACTGTAAGCGTCACTAAAGGTCCGCCCAGGCTATTGTTGAAGATCTGCGCCAACCCTTGCTCATGCTAGCCCACGCATTACGCACCCCTTGTCGCGCGTGCGCTAGCGCTGCGGTGCAGTTGGCTGTGCGCTGCGCCCTTGTACGCGTGCGCACCCATACGCCAATTGGCAAATTTGGGAGGTCGTGGGGATTGAACCCGCACCTCTCATTTGAGGAGCGGGTGCTTCATCGTTACACCAAGGCGGTGGATTGTCGTGTGGAGGGTGATATGGCATTTGCTGATGGTGCGATCGTGGTCGTTGGATTTTCATCCAACGGTCATGATAAATCTTGAGCTCTTCTCTTGTGAAGGCGAAGCAATGTAGAGAGCCCCTCAGCCGTTGGATTGAGATCCAACGGCTGAGATCTCTCCATTCGTGAGGCTGGGGCGACCGTGGTTCATGTCGAGCAGTCTGGATGGCGCCATGTGGTGCCATCTAAATCATCCATCTTCTTCTTGTAGAGGGTGCTATGGAGATCTGATTAGGGTGATTTTCGTGTTGATGGACTGTGATCGTTGCTCTGGATTCATCTATACGGTCGGATTCTTCATCCGAAGCCTATAAAGATGTCGCACTACCTCCTGGCCATATAAAATGGAAGAATTAATGTACATCATACACAACTATCCTAAATGCATGCAATGGATGTTATGCAGTATTTATAACATGATATGCAATGTTAAGCTTAGGAACTACATAGATAAGCATTTTATCATGAATTCATGTGTGTTTATCAATGCTAACCTTTTCTTCATCATTTTCTTGGATGGGGCTCTCAAATGATTCGAGTCCGGATGCGTTACAATCAGTTTCAAGGACCCCATCAGATGTCCCCTCCATAGAGTTGTCATTCATTTCAGAATCAGTGTTTGGGACATCAAAACTATATATCAATTTAGATGTAGGCCTGGGTAAGATCTGCTTTGGATAATAAATTGGTTGGTGACTGGGCTTGGTGTAATCAGGGTGGGATTGGGTAAGATGTAATACTTGGGGTCAGAGCCTCAACCCTGAGTGGCTAACCACCAACTTGTGGCACATTCAAACAAGATTCAGGGGTCTTTAAGGTCCTATCTTGGGATTTATGTTGCTCCTTCCAGATTCTATGAAGCTCCTTCATCATGTTATCAATATTTCATTTATTAGATTCTCTCATCTCTTGGAGCACTTGGAGCAATTGGGTAAGCTGGGGATCATCGCAATGGTCAGGGGTTTGAGTGGGATGAAGATAATAATTTCCAGTGTTTCTAACCTCACTCAAATCAAAATATCCATCATCAAGATTTGAATACCTAGGGTAAGGATCATATCCCTAGTTGGGTGGTGTGGGGTTATCTCAATAAAAGGGTGGAGTGGGTTGGGTGAAATTGGGATAATCTGTGAGGTGATTTTGGGGATAACATTGATATCCTAGGTACTGGGGCTCTTAGGCATATCCTTGACCAGGGGAGAGGTAAGTTTGAATCAGTCAAGATAGTTGGTCATGTTGATCAGATCCTGGTCTCATAGGGAGAGTGTCTCTTGAGATTATAGAGATCCTTGATAACCAGAGATTTGTGTGGAATTCCATAAGGATGAGGTAGGTCTAGCTATACCTGGGGAATATAAGGTGTAGGCAAGGGAATTAGGCCCTGGGTGTTGAGGAGGGTTCTCCCATCTTGAAGAAGTTGGAGTAAGGGATGGATTGGGATAGGGAGAAAAGGAGGAATAGTGTGATTAAAAAGAGTATGGGTCTAAGTTCTCATCAATCAATTGTTTCTCATGGTGATTAGCCATGGGAGGAGGTTCAAAAATAGAAAAATTAGGTCTTCTCCTTAGATTACTCTTTAAAGGTGCTATGAAATCGACGTTCAGAGACCTTATAGCGTCCATGTACTAGAAGAAAGTTAATAGATGAGAGATCAGTGTGTGCATAATTCAAGCATTCAAATTCTATCCCTAAAGGGTTGCACTTATTAGACCTAGTTTAAATTTCGTTAACCCTAGCTAAATGATCTAACCCTTGATTTACCTGGCTAGCCGGAAGGGTGGAACCCCCTTAGGACACTTCGCACAACGGGACATCACTAGAGGTTAACGCAATTACCACACCAACCTTTCTTGTCACCAGTTGTTCTAAATAGACAAGGCCTTAGATACAATCAACTAGGTATAGCTCCAGTTTGGAAAATAAAATCTAACCTAATTGGCGCGTCTATCAGGTTAATTAGGGCTTGGGATTTAAAGTGCATAGGATTAGATGATGGGCGTGATGGGGTGGGTGCCTAATTAATTCAATTCAGATGTGTGTGTGCAAATCAAAGGGGTTCACAATACAAGCTTATTTGATGTAGTTGCTTTTAAGGTTCAAGTGCTTGTATCAGTGAATTTCAGGATTCTCTTGGTTAAATATATTCAAAAAATGGTTCTACTAAGGCACACAAGAAGTACTGCAAGTCCCAATTATTTGATAAATTTCCTTTAAGTATGGAGATGCAAGTGTGCTCTATGTTAATGAGAAACCCTAAAAGCAAATAGTGCTAAATGATGGAATTTAAGTCCAATAGGCCAAATGTGGTGTGACCTAATCAAGGTAATCAATGGTTCTAATGCACCAATAACTAGGATTCTCAGAAATTTTTTTTTAGAGCTTCTTAATGCACATTTAATATTTTTTTAAATTTAATAGTGCACTGAGGTCTTCAAGTTTGTTTTGACAATTAGTCAGTGATTGAATTTTTCGTACAATCAAATGTACTCAAAATACTATTTTATGATTTTTTAAAGTTTCTCAATGATCATAGGAATCCAACGCCACAAATTGTAGGTCAATCAGAGTAGTATAAAAATTCCTATAATTTTTTGAATATCGGAAAGTAGGAAGCAAAAGTAGATCTGATAGTAGTGTAGTCTGCAAATTTTAAAACATTCAATTTAAGTCAAATACGTATGAAATTTAGACAAAATATTCTTGACTTCAATATTTACATCTAGTAGCTGATAAACACGCATGAATCCATGATAAAATGCTTATTTATGATAGTTCCTAAGCCTAGCATTGCATATCATAGTATAAATATTACATAACATTCATTGCATTACATTTAGGATAGTTTGTGTATTTTGTACATTAATTCCAACATTTTATATGACCAGAAGGTAGTGCGACATCTTTACAGGCTTCGAATGAAGAATCCAACCATACGGATGGATCTAGAGCGACGATCGTAGTCCGTCAGTGCAAAAATCACCCAGATTAGAGCTCCATAGCACCCTCTACAAGAAGAAGATGGACATCCCAAATGGTGCCATGTGGCGCCATCCAGGTTGATCTGCCACTCTCCAGCCTCACCACAAGGAGTGATCCTAGCTGCCCTACATGATTCGCCACTCTCTATCCTCCCACAAGGAGTGCCGTTGGATCTCAATCCAATGGCTGAGAAGCGCCCAACCGCACTCGGCCTCCTTCAAAGTGCAACAAGGAAGATCTGATCATGACCGTTGGATCTTCATCCAACTGTCGAGGTGCACAGCAGCACTTCATCTCCGTGCGACCATCCAACACTTGTGCCCAAATGGTAGCGTGCCTGCTCCTCAAGTGAGAGGCGCGGGCTCAAGCTTCGTTTTGCTGCGACCGCCTCAACGTCGAAAAAATTGGACCGCTCGATCTTGATCGAGTGGTTAGATTTGCACACGTGCGATCAGACGTCGGATGATGATGTGTAGATGCACGCCAAGGCAGATGCACCATTTGGAGCGCTCATTTAAGACAACCTGGCACATTATTGATTGCACAGCAATCATAGGGCCTAATTCGCCTGAATTAAGTTAGAACCTAGCTTAACTTAGGCATTCTGTATGCATATGCATCGTATTTTGCATCTTAGTTGATTTACAAGTTTTTTACCTAATAATGTGTTGTTTGAGAGGTATTAATCATTGCAGGTAATTCAAGATTGTAGATGACCGATCCAACCTTATGGATCTGCTTAGAATGACGACGGGAGTCCAACACTTCCAAGATCTCACAATCAAACTCTCGTAGCACCCTATGGAGTCTGCAGAAGAACAAAAGCCAAGGGGCAAATAGAAGAAGATTCGGACCTCAGATGACAAATCCAACTGTACTAATGGATCTAAATCAACGATCACAGTCTAATGGCACAAAAATAAACCCAATCGGAGGCCTATAACATTGTCTATGAAGAAGAGAAGGACGGCTACGATGGTGCCACGTGGCACCATCGCAGCTGCCCCTCGCCGCGCCCTTAACTTCTGAAGTATTTTTCCACGCATTGTGGGTCATTAGATCAACATCCAATGGCCACAGAGGTGCCACGTCCCCCTATCTCTCAGCCTCATCAAGGAAGATTAAGCCTCAGTCGTTGGATTTCCATCCAACAGCTAAGGGCGGCTGCACACGAAATGGCAACTGCAACAACTCGCATGCGTAGCACAATAGAAAGCATGCTTAATAACCATGTGCGAAGCGGGTTCGAGTTGCGATGTGGGAGTTGGTCATGCGCAGAATAAATTTGACCGTAGGATCTTCATCGGGCGGTGGAGGCGCGAACGCGTGGTGGGCACGGGGACGTCAGATGAGTACGTGCATGATGACGCGCAACCAAACGCATGTGCGCGCGATGTAGGAATTTCAAAGGTGGTGCACACATTCTTTTAAGCCGTTTGATCGAGAGATTGGACGACTGAGATGGTGTGAGGAGTTAAGGCGTGATAAATGAGCATGCGGTGCGTGCGAAAGAAGAAATGGTGAGCGGCAAGAGCGCGCGGCCATGCAATGGAGATCAGAGGGTAGATAGAGCACCATGTGTCAGCACCAAAGAGCGTCCGTGAATGGAGAAGGATTTGGAGGGTATTTTTAGGCCTAATCAGGTCTGTTGATCTCCCCCGATCAACTGATCTGATCAACCTAAGGCTATTGCACGAAATTAAGGGCTCCAATGCCCTAAATACCCTTCACAACAACAATAAAAAGAGGCCTAAGGGTCCCCTTTGAAGGCATCAAAGAGAATTTCCTTCTTCTTCCTCCTTCTACAGCTCGTCTACCTTTTTCTTCTTCCCGTCTTCTCTGCTTCCATCTCTGCATCTTCTTCTGAAGTGTTCGTTGAGCCACCTCGACGGATCGTTGCTGTTATCCTTAACCTCTCCAGAAGGCCACCATGGACCACCCGTGGTGCCCTTGTTTTGCTACATAGATAGTTTATGTTCATGCTTAGAATTTGTTTAGTTATAATTACATGTATGCAATTCATGTTCAAACTCTCTACTTGATATATATATTTATTGTCTATGCTGTTTAGTAATTAGATTTAGAACAAGAGCATGAAATCAAAAGCGTTTTCTGCCTCTCTGAGATCGACAGAGACTCACCAATTCCATTTATTTATTTGTCGAGACGTATTTCACGCTATAATACAACGCATTTATCTTTTACGCGATCTATGCCCCCAATAAATTGGCACTGTTGTCAATGAAACTGGTGCAAAATGGTTAACTATTTTGCGACTACAGCGACGAGTTTCTCCTAACCCCAACTTTCCATTTGCCGAAACATGTTAACCATTTTGGCACCATTGCCGAGGAGGCAATGGAATTTGCTTTCTTATTTTTCGTGTTTCTTTACATTTACTTATTAGTAACCCCACTTGCCTCTGATTTATTGTCTTGCAGGTACCCTAGCAAGGAGATCCCAAGTACGGTAGATCGGAGTAAAGTGTGAGTAGTGTGGTTTGTAAGTTCCCCCACATTTCCCCCCCACTAGTTTCACTTTCGCCAAATCAATAACTAATGGGAACACCATCATTAGCCATAACTAGTTCAATTTGGTTTGATAAAGTCAATAAAAACTCCTACATATCAGTCAAACGGTCTCTTGGGTAAGTTGAGTTGTTTTGAGAAGAAAAGATGAAAATAGGGTTATTTCTGTAATTTTACCATCTTATCACAAATACAGAATAATCACAGGTTTTCTCAAGGGTTATTAAAGGTTAAATATGCATTTAAGTCTAGTAAGTGGGTCCATGCAGACAGAAAAGAGTTTTCACGCATTTCAAGAATTAATGGACATCTGAAACCCTAAAAATAGACCCGCTTAATTAACCGAGGTTATGTTTAGGATAAAATTCATCTGAACCCTCTAAAAATCATAGAAAAATATTCTCTAGGGTGTGGCATCCTTGATTTGACCATCTGAAGCCATTTTGACTTGAAATAGAGTCTCAAACAGACTATTGCCCTAATTTGGGTTTTTACATAAATTACCCAGTCAAATTAGGTCAAAACCAAAATCCAACTTCACCATTGGATTCCTTATGACCAATTGAGGTTTGTATCAAAACTTGGGTCTAATCAGAGATCGCCTTGACCTAGTTTGCATTTCAGTCCTATTTGATTCTTTCTATTTCACAAGTGCCCCTAGGTTTCAAAATTCATTACAAACAAGCCCCTATCTTTGTTGTCTTCTTCACCAAAAGGTCCTTTTCACCTCCATAAACACAAAAATCCTATTCCTACAACCCCGATGACCTTCAATCAGAGTTTTCTCCCTGATTTCACGCTTAATCTCTTCCAAATTTGGAAGAAAGATTCCAAAGAGATTTCTCTACGATTTGAAGCTATTCATGGGCTCCATCCCTTTCCCAATCTCTCATGTGAACACATGAGAGATATGGGTTTCCTACTTCGGCGAACTTACCAAGCTCAGAAGCTTGGTTTCCAAGCTTTAAGCACCCTTTGAGACCTATTTAAAGACCCTTGAGGACAAATTGTCCTCTCTACGCTCGTTTTCGGTCTAAATCCCTCTACTTCCTCCCTCCACTCTGGACGAAAATCTCCATGACATCCGGCGACCTTCTCTGACCACCCTCGTCGTCCACTCGCAATACCGGCAGTGGATTCTCCCTCCTCTCCCTCTTCCACATCGTGCCATACCAGCAGGTGTCCCAATTCTCGTCATCATCGCCATGTCTCTCCCACCGGAGCTCCCTTTGTCTATGACGTCGGCCACACCAGACTCGGTGTCGCTCCTCCCCCTCGTCGACCACTTCTTAGTCTCCTCGACTCCTTATCTTACGCATATCATCACCATTCTACTACTTTGCCATTTCGGTCGCTCCTATGTCATCCACATCGTCGTCTTCCACCTTGCCAGCGAACCTCCGATGAGCCCTAGCGGCTTCCACATGCACTCAAACACGCCACTCCCACGTTCCACACCTCCGCCTCATCACGACGATCAAAATCCCTCACTCACTGTGGGCTATTGATCCCCCTATAGTGCCACCGAACACACACACCTTCACTCACACTCACGGCCTTCGCCCGAAGGTTCCCGACCACACCACCTCATCGGAGACACTTTTGAAATCCTCTGACGCGGTCGTGAGGCCCTTTTTGTGATTTTCAGGTACCGACCGCCGTTGCCATTGGCAGAGCTCCTTCGAAGATCTTGAAAAAAAGTATTCTCGTAGTAGCTACTCCAGGCTCCACCTCCAGGTGCTGCGATCTATCTCCAGGAGTCTCCCCAGGCATCCAATTGTAGTTGACAGCGTCTTCCTCTGCTTCAATTGAAAGCAAAACCTGCTGCTGCTACACTGCGTGAAGAAGCGTGGGTGGTTAGTCCCACATCGGAAGTCACTAAGCAACTAAGGCTGTATATTACTCAAAAGTCACCTCGACCCCTCACCCAAGACACAGGGGTTGGGTCCCCATTACCCGCTCACGGATCTGCCTATGCCCTCTCTCACACCTCGTCCATGACCCACACCACGTGGACCTGGTCCCAGGTATCTACGTACCCGATTGCCCGAATACCTACCTGATTGAGAGAGGGAAGAGGAGAACAGGGGAGAGAGCGTGCGGGGTTAAGGGGGTTTTCCTTCAAAGGATACTGTTTGACACTTAGCCAAATTCGTGAATCCCTCCCCTGTGTGTGAAGAGAAAGGCCAAGGCAGAGAAAGAAGAAGAGAAGAAGAGAAGAAAACGAGAAGAATTAGAAGCAGCCACTGTAGCACTCATTATACGTGACATTTGGTTGATTGATACTGTAGCATTATTTGAGTATATTGTTAATAGGGTAATTTGGTGATTCAAATCATCATTTTTATCCTAATCTTTTTGCTACATTGACTGTTGAATCTATATTTACATCATTCATGCTTGAAATTGCCATTACATTGCTATATTATTGCTTACAATTGTGATCTTGAGATAAATTGCCATATTGCTCCCTGTGTTTGACCTCGAATTTCTTTCGAGCTATAAATTTTAAGTGTTCTACGCAATTTATTGGCTATACTACAGCGCATTACTTTTAAAACACTAATTCAGCGCATTAACATTTTGGCGCCGTTTTCGGGGAGCAACGCGCAATTTGATCTCTTGATTGTAATATCTGATTTGATACTAACTTGCTCTATCTATTTTGTTGTGATCTATGCAGGGGAATCCAATCAAGGAGAGTTAGACATGCACCAAACACTCCAGGGGCAGGTAAACTCCATCCACTTTCTCCGAAGCCCCTGATTATGAAAAAGCTAAAAGAAGAAAAAATCAATTAGGGCTCACTTGCATTTTATTCTTAGATTAATCATCACAAGTTGCCTGATTTGATATGCTCTTTTTAGAAAACATCCCAAACCTGATTCTTACACCTAGTAAGGGATTTAAGACACCTAGGGCTACCACCTTCTTGATTGAGCCATAGGTGCCAAATTTGGAATTAATTGATTGACCAATTAAGAGCCAATTAGGGTTTCCATTCTAGGGTTTTAGAGACACACTTGCTTAAAACAAGAATCAATCTTCCTAAACTGTGTGTGTCCTAAGCCTTGAATGAACTTATCTAAGAAGCAAACCCTAAGAATCAAGCTCTAAATCTCACTTGAATCCTAAAAGCAGGGACCTAATAATCAAGGACAAATCAGGTGAAGTTGGCCCACCTTACAGGGTCAAGCGACCTTCAAATTAGGTCACCACTCACAAAAACATCTTAAAGTTCAAGTGAAATCCTAAGCACCCACGCTCTAAAAAACTTTAAATTGGTAGACTTAAGAGGTCACCATTCTGGTCTATCTGGACCCTTAGTGACAAGGAAGGTCAGGTGGGGGAAACCTTGTAACCCGAGGGGACGCTTTACCGAGTAGGGGTCTTTGCAGGACTCTTTCTTCCTGGCTGCCCAGGTAATTCTCAGGTGGACGACTTTCTGATCTAGGGATATCATCCGCCCCGAACCTCTATAGTCATCCAAAGATATTTGGGTGTCTTGATTGGATCCATCACACCTTCTATCCCTCATCTTCTCCATCAGTGCATGTTTGGGAGGAGGTCCCTAAGACCACCCTTGAGGCCTCCATTAGCTATTCACTCTCGTCGAGGTCAAGCCTTGACTTCCTTATTTATGCAACCACCTGACCAGATCGACATATCTTCTAATTCATCTGAGCCTAGATCTCCTTCATCCATACTCATGGAACAACCAGCAGAAGAAGAAAATAACCTCCAAAATCAGCTTCAGTGCCTCAATGATCTATTCCGGGCCTTTATGATTCCATCGCAGTGTCCTATGATGCGAGATCATTACAATCCCGCTGCGGTGGCAATCGAACCTTGAGTCCAAATCCTGGCTGGAGGTCCTGATAATGAACTCAAGCCCAACATGATTCATGCTATTCCTAAATTTCATGAGCTTAATTCCGAAGATCCCTTCTAGCATATCAAGCAACTCAAGCATCTAGCCCATACCTTCGGATCAGAAGCTCAAAATTGGGATATCTTGCTCATGAAAATGTTCTCCTTCTCTCTCATGGACAAGGCCACTCCCTGGTACCAAACCCTAACTCGTCCAATCAACACATGGGCTGAACTACAATCCGAGTTTCTGAAAAAGTTCTTCCTGTTGGTCGAACAAATGCTCTGTGACACCAGATCACACATTTCATGCAGCAAGCAGGAGAACCACTTCATGAGGCATGGGATCGCTTTTTGGATCTCATGCGAAAGTGCCCCCACCACGGAGTTCCTAAATGGGAACAAGTCCAGTCTTTTTACCAGGGACTTCGTGAGGATATTCGATTGTTCGTCAAAGCGACCTGTTGAGGAAACATCTTGGGTCAACACGAAGACACCATGTGGGAGATTCTCGAGAACATGTGCTAGAACTCCATCAATAATGAATCCATGGGCATGTTCGACTAGACAAATGCCCATGCATTGACGAATTCGCGGGGAGCACATGAGACGCAGGGCCTGTCCTCTTCCGTCGACTTGGAGTTAATGGCCAGTCGCTTAGACAAGGTCTCTATCATTGAGAAGAAGGTGGATGAGCTGACTCGACATTTATAGTGGGCCACCTTCGCACAAAACCCATTCGCACAACCACCCTCTGGGAGGGAGCCTGTGCACAACATCTACCACCAATCTTCTCAGGGGATTGATCCATACCCACCCTCGTCTAATCTAGGGTTCGGAGGAAACTCTGGATCTGCCTACTCTAGTTGGGGGAACTCTGAACCCTCTTCTTCTAATTTCTCTGAGATTCCTCAGACCTGTGAAGATCTCAACGTTATCTAGAATGATCCTTTCTCAAACACCTACAACCTTGGATGGCGTAATCATCATAATTTCACTTGGTTAGGGAACAATCAAAATCAGAGACCTCAATATCAACCTCGATCGCAAGTTTCTCATCCATATCAGCTGCCTCAGCCTCAGCCCAACCCAACTTACCAAACTGGGCCAACTCAAGAAGATCAAATGACTCTTATCCTTCAGACTTTGGCTGACATTCAGAAGACGAATGCAGCTATGCAAAAACAGCACAAAGACAAGATCACAGAGGTTCGCAATCAACTCGCCCAGATGACAAATCCCCACCAACCTGGTGCACTCCCTTCGCAACCTCAGCCTAATCCAAATAACGTGCCGAACCAGAGGTGCGTTAGGAACCCGACTTAGGGCAAAGCTCACTATGTTTATCAGGCCCCTTCTACTCCATCACTCGACGGGATGGACGCTTCGACATCATATGCGGGTTATTAGCAGCAACCACCTCTTTTAACTACCCCAACCTAGAACCAGGTAGGACTGAATTCTGTTACCACCTGTAGTGGCAAAACAATTCAGGAACCACTTTACCCGAGCCACTCTCAGCCTGGTAGTTCAAACCCAAGGTTGGTCATCCAGGATACTCCTGCCCCAGATCAAGAACCTGGACCAATTCCAGAGGAACCTGTAGAGGTTCCATTTCCCGAGGCCTTAACCAAGGGAAAGAAGAAAACCAAACCCATGGCTCTCGAGGAAGACCTAGTCAATCTCTTTGAGCAAGTCTAAATAAACATCTCGTTGATGGATGCAATTTGCCATGTACCGACTTATGCAAGATTTTTGAAGGATGTATGTACACCTAAGCGTAAGCCACGAACCAAAGGAGGGAATCCAATCGTACTATCGGAGAAAGGTGGCTCCATCATTTTGAGTAGACTCCTGCCTAAGGCAAAAGATCCTAGTACCCCTCTGATTTCATGCAAAATTGGTGATTTGGAATTTGACAGAGCCCTTTTAGACTTAGGAGCTTCCATCAATTTGATCCCTACATCCTTACTAGATCATTTCAAGGAAACTGAGCTCAAACCGACTAAGGTGACTTTACAGTTAGCTGACCGATCAATCAAGACAACTAGAGGAGTTCTCGAGGATGTTCTGGTTCGGATAAGCGATTTCTACTTTCCTGTGGATTTCATTGTGTTGGATATGGACTCCTGAGAATCTGAAGAATACACCGATTATATTAGCTAGACCGTTCTTAGCAATAGCTAAGGCGAAGATTAATTGCGAAGAGGGTCAGATTGAATTGAAATTTGGGAGAAAGACACTAAAAATTGATACATTTAAGGCCCAGAAAGGAATTAATTGTGGGGCAGTGGAACAAGTATGCGACATCAGTTCTATGGTTGAGGACACATTGCTCGAGGATGACCCGATTATCCCTGATCCTCAGCCCCAAGCAGATCATACCCTACAAATAGAGGAGCCTAGCACTGATCTAGACCCACATACAGCTCCCACCATTTCTTCTGAGGCCCATTCTGACCCGCCTGCTGCTGCTGATAATCCCGTTGTGGAACTGAAGCCTCTTCCCGATCATCTAAAATATGTCTTTTTGGGTTCTGATTAGACATTTCCTATGATTATCAATTCCCACCCCACCTCTGATCAAGAAACACGTCTGATTTCTATCCTCCAGCAGCATCGGAGAGCCATTGGTTGGACTCTTGATGACCTAATTGGCATTAGCCCCTCATATTGCAAGCATCACATCTACACCGAAGAGGGCTAACGACCATCCCATGAAATGCAGAGACGCCTGAATTCGAACCTACAGGATTTCATGAAAAAGGAGATCATCAAGTAGTTAGATGCAGGTATCATCTACCTGATCTCCAACAGTCGTTGGGTGAGCCAAATCCAGGTTGTGCCTAAAAAGGCAGGACTCACCGTCATTACGACTAAAACTGGAGAGACTATACTGACCCGTATAGCAAACTCATGAAGAGTTTGCATTGATTACAAAAGACTGAATCCCTCCATGAAGAAGGATCATTTCCCACTTCCATTCATTGATCAGATACTCGAGAAACTAGTAGGAAATCGTTTCTTCTGCTTTTTGGATGGGTACTCCGATTATAACCAGATGATAATCCATCTTGAGGACCAAGAGAAGACTACCTTCACCTACCCCTATGGGACATGCGCATTCCATAGGATGCCTTTCGATCTCTGCAATGCACCCACCACTTTTTAGCGGTGCATGCTTGCCATATTCTTAGATATGGTAAGTGAGTACCTTGAAGTCTTCATGGATGACTTCTCTGTATTTGGGGAATCTTTTGATGATTGCCTCCTGCACTTGGTTCAAATCCTTAGGCGTTGTATCGACGTGAATCTAGTTCTTTCCTGGGAAAAAAGCCGCTTCATGGTACCTGAGGGAATTGTCCTGGGTCACCTCGTCTCTAAAAAAGGCATCCAGGTTGATCTAGCTAAGGTTAATTTGATTTCCAAACTACCCATGCCTAGTTCGGTTAAGGACATCTGCTCTTTTCTGGGACATGTCGGTTTTTACCGCCGTTTCATTCCTGATTTCTCGAAAATTGCGTGCCCCTTGACTAATCTTCTCTCAAAGGATGTCCCTTTCAAAATTACCGAGGAGTGCACTCATACATTTAAGAGCCTGTGTGATCAAGTTACTCAAGCACCAATCCTGCAATCCCCTGACTGCTCTCTACCCTTTGAGATCATGTGCAATGCGTCTGACTATGCAGCGGGTGTGGTACTTGGGCAGAAAATAGACTGGAAACCCGTGGTCATTACTACGCTAGCAAGACACTTGATGAGGCATAGCATAACTACACAGTAATTGAGAAAGAGCTGCTAGTTGTAGTATTTGGCCTCGAAAAATTTTGATCCTATCTTTTGGGTTCCCATGTTATCATATACTTGGATCACACCGCAGTGAGGCACCTTCTCACAAAGAAGGATGCGAAACCTCGACTAATCCGCTGGATCTTGTTGTTGGAAGAATTCGACCTCTAGATTCATGACAAGGTGGGGAAACAGAATGTGGTAGCTGATCACTTGTCCTTGTCCCGCCTTCCTTCTGATACCATCGACCCTTCCGGACCAATCATAGAGCACTTTCCTGATGAGCACCTCCTGACTATCAGTGTAGGACTTCCTTGGTACACTGATTTGGTTAACTACTTGACATCACATCATATTTCGTCTGATTGGCCGAAGGCCAAGAAGGACAAGTTGCTTTCTGATGCCAAGTATAACATCTGGGAAGACCTGTACCTCTTCCTCATTGGTGTTGATCAAATCATCAGACAATGCATCCCGGAAGCGAAAATTCAGGACATTCTATCCTTCTGCCATGACCAAGCTTGCGACAGACACTTTTTCGGACATAAAACCGCAGCTAAAGTCCTCCAGTGCGGCTTTTATTGGCCCACGATCTTCAAAGATGCATACGAATACTGTAAGGCATGCACTCGTTGCCAGACCTTGGGCAACATGAGCCACCGCGATATGATGCCTTTATAGCTGATTCTCGTAAGCGAAATCTTCGACATATGGGGGACTGATTTTATGGGACCCTTCCCTAAATCGGACGACTTCGAATACATTCTCCTTGCTGTAGACTATGTGTCTAAATGGATCGAAGCTATCCCAACCCGAACCAATGATCATAAGGTGGTAATCAAGTTCATTCATCAGCACATCTTTTCTCGGTTCGGTGTCCCACATGCCGTTATCTCTGATGGAGCGGCCCATTTTTCAAGTGCACAGTTCAGATCCCTGATGACTAAGTACGAGATGTCACACTGAATCTCGACTCCTTATCACCCCCAAACCAATGGATTGGCTGAACTGTCTAATCGGGAGATCAAGAAAATCCTCCAGGTCATTGTTCGGCCTGATAGGAAGGACTGGTTAGCCTGACTTCCGGAAGCGGGCTTATAGGACCGCCCACAAGACCCAATTAGATATGTCTCTGTTCATATTGGTGTACGAGAAGGCATGTCACCTCCCTGTCAAAATGGAGTACAAAGCCTATTGGGTAGTACGGAAGTGCACTCTAGATCTACTTAAGGCTGGAACCCACCGTCAGCTTCAAATGAGTGAGATCGAGGAAATATGCAATGACGCGTATGAGAACTCGCGAATTTACAAAGAGCGGGTGAAGGATTTTCATGACAAACACATATCTAGAAAACTTTCCGTCCTGGTCAGAAGGTCCTACTCTTTGATGCCAAGTTAAAGCTTTTTCCAGGCAAACTCAGATCTAAATGGATTGGACCATTCTTGGTGAGACGAATCTTTGGAAATGGAGCCGTCGAAATCCGTCAACACAGCCTTGATTCTGAACCTTTCATTGTGAATGGCCAGTGACTTAAGCCGTTCATTGAACTCACTGATACGAACCTAGCTGAGGTATCTTTTGATCTCCATTCTCCCTGAGCTTATTGCGCCTAGCTGATGGCATTAAACTTAGCGCTTAACGGGAGGCAACCTGTCATCTTTTGAAAAAACCAAAACCCTTTTGACACATCTCTTTGCTGAACTCATATTGCATTTTAGGGTTCATCCATTAGTACAGCTGACCCCACCTCTGATACTCGTACCAGAGCTTGAAATCGTATTGATATTGCAAGGAATTAGTAGGGTGCCTAGATAGATTTCTTAGTTCGTCGCTCTGAAATAGGTTTTAAAATTGTCGCGTTGTAGTATAGATTGAATCGATGCAAAAAACAAATAATATTTTTTACTCGAATGAAATCCGAGGTCGAACATAGGGAGCAAGTGGAAATTTAATACTCAAGATTGCAATTCAAATGCAATATAAGAATTTCAAACAATAATGATATATAAATGAAATCTGATGTTAATAATGCAAAAAGATGAGAGGGTAAAATGGTGATTTGAATCACCAAATTACCCTACAATGTTAAGCTTAGCAAGCTACTCAAAGTAACAGATCAGATAAGCCAAGAACAACTCAATTTAACCAACAGAACCAAGGTATCAGATATCAAATGATAGAATAGGCTCAGATGCCTTAACAAAGGCAAAGGCCTCTTCTTCTTTCTTCTTCAAGCCTCAGGGAGAGGCTTCTTTCTTTTTTCTTCTCTGCCTTCTCTTCTCTTTTCCCTCTCTTCTTCCCTTAGCTTCAGAGAAGGCACAGCACAGAACTCAGCACGCCAACAGAGGCAAAGGCCTCTCTCAAATCTCACAAGAGTCAAGAGGAGGGCAGCAGAGCAAAACCCCCCCTCTCCTCTCTTTTTCTCTTCTTCCTTTCTCAGAACCAGCAAATCAGACCAGACCTGGGTATCTGGGTAATTGGACCAAGCCCAGACCCATGGGGCGTGAGCACGGGTAAGGGCGTGCATGGGCACGTGAAAGGGGACCTCAGCTCGTGCTAATGAGTCAATAAGGCTATAGCAGAAATTCAATTTATCTTTGCATGCCACTTCGGCAGCTACCGAGGTGGGACTAAAGTCCTACCCTTTCTTCGCGTGCGTTGTTGCAGTGATGAGCTCTCCAATTGGAGCAATTGCTGAGGATGATGCCTTCAATTGGCACCTTAGGATCCTTCCTGGAGGTGTTTCGCAACTCCTGATACCAAGACCTGGAGCTGCAAACTCAAAAGCATGATGAAAGTTCACCTGAAGCAGTTGCGGCAATGGTGGCGAAGGTCCTGAATTTGAAATCCAAAGAACGGTCTTTCGACCCTATTAAACCAGCTCAGTAGCATCACCGGACGATGACAAACCTGATGGTGGTCGTGCGATGGTGTTTGGCAGGGTGAGGAGGTCGTATGACCTCAAAATTGGGTGTGGTGAGCACGGAGTTCGACAGAGGGTAAGAGTGAGCGATAGGTGGAATTAGGTTAGGGCTTTAGTCGGTGGAGCTGTGGCGAAGCTGATGGGGGTGGTAGCGGCGAGATTCGAGTGGTGTGGTGGTGTGTAGGCGTTGCCAGAGCTTCGTTGAAGCGGAAGAAGGTGACGGCGTTGAGGGAGAATCGGTGGTCATGTGTGTGTTGTGAGAATGGGAAAATGATGTAGAGAGCGAAAGGGAGAGATAGAGGGACTTAAAGATGAGGTAGAGAGGCAGAGGGCTCTAGTGTTGGTCAATCGGAGCTGGAGAAAGAGGTAGAGGCAGCAAGGCAGCGACGGTGAATCAGACAGAGAAACGCCCTCCCTTTGGTTGGGGGGGTTGTGAAGAAGAGGGGAAGCTAGTCGACTGTCCAATTTGATGGTTGGACGACCGGAGGAGGAGGGTCAAAGTGGTTGCCAGAGCAGGAGTCTACGGTGGTCGGAGGTAGGTTTCTACACCTTTTGACACGCCAAGACTTGCTGAAAAGAAGCGAGATGCAACAAGGGTTCTTTTATAGGCCATAGGAAGCCCTTCCAAGCTTGGAAAGAAGCTTCCAAGCTCGGAAGGATTTTGTGAACTAGGATACCTGAACCTTTGAAAGGCTTGCATGACCTTTTGGGAAAGACTTAGAGCCCAAAGAATAGCTCAAATGGAAGGTAACTTCCTAAGGAATCCTTGTATTAATTTTGGGAGAGATTGATTGAGAATTGAGCGAGAAATCCTCGCTCGAAACTCGACGGTGAAGGTTTAACCTCCCAAAAATGGCATGGGGACCTATTTATGAAAATGATGACAAAGTTAGGGGCCATTTTGTAAGGATTTTGAAAGTTAAGGGCATATGTGTGATATAAAAGAATTAGACATGACCAAATTGCAAATTAGGTTAAGACAGTCTCAGATCAGGCTCAAATTTTGGTACAAATCTAATTTTAACCTAAAGAATCCAATGGTGAAGTTGGATTTTATTTTTGACCTAGTTTGACTTGGTAATTTATGCAAAACTTAAATTAGGGTAAATGTCAGTCTGAGACTATTTTGGGTTAAGACAGGTTCTGATAGTCAAATTGAGGGCACCAAACCCTAGAGAATATTTTTCTATGTATTTTAGAGGGTTTAGGTGAATTTTATCTTGACTAGAACCTCCGTTAATTAAGCCGGTCTGTTTTTAGGGCTTCAGAAGTCATTTAATTCTCAAAACACGTGAAAATCCTTTTCTATCTGTATGAACCCACTTGTTAGACTTTTAAGATCATTTGACCCTTAACTAACCCCTGAGAAAACCCACGATTATTCTGCATTCATGATATGGTGGTAAAATTACAGTTTTAACCCTGGTTTCTTATCTTTCTCTCAAAATGATTCTGCAATGAATTATGGCCTTCTGACGGTTATGTAGGAGCATTTAATGACTTAATAAGATCAAATTGAGCTAGTTAAGGCTCATGATGGTGTTCTAATGGTTTTGGGTGGGTGGATGGGTTGAGGTGACTGTTGCGAACAATTTCAAGCTCAGGTATGGGTACCAGAGGTGGTGTTGGCTGTTCTAATGGGTAAACCCTAAAGTGCAATATGAGTTTAGAATAAGATGTGGCAAGAAGGGTTTTGATTTTTTCAACAAGATGACGGGTTGCCTCTTGTTAAGCACTGAGTTTAACGCCATCAGCTGGGCGCAATGAGCTCAAGGAGAATGGAGGGCAAAAGATACCTCAGCCAAGTTTGAGTCAGTGAGTTCGACAAACGGTTTGAGTCTTTGACCGTTCACGACAAAAGGTTCAGAATCAAGGATGAGTTCACTAATTTCAATGGCTCCATTTCCAAAGATTCTTCTCACCAAGAATGTCCAATCCATTTTGATTTGAGTTTTCCTGGGAACAGTTTGAGTTTGGCATCAAAGAATATAACTTTTTGACCAGGGTGGAAAGATTTTCGTATAATGTGCCTATCATGGAAGGCCTTAACTGGCTCTTTGTAGATACGTGAGTTCTCATACGCATAATTACGTAGTTCGTCGATCTCACTCAATTGCAACTGACGGTGTATTCTAGCCTTCATCAGATCCAGATTGCACTTCTGTACTACCCAATAAGCCTTGTGCTCCATCTCGATAGGAAGGTGACATGACTTGTTGTACACTAATCTGAATGGAGACATGCCTAATTGGGTCTTGTGGGTGGTCCTATAGGCCCACAAGGCTTCTGGAAGGCGAGTAGACCAATCTTTCCTATCAGGCTGAATAGTGACTTGAAGGATCTTCTTGATCTCTCGATTCGACAGTTCTTCCAGTCCATTAGTCTGGGGGTGGTAAGGAGTCGAGATACGATGTGACGCCCCGTACTTTCTCATCAAGGACTGAAAGTGCACATTGTTAAAATGAGACCCGTCATCGCTGATGATGGCCTTAGGAACTCCAAATCTGGTAAAGATGTTCTCCTGGATAAATCAGAGGACAACTTTATGATCACTAGTTCTCGTGGGGACGGCTTCAATCCATTTAGAGACATAATCAACAATAAGTAGAATGTACTCGAAGCTGTTAGATCTGGGAAAGGGTCCCATGAAATCAATTTCCCATATGTCAAGGATTTCGCACACAATAATCGGATTCAAGGGCATCATATCCCACGGGCCATGTTGCCGAGGGTCTAATAACGAGTGCATGCCCTACAATACGTTTGTGCATCTTTGAACAAAGTGGGCCAAAAGAACCCACACTGGAGAATTTTTGCTGCGATTTTACGCCTAGAGAAATGACCATCGCAGGCCTGGTCGTGACAGAATGATATCACATCATTGACCTCATCGTTAGGAATGCATCTTCGGATTACCTGATCATTGCCAATGTGGAAAAGGTATGGCTCCTCCCAAATATAGTACTTGGCTTTGGCAATTAATTTGTCCCGCTTGGAAGTTGCCCAATCTAGCAGAACTTTCCCCGTAACCAAGTAATTTACAATATCAGCAAACCATGGACTGTGAATGCTAGCAAGTGCTTGTCCAGAAAATGCTCGATGATCGGACTAGACGGGTCGATTACGGAAGAAGGAAGACGGGACAAATGGTCAGCTACCACATTCTGTTTTCTCGCTTTATCGCGAATCTCGAGATCGAATTCTTGCAACAGCACGATCCATCGGATTAGTCGAGGTTTGGTGTCCTTTGAGAGGAGGTGCCTCACTGCAGTGTGATTCGAGTATATGATAACTTGGGAACCTAAAAGATAAGATCTGAATTTTTTTAGGCCAAATACGACAGCTAGCAGCTCTTTTTCAATAACTATGTAGTTACGCATAGCCTCGTCAAGTGTCTTGCTAGCGTAGTAGATGACCATGGGTTTCCTATCTATTTTCTACCCAAGTACCACACCTACAGCATAATCAGATGCATCACACATGATCTCAAAGGGTTGAGACCAATCAGGGGACTGTAAGATAGGTGCTTAGGTAACTTGATCACATAGGATCTCAAATGCCCGAGTGCACTCCTCGAAAATTTCAAAGGGAAAATCCTTAGATAGAAGATTAGTCAGCGGGTGCACGATTTTCGAAAAATCGAGAATGAATCGATGGTAAAAATCGATGTGCCCTAGAAAGGATCGGATGTCTTTGACCGACCTAGGCATAGGGAGCTTGGAAATCAGATTCACCTTGGTTTGATCAACCTGGATTCCTTTTTCAGAGACGAGATGTCCCAGGACAATTCCCTCAGGTACCATGAAGTGGCTCTTTTCCCAGGAAAGAACCAAATTCACGTCGATGAACCGCCTGAGGATTTGGACCAAGTGCAAGAGGCAATCATCAAAAGATTCTCCAAATATCGAGAAGTCATCCATGAAGACCTCAAGGTATTCACCTACCATATCTAAGAATATGGCAAGCATGCACCGCTGAAAAGTAGCGGGTGCATTGCAGAGACCGAACGGCATCCTTCGGAATGCATATGTTCTCAAGGGGCAGGTGAAGGTGGTCTTCTCTTGGTCCTTAGGATGGATTGCGACTTGATTATAATCGGAGTACCCGTACAAAAAGTAGAAGAATCGATTTCCCGCTAGTTTCTCGAGTATCTGATCAATGAATGGTAGTGGGAAATGATCCTTTTTCGTGGAGAAATTAAGTCTTCTATAATCAATGCAGACTCTTCATGAGTTTGCTATACGGGTTGGTATGGTTTCTCCTGTTTCAGTCGTGATGACGGTGAGCCCTGCCTTCTTAGGGACAACTTGGATTGGACTCACCCACCGACTGTCGGAGATCGGGTAGATGATCCCTGCATCTAACCACTTGATGATCTCCTTTGTCATGACATCCTGCAGATTTGGATTTAGGAGTATCTGCATTTCACGGGATGGTCGTGAGCCCTCTTCAGTATAGATGTGATGTGTGCAGTATGAAGGGCTGATACCAGTCAGATCATCAAGAGTCCATCCAATGGCTCTTCGATGCTACTGGAGAATAGAAATAAGGAGTGTTTCCTGATCAGGTGTGAGTCGGGAGTTGATAATCACAGGCAACGTCTGATTGGAACCCAAAACGACGTATTTCAGATGATCGGGAAGAGGCTTTAATTCCATAACTGGGTTTTCAGCAGTAGCAAGTGGTTCAAGGTGGCTGTCGAGAGCAAAGGAAGGAGTTATGGGAGTATCTAGGTTAGGTTCAGGTTCCTTTAATTGCGGGTTTTGATCTTCTTGTGGTTGATCAAAAATAGTAGGTTTTCCTCGATACATAGGTCGTCAACCATTGCCTCGATATCACAAATTTGTTCTATAACCTCGCAATTAATTCATTGTTGGGCCTTAAAGATGTCAATCTTTAGTGTCTTGCTTCCAAATTTTAACTCAATTTGGCTCTTCTCACAATTAATATTGGCCCTAGCAGTGGCCAAAAAGGGTTCCCTAATATGATCGGTGTATTCTTCAAGTTCTCAGGAGCATCCATGTCTAAGACAATAAAATCCATGGGAAAGTAGAAATCATGCACCCTAACTATGACATCCTCGAGAATTTTTTTTGGTGACTTAATAGATCGATCTGCTAACTGCAAAGTCATCTCTGTTGATTTAAGTTCAGATTCCTCAAAGTAGTTTAGTAGGGATGTAGGTATCAAATTTATGGAAGCTCCTAGATCTAGTAAGGCTTAATCGAACTGTATATCACTGATAGCACAGGAGATCAGAGGGGTGCCTGGGTCTTTTGCCTTAGGTGGGAGTTTGCTCAAAATGACAGAGCTGGCTTGCTTCGATAGTACGATTGGGTTCCCGCCTTTGGTTCGCGACTTACGCTTAGGTGTATACACGTCTTTAGAAATCGCACGTAAGCTGGTACATGGCGTATCGCATCCATCGAGGGGATGTTTATTTGGACCTGCTCAAAGAGCTTAACTAGGTCCTCCTCAGGTGCCATAGGTTTGGTTGTCCTCTTTCCCTTGGTCAAGGCCTCGGGAAATGGAACCTTTGTGGGTTCCTCTAGAATGGGTCCAGGTTCTTGATCTGGGATAGAGGTATCTTGGATGACTATCCTAGGGTTTGAGTTTGCATTACTAGGCTAGGAGTGGCTTGGATAAGGTGGGTCCTGTGTTGCTTTGCCACTACGGGTAGTAACAGAATTCAATCCTGCCTGGTTCTGGGTTGGTGTGGGTAAGAGAGGTGATTGCTGCTGATAACCCGCATATGATGTCGAAGCCTCCATCCCATCAAGTGATGGAGCAGAAGGGGCCTGATAAATAAAGTGAGCTTGGCCTTGAGTCGGGTTCATAACGCACCTCTGATTCGGCACGTTATTCGGATTAGGAAGAGGTTGTGAAGGAAGTGCATGAGGTTGGTGGGGATTTGTCATCTGGGCGAGTTGATTGCGAACCTCTGTGATCTCGTCTTTGTGCTGTTTTTGCATAGCTGCATTCATTTTCTGAATGTCAGCCAAAGTTTGAAGGATAAGAGTCATTTGAGTTGCATGAGTCAGCTTGGATTGATAAGTTGGGTTGGGTCGAAGCTAAGGCAGCTGATATGGATGAGGAGCTTGTGGTCAGGACTGATATTGAGGTCTCTGATTTTGGTTGTTCCCTAACCACATGAAATTAGGATGATTACGTCATCCAGGGTTGTAGGTGTTTGAGAATGGATCATTCTGAATGGCGTTGAGGTCGTTGCAGGTCTGAGGAACCTCAGAAAAGTCAAAATATGAGGGTTCAGAGTTCCCCCAACTAGAGTAGGCGGGTCAGAGTTTCCTCCGAAACTAGAATTAGACGGGGGTGGATATGGGCCCATCCCCTGAGAAGATCGATGGTAGATGTTATGCATAGCCTTCCTGCTAGAGGGCAGTTGTGTGAACGGGTTTTGCGTAGAAGTGGCTCGCTGTAAGTGTCGAGTTAGCTCATCCACCTTCTTCTTAATAATAGAGACCTTGTCCACGTGACTGGCCATCAATTCCAAGTCGACGGAAGAGGACAGGACCTGCGTCTCATATGCTCCCTTTGGATTCGTCAATGCATGGGCATTCGTCTGGTCGAACATGCCCATGGATTTATTATTGATGGAGTTCTCACACATATTCTCGAGAATCTCCCACACGGTGTCTTCATGTTGACCCATGATGTTTCCTCCATAGGTCGCATTGACAAATAATCGAATATCCTCACAGAGTCCATGGTAAAAAGGCTGGACTTGTTCCCATTTACGAACTCCGTGGTGGGGGCACTTTTGCATGAGATCCAAAAAATATCCCATCCCTCATGAAGCGGTTCTCCTACTTGCTGCGTAAAATGCGTGATTTGGTGTCGTAGAGCATTTGTGCGACCAATAGGGAAGAACTTTCTCAGAAACTCAGATTGTAGTTTCACCCAGGTATTGATTGGATGCGTTTGGGTTTGGTACCAGTGAGCAGCCTTGTCCATGAGAGAGAAGAACATTTTCATGAGTAAGACATCCTGATTTTGAGCTTCTGATCTGAAGGTCTGGGACAAATGCTTGAGTTGCTTGATATATTGGAAAGGATCCTCGGAATTACACCCATGGAATTTGGGAATAGCATGAATCATGTTGGGCTTGAGTTCAGTATCAAGACCTCCGGCGGGGATTTGGACTCGAGGTTCGATTGCCACTGTAGTGGGATTGTAATGATCTCGCATCAAAGGATGCTGCGGTGGATTCACAAAGGCTTGGAATAGATCATTAAGGCGCTGAAGCTGATTTTCAAGATTGCTTTCTTCTGCTGGTTGCTCCATGATGATGGATGAAGGAGAATTAGGTTTAGATGAATTGGAAGAGATATCGATCGAGTTGGGTTGTTGCACAAACAGGGAGGTCGAGCCTTGGCCTCAACGGGAATGAGTAGCTAATGGAGGCCTCAAGGATGGTCTTAGAGACCTCCTCCCGAGCATGCACCGATGGAGTAGATGAGAGGTAGAATGTGATGGACCAATCAAGACACTCAAAAACTTTGGATGGCTATAGAGGTTCGGGGCGGATGATACCCCTTAGTCAGAAAGTCGTCCACCTGAGATTACCTGGGTAGCCAGAGAGGGAGAGTCTCGCGAAAACCCCTACATGGTAGAGCGCCCAGGGTTTCCCCCACCCGACCTCTCTTGTCACTGATGATCCAGGTAGACCAGAATGGGGATTTGACATCTTAAGTCTACCAGTTTTAAGTTAAGAGCAAGAGTGCTTATGATTTCACTTGAACTTTAAGATGTTTTTGTGCAAAGTGACCTAATTTAAAGATTGGCTAACCCAACAAGGTGGGTCAACTTCACCTGTTTTGTTCTTTGAGAAATTTAGGTCCCTCTTTTAGTGTTCAAATGAAATTAAGAGCCTGATTTTAGGGTTTGCTTGAATAGATCAATTCAATCAAGGCTTAGGCACACATTGTTTGGGAAGATTAATTATTGCTTAAGCAAGTGTGTCTCTAAAACCCTAAATTGGAAATCTAAATTGTCTTTAATTTGGTCCAATTCAATTTTGTCCAAATGTGGTACCTAGGGCTTCAAGTAAGAAGGTGATAGCCCTAAATACCTTAAGATCTTAAGTAGGTGCACAAATTAGGGTTTGGATGTTTCTCTAGAATGTATCAAATCAGGAAACTTGATTATTAATCTAAAAGTAGAATGCAAGTAGCCCTAATTGATTTTTTTCCTTTTTTAGCTTATCAGAATCAGGGGCTTAGAAGGATTTGAATGGAGTTTACCTGCCCCCTAGAGTGGCTAATGTGCGACTAATCTTCTTTCACTGAGTCCCTAAAACAGATCACAATCAAAAGAGATAGAGTAGTTAGTACCAAATCAGATATTGCAATCAAGAGATCAAAATTACGCGTTGCTCCCTGGCAACGATGCCAAAATGTTTGTCCCTTTGAAATAGGTTTTAAAATCGTCGTGTTGCAGTATAGATTGAATCAGTGCAAAAAACAAATAATATTTATTACTTGAATGAAATCCGAGGACAAACACAGGGATCAAGTGGCAATTTAATACTCAAGATCGCAATTCAAATGCAATATAAGAATTTCAAACAATAATGATATATAAATGAAATCTGATGTTAATAATGCAAAAAGATGATAGAGTAAAATGGTGATTTGAATCACCAAATTACCCTACAATGTTAAGCTTAGCAAGCTACTCAAAGTAATAGCTCAGATAAGCCAAGAACAACTCAATTTAACCAACATAACCAAGGTATCAGATATCAAACGATAGAATAGGCTCAAACTCCTTAACAGAGGAAAAGGCCTCTTCTTCTTTCTTCAAGCCTCAGGGAGAGGCTTCTCTCTTCTTCTTTCTTCTCTTCCTTCTCTTCTCTTTTCCCTCACTTCTTCCCTTAGCTTCAGAGAAGGTGCAGCACAAAACTCAACACGTCAGCAGAGGTAAAGGCCTTTCTCAAATCTCACAAGAGTCAAGAGGAGGGCGGCAGAGTAAAAACCCCCCACTCTCCTCTCTTTTTCTCTTCTTCCTCTCTCAGAACCAACAAATTAGACCAGACCCGGGTATCCAGGTAATCAGACTAAGCCCAAACCCGTGGGGTGTGAGCATGGGCAAGGGTGTGCGTGGGCACGTGTGAGGGGACCTCACCCTGTGCTACTGAGGTGATAAGGCTATAGCAGAAATTCAATTTATCTTCGCACGCTGCTTCGTCAGCTATCGAGGTGGGACTAAAGTCCCACACTTTCTTCGCGTGCGCTGCTGCAGTGATGAGCTCTCCAATTAGAGCAACTGCTGAGGACGACGCCTTCAATTGGTGCCCTGGGATCCTTCCTGGAGGTGTTCGCGACTCCGGATGTCGAGACTTGGAGCTACAAACTCAAGAGTGTGATGAAAGCTCGCCTGAAGCAGCTGCGGCAATGACAGCGAAGGTCCTGAACTTGAAATCCAAAGAACGGTCTTTCGATCCTGTTAAACCAACTCAGTAGCGTCGCCAGACGATGACAAACCTAATTGTGGCCGTGCAGTGGTGTTTGGTGGGGTGAGGAGGTCGTACGACCTCAAAATGTGGGTGTGGTGAGTGCAGAGTTTGGCAGAGGGTAAGAATGAGCGATAGGTGGAATTAGGTTAGGGCTTTAGTCGGTGGAGTTGTGGTGAAGCTGATGGGGGTGGTAGTGGCGAGATTCGAGCAGTGTGGTGGTGTGTAGGCATCACCGGAGCTTCGTCGGAGCGGAAGAAGGTGAAGGCGTTGAGGGAGAATCGGTGGTTGTGCGTGTGTTGCAAGAGTAGGAAGATGATGTAGAGAGGGAAAGGGAGAGATAGAGGGACTTAGGGATGAGGTAGAGAGGTGGAGGGCTTCGGTGTTGGTTGACCGGAGCCGGAGAAGGAGGTGGAGGCAGTGAGGTGGCGACGATGAATCAGACGGAGAAACACCCTCCCTTTGGCTTGGCAGGGTCGTGAAGAAGAGGGGAAGCTAGTCGACCGTCGAATTTGATGGTTGGACAGTCGGAGGGGGAGAGTCGAAGAGGTCACCGGAGCAGGGGTCTATGGTGGTCGGAGGTAGGTTTCTAGGCCTTTTGACGTGCCAAGACTTGCTGAAAAGAAGCGGGAAGCAACAAGGGTTCTTTTATAGGCCATATGAAGCCCTTCCAAGCTTGGAAAGAAGCTTCCAAGCTTGAAAGATTTTTGCGAAATAGGATACCCGAACCTTTGAAAGGTTCGCATGACCTTTTGGGAAAGACTTAGAGCCCAAGGAATGGCTCAAATGGAAGGTAACTTCCTAAGGAATCCTCATATCAATTTTGGGAGAAATTGATTGAGAATTGAACGAAAAATCCTCGCTCGAAATTCGACAGTGAAGATTTAACCTTCCAAAAATGGCATGGGGACCTATTTGTGAAAATGATAACAAAGTTAGTGGCCTTTTGGTAAGGATTTTGAAATTTAAGGGTGTATGTGTGATATAAAAGAATCAGATAGGACCAAATTGCAAACTAGGTCAAGACAGTCTCAGATTAGACCCAAATTTTGGTACAAACCTAAAGTTGACTTAAGGAATCCAATGGTCAAGTTGGATTTTGGTTTTGACCTAGTTTAAGTAGGTAATTTATGCAAAAACCTAAATTAGGGTAAATATTAGTCTGAGACTCTATTTTGGGTCAAGACGGGTTCTGATAGTCAAATTAAGGGCACAAAACCCTATAGAATATTTTTATATAAATTTTAGAGGATTTAGGTGAATTGTATCCTGACCAAAACCTTAGTTAATTAAGCGAATCTTTTTTTAAGGCTTCAAAAGTCATTTAATTCACAAAACATGCGAAAACCCTTTTCTGTCTGTATGAACCCACTTGTTAGACTTTTTAGACCATTTAACCCTTAACTAACCCCTGAGAAAACCCATGGTTATTCTGCATTCATGATATGATGGTAAAATTATAGTTTTAACCCTGGTTTCTTGTCTTTCTTTCAGAATGATTATGTAATGAATTATGGCCTTCTGACAGTTATGTAGGAGCATTTAATGACTTAATAAGATCAAATTGAGCTAGTTAAGGCTCATGATGGTGTTCCCATCAGTTGCAAAGTGACATGCACGGGTTTTAGCTGTCCGATCTATAATTTTTTGAAAAGGGTGGTGGGATAAGGTTGACTGAAGCACCTAGGTCCAGTACACCCCGCTTGAAGTTTGTATCATCGATATTGCAAGGAATTAGCAAGGTGCCTGGATCAGATTTCTTAGGAGGTAGACTGTTTTGGATAATGGCTCTTATATCTTCAGACAATACTACCTTTCCTAGTGTTTGTTCTTCCATCTCTTTTTCGAGTAAGTCTAGTGCAGTCGGGTTGAGAGTAAGGATGTCAAGTAGTGGAATTGTGACTTGTGCATTCCTTAAAGGTCCCATTATATCAATTTCTGACAATCCTTTAGTGTGGAGGTGATATATGACCTGGGATAGGGGAATGGATTGGCTATCTTTAGGGATGGGTTTTTGTTCTTTCAAAATATTGATCATAGCACAATCATGGTGGGGCGGTGGATGGGGAAAAGTCGGACCTTGCTGTTGATGTGGGAGTGGGGTTGGGTAAGTAATGGTGTGTTTTGGCTCAGCTGAGGTGAACGGAGAAAACACGCAGGTATGAGTCGCTGGACTAGGTTGGGTATAACATGTTTGACCTTGGATTTGGTTTGCAACGTGTTTTTGGGTCAACATGTTGTTAGGATTTGGTAGAGGTTGGGAAGGAAGTGTGCCAAGCTGGCGAGAACTTGCCAGCTGGGTCATTTGATTGCAAAGTTCAGTGATTTCTTCTTTGTGCTATTTCTGCATGTCAACCAAGGTTTGAAGAATCAAAGATGTATGATCTTTCTTAGGTGGTCCAGATTGGAAATTTTGAGTGGGCCTTGGTTGGGTGGGCTGATAAGGATGCAGAGCCTGTGGTCGGGGTTGAAATTGAGGCCTCGAGTTATTTCCCGACCATGAAAAGTTAGGATGATTACGCCATCCAGAGTTGTAAGTGTTGGAGAAAGGATTATTCTGGACGGTGTGAAGATTCTCGCAGGTCTGAGGAGCTTCGAGATAATCAGGGTACGGGGGTTCGGAGTTCCGCCAACTGAGGTGAGTTGACTTAGAGTTGCCTCCGAAGCCATATTCAGACGGGGGTGGATATGTATCCATCCCCAGGGAGTGGTAGATGTTGTGCGCAGCCTCCCTTTCCATGGGTGGGTGCGCGTATGTGCTTTGAGGTATAGAGGTGGATTTGTGTAGATGACAAGTGATGTCATCCACCTTTTTCTCGATAGTGGAGACCTTGTCCAATTGACTGGCTACCAACTCCAGATCAACGGATGTGGAAAGGCCTTGGGATTCATGTACCCCCCAATTATTTGTTAATGCATGGGTGGACGTCCGGTCGTACGCACCCAATGACTCATTGTTCAGGGAGTTCTCACACATGTTTTTGAGAATTTCCCAGATTGTGTCCTCATGTTGACCTATGATGCTACCACCACAGGTTGCATTAACAAAGAGCTTGATGTCTTCACGGAGTCTGTGGTAAAAGGATTGGACTTATTCCCACTTCGAAACTCTGTGATGGGGGCACTTACACATGAGATCTAGAAAATGATCCCATGCCTCGTGTAGAGATTCTCCCGCTCCTTGGGAGAAGTGCGTGATTTGGTGCCACATTGTGTTTGTACGACTAATGGGGTAGAATTTTTTGCATGAAGGTGATTTGAAGTTCTCCCCATGTGTTGATCGTGTGTGGTTGAGTTTGAAACCAGTGTGCGGCTTTGTCAGCCAGAGAGAATGAGAAGAGTTTTAAGAGTAATCTGTCCCGATTTTGTACATCTGCCCCAAAAGTGTAGACCAGATATTTTAGGTTTTTGATGTGCTGGAAAGGATCCTTGGAGTTCAAGCCATGAAATTTTGGGGTCATATGAAGCATGCTAGGCTTGAGATCTACCTCGGATCCTCCCATGGGAATGTTGATTCGGGGTTCGATTTCCACCGTTGCAGGATTATAGTGATCTCGCATTTGAGGACGTAGCGGTGGGTTGATGATGGCATTGATTCGATTTTGGAAATCATGGAATTGTTGCTCAAGGTTAGGTTGATCTTCTTGGTGATCCATAGCTGATAAGGGGGAAGTAGGTTCTGAATCAAAAGATATGTCAATGTGATCAGATTGTTGCATAAACATGGAAATTGAGGCTCGACCTCAACGAGAGTGAATAGCTAATGGAGGCCTCAAGGATGGTCTTAAGGACCTCTTCCCAAACATGCACTGATGGAGTAGGTGAGGGATAGCAAGTGATGGACCCAATCAAGACATCCAAAAATTTTGGATGACTATAGAGGTTCAGGGTTGATGATATCCCTTAGTCAGAAAGACGTCTACCTGAGAATTACCTGGGCAGCCAGAGAAGGAGAGTCCTACGAAGACCCCTACACAGTAGAGTGCCCCCATGAGTTACAGGGTTTCCCCCACCCGATCTCTCTTTTCACTGAGGATCTAGGTAGACCAGAATGGGGACTTGACCTCTTAAGTCTACCAATTTTAAGTTAAGAGCAAAGGTGCTTATGATTTCACTTGAACTTTAAGATGTTTTTGTGCAAAGTGACCTAATTTGAAGATTGGTTAACCCAACAAGGTGGGTCAACTTCACCTGCTTTGTCCTTTGAAAAATTTAGGTCCCTCTTTTAGTATTCAAATGAAATTAAGAGCCTGATTTTAGGGTTTGCTTGAATAGATCAATTCAACCAAGGCTTAGGCACACTGTTATGAACGCGCGCTCCAGACGTCTTTTAAGACGTATGGGAAGTGGCCCAGACGTCGGACCAGACGTCTGGGATAATTTCCAGACGTCTGGAAATCGGTTATTTTGGCACGATTGTTTCGTCTGCTCGCCTGAGCGCGCAGACCTGTGGAAATTCCCTCTCTCTCTTTTTCCCTCTCCCTCCTGCGCCCTTTGTCGCGCTCTCTCTCTCCTCCTCGCGCGGCCTTAAAAGGCCACGCCCTCTCCCTCACTCCCATCACCTCCGTCTCCTTCCTCTTCTCCTTCCAGCCAGTGCGCGAGAGCGAGCGCAAGGGTGCAGCGGCAGCGACAGCCGCGGTGATCATGGGAGGAGGTGCTGCGTGTGGGAGAGGCGCTCGGCCGTGAGGGCGAGCTCGTCGGGGCTGCTAGGGCCGGCCGGCGGGGGGCGCAGCGGGCGCGGAGCGACGCGGGGGGGGACTGCTGCGGCTCGAGCAGCAATCGCACGAGGCACGGCGCGGCCGGGCGTCGCGAGCGGAGGGCGAGTCGCGCCCTGGTTCTGGAAACTTTTCCAGAATCAGACGTCTGGGCTTATAGCCAGACGGCGGGGGAGACGTCTGGAAGACTGTCCAAACGTTTGAAAGGTGAGTTTTTCCGTCTTTCTTAATTCCTTTCGACTGACCGTACTGAGAGAGAGAGAGATGGGTACGCGTAGGTTCGGTGATTCGCCATCCAACGCAAATCAGACGTCTGGCTGTAGTACCAGACGACGGGAGCGACATCCAGACGTCCGGGGTGACCATCGGACGTCTGGGAACTAGGCCATATGCCCTCGCAGGCTTCTGGATGTCTGAGAGCCCACGCAGAGCAAGGTAATTCCTGATCCACTTTTTAAGACGTCTGAAAGAAGTTCCAGACGTCTGATTTTGCACTGTTTCGTCGTTTTCGACCCGTTTAGGGCCCGTTCGGGTTCCATTTTCCGCGTTTCGAGTTGCGTCCTTTTCGGAATTAAATCCTCTGCCCGTCTATAGTAGCTATACACTGTTTTGAGACACTCCTTATGTTTGATTCTTGTGATAGGACCCCGTTCCGTTGCAGTACCGGGGGTTGCGGAGGCACGCGGGATTCCCGACCACGCCCCCAGTTCGCCTGTTGTAATCGGTAGAGTGGCTTTTAAGTATAATCTGTTAAATCATGGAACCATAAATAAAACCTAGGACATTGCATGAATCCTAGGAATGAGAAATAGATTGAATGATAGATCCTAGGTGTTGCATGAATCCTAGGGCTGGAAAACTAGATTGTATGATAGATCCTAGGATACGGCATGAATCCTAGGACGGGAAAACTAGTGGAATATATGAATACTGCAGTCTTGGAAAATGTGGAAAGGAAATAATAGCTGCCTGTAAATTCGTTTAAACAGCTGCTTGTTATGAATAAATGAACATGAGTAAGGATATGGGATGTATGAACGTGAAACTGGAAAGGTGAAACCGGAATGCACTGAGTTAAAGAGTTGGAACCCTACGGGGAATTATGAGTAGAACTCCTGGAAAGTGAATGGAATAGAATTGGGGAAGTGAGCTGGCCCTTGAGTACGGAGTACCAAGGAGAGCGACTGTCCCCCTGTTTAGTGCAGAGTGGAGCTAGCCGCCCCAGGGACCCGGGGTTAGGACTGGCCACTCTGTACCGACTTGCTGGCCCTCGTGTACGTAGTACCGAGGAGAGCTACTAGTGTAGGGAGGTACTAGCTACCCCACGGGCCCCAGGGTTCTGCTAGCCTCCTACATCGACTTGTTAGGCCCACTGGGGCAAACCAGGGTAGTTAGGAGAGGGTGCGCGGATTGTGGAGGGGCAAGGCCCCCTGTTTGGTTACTGTGGAGGGGTCGGACCCCTATTACTGAGAGGGCTCTGCCTTGGACTGGTTCCGTGCTGTGCTTTGGGCGCACCCGTTAACGGAAACAACTGACTGCGTGCCAGTGCAGGTTAGCTACCTGTGCATTTATCGCGCGTGCCGTAGTCACCGTTACGTCTGTCCGTGACCTTGGGGTGGTTGACTGAGAGTAGGATCACCGCGGGGGACTCTCCCGGCCAGGAGAGCACCACGTGCTACTTCTACTTCTTGGAAAAGACTGCAATCAAGATTGTTCCCACGAGGAACATTCGAGATCAAGTAAAGGATCTGAGAAATAAATGAAATCGTGAGAAAATTGAAAGACGTAAATAAAGAAAGTAACAGAACATAACAGCTACTGTACACCCTACTGTTTTCTTTAGTTTTAGTTGCCACTCTACTCAGCTTTTGCTGACGTGTTACACTCGTTACCTTTCAGGACCAGGTGTGGAGCAGCCAGGGTCAGTGGCTGCAGAGGACGCTGGGTCGAGTAGGGTCCAGTAGAGTTACCACTGTTCTCTTGTACCTCTTTTTGTTCCACTGTAGTGAGTAGTTCTTGTTTCCGCTGTACCTTTCTTTACCTGCAGTTCATATTATGTTACGAATGTTGTTCTATTGTTGTGGTGGTATATACTGTAGTGATTTCTTTTCTTACTGCTGTATTTTCTTACTATTAGTTATATTCATGCTGAATGTGGTTTATTTTACTGCTCTTTCGGTTACTTCCTCGTTGGACGACTAGGTCTTGGGATTAGTCGAGTCGGTCCGGTTCTCGTGTCTCGTAGGGACTCGGGAATCGGGTCGTTACACACACACTGTTTGGGAAGGTTAATTCTTGATTAAGCAAGTGTGTCTCTAAAACCCTAACTTGGAAACCCTAATTGGCTCTGATTGGTCCAATTTAATTTGTCTAAAATGTGGTACCTGGGGCTCAAGCAAGAAGGTGATAGCCCTAGATACCTTAAGACCCTAAGTAGGTGCACAAATCAGGGTTTGGATGTTGTCTAAATAGAATGTATCAAATCAAGCAACTTGATGATTAATCTAAAAATAGAATGCAAGTTGAACCTAATTGATTTGTTTCCTCTTTTATTTTATTTTTATTTTTTTCAGAATTAGAGGCTAAGGGAAAATTGGATGGAGTTTACCTGCGCCTGGAGTGGCTGATATGCAGCTGATCTTCCTCCAATGAATTCTTGAAACAGATCACAGTCAAAAGAGATAGAACAAGTTAGTACCAAAATCAAATATTGCAATCAAGAGATCTAAGTTGGGCGTTGCTCCCCAGCAACGGCGCCAAAATGTTAATCGCTCTGAATCGGGTTTTAAAATCAATGTGTGTAGTATTGGTTGAATCAGCGCAAAAAATAAATAAAATTTATTACTCGAATAGAAGTTCAAGGTCGAACACAGAGAGCAATTGGCAAAAATGATTCTCAAGATTGCAACATAATATAAGCAGTTTATAATATAATTCCAAGCAGTAATGATATTTAAATGAATGCGAATGTCAAATAGTGCAAAAAGAATAGGGGAAATGGTGATTTGAATCACCAATTACCCCTCACAATTATATCAAATATTTCAACAATACTAAGCAATTTAATTCCACGTAGGATAAGTGCACAGTGCACTTCAAACGTCTGCTCAGCCAATCAAATGGCTTAACCCGCTCACTGCTATAGTGCCCGGCTGCTTCTTCTTCTCCTTCTTCTCTTCACGCACAAGGGGAAGGGTTCTTTCTTCAAACGGCTAAATGTTAGCTGTTGGACCTCGGAGCAAAACCCCCTGCCCCCGCTCTCTCTCTCTTTCTCTCCCTGGGTTTTCTCTTCTTTGCCTTCCCAAGGCCATAGTGGGTTATTGGATATTCAAGCAGAGCACACCCAGGACCAAGCTCACCAGTAGTGGGTGGTGAGCGAAGAGTGTACAGGTTAGGCAGGTCGGGTCTGCGCCAGGCCTGTGGGTTAGGTGTCGCGGGCGAGGCAAGTGAAGGGGTGCGGGGACCTCACCCTCTGTGTATTAGTTGAGGTGATAAGTGTATGTGACAAAATCCTCTTATGCGGCTTCGCGCGCCCATCAGCAAATGAGGTGGAACTAATCCCACAGGACTTGTTCGCGCAGCAGGCAGGTCAACTTCCTTCATCGAATTGGAGCAACAGCCGCGTATGTTGATGCCAAATGAAGGCATGGAGACCTGGAGAATGTAGTTTCGCACCACTTGGAGGTGATGCCTGGGGCGAAAGATGTAAGAAGACCTTCGTCAAGGTGTGCATGGAGCTTTTGTTAATGGTGGTGGCACAGGCGATACCTGAAACAAAAAATACGGCCTGATGGCCACATCAGAGCAGCTCAGAAGGTTCGTCGGACCACGGCGAGTGCAATGACGGTGGATTCATGGAGTTTGGTGCATGGAGGTGGTCGGTCAGTGATGGAGTAGGTTGCGTGAAGGTGGGTTACTCGGTGGGTGGTTTGGGTGGACGGTGGAGTGCGATAGGTTAGGGCTTTTGTAGAGGGTGGTGTGGCAAAGGTCGTGAGGTGGTTGGCGAGGCGGATGGAGTTGTGTAGCAGTGGAATCGCCTCGTTAGAGTGGTCATCGGACGCGGAGAAGATGAGGGTGAGCGTGTCGAGTTAGGGGTTGAAATGAGGATAAAGAGAGGGAAAACTGACCTACGATGTTAATTAAACCCAACTAGCTACTCTAATAGACGAAAGGGGGGAGATCCGCGTCGGTTTGGGCACGCAGGCGACGGAGAAGATGAACTCTCCAGTAGGGGAGGAACGGCGATGATGAAGGAGATAGAAGCGCCTGCCGGTATGGCGCGATGTGGAGGAAGGTGAGGAAGGCAAATCCATTGCCGGTATTGCGAACGGAGGAGGTTGCTGGAGCTTGAGGAGCTTTTCAGCCAGATTAGGAGGGAGGAATTGAGGGTGTTTCAGGCCAAAATCAAGCTTGGGATCTTCGGTCTGATTTGGGGCATCTTTTATGGGCCTCTCAAGGGTGTTTTGGGCCAGAGATAGGAATTGAAATATTCCCGAATCTCTCATGGGTTTGCATGAGAGATTGGGAAGGTTTTAGGGCTTAGGATTTGGCTCAAAAGGAAGGGAATTCCTTAATGAACTTCCCTTTCAAATCTGAGAGGGATTCGTCAAGCAATCAAGGAGAATGTGCCATATTAAGGTTGCTGGAGTTTGTAGGAATAGGATTCATGGTGGTAGGGACCTTTTTGAAGAAAATGATGATAAAGATGGGGACCTTTGCGTAAGAAATTCAAAAGCTAAGGGCCTATGTGGAATAAAGGGAATCAAACTTGGACCAAAGTGCAAACTAGGTTGAAACAATCTTAGATTGGGCCTAAATTTTGGCATAAACCTAATTCGGACCTAAGGAATCCAACAGTGAAGCTGGATTTTGGTTTTGACCTAGTTTGACTAGGTAATTTGCATAATTACCCAAATTAGGGCAAATGTTTGTCTGTGGTTTTATTTTAGGTCAAGATGTGTTCCAATGGTCAAATTGAAGGTGCCAAACCTTAGAAAATATTTTTCTATGATTTTTAAAGGATTTAGGTGAATTTTATTCTGACCAGAACCTTAGTAGATTAAGCGGGTTTGTTTTTAGGGTTTTAGATGTCTATTAATTCCTGTAATGTATGAGAACCCTTTTCTGTCTGTTCTAACCCACTTCTTAGACTCTTAAGACCATTTGACCTTTGTTCCACCTCTGAGAGAACCCATGGTTATTCTATTTTTATGATAGCATGGTAAATTTGCAGAAATAACCCTGTAATCTTATTTTCTTCTCAAATCAATGTTTTGGCCTTTATGACCTTCTGATGGATATGTAGGAGCTCTTATTAACTTAATCGGATCAAACTAAGCTAATTATGGCTCATGATCGTGTTCCCATCAGTAGTCTTGTCTGATAACATAAGCACACTGATCTTAAACAAGCTACCCCCTAAGAAGTAGGCCCTGGGAGCCCTGCTAATTTCCTGACTGAGCCCTCCTTGATTTGGGTGCTTCCATTAATGTGATCTCCACCTCACTACATATGGAACTAGGTCTAGGCTACCTAAAACACACTGACATAACCTTGCAGTTAGCCGATAGATCCATTACAAAACCAAGGGGTCTTTTGGAGGATGTTTTAGTTAAGGTTAATGATTTGCATTACCTTGCTGATTTCATGGTCTTGGACATGGAAGAACCAAAATAGCTCAACCACACCCCGATTATTTTGGGAAGACCTTTCTTGGCTACTGCCAAGGCAAGGATTGATTGTGAATCAGGAAATATAGAAATGACCTCTGGGAATAAAATAAATCGATTTAATATTTTCGAGGTCTCAAAGAAGGATAAAATTAAGTGTGGTTTGATGAAGGAGCTTGGCAGAATAGAGGAGGTAATGGCCATACATACCTTAAACAACCTTTTAATGGCTAGCTCAACCCAAACTTAGGAAGAAAATCACGGGTTGCAGGGATAATTGAGGACAATGAAGACAGGCAACCAATTGTGGCAACCTGGGATGAGGAAGATATTCATGAAATTGGAAATTTGTTGGATCATTCACATGATCAAGTTAAAACCCAACAATGTCCTTATCCTGAATTTTTAGAGTTTAAGGTTTAACTTTTGGGTGGGAATCATGAGGATCAGGATGGTTGGATTAAGCACCTTGATTGTGAGGATGAAATTGAAAATTGGGGAGAAACTCTTGAAACGTTAGGTATTCTAGAGTACCCACAAACCCCCAATACGTCATAAAACCCTCATCGTCCTTATTCACCCAACCATTGCACAATTTCAATATCCACCCACTCCTTTGTATTGAATCAACAAAACTCCTATTGGAGACCATTTGGGCTCTCCCTGCACCACCAGTTTGCCCATTTCATTGATCATCTCTTTGGCAAGCCCATTTTCACTCTCCAAGACCCATATCTAGGGGCCCGAAAATTGTGTTATTGTAGCCTCAATGTTTATTATTTTTTATTGAGGACATCGCCTAGTTGAAGGTACTAAACTCAACATGTGTAAAGACTGTTTGGAGCTGACTGGAATCTCACGGAAATTAGGTGCTATTCTTCCAATTCTGCCTTCTTGTATGCTTTTATCCTTATAATGAGGACATTGCATTAGCTAAGCATGGGGGGGGTGGATATTTTTTGGAATGATCATTTTCTCAACCCATAACAGTAATTTCCTGTTATTCAAAAAAAAAAAAAAGAATTAGGAGAAGAAAACTTAGTAATTAGGAGTTGCGAACTTTAGGAATTGATACTTTAGGACCTGTACACTTAGACTCTTCAAGTCTTTGGGTTTATTCAGCCTGGGTGTCCACTCTAATGTGGACTTAGTCTCGAGTCCTCACCAAGTAATTTTACTTTAATTTGGTGAATAAATTAGGGTGATAATTACACGACTTATCAACCCGCCCTCTGATTTGAGGGGACTGTAAGTCTAAGCATCTACACACTATTTGCACTGACTCACTTTCCGGTAATTTTTACTAAAATTGGGTAGCTAATTAACCATCTAGGGTGGTATGGCTGGCAAGTTGTTGTGTGTAACAGCCCATTGGCCGGTTATCCAGAGCCCATCTACATGACCATACTCATTCTACTAGTTTTAGGTAAATCTTAGATCAAGGAAGCCACCTACTCAGAAAAAGAAAAAAAATGATACTCAAAGATAAATAGAAAAAAATAGAAAAAGGAGAAAATAAAAAAATAAATAAAATAACACTTCACTACACAAGTATGCTGGCAAATTACCGTGGATAACAGCCCATTAGCCGATTATCCACAGCCCAACTCACAGAAATGCACAATAATTCCCAAAACACTTAGGGACGAAGCAGGGAAGTAGAATAAACCGAGGAGATATATGTTGGAACCTTGTTTCACATCTTATTTTGGTGTTAACAAAATTATTATGGATAAATGTTTACAATTGAGTTCTTTTAGATTTAGGTGAAGATCAAGGAAAACAAGAAATGATGGAGGCATGATGGTGAGAAGAAAAAGATCATGTCATGGAGGATGACAAGGATGAGTCGAGGAGAAGAAGATCGTCTTTGACCTTAGTTTCTGTAGTTTAGATTTTATATTTATAGATTGTATATGCCTCTTAAAAAGAGAATTTAACTTAGATCATAAAACCAATTAGAGATAAATTAGGATTTATATGGCATTCATTTTTTAAGAACGTAATTGATTAAATCGCTTAACACAGGTACTTGTAAGCAAGTACCGGTACTGTTCATCAGTACTGGTATTTGCAAGGCACAGGTTTGAGAATTCGTCTCAAACTATGAACAACAAGTACCGGTACTAACCACGAGTACCAGTACATGTTGGCCACAGGTTGAAGGCTTAATTCTGGCCTGAACCTTACAAGTACCGGTACCCATGATGAGTACAGGTACAGGTAGGTTACTGTGCCTAAGGAATTCCAAACCTGGGAGTCACAAGTACCGGTACCCATGATGAGTACCGGTACTAGGACTCATGTACTGGTGGAGGTGAGCTGCTAGTACTGGTACAAGTACTTTAGTACCGGTACCAGCTAGTCGTTGGCTCAAAACAGAACAGCAGAAATATTAATTCCAACAATATGAACATTGGGAATTAAATCCTAACATCTAGTAGATGAGTATCCTAAGTCCTAAACTTTATAAAATGACCCTAGGACTCTTTGTTTACACACAAGAGACAAGAGAAAAGAGAAGAAAATTCCTAGAGCTATAATTCATATTTTCCACCACATATTCAAGAGAAGAAATCGTGTTTGCTGCTTTCCAATAGTGCTACAGGTTTGCAAACACATTGACATGTTTTATTCACGTAATTCAACACGATTCACGTCCATCCTAAGCTCTAAAATTGGTAATATTATTTTAATTATTGTTGAGAGGCGTAGGAACTTAGTTGTAAGAGTTTTCTTTCTTACACCTGTATTTCATTTGTTTTTGAGCTTGTTGCTCGTTGGGTTGTAACAAACCCATTTTTGTACTTGGGTTGAGGTAACCCATTAATTACCTCAGTTTAGTAAATTGATTCTCTCGGGGTTGAGAGAATTGGGTTAAAAACCCTAAGCTGGGAGGCTTAGGTAGTGGAGTACCCAAGGGAGGGGAACCATTATACATATTGTGCCAATTTCTGTGATTGTATTTTGTGCAAATCTTTTTGTATTACTAACATTTTGATTAAGTATTTGTGTGTATAGCCATACATATTCCTCTATCTTTAGATCCGACAATATACACTGGATTCACCATTGTGTTGACCCCATAAAAAATAAAGTAGGGAGAAAGCTACCATTCGGAAAGATAAAAGTTTAGGCAGAAACTCTTAAGGTCACCTAGGGTCATAGAAACCCGAAGTCCATTTTAACAGCTGCCTACCGAGTCTTTCACTCTTTTCATAAGATGCTTAGCACTTAGAGTCTTTTTCAAGTCATGGGCGGGTTAGGTAGCTGTAAAAAGTTATCCCGAAACTCTCAAACTCCAAAAGTCCAAAAAAATTAGAAAAGAAGAAAAAGCAAAAAATGTATCTTCCCTTTTCAAATAAGGTGAGGGCTTGGGCGGTCTACATTTTGATAGACACTTGGGCACTATTGAGCTTTTGTAACTAGGTCTTTGGTTGAAATCTTCTAATGCAACCAATAAATCATGCTTCAGTGATCAAATCCTAATTCTACTTTTATACATAGCATTTAGGTTAATTTTGCTAGGGACTAGTAAAAAGTAAGCATAAGGGTATGATAAACATGCATGAATTCATGATAAAATGCTTATTTATGATAGTTTCTAAGCCTAGCATTGCGTATCATAGTATAAATATTTCATAACATTCATTGCATTGCATTTAGGATAGTTTGTGTATTCTATACATTAATCCAGCATTTTATATGGCCAGGAGGTAGTGCAACATCTTTACAAGCTACGGATGAAGAATCCAACCGTACGGATGGATCTGGAGCGATGATTGCAATCCATCAGTGCAAAAATCACCTCGATCAGAGATCCGTAGCACCCTCTACAAGAAGATGATGAACGGCCCAGATGGCACCACGTGGTGCCACTAGGCCACCCTACATGAGCCGCCGTTGTCCAGCCTCACCATAAGGAGTGATCTCATCTGTTGAATCTCAATCCATTAGCTGAGAAGCACCCAACCGCACCTGGCCTCCTTCAAAGTGTAGCAAAGAAGATCTGATCACGATCGTTGGATCTTCATCCAATGGTCAAGGTGCACAGCAGTACTTCATCTCCACATGACCATCCAACACCTGTGCCCAAATGGTAGCGCGCCTGCTCCTTAAGCGGGAGGCGTGGGTTCGAGCTTTGATTCACTATGATCGTCTCAACACCGAAAAAATTGGACCGCTTGATCTTGATCAAGTGGTCAGCTTTGTGCCGCGTGATTTGACGTCGAACAACAACGTGCAGAAGCACGCCAAGGCAGACGTGCGCCATCTGGAGCGCTTATTTAAGACGATCAGGCGCGTTATCCGTCGTCCGATCTTTGCGATCGCACGATGAGCGTGATTCAAATCTCGCGAGAGGTGTGATCCACGTGCGCTCAGCCGCACAATCAAGATTGAACGGTGGAGATGATTCCTTGACCAACGGGCATGCGATTTGAATGACAGCAGGCACACAATTTGAACGACAGCGAGCGTGCGATCTCCGTGCGATCCACACCTTCCACTCACGATCCAATGGCTACAAGCCTCCTCGCACTGTGCTAGCTGTAGTGGTTCCACCTTACACTAGCGAAGGCAAGTGAAGGCTCTAGCAACACCCCCGGTGGGTCTTCAGCGACGTTTTCAATGTCATTGAAGACCCGTGCGTGCAAAACACATCCCTTCCACCATAAACCCCATGACCCTCTCCCTTCCAAGCCATCTTTACCTTTGCTATTCCCACCTAGTCTAGAGCTCTAGAAGCCCATCAAAGCTCCCAAGAGCTCATTCCCAAGCTCCAAAGGTGCCCTATTAGTGTAGCGATCCCTTATCCCACCAAATATTCCTCGTTCCTCTCACCATTTTCATAGGGAGCCTGGAGCCGTCCTCCCACCTCCATTTTGATAGAAGATCACCTCCACGTCCTCATCTCTGTTCTGTGCCTTGGTGAAGCATTCCTCTACCTGGCGTCCTATGGCATCTCATCCTCATCGTCCAGCCTCTCACCTCCTCCATCTAAGCTACCACCAAGCGTTGTCATCTTGCCGAACAACCGATTTGGAAGATTTCTTCTCACCCCTACCTCTTTTATATTTTCTTAGCATATTGTAATAAACATTCGCATCACATTGAGATATATCAAATTTGTTCTTTCCACTTTGTGACGTTATCTTGCTTATCTCTTTATTATAAAAACACAAAAAAATAACAAAACCCTAAAATACCAAAAAGAAACAACAAGAAGCGCAGATTTCAATGAAAGCAAACGTTGCCTCCCTGTGTTCGACTCAGGACTCCCTTAGGGTTTCGATAAAAAATTGTATTTGATAACGTGTTTTGCGACTACAGCGATGGGTTTCTCCTAACTCCAACTTTTCTTTCGCCAAAATGCGTTAATCAGTAGCAATTTCAGAGTTTTTGAAAGTATATAAATTCCAAAAAAGAATTTTGAAAACTAAATTTGTTGTAGTTCGAATTTTAAAGAGGTGGTTTTGTTTATTTTAAAGGGGTAATGTCTACAAAAAAGAGTTTTTTTTTTAGAAAGTAAGCAAGCAAAAGCAAATACTTCTAACCTAAGGATCAAGCAAAGCACCAAATTTTTTTTTTATATATCGAAAGAAGCCTAAGATAGATACACTTATCTTAAGACAACTTAATTCGCTTCTCTTCCATTTGTCGTGCTTCTCTTTGGATTTTTGATACCTGCACACAAGTCAACAAATATGAAGCAAAGTGGATTAGTGATCAGAAAATAAGTACAAAATCGAAAGGCTATAAATAAATTCGTGCCTCCCTGGCAATGGCGACAAATTGGTGCTTGCTAAATCTACATGATTAAAAATACCGAATCATTGTAGCGTGTAAATAAAGAGATCAATTAATATTTATAATACTGAACTACAAGGAGTCTAGGTTGAACGCAGGGAGGTAGTCACTATTTAATACATTTTGCAGTAGAGTGGAATAGCAGATAATATATTATATTGATATCAAATAAATGCACAGATAGTAGTGATGGAGATACATATATCAAATGAATACTGTAATTTATTTCTAATATCAAGAATGTCTCACAAATATGAATCTAATCAAAGATTAAAATAACAATAAAACTATAAAAGAGTAGAGAGAGAGAAGATCGAAGCCGCTTGGGGATGCTTAAGGAAGCTTCTGACGGAGCTTTAGATCTAGGGCACCGAGAGGAAGAAGTCTGTAGAGGAACACTATGAGTGGACGTGCACTAAGGTAGAGGAGGTCTAGGTAGGCTAATTATCTAAGAGACTAAGTGCCTTCTAAGGGTTGGAGGCTAGGTCTTTTTATAGGAATCTAGGTGGCTTCCATTGGTTGATCTAGAGTGCCTGGGATCACTAATTTGGATTGTTTAGATTTAATCAAAAGTGGTGCTTAGGATTGGTTGAATATGGACCTTAGGATCTAAGTTGTAGGGCTAGGATAGGATAAAGGGTTTTCTAAAAATAGGCAACCTAGGTGGGTGGCAACCAAGGGATAAAATCTTGCCAACAGATAAGATCATATCTCTTGGCCAGCCACTAATGGAAAAAATCTTCTTAAGTTGGCACCAACTTAAGAGGATTAGGTTATAATTTTCATGGGTTTTATGTGGGTAGGGTTAGGGCTAGGTTTTGTAGGCATAGGTTGCGAATAAGTTCCTAATTGGGCTAGGTTGACCCTAAGTCTAGTGGGTTGGGTCCAAATAGGTAGGTCCTAATCTAATTGTGTGTGTAAATGTGTAATTGGGTTAAGGGAAATATAAATAGGTTAAGGCTTAGTCTAATTAGGTAATAATGTACCTAATTAAACTTGTGCAGGTTGGTATTTGTGTTGACAGTGAAAATCGTTGTAGTTTAGAAAATCACGTTGTAGTATAGTGACGATAATCGAATCGACGTTTAAATTTGTAAATCTTGAAAAATCATGAGTTTTGAGGTCGTTCGCAAGGAGTAAATATGGAATTCAAAGTAATGAGCACAATAATCAATTATCAGTAATGATATGCAATGAAAAATCATCTAAAAATGTATTTAATAAATACCCACATTGTATCTCAGGATCAATAATAAAAAATAAAAAGCCAAAAAGAATGGTGGTTGAAACCACCATTTAGCCATTTCATACATGGCTCAATTCCCAACTTAGGATCAAATCTCAAAGCCAATTAGTAACCAAGTCAGAGTCACGACTTAAGTGTCAAGCCCCAAATTTTTGAATTATGCCTAAGTGTTAGGCACAGATCCCAAGAATCCACAGTGCAAAACCCCCTTCCTTCCCTTAAAATTTTCCTTCTATCTCTTCAGAATTGGGTTAGAGGATATTCCAATAATTAGATTCGGGTCCAGGCCCGTCGGCATGGTGGTAGGAGAGGAGTAAGAGGCTCGTGTGAAAGGATACCTCACCCCGTGTTATGAGGCACTAAGCCTACACACCAAAGGCGTCATATACGCATTTCAGAATTAGGATTTTACGATGTGGGATTGAATAGTTCTTTGCTTCTTCATTGCCCTCGCGTGCTGCAGTTGATGATGCTTACTCCAATTGCTGCTGTTGTGGTCATTCCTGTGCCAAATTGAAGCCACAACGAGACTCCTGAGGTGACTCTGCGACGTTGCAAGGTGGTGAAAAGGTTGGGGCTGGACAGTGAACGACGAACGATGGCAGAGATGAGTGACGGTTCGAGGAACACCTGAAAGCACGAAATTGGGCTTAACGCCCAATTAAACTAGTTTAGGACCTTCGCTGAGGCACGTGGAGTGCAACGGTGGTGGCTGTGAGGTGTTTGGTGGTGTGCTGAGGTTTGTCGGAGATGGTGAGGATGAGAAAAGGTGGGTGTGATCAACTGGGAGAAGGAGAGATCAAAACCCTCAATAAGTTGAGCGATTTTGGTGGTGAGGTCGAGACAAAGGTGGTGGTGGTGGCAGTTTGTTGTTTGAGTGTGTCTGGTGGCCATGCAGGCTTGCCAGAGCTTCACCGGCCATGGAGAAGACGACGGGGGGAGCGATGAGCGAGGGGTCGAATTGGGTTTCTAAGGACCTATACCTATGCTAGAGAGAGATGTACACCTAACTTATTGGATTAAGAGGGGATGGAGCTCGCACTGGTGTGCCTTGTCGAATGCGAGGGAAATGAAGCCTTTGGTGAGGAGAAGTGGCAACGATGAAGGGGCTTAGCACTCTTGCTTTGTCTGGCGATGAGTGAAGGAAGAAGGTGATGATGTTGGGCCACCCAATTTGGCCATTGGGTGGCCGAAAGAGTGAGGGCGTGAGGGTTGCTGAAGCTGCGGTCGAAGGTGGCCGAAGGAAGAAGAGGTTTTATGGTTGGAATTGGGCTAGTTTGGACATAGGAACTTTGGGAAATTTATATACACCATGATTTGGACCTCAATTGTGCGAAATTCGCATGTTTTCTTCTCAGATTTGGAAAGCTTGGATTAAGACTTTTCGAGTTTCGCCGGTGAGAGAACCGACCTTGCTGGGTCTCAAAAAGGTGCCCAATCTATCGAGAAACATTTGATCATCAATCCCTCCAATTTGAAGGGATTTGATGGTCAAATGAGAGAAATCCTAATTTGAAGGTCGTCTCTGATGGGCGGTGGATACTATTCACACCGCAATGGCGGTAAGGACCTAAATTTAAAGAAGATGATAAAGTTAGGGGCCTTTTGGTAATAAACTTGAAACCTAGCAGTCCGGATATGAGAAATATAGTTTTTAGGGACTAAAATGCAAACTTGGTCAAGATGGACTCTGATTGAGCCCAAATTTTGGTGTTAACCTAATTTAGACCCAAGGAATCAAATTATGAACTTGGATTTGAGTTTTGACCATGTTTGACTAGGTAAGTTGCATAAAATCCCAAATCAAGACAAATTCCCATCTGAATCTCTATTCTTGGTTAAAATGGGTTCAGAAGGTCAAAGTGAAGGTATCAAACCTCTTAGAATATTTTTCAATGATTTTTAGGAGCTTTAGATTGATTTTATCTCCACCAGAACCCTTTCAATTTAAGTACGGTTAATAATTAGGGTTTTAAGTATTGTTTTCATCCTCGAAATGCATGAACCCTGATTCAGTTAGTTGAGCCCACTTCTTTGCCTTTTAAGTTCATTTAACCTTTAATTAACCCCTGAGTAATCCCATGGTTAATCTACATTTGTGATGTGATGTTAAAATAGTAGAATTAACCTTATTTTCTTGTGTTCTTCACAAATCAGATTAGAACGGAATTATGATCCTCAAACAATCATTTAGGAGAATTTATCATTAGATTTTGACTAAATTAAGTTAGTTATGAAGAACAATGGTATTACTATCATACCCCCATTCCTAACTTTTGCTAGTTTCTAGCAAAATCCTATGGAAAGAACTATAACTCTATAACACATTTTTTATGTTAGGATGTCTATTTGTGCCACTTATATAGAAATCATACCAGAATACCAACAATAGGCCTAGAGGTACTCAAGTACCAGCCTAGATCCAGACCTGACCATCCTCAGCCTTGGGTCAACTGTGAAGGTTTCTAAGGCCCGCAAAAACTACCCAAAGGTTCATTGACCCCAACGGTTAAAGCACCCGTGTGTATACGTAGCAGGTCCAGGTTATGTTTGCCAGTGCATTTTTTATAAGAGAGATAGAGAGGGATATTTATTTTGAGAGTTCTCTCTCTTTTCTTTCTATATATTCCCCTAAATCTAACATTGGATTGGCCCTAAACACATTCTGTATCGGATTCCTTGTCCCCATCATCAATCCTGGGATAATCTCGCCCATAGCACCTGAACCAGCATAAGGTGCTTACATACCCTCAGTAGGATATTTAGATGTCCTAGGAGACAAGCACTGAGGAGACGATATGTTATTACATATCTTCGAGGGGAGTATTTTTCATTCCAACTCTCCCTGCCCGGAACTTGTCCAATCAACTTGTGTCTTTGAGTGCACTGAACTAGACTGGAGTGTGACTTTTGGGTGCCTAAGTTACCGAGTCCCGCAAAGCAAAGGGCAAGCAACGGGGTCGAATAATCCTTAAACCTTAGACTTAATATATCAACTTCGCACTTTCCTCAACCTCTTGAGGATTAATCCAGATCTTAAAAAGTACATGAGTGTTTAAGCCCTAAAATAGGTCCAAGAGGTCTAAGGTTGGTACTCTTACTAATCTCCTTGTCTCTAGCACTTCAGGACTTAATCGTTGTTTTGATTTGGTCTTTAGCTTAAGTAGATTATGTAATTAGTTGCTAGGGCTATCAATTTTTTCTGATTTTGCTCCTTTGACATTTTTTGTATTTCCTCCTCTTTTCCTTCTTATGATAGATTTTTCATTCAACTTACAAGATTTTCCTCTCCTTTCTCCTTTTTTTTTGTGAGAACCCCTCGAAGAATGGAATTTTTCAATTGTTTTGCACTTTAATACCCCCCAATGCCTAAGTTTTGTAATGTCCTTATTTTAAATCAAGTGGGTACGAATTTAGATTAGTTCAAAGGTTAGAATAGGGTCAAAGGGTGGGTGAAAAGGTTGGGATGACTATTGTGAATGATTTCAAGCTCTGATACAAGTATCAAAGGTGGAGTTCGCAGTTCTAAAGTTTGAACCCTAAAGTGCAATAGGAATGCAGCTCAAAGAGAATCAGAAGGGTCTTGGATTTTTGAAATCATGGGTTGTTTCCTATTAACCACTAAATTTAATGCCTTCAGCAGAGCAAAAGGTGGTCAAGGAGAAGGGGCGATCAAATTGGAAGAATTTTGTAGAACAAGCACCTTGATGATTAGTCTAGTTGGTCCAACTAGGTGCTTGTTCAGATCAATTAGCTGATGATGCAAACCAAACCCAATTGGTCTGGTGAGTTGAGGAATATGAATCAATAGGCGCGGAGCCCACCAGATGCTTTGTGGCTCAAATAGATGTGGAAATGCGAATTGAGGGTTTGGCTATATCGGCTCAGCCGGATCAGAGTAGGGGTCCTCAAAGGATATGGATCTGTGGCGAATGTAGGAAACCTACTGGTGGAATCAAAGGGGGACAATAGGTAATTGTTGGTCTGATCAGTGTCCGATTCCCTATCAAATTGTGGTGGTGAATCATATGCAATTGGATAAGAAAGAGGTGAATTGGAATAGAAATTGATTCTGGTGTGGGTCAGGGTTGGGATCGATTTCTGAAAGGCTCTGTAGGAGGTAAGGCTACTTTGAGTTCCAAATCATTGGCCTTAGGATCAGAGTAAAAGAATGAATCATGGATACTAAGGTTGTAAATCGGCTCGTGATCATCAGGAAATAGGGGTTCTCCAAAATTAGAGAATGATTCAAAATTATCGGAGAATTTGCGATAATCAGCTTTTGAACTTGATTCAAGATTAGGATCCACCACTAAATAAATCAAGATGCATGGAGTTATCAACTTGACTTTGGTCTAACCTAGTCTCAAATTCTGAGCTCATTGGGATATCCTTATTAGGTATAGGCTCGGGTTCAGGGCATCTAGGGAAGATCCAATCAAATCCCAACTCTTCCAACTCCTTTGATTCTGTATCATAAATTATTTTGACTTCTGAAAAATCAATTTGTTCTTCTAAGGAGTCTGGAGAGGTATAATCATCAAATATAGGCTCAAGATCATAGTTCAAATATGTAATCTTGTTCTCATCATATTGAGTCTCATGATCATCCCAACTAGACTTAGATCTAGATTCTAAGTTAGTTGTAGGAATTGAATCACTAGAATCTGGACTTAATTCTATTGGGATATCAGAATCATTCTCGAGGAATACCTTAACAGGATAAGGTGCAGGAGACATTACATCCTTGAGAGATTTTGAGTCTAATTCATCACAGGTGTTTGGAAAACCTAGGCATGATGGACCAGCTTCACAGCTTCCTATGGCTGGCTCATAATTGGGAGCACCTGTAATTGGATCTGCCCAACCCACATCATGATCAGGTTTTTCATTATGCACAAAATCAACCTTTGGTTCCATTTGGGTTGGGGGTCCATAATAATAACCTCCATTTTTGTACCCGGGCTTTGGGAAATTATTTTGATCCTCAAAATTGCTCCAAGATGTCTCATTAGTTTTTGAGTAGTGATATGGGTATTTCTGATCAATGGCTTGTTGCAACATATTTAGCATATTCCCACGTTTCTCAATGAGATCCTATTGTATTTCCCAAAGTGGTGGATTTGTCAAACATTGTAGATACTCAGTGTTATGTAATCTCCACAATTCATTGTACTCCGATAAAAGAGCATCCCAGGTTGAACCACGTATCATTTGTGTTAACATCATCTTGGCGTGGTTCATAATGAGGGTTGTTGTTTCTGGCACATTAACCTGAACTCTACTAGGGGGATCTGAGGTTCTGTCCAATTCTTCCCTATGCCTAAGAGCAATCTCAATCATTTTCTCTTTTATGCTCAAACGGGATTCAGGTTTATTGAACATCTTTCCTATGTTGTCAGGTTGCATATCCAAATCATGTGGCGGATCAGGATGGAGAATCAAATCCAAGTCCAAATTGATTTGATCAGATCAAATCAAATTTCACCCACAAAATCAACTCTAATGGAGGCCTCTAGGTCAGACCTAGGGACCTCTCCAGTGTATGTGCACTAAGAATAGATGAGGGACTGGATGTGTATTGGACCCAATCAAGGCACCCAAAATTTTTGGATGACTAAGGTTGTTTGAAGCAAATGGACCTCTTGATAAAAAATCCACTCACCCAAGAATTACTAGGGTATCCAGGAAGGGAGAGTCCTACAAAGATCCTACACGGTAGAGTATCCCCATGAGTTACAGGGTTTCCCCTACTTGACCTTGCTTGTCACTGCTGTTCCAAGTAGATTGGAGTGTATGAATTGAGACCTAAGTCTACCAATTTTAGCCCTAATTGTGCCTTGAATTTCACTTGATTTAGAAGCTATTTCAAATTGTGACCTAATTCGTTGGTTGATTGATTCACAAGGTGAACCAACTTCACCTGACCTATCCTAAGGTTGATGATGAAATTTGGGTCAGAGGACCCAAATCACCCTAATTGGTTTTCCACAAGTTATTAGGTCCCAAATTTTATGATTCAAGTGAATTTAGAGCCTTGATTTTAGGGCCACTTGATTAGATCAGTTCAAACAAGAGCTTGGGTGGTACACAAATGTGGGAGAATCAATTTCCTTAATTGCAAGCAAGTCTGTACTAACACTTCAAAACCATAATGTGGAAACCCTAGATTGGCTCTATTTCAAGTCCAATTTGCTACCAAATATGACACCTTGGACTTAAACAAGAAAGTGAGTAGTCCAAGGTGTGGAGAAATTCTAGCGTGAATCCTTAATAGGTATAGGTGTAAAGATGGGGAATCTCTAATCAAATCGTACCAACTTTAATCTGATTTCAATTAATCTCACAAATCAGGAAACTCTTTGCCTTTAAATGATAATTGTAACGACCCGATTCCCGAATCCCTATGAGACACGAGAATCGGACCGACTCGACTGATCCCAAGACCCAGTCGTCCAACGAGAAAGTAACCAAAAGAGCAGTAAAAGAAACCACATTAACCATGTATATAACTAGCAGTAACAAAATACAACAGTAAAGAAAGGAAATACTATAGTATACACCACCACAACAGAAGAGAAATAAACATGTACATAACATGAAGCTTACAATAAAGAGAGTACAAGGAGTAATAGAAAACTACTCACTATAGCGGAAAGAAAAGTACAGAAGGTATTACAGGTAACACTACTGGGCTCTACTAGGCCCAGCGCCCTCTGCAGCCGCTGACTCTGGCTGCTCAACACCTGGTCATGAAAAGGTAACAAGGTTGACACGTCAGCGAAACGTTGAGTAGAGTGGCAACTAAAAGCTAAAAGAAGCAGTAGAGTGTATAGTAGCTATTATATTTTTACTTTCTTTATTTATATTTTTCCATTTATTCACTGTTGATTTATTTCTCAGATCCTTCTCTTGATCTTGAATGTTCCTCGTGGGAACGATCTTGATTGCAGTCTTTTCCGAAAAGTAGAAGTAACACGTGGTGCTCTCCTGGCCGGGAGAGTCCCCCGTGGTGGTCCTACCCTCAGTCAACCACCCCAAGGTCGCTGACAGACGTAACGGTGACTACGGCATGCACGATAAACGCATGGGTAGCTACCCCGCACTGGCACGCGGTCAGTCGTTTCCGTTAACAGGTGTGTCCAAAGCACAACACAGAACTAGTATAGGGCAGAGCCCTCTTAGTAACAGGGGTCCAGGCCCTCCACAGTAACCAAATAGGGGTCTTGCCTCTCCACAGTCCGCGCACCCTCGCCTGACTACCCTGGTTTGCCCAGTGGGCCTAACAAGTCGGTGTAGGAGGGCTAGCAGAACCCCGGGGCCCGTGAGGTAGCTAGTGCTCTCCCTACACTAGTAGCTCTCCTCGGTACTGTGTACACGAGGGCTCAAAGTTGGTACAAAGTGGCCACACCTAACCCCGGGTCCCTGGGGCGGCTTGCTCCGGTCTGCACTAAACAGGGGGGCAGTTGCTCTCCTTGGTACTTCGTACTCAAGGGCTAGCTCACTTCCCCAATTCTATTCCATTCCCTTTCCAGGAGTTCTACTCCTAATTCCCCGTGGGGTTCATGCTCTTTTAACTTAGCCAATTTAGGTTTCACCGTTCCAGCTTTATATTCATATAACCCATGTTCTCAACCGTATTTATTCATTCATAACAAGCAACTGTTAACCAATTTACATGCAGTTATCATTTCCTTTCCACTTTCCCAAGACTACAATGTTTATATATTCAACTAGTTTTCCAGTCCTAGGATTCATGCCGTACCCTAGGATCTAGCATTCAATCTAGTTTTCCAATCCTAGGATTCATGCAATACCCTAAGATCTATCATTCAATCTAATTTCTCAGTCCTAGGGTTCATGAAATGCCCTAGACTCTATTAATTGTTTCATAATTGTACAATTTTTGTTAAATAAATTAAAGGACCACTTTACCCACGAAATCGGGAGTACTAGGGGCGTGGTCGGCAATCCCGCGCGCCTCCGCAACCCCCAGAGCCGCAACGGAACGGGGTCCTAACACAAGGATCATCACAAGGAGTTTCTCAGAACAGTATACAATTACTGTAAATAGGTAAAGGAAATAAATCTGGAAAGAATGCAACTTGAAACATGGAAAACGGACTCCGAATGACCCTAAACGGGTCAAAAACAACGAATTTGCCCAAAATCAAACGTCTGGAACTTCTTCCAGACGTCTTAAAAGGTTGATCAGGTCACACCTTGGTCTGTGCAGTCCTTCAGACGTCCAGAAGTCCGCTGGATCGTCTGGTCCTAGTTCCCAGACGTCCGATTGTCACCCTGGACGTTTGGAGGTCCTCTTTGTCGTCTGGTACTGTGGCCAGACGTCTGATCCGTGTGGGATGGCGAGCCCTCGCGTCCTCCCGAATAGAACCTGCGCACACACACACCCACTCTCATCACGAAGGGGAGCAGAAGAACGCGACGGACGGCTACATGGCCGTACACTCGTAAAAAGGAGAAGGTAGGAAAATATTATACTTGTCAGACGTCTGGACCTTCCTCCAGACGTCTTCTACGTCGTCTGGACGTAAGTCCAGACGTCTGATTCTAGGAAATTTTCCCAGAATCAAGACCCTTTTCACTCTCCGCCCGCGACGCACGGCCGTGTTGTGCCACGTCCGCCTGCTGCCCGAGCTGCAGCAGCTCCTCCGCAACACCCCACGCTCTCTGCTCTCCCGCCGGCCAGCTCTAGCTGCCCCGGCAAGCTCGCACCCTCGCGGTTGGGCTTTCTCTTCCTCTCTCAACAACTCCTCGCACGCTCGCTGCAGCTGCTGCTGCCGCACTCGCTCGCTTGCTCGCTCGCAGGGAGGAGAAGATGAAGACGGTGGAGTGAGGGTGAGGGAGAGGGGAGCGCTATTTAAAGGCAGCGCGGCGTCATCTGCAGGGAGGGAGAAAAAGGAGAAGACAAAGGTGGCGAGTTCAATCTGCGCGCGTAGGCGCGCAGACGCGAATCCGTACGCTGAAAAAATTTATTACCAGACGTCTGGAACCCTTTCCAAACGTCTGGCAAGACGTCTGGGATACTTCCCAGACGTCTTAACTACGTCTGATGCCCATGTTCGTAACAATATAACAAACTCAAAGGAAGTTTCGTCCCCGAAACTTGCGCTAACAAGGGTGTGGGAAAGAACAATATATATATACATAACAAACTCAAAGAGGACCGAAGCCGGTCCAAAAAGACGTACCCGCGAAAAGCTCCTGGTACCACTCCCGCATTACCGCCTCAGGCTCCCAGGTAGCCTCCTCGTATCGCTGGCTCCTCCACAAGACCTTCACCAGGGGTACTTACTTCCGTCTCAGACTAAGGACGGCTCTGTCCAGAATTTGCACTGGCCGCTCGGGGTAGGTTAGGTTGTCGCCTACCTCGACGCTCTCGTGGCTCAGGACGTGACTGGGATCAGCGACATACTTCCTGAGGTTGGACATGTGGAACACGTCGTGCACACCAGAAAGTTGGGGAGGGAGGGCAAGCCTGTAAGCAATAGGTCCAACCCGCTCCAGGACCTCAAAGGGCCCCACAAACCTCGGTGCGAGCTTCCCTCTCACCCCAAACCACTGCAGGACCTTCATGAGCGAAACACGAAGGAAGACGTGGTCCCCAACCTCGAACTGCACCTCTCTGTGCGGAGTTGCCTGTGAATCTGCTCGAATACCTCCTGACTCTGCCGGATTAGCCTGGGGCCAACCTCCCACTTGGTCCCCACCTCAACCCAACTCAAGGGTCCCATACATTTCCGTTTGTACAGAGCCTCATAGGGAGCCATGCCGATGCTCGAGTGACAATTGTTGTTGTATGCAAACTTCACCAGGGGCAAGTGCTCCTCCCAAGAGCCCCTCCAGTCCAGTACACAGGCACGCAAAAGGTCCTCAAGTGTCTGTATCATGCGCTTAGACTGTCCGTCCGTCTGGGGGTGGTAAGCTGTACTGAATCTCAACTGCGTCCCCAGGGCCTGTTGAAACTCAGCCCAAAACTGGGACGTAAAGCGGGTATCCCAGTCGGATACGATCTCCTGCGGAACTCCGTGTAGATGTACCACGTCACGGATATACCTCTCTGCCAACTGTGCTGGTCCCAAAGTGACTCGGATCGGCAAGAATCGCGCCGTCTTCGTCAATCTACCAACGATTACCCAGACTGCGTCGTGTCCTCGTTGGGTAATAGGTAAGCCCACCACCAAGTCCATGGTGATGCTCTCCCACTTCCAATCTGGCACAGGAAGTGGCTGTAGCGGCCCTGCAGGACTCTGGTGCTCGGCTTTCACCTGCTGGCACACTAAACACTGCTGCACGAATTCACCCACATCTCGCTTCATCCCCCTCCACCAAAACTCGCGTCTCAAGTCATGGTACATCTTCGTGCTTCTGGGATGTATGGTGAATCTGGAACCGTGTGCCTCAGTCAGGAGCTCTCTCAGCAGCTCCTCGTCTCTGGGAACGCACAAACGTCCCCTCAGGAGCAGCACCTAGTCTGTGAAAGAGGAGTCCCTCGGGTCTCCTGATAGTAGGAAATGCTGCAGTCATAGTCCTTCAGGAGCTCCAACCAACGTCTCTGTCTCATGTTGAGCTCCTTCTGATCAAAAAGGTACTTGAGGCTCTTGTGTTCTGTAAAGATCTTGAAGGTCTCACCATACATGTAGTGCCTCCAGGTCTTCAGCGCGAAGACAACAGCTGCTAGCTCCAGGTCGTGGGTAGGGTAGCTATGCTCATGGGGCTTCAGTTGCCGCGAAGTGTAAGCGACAACGTGACCCCTCTACATGAGCACACCCCCTAACCCCTGCAAGGAGGCATCCGTGTACACAACGAACCTGCCACTACTATCAGGGATGGTGAGCATGGGAGCCGAAGTCAGCCTCTCCTTTAGCTCCTGAAAACACGCCTCGCAGGCATCTGTCCAAGTGAAGGGCACGTCCTTCCGGGTCAACTGTGTCATAGGACATGCAATCTGTGAAAAGCCCCTGATAAACCGTCTGTAGTAGCCTGCCAGTCCCAGGAAACTGCGAATCTCAGTAATCGTACGTGGTCTCTCCCACCTAAGCACTGCCTCGACCTTGGCTGGGTCCACCGCCAAGCCATCTCCAGAGATCACATGACCTAAGAAGGTCACCTCCCTCAACCAGAACTCGCACTTGCTGTATTTGGCGTACAGCCTACGTCGTTTTAGTGTGTCCAGAACCATCCGCAAGTGCTGTCCGTGCTGCGTCTGATCTCGAGAATAGATGAGCACATCATTAATGAATACCACCATGAATTGGTCCAAGTACGGTCTAAACACCCGGTTCATCAGGTCCATGAAGGCAGTGGGGGCATTGGTCAGCCCAAACGGCATGACCAGAAACTCGTAGTGTCCGTACCGGGTGCAGAAAGCTGTCTTGGAGACGTCTGCCTCCTTGATCCTCAACTAGTGGTATCCAGACCTCAGGTTGATCTTGGAGAATACCATGGCACCTCGCAGCTGGTCAAACAAGTCGTCGATCCTTGGCAGCGGATATCTATTCTTGATGGTGACCCTATTCAGTTGTTGGTAGTCCACACAAAGGCGTAGGGTACCATACTTCTTCTTTACAAACAGTATCAGGGCTCCCTAGGGAGATGCACTGGGCCTCACAAAGCCCTTCTCCAAAAGATCCTGCAACTGAGACTTGAGCTCTCGCAGCTCAAGTGGTGCCATCCTGTATGGTGCGGTGGAGATGGGGCTGGTCCCTGGTACTAGTGAGATCTCAAACTCGATCTCACGCTCGGGCGGTAGTCCTGGCAACTCGTCTGGAAACACGTCGGGGTACTCTCTGACCACTGGGATACTCTGGAAGTCTGCCACAGGGCTGGGCTCTGCCACCACATAAGCTAGGAAGCCCTCACACCCCTGGCTCAAAGTCTCGCCGCCCGGAGTGCAGAAATGCACCTGAAGCCTCCGTCCACTGGCTGACCGTAGAACTCGAAAGAAGGAAACTCCGGTATGGAGAAGACAATCTTCCTCTCAAAACAGTCCACCAAAGCGTGGTAAGCGGACAACCAGTCCATCCCCAGAATAACGCTAAAGTCCTCCATCTGTATCATAAGCAGGTCAACGGGAAGGCTATGTCCCCCAGTACTGACCTCGCAACCCGTGTACACCTCCTCAGCTACAAACAACTGACCACTCGAACCTCTGATCACGAACCGATCCTCTAACAGCATATAATCCTGGCCCAAACTAACTGCGAAACTGGCTGCGATAAATGAGTGCATAGCACCGGAATCGAAAAGTGTGTAAACGAGTCTGCCGGAAACTGAAACCATACCTGCCACCACTGGTCCCAAAGCTCTGGCATCCCTGTGTGTCAGGGGGTTTTTATGCCCCTCAGCCCTAGGTGTGGACGAAGCAGCCACACTTTGCGTCGGACGGGTAGCTGTTGGTCGGTACCCTCCTCGTGACTGCTGTCCTCCTCCTCGTGCCTGGGAACCGCAACCTCCTGCTCGCCCTCTAGTGCTCGGCGTGGGAAGTATCTGCTGACCTCCTGCCATAGATGGGCAGTCCCTCCTAATGTGGCTCGGCTGGCCACACTGGTAGCAGAGGGGAACCCAACTCCCGCCCTCAGTGGGTCCCTGCTATCGGCTGGGAGAGGGTCCGGTGCTGGCAACTGGCCCCTGTCAAGGGCCCCCAAATGCCACTGATGGCCATGCAAAATGTGACGGGTCTCTTGCGGACACCATTTGTCTCCTCTCTCGCCGGCCCTGTGAAAAGTCTGGCTGGTAGGGCCTCTTCCACCCTCTGTCAGTATCTCGCGCGGATGGGTTGGTCTCCTCGTAGGTCATAGCTGCCTCCACCACCCTCGAGAACATAGGAAGCTTCAGGGGTTTGACATACCCCTGAATCGTAGGCCAGAGCCCCTCGGTGAACCTCCAAAGGCGCTCCTCCTCAGTGGCTACTGCCGTCGCGGCGAAGCGGGACAGCTCCAGAAAACGCGTGCGGTATGCGCTCACAGTCATTGTCCCCTGGCGGAGAGTGTGGAACTCCCGCCTCCTTTGGTCCTACCACGTCTGGGGAAAGTACTGCTCGCAGAAGAGGGTGACGAACCTGTCCCAGGTCGGCTCGTCCCTCTCCTGTCCCCTGACCGCCCTCCACCACCTGTGTGCCGCACTCTCTAGCTAGTACGTGGCAATGGCCACGCAGCACTCTACAAGGGGGCGAAGGGTGTCGAAAACCTTTTCGACCTACTCGAGCCAGTCCTCTGCCTCAGTCAGGTCCTCATTCCCCTTGAAGGAGGGGGCTTCAGCTTCCGGAACTGCCTGAAAAGCTCGAAGTGGCGCTGCAGTGGAGATGCTGGTGCACCTCCAGGTAAAGGTGCCTCGTGCACAGAAGTGTCGGAGGAAGGTGGGGGCGGTGGTGGCCCATCCCCTCCCCCGCGTCCAGCGCCGCATCCATCGCGTGGTCCCACAGAGGACTCCCCCTCTGCAGCCCCAGGGAGAGGCGCTCGAGGTGGTGGGTGGAGCTCCTCTCGCACTATATCCCGTATCAGCTGGGCGAGGTCTTGGGCCTGAATGCCCGGGAGCAGTGGCTGGTCCACTAAGATGTCGACCGCAACACGCCCACCTCGCCGACCTTATCCTCGACAGCGCCCGCGGCCCGCCTCGCTAGTCCCTCGTCGAGGCATCTCCTGTAAGGAGACGCGAAACAGAATGGAAACACGTCAATATGGAACGATATCTAACGAAGAAGTCTAAGAGATAATGTCAAAAGAAACGTTGTGGTGGCTACTCTAGTTACAGACACGTGAATTGGTTATTTTCCAGTCAGTTGATTCACTTCTCGGGACGACCTTGCTTTGATACCATCTTGTAACGACTAGATTCCCGAATCCCTACAAGACACGAGAATCGGACCGACTCGACTGATCCCAAGACCCAGTCGTCCAACGAGAAAGTAACCAAAAGAGCAGTAAAAGAAACCACATTCACCATGTATATAACTAGCAGTAACAAAATACAGCAGTAAAGAAAGGAAATACTACAGTATACACCACCACAACAGAAGAGAAATAAACATGTACATAACATGAAGCTTACAATAAAGAGAGTACAAGGAGTAACAGAAAACTACTCACTATAGCGGAAAGAAAAGTACAGAAGGTACTACAGGTAACACTACTGGGCTCTACTAGGCCAACCGCCCTTTGCAGCTGCTGACTCTGGCTGCTCAACACCTGGTCATGAAAAGGTAACAAGGTTGACACGTCAGCGAAACGTTGAGTAGAGTGGCAACTAAAAGCAAAAAGAAGCAGTAGAGTGTACATTAGCTATTATATTTTTACTTTCTTTATTTATATTTTTCCATTTATTCACTGTTGATTTATTTCTCAGATCCTTCTCTTGATCTTGAATGTTCCTCGTGGGAACGATCCTGATTGCAGTCTTTTCCGAAAAGTAGAAGTAACACGTGGTGCTCTCCTGGCCGGGAGAGTCCCCCCGTGGTGGTCCTACCCTCAGTCAACCACCCCAAGGTCTTTGACAGACATAACGGTGACTACGGCACGCGCGATAAACACACAGGTAGCTACCCTGCACTGGCACGCTGTCAGTCGTTTCAGTTAAGGGGTGTGCCCAAAGCACAGCACGGAACCAGTATAGGGCAGAGCCCTCTCAGTAACAGGGGTCCAGTCCCTCCACAGTAACCAAACAGGGGTCTTGCCCCTCCACAGTCCGCGCACCCTCGCCTGACTACCCTGGTTTGCCCAGTGGGCTTAACAAGTCGATGTAGGAGGGCTAGCAGAACCCCGGGGCCCGTGAGGTAGCTAGTGCTCTCCCTACACTAGTAGATCTCCTCGGTACTGTGTACACAAGGGCCAAAAGTCAGTACAAAGTGGCCAGACCTAACCCCGGGTCCCTGGGGCGGCTAGCTCCGCTCTGCACTAAACAGGGGGACAGTTGCTCTCCTTGGTACTCCGTACTCAAGGGCAAGCTCACTTCCCCAATTCTATTCCATTCCCTTTTCAGGAGTTCTACTCCTAATTTCCCGCGGGGTTCATGCTCTTTTAACTCAGCCAATTTAGGTTTCACCGTTCCAGCTTTATATTCATTTAACCCATGTTCTCAACCGTATTTATTTATTCATAACAGGCAACTGTCAACCAATTTACAGGCAGTTATCATTTCCTTTCCACTTTTCCAAGACTGCAATGTTTATATATTCAACTAGTTTTCCAGTCCTAGGATTCATGCCGTACCCTAGGATCTAGCATTAAATCTAGTTTTCCAGTCCTAGGATTCATGCAATACCCTAGGATCTATCATTCAATCTAATTTCTCAGTCCTAGGGTTCATGCAATCCCTAGACTCTATTAATTATTTCATAATTGTACAATTTTTGTTAAATAAATTAAAGGGCCACTCTACCCGCGAAATCGAGAGTACTGGGGGCGGGTCGGCAATCCCGCGCGCCTCCGCAGTCCCCAGAGCCACAACGGAATGGGGTCCTAACACAAGGATCATCACAAGGAGTTTCTCAGAATAGTATAAAATTTCTGTAAATAGGTAGAGGAAATAAATCTGGAAAGAACGCAACTTGAAACACAGAAAACGGACTCCGAACAGACCCTAAACGGGTCAAAAATGACGAATCTGCCCAAAATCAGACGTTTGGAACTTCTTCTAGACGTCTTAAAAGGTTGATCAGGTCGTACCTTGGTCTGTGCAATCCTTCAGACGTCCAGAAGCCCGCTGGATCGTCTGGTCCTAGTTCCCAGACATCCGATTGTCACCCCGGACGTCTGGAGGTCCTCTCCGTCGTCTGGTTCTGTGGCTAGACGTCTGATCCGTGTGGGATGGCGAGCCCTCGCGCCCTCCTGAATAGAACCTGCACACACACACACCCACTCTCATCACGAAGGGGCGCAGAAGAACGCGGCGGACGGCTTCATGGCCGTACACGCATAAAAAGGAGAAGGTAGGAAAATATTGTACCTGTCAAACGTCTGGACCTTCCTCCAGACATCTTCTGCGTCGTCTGGATGTAAGTCCAGATGTTTGATTCTGGGAAATTTTCCCAGAATCGGGACCCTTTTCGCTCTCTGCCCGCGACGCACGGCCGCGCCGCGCTGCATCCGCCTGCTGCCCGAGCTGCAGGAGCTCCTCCGTGATACCCCACTCTCTCTGCTCTCCCGTCGGCCGGCTCTAGCTGCCCCGGCAAGCTCGCACCCTCGCGATCGGGCTTTCTCTTCCTCTCGCAATAACTCCTCCTTCCTGCACGCTCGCTGCAGCCGTTGCTGTCGCACTTGCTCACTCGCAGGGAGGAGAAGATGAAGACGGTGGAGTGAGGGTGAGGAGAGCGCTATTTAAAGGCAGCGCGGGGAGAGAGAGAAAAGAAGCAGCGTCGTCTGTAGGGAGGGAGAAAAAGGAGAAGACGAAGGTGGCAGGTTCAGTCTGCGCACGCAGGCGCTCAGACACGAACCTGTTTGTCGAAAAAATTTATTACCAGACGTTTGGAAAGGGTTCCAGACGTCTTAACTACATCTAATGCCCATGTTCGTAACAATAATTACTAGGAAAATAAAGCAAGTGTATCCTAATTGATTTGTTTCTTTTTTCTCTTCCCCAGATTAGAAGATGATTAGGGAAGAAAAGAAATTTTACCTGCCCCTAGTGTGGCTAATTGTGCGGAAGATCTCTTTGTGATTCACCTTGCAACAAAAAGGTAAAGTAGATAAGGCAAGTTAGAAATCAATACAATAATCAAGAATGATATGACTAGTGGTGAATTGCGTGTAACTCCTCGGCAACGGTGCCAAAATGTTGGCAGCGAAAATCATCGTAGTTTAGAAAATCGCATTGTAGTATAGCTACGAAAATTGAATTGACATTTAAATTTTAAAGCTTGAAAAACCGTGAGTTCTGAGGACGTTCACAGGGAGTAAATATGGAATTCAATCCACCAATCGAAATATGATAAGCAATGAGCACAATAATCAATTATTAGTAATGATATGCAATGAATAATCATCTAAAAATGTATTTAATAAATACCTACATTGTATCTCCGGATCAATAATCAAAAATAAAAAGCTTGAAAAATCCGTGAGTTCTGAGGTCATTCGCAGGGAGCAAGTATAGTAGTTCAATCCATTAATCACGATAATCAGAAATAATAATGCAATGGCTATTCAATCACAAATATGATAATAAACAATTAATGCTCAAGGTGTATCTCAGAGTAAAAATAAAAGAGATAAAAATTGGTGTTGAAACCACCAAATATCCCCAACAGTAAAGCACAATATCCTAAATTTCTCAACAATACTCAAACCAAGTCAGAGCCAACTCTTTCTCAAATCAGATGTTGGTACCAAGGTTTAGATGGCTTAAGTAAAAAGCCCCACAGCTTTGAATTTTCCTAAGTGTTGGGCACGGAACCCGAGGATCTACAACGCAAAACCCCCTAATCCTCTTAGAATTTCCTTTCTCTCTCTTCAGAACCAGGTCCAGGTTATATGTGTAATTGGATCAGAGGCCTAGACCTGTGAGGCGTGAGTGCGGGCGAGGGCGTGCGTGAGAGCATGTGAGGGAACCTCATGATCATTCCAACTAGGCTTAGATCTAGATTCTAAGTTAGTTGTAGGAATTGGGTCACTAGAATCTGGACTTAGTTCTATTGGGATATCAGAATCATTCTCGAGGAATACCTTAACAAGATAAGGTTCAGGAGTTCACTACAATAATTTCCACTTTTGCCGTCTGTTGAAAACCGAAAGTAAAGACTTTTTAACCAATGCCAACAAGCGACGACGTAAATAGCACCACTGTTTCTCTGTCTCGATTACAAGGAACGTCCGACATTGAAATATCATTCTCCCATTAGACGGATTAGATATTTTGCCGTCGGTTTATATCCGACGGTAATTGTATTTACCGTCATTTATAAATTAAGCGACGACGTTTGTGTGTCACTTTTTCCCGTGTTAACGCGTCATGTTTTGAGTTTTGCCATCATTTAAGTTACAATGCCATCCCTTTGATAAGCGGCGGTAAAAAGATTTTTGTCGTCGCTTTATGAAATAAGCGATGGCATATATCTTATATGCAAGGACAGTTTCGTATTTTTACCGTCGCTTTCAAAAATAAGCGACGGCATATATCATATTTTTGCCATCGCTTCTGTAATAAGCAACCGTAAATAGTCACCTTTGTTCAAAAAAATTGCCTTTTAATGCCGTTGATTATTACAAAAATTGATGGCAAAGGTAGGGATATTTTTTTTTAAATTTTGAAAATTAAGATCCTTGTACAATCCTCCTGGAAAGAGTGATTATTGACTATACCCACAAATAAAAAGTGAGTATAACATTTCCCAACTCCCCTCTCCTTTCACATTCCACTGCCCCACCCGAAATGCCCCCTAACAAAAAAGGCCACCAAAGTCCCCTCAATCTCAATTCCCCTCAGTTGATTGCCATTGTGATGATGGCTGCAATTGTCATGGGATGGCAACTACAAATGTCATTGAGAGCAGTGGTGTTGGTGATGTCTACTTGCGGTGTTGTAGATGGCTTGCCGGAGGTGTGTGGCAAGGTGGAGGTGTAAACTTATGGTGGTCCAGTTGGGGTTGTTAGAGAGAGTAAGGGAGAATAGAACAGGCAGCACAAATACACATGCACAAAAATCATAGCATAAGCATGGTAAGATGGAAATCAATACTATACATTATATTCATCCTTGGAAAAACCAAAAGTTCCAAATCCTATACTAACTTCTGAGCACTACACAACCTTTTCTTATGATTTCATACATTTTTGACAAACACTCAATCACACTGTATAGAATGGTAACAAAGGAACATTTTTGTGTTGTGCAACCACACTTTTTTCTGTTTTGAAGAAGCATGGTCAGAGCTTGATGTAGTTGCCTGCAGTAGTGACATGGCATGACAGGTATGCAGCCTGGTGCCTAATAGGGAATTCACATCAAGGTTCCTATTACAATGTGCAGCTTACCATTTCTTTTTAAAAATATTTTGTTGGAAACAACCATTACTCAATTGTTAATTACTTTGTGTAAACTGTGACCTTCTAATTACCTTCTATTCAAACCTAATTGGATCACATTATGATGCAATTTCTATATATATATAATTTTTTTCTATATATATATAATTTTTTTTCTATATATATATAATTTTTTTTTCTTTATTTCTTTTTTCTTTTCTTTTTCTTTTCTTTTTCTAATTTTTTATATATATATATTTTTAACACAATTCAATACAGCACATGACATATGCGAATTTTATTTAGGAGGCATTATTGGGGATTGGTGGTGTTCAAGAGATATCAGGTGGCTTATTTGGTGGAAGTGCCTACTCTCGGCACCAGGAAGGGAACGGATAGGATAGCGTATTTTCTGACCTTTGACACTAATACCCTCCTTCAGCTGAGGATTTTGTAGAGGATGGTTGTGACCATCCACCTTAGTTGTAGTTTTATTAGAACTCAATCTTTATGTATCTGCCTTATTTGGTGACTCTCAAGAATTCTCACAAGATTTGTACGTAGGAACTTGAGAGTGAAAACTATGCCTAACTACAAGTATCATTATCTAATTATCTAGAGACTAAGAATCCTTACACTATACTTAGAACACCAATAGACATTCTACTCTCACCTTACAATTGTTTGGTGGATTTACTGGAAGATAGTTTGCCTGACTTCCTAACCACTATCCAAGGGTTTAGGAAAAGAACTAATGCTTCTTCTCGATAAACTAAAAATGTCTATTAGTTTTCATAATGGATCCATTGGAAAATCTACGTGCAAGTGTAAACATTGTACTGAATTCTAGATTCAGAATCAACTCAAGAATAAAATCCTTAATAAAATTTCCTTGATAGAAATTAATGCATGGATGCAATATATATAAATGCTATGTATAACCTTTCAAAGTTGCACTTTGAAGATTTCCTTAATTTGGGTTACATTCAGCTCGACCGTAATTTTAGAACAAAAAGGTCAATGGATGAGTCAGAAGTGGTTGTTGCGAACAATTTCTAGCTCCAATGCGAACATTGGAGGTGGAGTCGGTTGTTCTTAATTTCAGGACCCTAAAGTGCAATTAACATGATGTATGAAAGGTTTTTCCTATGTGTTGGCAGAAAAATTTTCAGTTTACATGTACTAGCCCCCCCCATGCCTACTTTCTTGCATGTCCTCATGTACGAATATAACGAAAAATAAATTAAGACAATGAGTAAATGGGTAGAAATCACCTGGAATAGCTGCTGAATTTTTCGTTCCACTTATTCCAACACCTAAGAAGTAAAATAAATATGCAGGAAAATATACCAAATAAAATATGATATATACAAATGCTGAGTTTAACGCCTCCAGCTGGGTGTAAACTCAAAAAGGATATGCTAATACAATACTGAGAATGGTGAGTACAATGATAAGAATTTTAATCTCGTTCGCCAATAGCAGGCCACAAATGCAAACCAGCTGTCCATGAATTCCAAGCCGAAAAAATTGAAAAAATATTATAATGGTGCTTGGGAAAATCTGTAGCCAGATGCTACAGAAGAAAGATAGTTAAATACGGGTGCCTGAAAGAAATAAAGATGAAGGCATCCCGAAGAGGAGATGGAAAATGTGGGTGGTTGGGGTATGAGTAGAGTCTTGTGGGGTAAAATCATATGGACCTTGATAATGGTGATGAATGGAAGGCATGACCCAAGTGGTGTTATCAGATCTGGAAATCAAGGTCCAGTGATCAATCTCTATGTCTCCCAAAGATGTTTCTTCCTGAGTATCATCCTCTTCTTTTTCCAAATAATTCAATTCTAATTCCCAATTATCATATGATTCGGCAAAATTTTTTGCTTCCTCAGAAACTCATCATATATAATCCCTAATAATTTTTCAATCCCTTGAATTTCTTTTTCATAGGGGGATATTTCCTCCTCACTTAGATGGAATTGGGCATTAGATTTAGTAGTGAGTCCCTCCATGAAAGTGGACTGGGCTGAATCATTGATTGAGGAGTCATTAAAGTCTTTTTGATTTTGTTGCTCTGTGTATGTGATCATTTGAGTCAATTCATCAATGTTTACATGGGTACTCTCAAATACAACAAAATCATATTCAAATTCATTAATACTTGGTTCCTTAAAATGAAATGATTGATATTTAGGCCCTAAATCAAGATTAAGATTGTCAAATGAATCTCCTTCCTCAACTTCAATAGGAACATCAATATCATCCACCTTGGGTGCCTGATCTACAGAATCCTCAATGACCACCTTAGAATCACGAATCTGTTGTGGGACACCCAACCCAAATTCAAGCATTTCTGATTTTTGTTGGTCATCCCGGATTCGATGAAGCTCTTTTCTTATATCATCATATTCTCTAGCACTGGCTGCTTTTATTTCATGAACCATCTTTATCAATTGAGTAATCTAGGATTCATTGCAAGGGGCAGGGGTTTGAATTGGGCTAGGTCGGTCAAGATAGTCAACCATGCAAACAAAGAATTGATCCTATATTGAGGGTGACTCTTGTGATTTAGTAGATTCTTGATTCGGGTCACGTGGTCCTATTTAGGTGTCAATTGCCATGGTTTCTTCTGAATTACCCTCTGAGTCACTTTCCATATCATCCAAAAAATACCCTGACTTCATTTTCTTAGTGGCTGCATAAATATCAAAGTGAATCTTCTCATTGGTGTTTCTCATTTCCATACATCCTGAGTAGAAGTAAATCTGTGCATTAGCCGTAGCCAAGAAAGGGTGACCCAGAATGATGGGTGAATCACTTAGCTTCTCTGGTATATCCATGTCCAAAATAATAAAAATCAATCAGAAAGCTTAGACCTTGCACTTTAATTATCACATCCTGAACTTCCCCCATAGGTGTTTTGATGGAGCCATCTGCCATTCTTATGGTGACAGGTTGCAGATCTCCAAGTCTGCTGCGGTCAAAAAGGGCAGTACGAATCTTTTTGGCGCGTAATTCACATTTTAAAAGTTAATTTAGTTGCAGTATAGCGCAAAAACATGTCGACAAATAAATTTATAAAATCGGTGAATACCAGGTCATTTGCAGGGAGGTAATCGCAATTTACGCAGAAACTTTTCAATAGAACTTGTTTTAAATAGATATTTATATATGTGTATATGTATAGGAATCAGATATATGCATTCAAAAGATCAGAATTTATTACAATTAAAGTAGAGTTTTCACAATAAAGAATACTACTAGAAACAAATAGACAGATAGATAGAGAGAGATAGAAAGTGGCAGAGAGACGACTCTGCTTGTAGGATGCTTGTGTGAGATGCGGCAACACCTCAGATCTAGAACGTTGGGATAAAGGTCGGAGCAGAGTTGCAAAGGGACGGAGAGTTGCAGAGAAGGTGGAAGAGTTGTATCTAGAGTTGATGGAAGAGAGATGCTTCAACTAGGGGGCCCTGGGCCTTCTTTTATAGTTTTAATAAGGGGCCCCTCTATCTCATGCAACAACTCTTATTTGATCAGATCCGTTGATCGAAAGATCAACAGATCAGATCTGGCCTCAAAACACCTTCATTTGCACCTAAAATGCTCGGATTCAACCTGGGCTTGGCACGTGGCAGCTTCGACATTTAGATCGAGATCGCATGGCCTCGCTTTCTCCTCGCGTGCCCGCTGCAACGAATCTCTCTCCGCATGTGCACTTGCAAGCCTCTTTTTAGCGCCTGATCGTCAGCCGTCTGATCTCAAGATTGGATGGCTCTCGTGCGCACGCCTTACCTTCCTATTTCAAAAATCGCGTGGGTTCGCGTGTCCACCCGCGGCGCGCTCTGATCACGCCTTGTGGTCGCGCCTCTGCCCTTTGATCGCCATTCGACGATGTAATTGCGCCCGTGAGTGTGTTCCTTCAATTTCGCACAACACCGCTTGAACGCGCGTCACGTGCTTCCACGCAAGCCCATGAGCCAATGCGCTATGCAAAAGTTCTGTCATAGTTTCCTGTTTGTATCTAGTTGTCCTTATCCGACTGGACGAGTGATGTGGCACGCTCGTGGCCGTTGGATGAAGATCCAGCGACCCATAGCGTGAGAAGGTGGCCTTCCTAGATGGGGCAGTGGTGAGGGAGCGGCTTTGATGGCGCCACGTGGTGCCATCATGGCTGTCCATCTTCTTTTCCTTGTATCTGGTGATGTAGACCTCCGATCGAGTTTATTTTTGCGTTGTTGGACTGCGATCGTCGATCTAGATTCATTCATGTGGTTAGATTCTTCATCTGAGGCTCGGATCTTTGTCCTTTGGATTTATGATCTCCATTCTTTTATGGACTACACAAGAAGCCCTGGTTGTTTATCGAGATGATTTTGGAAGCGTTGGACTCCCGTCGTCGTTCTGATCAGATCTGTCCAGTCTGATTTGACATCCGTGGCTTCAAATCATCTGTGATAAAATCATCTCTCTTTTAGGTCATAAAATGATGATATTATCTACATGACTAATAAACTCGCTATTGTGTAAATTACGATGCCTTTGAATGCATTATTCCTAAGTTATGCTAGAATCTAGCTTAATTCAAGTGATTTAGATTGCATGATTGCTGTATAATCACACCCCCATGCCTAAATCTTGCTAGTTCTTAACAAATGCATTACTAAATGCAAAGTGGTCTGATGTAAACACATTTATTGAGGGTAAAATGCTTATTTGTGCATGTTCCTAGGCTTAGATTTGCATTTCATGTTATAAACATTGCATAGCATGCATCATTTTGCATTTAGAATAGTTGTATATATTTTATGTTAATTAGGTCCTTTTTATGGATAGGAAGGAAGGAGATTTATTTTAGGGCTTGTGACATCCTTACGAGTTTTGGATGAAAAATCTGACCGTATGGATGGATCCGGAGCAACGATCGCAGTTCGGTAATGCAGAAATCAATTTGATCAGAACACGGTGACACCCTCTGCAAAGGAATGAAGATGGACGGCCCAAGTCGTGCCACGTGGTGCAACCCAGGCCACCCACATACACACACACACCACTACGCAAGCGCAGCAGCGTAGGTGCTCGTGCGCACCCAAGCGCCGTGGCGCGTGAAGCAGCGTAGTGCGCAGTGTGTACGTGCGCGCAATAGCAGTAGCGGCAGTGGGCGCGAGCGCAACTGGGGTGGGCGCATAGCACGTACGCGCGCATGACACGGCACGTGATGTGCGGGTCAGCGGAGCATTGAAGGAACAGATCTTTAGCGACAGCTGTAGCGACGTTTGCGACCGTCACTAATGACCTAGATACGAATTTGTTCTTCCTCCACTATAAAAGGACCTACCCACCACCATTTCAAACCATCTCTTCCTTTCTTCCTCTCACCACCTCCAAGGCTCTAGAGAGCTTGTCCCCAAGCCCGAGATGCTCCTCTAGAGTAAAACCAAATAGTTTTCCCTCCCCTCATCCCCATTTGTGGAGCATCTCGTGGTCGTCCTCTCACCACCCTTTAGGAAGAAGATCCTCACCATGACGTTGTCCTGCCCCATCCTTCGTCCTCCGACTCCGTCCTCCTTCGTTCTGCTCCTCACCACCTTCCTCCAGGAGATGTCAGAGCTATTCGTCCTCCGAGCAACCATCGAGGGGGATTTCTCTCACCCCATTCTATCTTTTTATGCTTTCATAGTGTAGATTTTTCCCACTTTCATAGTGTAACAAACAGTTCTTAACGAATAGATGATTGTTTCTCTCTCTCTCTCTCCCTCTCTCTCTCCCTCTTATATTTTTGCAAGTAGATAAAGTTTTCATCTACCGAATCTCTTGCTCGTTAAAAATACCAAAAAAGATAGAAAAGATAAAAATGACCAAAAAGAAATAAAATCAAAGCGTGGTTTTCAATTAAAGTAAACGTCGCCTCCCTGTGTTCGACCTAGGACTCCCTTGGAGTTTCGGTATAAATTTTATCTGATCGACATGTTTTGCAACTACGACGACGAGTTACTTGTAACCCCGATTTCTAACACATGAAACATGCCCGACCATGGTCCTACGTGAGTAATTTTTTATCAAGAGTTTGAGTAGAGGTTTATGCCTTTTGTTTTCATCCAAAGCTTTAGTAATCCAGATAATCGTGATTGTGTTTTGTTGTAGCCTATGCAACGGATTCAAGTGAAAGTCAATCCTCATCTAAAGCTCGTACTTAACCCATAGTAAAAATCTATTGGGATAGGCAAACTTCTTCCCTTGGAGTTATAAAGTAACCTATATATTCAGCCTTGGCTTTTGGCTTAGGTAGAAGATTTCTGAGTCAAGTAGATTTGTATTTAGTGGTTCACACTCATCTGGTGCTATATGTAGGCTAGTACTTTAGAACCTAGATTTGCAAATTATGAAATAATTCAACTCAAAGAGAGGCGAGAAACTGTGCTCTCTTCATTTCCTTTGTACTCATTCTCTCTTTCTTTCTCTTTCTCTTTCTCTTTCTTTTTCTTTTTCTTATCTTTTCTTTTCTTTCCTTTCTTTTTGATTTGACAATCTCACCAGATTTATTAGTATATTTAGTGGTCTCTCCTACCATTAACACTTTCATTAAGTTCTAATAACTCTAAGACTAAATCAAAATTCCTCAGCCCGTATTCAGGCAGCCAGAAATACAAAAAAGTAGGTCAAGGCTGTATTTGGTGGATTGTGAGGGTGGTAGGTGTTGTTGCTTCATTACATTTGAAATAAATTCTAAAAACACTTATAAACTCCTTTTTTTTCTGCTTTTTCTTTCTTTCTAATTTTTTTATATATATGTATATTTTTTCTTTTCTCCTTTTTTCTTCGCATCCAAATATCTAATAATGCAATGCCATATAGTATACGAACTTTTATTTATGAGGCATTATTCGGGATTATGGGTGTTCAAGAGGATATCGGGTGCCTATTCTTAGCACTGGGAAGGAATGGATAGGACAATGTATTTCTAACCTTGACGTTAATACCCTCCTGTTCACGGGCGTTTCGTGCGGATTTAAAGCGTATTATGTTGTAGTATAACTGACAAAACGTTCGAACAAATACAAAGTTTTTATTACTCGAAGACCGGAGTATTCGAGGTCGAACACAGGGAGCAAATGGAACTTACCACTAAATCAAAATGTAATTGAACACTCTAATTTACTCAAAATATCAATTCAGGTATGAATGTATGCGATTAAAAGGAGTTAGGGCAAAAAAATATGAAATTGGACGTCTGATCTTGTGATCAGACGTCTTAAAAGCATTTCTCCTTTTCTTCTTGATTATTCTTCTTCTTCTTCTGCTGCAGTCTTTGCTCTTTCTTTTCTTCTTCTGATCTCTGCAAAGTCTTCACTTGGCTTCTCTGTCCTTTGCTTCTGGCTTGCTCTTTTCTTTCTTCCCCTGCGAAGGCTTCTTTCTTGCTTCTTCTTCTCTGCCTTGTTTCTTCCTCTTCTATTCTTCTCAGCCGTTCCTTCTTCTTTCTTTCTTTTCCTTCTCGCGGCCAAGTCCTTCTCCTCCTGCGTTCAGCCTGCCTGCACAGGAGCAAAACCTAACCCTTCTCCCTCTACCCGCGCATCTCTCTCTCTCAAGCAATTCACTCAAACCGCTCTCCCAGAGCCACAGCCATAATCGGGTCGGATCGTACCCGGGACCAGGCGCACCTGCAGGTGTGTGATGCGCGAGGAGTGCGTAGGTCTAGGTCGGGTCAGATTCGCCAGGTCCGCGTGGTCAGGCCGCGGACGAGGCGGGTGTGGGATCCGTGAGGGACCTCACCCCTGTGCTTACTGAGGCGATAAGAGTAAAACACAAAAACAACTTATATGGTACCTGAGGGTTGCAATCCCACGATGTGGGACTATCTGGTCTCGCCTTCACGTGCGCCTGCAGAAGCCTCGTCGTGCGATTGCCCCGCAGCTGCTGGCTCTGCTAGCGCTCCTTGGCTGGACTCGTTCACCTCGCGACACTCGCGCTAGTATGCAGCACCTGTAGCCTGGAAGACCGGGTGCCTGGAGCTTCGTGGGAGCTTCATCAGAGGTCGTCCATGGCGGCAGCGGCTCAAATCCTGTCATACACAAAACGCGCCTCTCGGCCAAATCAGAATAGCTAGAGACCTTCGCCGTGGCACGGCGAAGGCGGTGGGCAGTGCTGCAGGCCGCAGGTCGGCCTAGGCGTGCATGCCTAGGTCAACCTGTGGCCGGAGATGGTGGGTTGGTCGGGGGGTGATTGTGGAGGGCTGGAGTGGCAGTGGTAGGGTGGAGTGTGTTCCTGGAGGTGAGGCGGAGCTTTCGAGGTGGTTGGCGAGCCGTGTGGAGGGCTGGAGTGGTGTGGGCGGCTCGCCGGAGTGCGGTCAGAGGCGAAGACGATGGAGGTGGTTAGCATCTGTCGAGGGTCGATCAAGGGAGATAACAGGGGGAAAAGAGAGAGGAGAGGATGGAGAGGAGTTCTAACCTAACTGTAAGGACGAAAGGGGACGGAGGGCGAACAGCAGTACCTGCTGTCGCCGGAGAAGATGACGCCCAGTGGGGGAGGACGACGGCGACGACGGGGCTGAGGCGGCGTGCGCTGGTACTGCGCGACGCGGAGGAAGGTCAGGAAGTTAACTCTGCCACTGGTTTTGTGGCAGAGCGAAGAGGGAGGGGAGGGGGCCTCGCCGGAGCCTGCTGGGAGTTTGGCCGGGCAGGAGGAGAGGAATTGGGGGTGGAACCTCAGCCAAACCAAGCTCAGCCTCTTCGGCCGGAGTTGTGGGTTCTTATATAGGCGCTGGACTTGGTGTGCAGGGCGTGAAGGGCACGTAATTGCCTGAGGTTGGTCGCCGGAGATGGAAAGGAGTTAGGATACCCAAATCTCTCGTGCGTTCGCACGAGAGATTGGGTTCACACCAGGGATCGATATCGGTCTTAAATGGAAGGCAATTCTTCAGAGAATTCTCCTTCCATTTCTGGGAGGGAATCTCTGACGGATTAGAGAGCAATCCCTCTCCGAACCTCGCCGGAGCTCGGTTCTGCCCTAGCAATGGCGGCAGGACCGGTTTGCAAAGGAGGCGAAGAACCTAGGGGGTTCTCTGCAACGGTATTCAAAAGATAGGGACCAATTTGTGATTTGGGTGTACTAAATTGCAAAGTAGGTCAAGATGACCTCTCCTTAGGTCCAAATTTTGGTATAAACCTAATTTGGACCTAAGGAATCCAATGGAGAAGTTAGATTTCAGGTTTGACCTCGTTTGACTGGATATTTTGCGTAAAAACCCAAATTAGGTTAATTGAAGAGCTAGGACCCTAATCTAGGTCAAACTAGGTTCCAAAGGCCAAATTAAGTGTTCTAAACCCTAGAGTATGTTTTTCCATGATTTGTAGAGGGTTTACTTGCTTTTTGTTCTGACCGGAACCTTGTTAATTTAAGCGGGTCTGTTTTAGGGTTACTAAGTGTCTTTTAGTTCTTAGATTGCACATGAACTCATTTCTGATTGACTCAACCCACTTTTTATCTCATTTAGACCATTTGACCTATGTTTTGCCTCTGAGAAATCCCGTTTATCTACTGCAATGGTAAAATTGCAGTTTTAACCTTTATTTCATGTTTTCTTCTCAGATCACTTGTTCCTTCAGTTAGGCCTTCTTCTAGGTTATGTAGGAGCTTTTATCTTCTTTATTGGGTCAAAATGAGCTAGTTATGGCTCATGATGAGGCTCTCATCACCTCCTTCAGCCGAGGATTCGGTAAAAGACGATCGTGACCATCCACCTCAGTCCTAGTTTTATTAGAGCCCGCTCTCTGCATATTTGCCTTATTTGGTGGCTCTCAAGATATTCACACTAAGAACTTGTACGTAGAATCCGAGAGCGAAAACTATGCCTAACTTCGAGTATCATTATCTAATTATCCAGAAGTTAAGATTCCTCATACTAGCCTTAGAGCACTAGTTTCCTTTCTACTCTCACCTCACACTTGTTTGGTAGATCTGTTAGAAGATAGATTGCCTAACTCCCTAATTATTGTCCAAGGATTTAGGAGAAGAAGCACTGCTTCTTCTTGACAAACTAAAAATGTTTATCGGTCTTCACAGAGGATCCATTGCAAATTCTAGTGTAAGTGTGAAATTATACTAGATTACAAACTCAGGAACCAACTTAAGAATAAATCCCTAATAAAATCGTAATAAATATTCTTTATGCCTAAATGTAATTTCTTTTTTCAGAAGATCAGACATAAAGATAAGACATTTAATGTCCACCCCCCCATGCCTATTCATTACAATGTCCTCATTGAAATGTATGCACGAAAATCAAATATTATAAGCAAGAGTAGGGGATATCACCTGACTATGCTTGTTAATCCAGGTTAGTATGGATGCAGAAGATGCAGAGCTACTTGTACAGAGTACTGGGTTGCCTCCCAGCCAACACTAAGTTCAACGTCATTTGCTAGACTCAGTTCAGCTTTAAGAAGATTCCAGAAGGTTGATGTGACCATCGGGAATGGGATCACAGTTTTGTGTGATAAAAGGCTTCAATCTCTGACCATTCACCTTTGTCTCATTGCCAGTCTTGGGATCCAGGATATGCATAGCTCCATGAGGGTAGACTTTTCTTATAATGAAGGGACCTGTCCACTTTGATCTTAATTTTCCTGGAAAGAGCTTCAAGCGTGCATCAAATAACCAAACCTTTTGATTAGGGACAAAGCTTTTTCTGGAGATGTACTTATCATGTAAAGCTTTTGTCCTATTCTTATAGATTCTCGCGCTCTCATAAGCATCATTCTGGATCCAATTCAGTCAATTGGAGTTTTCTTTGTCATCCAGATCGATTGAGATCCAAGTTAAATGTTCTGATTGCCCAATAAACTTTATGTTCAAGCTGAATGGGTAGATGGCAAGATTTTCTGTAGACCAAATGGAATGGAGAGATTCCAATCGAAGTTTTATACGCAGTGCAGTAGGCCCAGAGAACGTCATCCAATTTGGTAGACCAATCCTTCCGATCCTGGCATATCGTCTTTTGAAGGATCTTTTAATTTCTTGATTGGAGATTTCAGCTTGTCCATTGGTCTGTGGATGGTATGGAGTAGAGATTCTATGAGTGACTCCGTACTTGGCTAGTAAGGTCCTGAATTGGTTGTGAGTAAAATGGGACCCGCTATCACTAATCAGAGCTTTGGGTACACTGAACTGACTAAAGATGTTCTTCTTTACAAAATCCACGACCACTTTATGATTATTGGTTTGGGTCAGGATGGCCACTATCCATTT